>JASVEL010005318.1:0-674280 GCA_032618575.1 Nicotiana noctiflora
GATGCATAATATACAATTTCATAAACAAAAAGGATAAGATAACAGCAGAAAAATGTAAATAAAATGTAATAAGTGCCGCTTGGCACATACACTTCGCCAAAACACATTAAGTAACATACTACCAAGACCTGGAAACAACACAGACTAAGAGAAGAGTACAACTGTGGCTCTATACATCAAAATTGTCTAAACAACGAGAATAAGGGAAAGTAACTGCTATCACAAATGAGAATAGAAGGATACTGTCAGGATCCGCGGACGTGGCAGATCGTACCTCAAGTCTCTTGAAGTGCTGCTAGATCAGCTGAAATGTGCCTGACCTGATATACATGAATCTGCACAACAAAAGTGTGCAGAAGAGTAGTATGAGTACACCACGGCGGTACTCAATAAGTGCCAAGCCTAACCTCGATGGAGTAGTGACGAGGAAGGTCAGGGCCCTACCGAAAAATAATAACATAATGATAACAATGATATCGAGCAGTTCGAATAAGAATAAGACTGAAATAACAGCAATGAAGTAAATACTACAGCCGTCTACAATTAAGCTAATAAGAGTGACAAACACAACAAAAATATAAATCAACAAGTCCATGATCTCCGGGAATTGAACCTACAGTCCCTCTCTATATCCAACAACTCAGGATCTCCGGGAATTGAACCCGCAATCCCTACATCAGTATCTCTGGGTCTCCGGGAATCGAACCCGCAGCCCTTGAATCTCCGGGAATTGAACCGCAGTCTGTAACTCAATATCTCAGGATCTACGGGAATCGAACCCGCAGTCCACATCTCAATAGCTCAGGATCTCCGGGAATCGAACCTGTAGTCCGTATCTCAATATCTCAATAAACTCCGGGTCTCCAGGAATCGAACCCGCAGCCCTTGGATCTCCGGGAATCGAATCCGCAGCCCTTGGATCTCCGGGAATCGAACCTGCAGCCCTTGGATCTCCGAGAATTGAACCCGCAGTCCACCAACACAATAATAAGAAAAAAAAACAAAGAGAAATATGAAATACATAACTACAATTACACCAAAACCAGTATTAACAAGTTTCAAGAAGTTCAAGTAAGGCAAGTAGGCACTTAGACAGATAAATCCTATTTATCCATGCTTTTCTAACGAATATCAGGTAAAAGATACAATTTAATCAGCTAAATAACAAAAATATCATGATTTGAACAGTTCAAGTAAGGTGGTTTCCAACAATCTGCGCATGTACACGCCCGTCACCTCGCGTACAAGGCATTTAAATTAACACATAATATCCTAGGGGAGAAGGTTCCCCCACACGAGATTAGACAAGTCACTTACCTCGATTCCGGTGCAAAACCGCTAAGAGACAACTCTCTTGCCACGAGTATCGGCCTCCACATGTGTAAAATCTGATCAAAATCAATAGAAATATATCAAAATAGGCCAATTGGGCATTACCCAATCGAAACAATTCGAATTACACCAAAAACTACAAAGTTGCCAAAACCCGACTTTTGGTACGCTTCACGAAAAGTTCTGAAATTCACATTTTCCGAATCCTCGTCTCGCCACGAGTCCGTACATACCAAATTCACAAAATCGGAGTTCATTTGACCCCTTAACTCACCATTTCTATCCAAGAGGGTTTTCTACCCTTTTCAACAAAAATTCTCAAATTATACACCAAAACTTGCAATAGATTCGAGTTATACAACCAAAATTGACTTAAGAGTACTTACCCTGTTGTTCTTTATGAAAAATCGGACAAAACATTTTCTTATCCGAGCTCCAAATCGAAAAAATGGAAATGGGTTCGAAGTTCCATTTCCAAAACTTAACATTCTGTCCGGCACTATTCACGTCACTGTTCATTGTTCACCGGCACGGTTACTGTTCACCCGGCACTATTCACAGTACTGTTAATTGCAGTAGCTTTTTCTCTAAATTGCAGCACATCAATATTTTACTAAAATGGCTCTAACTGCATCATACGAACTCGAAATTAAACGATTCTTTTTCTTACGACTTCATAATTTTGATAGAGATCTAGTGGTTCAAACAAAACTGAATTTGGAGATCATTTGCTCATTTCAATCAAATTTCGCTCGTTAAACAATTAACTCACATATCGCGTCAAAAACCCAATCGCGACTTGATGAAATTAAACCAAAATTTCCAGATCAGTCCTATAATTCATCATATAAATTCTCGAAGTCTCGAAATCAAATTTGGATCTCTAGAACTATAAATAGACCTTTGGATCATTACATTTATGCTCAAAACGGCAAAATCTTCCAAACATGACCCGTTGGACATCTGAAACACACCCGAGACCCCCGAGACCTCAACCAAATATACAGACATGATCTATTACCTCATTCTAACTTGCTCGAATCATAAAATCACTATCGTTAACATCAACATCGTTCGTTTTCAGCAAATTCAAGCTTAAGTTTAACTATAAATTTCAAAATTCTTATTCGATCAAAAACCCAACCAAACGACGTCCGAATGACCTGAAAACTTGCAGATATATCCAAAATCACCTAACGAAGTTGCTGCAACTGTCGGAATTCCATTCCGACGCCCAGATCAAAATCTCACCTACCGATCAGATTTCAAAAAATTTCAAACTTCGGCATTTCAAGCCTAATTGAGCTACAGACTTCCAAAATACATTCCGAACGCGCTCCCAACCCCAAAATCTGCTAATGGAGATAATGAAACCATCAGATTTCCGTTCCGAGGTCGTCTTAATACTGTTCTAAATACGTGCCATTTTTCAACTATTAAGCTCTCATTTAGGGACTAAGTGTCCTAAAACACTCCAAATTCTAGAACCAAAACTCCGGGCAAACTACAATAAGAGAAATGAACTTAGGGGAATAGTTGGATCGGGACATAAATTTGAAAAACGAACAGCCGGGTCGTTACATCTTCCCACCCTTAAAAGATTCGTTCGTGCTCGAACGAGCATAGAAAATATACATTAAATAGTGAAGAGATGAGGGTACTAGCTGCGCATATCATGTCCGGTCTCCCAAGTTGCCCCCTCAGCCGGTTGATCCGCCACTGGACCTTTACTGAAATGATGTTCTTTGACCTTAGCTTCCTGATTTGCCTGCCCAGAATGGCCACTGGCTCCTCAACATAAGACAGATCCTCGTCTAGCTGAACAGAAGTGAAACCCAACATGTGCGATGGGTTACCATGGTATCTCCAGAGCATAGAGACACGAAATATGGGATGGACCCCGGCTAGGCTGGGGTAAGGCCAGCTCATAAGTAACCTCCCTAACACGCCTCAAAATCTCAAAAGGGCCAATAAATTTCGGACTCAGCTGAGCACATTAGCCTTATATAATCTGAAGATATTCCCTTTTGTTCAAACAAATAAGTCTTAGAGCCTAATTCCAACAACCGGAATTCTATGTCAAGCATGTTTTCATCAAGAGATCACTCAATTATTCCTCACACACCGTCCTCAGACATGACTGCATAACTTTGCTGGATTCTTGTCACGCCCCAAATCGAGGGACATGACCGGCGCCTGACCGGGTTGCCCCAGTCAAGCGGACCTGGGTGCCTTTCATTCCCACGCGTTAACCCTGTGTTGATTGTTTCTCATTAACCAAATATTTTACCAAGAATGACTGATTTCATAATGCATAAACATAACCATGTGATTGATTCACTAACAAGTTCATAATTTATATTTACAACGCCCCATATATATATATACATAGGCCACAATCCCACAGTTTACATGTCTACGGAGCCTCTAGGATACAAAAAGGGAAATACAATACTTGCCGGTAACAAGGCTCCGGCTATACCTTACAAAACCAAAATGAAATCTAAACCGAGTGGCATGAACCACACAAGGCCCCGAGGAAGAAAGGGGCTCACCAAAACGGGCGGTGGAAGGAGAAGGATACTACTGCCGATGAGCTGAAGTGCCTGCTACTGATCCACCTACAATCATGACACGAATGTAGCGCCCCCGGCAAAAAGGGACGTCAGTACACTTGAATTGTATTGGTATGTATGGACAAACTTTGTCCCAAGTAAACTCAAGCCATTAAATTACATCAACAATTAATTAAGCCAGCCAACCATGTTTCCACATTTTCCTCATTTCAAATAATTCTCACACAAAGCACTTTCTACGATCAACCAATTTAACAATAACCAATCAATCACGTAAAGCACAAGTAGTCAAACAAAGGGGCAATCGGTGCCCCACAGGTTGCAAACTCTCCTGCTGTCTCCTTTCACAATTTCACATTATTGATTTTTGTATCAATTTTTCAATAGCGATTTCGATCGCTTTCCATCCTTATTGCCCCGACCACCCTTATTACCTCGGCCACCCTTATCACCCCAACCCACACCTTATTTCCCCACGTTGCGGCGCGCAACACGACCCCGCCTTACAGTTGACAATTTCAACAATTTCAAACAGCAGATAATATACTACACACAATTTCAACAAGTTCAAATAAGCAACTTACACATTGGTTCATGTTCTCAATTTCTTCTCAAGCCAATATCAAAACCAAGTTACAAGTATTCCAAAATCGAAAATGCCCACATAATCATGTTTAACAATTTACCACAATTAAGGTGTTTCAAATTCCTTCCACAATAAGCCAAATCTGCCATCACAATGGTTGTTCCCAATTCTTTACCAATCTCGATTACCTTTTTATCTTTCAATTCATATTTCATACCACACCACACGTAGTTCAACATCAATCAAATGCTCAACAGGGAAATCAAAGAATTACTAAAAATTTCTCAATTTGACACATGCCAAAACAATTCGCACACATTTGGGCGATTTTACAAGAATCAAAATTAGCCATACATACCTGGTGATGAGTTTTCTTCCGTTAACTTCCTACTTTATGCTTACCCACGCTATCTTACTCTTGCCAACCTTGTTCTTGAAGACTCTTACTTCTACTCACTTCTTTTTACTAAAAATCAAGTTCAATAATCATGCATGAGTGTAAAAATTCTATTTCTAAAATCTATTATATGCAAACCTCTCTTTACCCAATTAAAACTGAAAATCAAAGAAAATAGTTAGGGTTTTTACCTTGAAAAGATTGGGGAAGTTGAATCCTTGCCCTAAGATCCCTTGGAATTAAGGTGGTTGGAACAATCTTTGAAGATGAAAGATTTCTCTCTCTAAAAACCCTCTCTTCTCTCTCTAATTTTGGTGAGATGATATGATAAAATGAAGAAGAAAGGTGTTATATTAAAGAAGAGATCGGGTCAAAATGTTACAAAAATATGGGCCGGGGTCAATTATGCGGTGCACTATGCGACCGCAGAATCAACATGCGGTCCGCATAGTGACCGCAGAATTGCCCCAAATTTTACACAGGTTCTGTTAAGGAATGCGACCAGAATGCGGTCCGCATGCTTGATCTGCGGTCGCAAAGTGCACCGCAGATTTGACATGCGATCGCATATCGACCGCACTTTTGACACGATTTTTGGGAAACTCTCCGGAACGTTTTGCGGCAAGAATGCGGTCCGCATGTCAGGTTTGCGATCGCATTCTTGACCGTATATTTGACATATTTCGGAAAAATTAATTCTCTACATTTTTGAAACATAAATCACTACCAAGGGTCCGAACCGCATTCTACGCATTCCTAACACATTATTCGGACCATGACACCACAGCTACTAGGTTTTATGCACAAAATTTTTACGGGGCCTTACAATTCTTACCTTGCAACACAAAATCCACATGACTACGATAATATTTGATGACCAAATTAGCCAAATATTAATTGAATTAGATGCTCCCATTGCACCTCATGATCTACATAGGTCTTGTTCTAACTTTTACAATACTGACACGACGGAGGAGATGTGCCGATATTCATAACCAACTACTGAATCAACAATTCATTGGGTCTATACTCCTGACAAGATCCATTACCTTGTCCTAACCCAAAGAATGATCTTTTTCTCTATAATATACTTCATATAATCAGTTTGCACTGACCCCAAATCCCATAACCTCATCTCACCCAGTACGAACTGCTCAGGCGAATAGCCACATCAGACATAATCAAAAGTCCTACAAGATGACACAATGTGCCAATAGGCTACTAATTTGTACGTGATACAAAAGGAAGGCGAACACTAGAGAGAACTATTGAACTCTCACACTAACATGGACTTCCTCAGGAAAAATAGGAAACAGAACACATAAAAGCAAATATGGACACTGAAATAAACATCACACTGTTGCGGCGTGCAACCCGATCCCAACAATATACCCATGGCGGCGTGCCACCCGATCCAAACAATATACCCATGGCGGCGTGCCACCCGGTCCATATATAGAACTCCCATAAGGAGATATACGTCGAGCTGAATAGCTCATCACATCAAAATACTGAATATCGGTCATGAGCACACTAAGGTGCATAATATAGTTCACAAGGAAATATATAGCGTTATAGGCTATAAGCTCAAGCACAACTGAGGTGCGATACATAATCTAATAAGTCTCAAGAGCCATCATGCTCATATAACATCACCGCTGAGCGGAACCTCAACACATAAGGAATTTACCAAGCCGCCTCATAACTCGTACGGTGTAATATATCTTTACATGTATTAACTAACCACGAAATAAGATGGCGACTATCCCTCCATAAGGAGCGCATTGTTTAGATTAACACAACTGGCCTGACGTAAGGCTCACTTCCACATTTAGATCTGTCCACCGATCTTAGGTCTATCCTGATCGTGCCAAGCTAAGCCAATAATATTTCACATGTCTATAACCCAATAAACAGTGTGCCCTTCAGGTATAAATTCTCAAATGGATGATATTACCAAGATCCTCATACTTGGTTTAAATTTCTAATTAATCAAGTGACTACATGTCACACCTACACAATATTCTTGTGGGACAAGCTCCCGCCATCTTCCGAATAATTAACGGGCCTACACATTCAAACCACCGGCTACACTAACGCTGAAAAGTGATCAGGAGTCCCTAACCGGGATGCAAAGCCTTTCTCATAGAACACCGATCTCAAGTGATACTAACGTTAATACCCATCTTACTCAAAACACTGTAACTCCTTTCCTCCTCATCCGAGCTCTTTATATCACATTCATTGACCAAACTATGACCTTGGTCCTTACTTCAAATTCCATTCCACTTACTGCACCTCACGTGCCGATATACGATAACCACGATTTCCATCACAAATATAGAACTGACAATAGGCTAATACTTCATCATACTCCCTCCGTTTCAATTTATGTGAACCCATTTGACTGGGCACGGAGTTTAAGAAAAGAGAGAAGACTTTTGATCTTGTGGTGTAAAATGAGGCACCTTTATTTTGTGTGGCTATAAATCATTGCATAAAGGTAAATTGTTTCCAAATAAGGAAAGGGGTCATTCTTTTTGGCACGGACTAAAAATGAAATAGGTTCACATAAATGGAAACGGAGGGAGTATAAGACTTCCCATTTAACTCACTTCAGGAGAACTATAGCAACACACAGACGAATTCTCATAACCGTTGAATATTCCAATCTCTAAGTGGTGGTCCAAGCCACCATAACCCTCTCCGAGGTCCGCCTACTCATAACGGGCCCTAACAAAATAATACTTAAGAATGCCATCAATCAACGCGGCCGACAAGCCTCAAATGCACCGCCATAATCACATGCATAACTCGATCACGCTGCGTGAACCGATCACTGACACTGATATGCCAACTCGACTATGGCTAATCAATATACTTCCTTCCAGTTCATCCTTGACTGCCTTAGAATTGTTAATATCTCCCTTAAATACCTAACTTATTCCAACCGCACTCACCCCGAGTGACCTTCAATCATGAGACCATGATGTCTCAAAAACGACGACCATTTCATGTTTCTCAAATGCTACACCACAAGTCAAAAACATCATAGAACATTTTGTGCCTTTCTTCATAAGTTGCTTCAAAACCTTAACTCTCAACTGTACCTATAGACTCAGAATCATCAGGCACCACACTTTAACTCTTGAATTTGCCAGGACCGCTATTGAGAGTCATCCGGCCCTGACTTGTCCTAATATGTGATCAACTCTAATGATTTTCTTTTATAACATATGAATACCCTCTCGATAAAGCACCCAGCGAGATCACTTCCCCCGAAGCCTGCACCTATACGAGGCATAAATCATGAATCTTCCCTCAAGTTTGAACATGATCCAGTAAGGCTAACCATAACATGCATTCAACAATACATATACTCAAATTACCACTCATGGTCCTTTCCCGTGGCTGCAATAACCCGTTAATACGCTAGCATCCAGAATTCACACAGGTAATTAACCATGTGACCCAATCGTAAGCGGTGGGACTCTCCCACTTAGCCCAAAGCCACTATTACACGACTCTCGAACACATTAGAACCATTCTCTCAAATCATTTACTCTTATTCAACTGCAATTCACTTGATCCAACGAACATAAAATTGGCACTCTAACACAATAGGGTATGACCTCATTCCAATACAACTAAATATCTTCCCGCTCCATGCACCGAGCATTCTTTACCACCGGCAACTTAAGACCTACTGTGATTCTCACACATCTATGAAGCACCATGTAGCCTTTGTCGAAGTTTTCCCTGCTGATAATGAAATGTAGAATTACTATGGACATAGGAACATCAAAAGTCCCAATGGCATACCCTACAAATCTCGACTCTTACTCATCAGCAAGTTTCAAAGAACTTTTGAATAGCACTTAAATACATCGCAGGCCAAATCTGATATGACACATGACCCATAATTTGGTCGTTGATAGTGAAATTCTTTCACTTGGCACGAAGCCATAAGATACATCCTGCTAATCCATGATACTAACCTTTATCATTTGTACGTCATCAACATAAGACATCGCCCAAGACATTCGTTTGGTACATGTCATTCTTAAGATAGTTAAACTCATTTCCCCCAGTATCTCTGCTGGTTGAATCCTTCGCTAAATAGATATCTCATATGAACCACATAGTTTTTATTACCACCAACTATCTTTAGATCTACATCTACCTTGTGATTCTAACATTACTGTGACGATTTGGCAGTTATGTAAACCTTCTCAAGACTGTACTTAACCGAATGTCAGAACCTAGTGCACCCCCATGTGCACAATTGAAGATCTCTCATCGATATGGATGACATGCGGTAACAATGGTTCAGTAAATTCTTGGCTCCCTTATAATCCTTCTGTAGCATCACGAACTGTCAGTGCATACTTGATACCGAGTGCGCAAATTTCAATACACGAGTGGATACAAAAGAACATATGATATAGGGTCCAACTGAATAAGTGACGCACGATAAGGAATCCAAAAGAAATGAAGATTTTCCTAAACAGTTACATAGCCTCTCGTAGATAAATACAGACGTCTCTGTATCGATCAGCGGGAATCTAAGTAACCGGACTGTGTCCCGTGACTCCTACGGACCAAGAGCTCTGATACCAACTTGTCACGACCCTAGTTCACCAATCGTGAACCTGTCATGACGGCACCCAGTTTTCGTGACTAGGTAAGCCTAACACGATGCGGAATATATAATTTCATAAACAAAAAGGATAAGATAACAACGGAAAAATATAAATGAAATGTAATAAGTGCCGCTTGGCACAAACACTTCGCCAAAACACACTAAGTAACATACTACCAAGACCCAGAAACCCACGGGCAACACAGACTAAGAGAAGAGTACAATTGTGGCTCTATACATCAAGATTGTCTAAACAACAAGAATAAAGGAAAGTAACTGCTATCACTAATGAGAACAGAAGGAGGTTGTCTGGATCCGCGGATGTAGCAAATCATACCTCGAGTCTCCTGAAGTGCTGCTAGATCACCCGAAATGTGCCTGATCTGATGTACCTGGATTTGCACAACAAAAGTGTGCAGAAGAGTAGTATGAGTACACCACGGCGGTAATCAGTAAGTGCCAAGCCTAACCTCAATGGAGTAATGAAGAGGAAGGTCAGGGCCCTACAGAGAAATAATAACATAATGATAATAATGATATTGAGCAGTTCGAATAAGAATAAGATTGAAATAACAGCAATAAAGTAAATACTACAGCCGTCTACAATTAAGCTAACAAGAGTAACAAACACAACAAAAATATAAATCAACAAGTCCAGGATCTCAGGGAATTAAACCCGCAATCCCTCTCTATATCCAACAACTTAGGATCTCCGGGAATTGAACTCGCAGTCCCTACATCAGTATCTCTATATCTCCGAGAATCGAACCCGCAGCCCTCGGATCTCCAGGAATTGAACCCGCAGTCTGTATCTCAATATCTCAGGATCTGTGGGAATCGAACCCGTAGTCCACATCTCAATAGCTCAGGATCTACGGGAATCAAACCCGCAGTCCGTATCTCAATATCTCAATAAACTCTGGGTCTCCGGGAATCGAACCCGTAGCCCTTGGATCTCCGGGAATCGAACCCGCAGTCCACAAACACTACAACTCCGGGTCTCTGGGAATCGAACCCGTAGCCTTTAGATCTCCGGGAATTGAACCCGCAGTCCACCAACACAACAATAAGCAGGAAAAACACAGAGAAATATGAAATACATAACTACAATTACACCAAAACCAGTTTCAAGAAGTTCAAGTAAGGCAAGTAGGCACTTAGACAGATAAATCATATCTATCTATGCTTTTCTAACTAATATCAGGTAAAAGTTACAATTTAATCAGCTAAATAACAAAAATATCACGATTTGAACAGTTCAAGTAAGGTAGTTTCCAACAATCTGCGCATGTACACGCCCTTACCTCGAGTACAAGGCATTTAAATTAACACATAATATCCTAGGGGAGGAGGTTCCCCCACACGAGATTAGACAAGCCACTTACCTCGATTCCGGTACGAAACCGCTAAGAGATAACTCTCTTGCCACGAATATCGGCCTCCACAGGTGTAGAATCTGATCAAAATCAATAGAAATACATCAAAATAGGCCAATTGGGCATTACCCAATCGAAACAATTCGAATTACACCAAAAACTACAAAGTTGCCAAAAGCCAACTTTCGATACGCTTCACGAAAAAATCTGAAATTCACATTTTCCGAATCCTCGTCTCACCACGAGTTCGTATATACCAAATTCACAAAAATCGGAGTTCATTTCACCCTTTAACTCACTATTTCTACCCAAGAGGATTTTCTACCCTTTTCAACAAAAATTCTCAAATTAAACACCAAAAGTTACAATAGATTCCAGTTATACAACCAAAATTAAGTTAAGAGTACTTACTCCATTGTTCTCTATGAAAAATCGGACCAAAAATTTCCTTATCCGAGCTCCAAATCGCAAAAATGGAAAATGGGTTCGAAGTTCCATTTCCAAAACTTAACATTCTGTCCGGCACTATTTATGTCACTGTTCACTGTTCACCCGCACGGTTACTATTCACAATCACTATTCACGGGTACTATACACAGTACTGTTCATTACAGCAGCTTTTTCTCCAAATTGCAGCACACCTATTTTTTATTAAAATGGCTCTAACTCCATCATACGAACTCGAAATTAGACGATTCTTTTTGATACGGCTCCATAATCTTGATACAGATCTAGCGGTTCAAACAAAACTGAATTTGGAGCTCATTTTATCATTTCAATACAAATTTCGCTCGTTAAATAATTATCTCACATATCGTGTCAAAAACCCAATCATGACTTGATGAAATTAAACCAAAATTTCCAGATCAGTCTTATAATTCACGATTTAAATTCTCGAAGTCTCGAAATCAAATTTGGATCTCTAAAACTAAAAATAGACATTTGGATCATTATATTTATGCTCAAAATGGCAAAATCTTCCAAACATGACCCGTTGGACATCTGAAACACACCCGAGACCCCCGAGACCTCAACCATATATACAGACATGATCTATTACCTCATTCCAACTTGCTCGAATCATAAAATTACTATCGTTAACATCAAAATCGTCTGTTTTCAGCAAATTCAAGCTTAAGTTTAACTATAACTTTCAAAATTCTTATTCGATCAAAAACCCAACCAAACGACGTCCGAATGACCTGAAAATTTGCAGAAATTTCCAAAATCACCTAACGAAGCTGCTGCAACTGTCGGAATTCTATTCCGACGCCCGGATCAAAATCTCACCTATCGATCGGATTTCCAAAAATTTCAAACTTCGGCATTTCAAGCCTAATTGAGCTACAGACTTCCAAAATACATTCCGAATGCGCTCCCAACCCCGAAATCACCTAACGGAGCTAATAGAACCATCAGATTTCCGTTTCTGGGTCGTCTTAACATTGTTCCAAATACGGGTCATTTTTCAACTAAAAAGGTCTCATTTAGGAACTAAGTGTCCTAAAACACTCCAAATTCTAGAACTGAACCTCCCGACAAACTACAATAGCAGAAATGAACTTAGGGGAATAGTTAAATTGGGGATCGGGGCGTAAATTTCAAAAACGACCGGCCAGGTCGTTACAAGTCCAATCCATGTATATATCATATATATAATACTGCGACGTGCAGTCCGATCCAATACATGTATATGTATATACTGCTGCAGCATGCATCTTGGTCCGGTATATATAACAATACTTCACCATGGGTCCTCGACCCCTCTCAGTCAATATAGACTTGGCCTCTCGGGCCCACTCAGCTAGATTAGGGTATTCAACCCTAGGTATTCTCACTTAGAGTACATTTCTAGTACCGGTTCATGTTATGCATGTCACACCTCCTTTTTTCGCTAACCCGCGAGGGCGCAAGGGAGTTTTTCCAATTAAAGGACAGTTGAAACGGAATTTATTTATTTAACTTAGATTCGCCACTTGGGAGATTTATGGTGTCCCAAGTCACCGGTTGAATCCCGAATCGAGGAAAAGAATGACTCTATTTAACAGTTTGTGAACCAGAAATCTGGATAAATAATTCTTTTAACCCGGGAGAAGGTGTTAGGCATTCCCGAGTTCCGTGGTTCTAGTACGGTCGCTTTGATCATACTTGGCTTATCAAAATTATTTAATTACTGATTTTAGAACATATATATTTTTGCCTTTACCTCTTTTAATTAGAAAATCATCTTAAAACGGGTTACGCGTACGTATACCCACTTGTTTGGCGCGTCAAAAAAACATGTCACGCAAACGTATCCATGATTAATAACACTTTGTTTATTTTATTAAGAAAATTTAATCGAAGTTGCGCGAACGCAAACTCCGAATGGTTTTATTTTATTTTTTTTAAAAAATCATGACTATGTCACGCGAACGTGTACATAGATCGAAAATCCATTTCAAAAATTGGTTATCACATGTACGTCCTAAATCATCATCTCTCTCTATTATTAAGAGCTAATGTATTTTCAAGTATGCTAAAAGAAATTTCAGCATTATCAAAAAAAAGTAGCATATTTCAAGAAATCACAATTAGAAACCCTAATTAAAAAATAATATGTCCTTCTCATATTTAAATAAAAAAACTAGTAGTAGTTTGATACTAACCCTTATTAATAAATAATTAATTTCTTATTATATGATTGCCATTATTACATTCTAAATCATAATGTTAGTAGGAAGGCCATGAATGATTTAATTATGGATGACACACCTCGAGCTATATGAATTACATTAATTAGCAGCCTATTAAAATGATTTTTATTATTAAGAAATATTTTATCAAAAGTTGCGCGAACACATACTTCGAATTAATTCTAGAATTATGGTCATATTACGCGAACGTATATGCAACCACAATACTAATCTAAAACGGGCCTAAGGCAAATTAGGACTATTTAAGAATTGTTTGAACAACAAACAGAAGATAGACACACAATTTATATACTGCGAGACTTTTGAAAATTTTGCCTTTTACAAATTAGCACCAACAGAAAACAAACTATTGCCTTTGCATAGTGCTACTACAGCCACAAAACATCCGAGACAAAAAAATCATAAAAGCAAAGAAGCCAAAAACCCATACTAACATGGATTGGAACCAAAAGAAAGCCATTTGATATTTCCATGAACTTCATTCAACTATATTCTAAAAGTAAGCTTAAACATGTTCTTAAAGTAACCCTATAGTGAAAATTAGGCATGACAATGCATAGTCTTAGGTGAAATGATATCCAACAGAGTACTCGTGCAACTTAAGCTAATTTGCGAACAGTAAATGACACAAAATAAAATTGATGCAATGGGCTGAACATCTGCCTTAGTACAATTTGAAAGGGATTCACTTAATTCACAAGTTAGTAATCTTGGAGGCAAAATAGGGAAACGAAACAGAGGAAGAAAACTTTAACCCATAAGATTGATGAAAACAAAGTGCGGAGATTAATCGCATAACATAAGAGAAGAAGAAAGTAGAAATATACCAATTCCATATACAGAGATTTCATGTCTATGGTTTGAATGGCATGATCAGAAATGTGTACCTGAGCGAAAGAAAAATATACCAAAATCAGCTTGAAACTTAATGGAATCAGGAGAAATAAGTTAGTGACAACAGCAACAGGCCACAGCTCTTAATTCAATTTTTGTTTAACCCAGATGCATCAGAATAGCCTTTAGAAATCAACCAAAGAACTTCAGAAAGAATTTCAAAAAAAAGTTTCGTAAAACAGTAAGCTTGTATATTTCTAACTACTCTCGGATTCTCTTTCTTTCAATGTGTTCATGTATCTCTTTGTAAATTAGTATCTGTGTGTGTGAATGTCTGTGTGTCCATGAAGGTCTGTTATATGTCTGTATTTATAACCTTATTATTAAGAAACATTTGTTTAAACATATGTTTTATATAAAAAACTCTAAAGTTAAAAAAAATGCAGTTGAAACCATGCTGCCCCTGCAGATTCCACTAACTTTTTCATGTGCAATGCACATTTTCAATATTAAACTAAGGATGACTCTTATTTCCACTTACCTAATAACAACCTTTAGTTTAATTTCTAGCAATTCAGATTTTAATTAATCGCTGAATTACCCCTTAATCTACTGAGGTTACAGTCCCACCCATATTCCCCTGATGACTCTATGATTTCTATCTTAGACAGCTATAACCAAATTCCTAGCATCAAATTCACATAGTGATTCACAGTAGGAGTCCAAATCAACTCAAATATCAATCAGATGGCATGAGTTGATCATATTGGGAACCAATCCTGATCAACTTAGACCAAATGATCGAACATGGAGTCAATAAATACGGTTCAGGTGAGTAAATAATACAGAACAAGGCTGGTTACAAATGAGTCAAGCAGCTTGGTTTAAAAAGGAACACTAAACACACCAAACAAATTCATCTCAATCACACAATCAGTACAAGATGATAACCATACTGGAATGAACCGAAATGAACTATTTATCATACTTTTCTAGCTTTTAATCAAACTAATCGATGACACCTACATAATCGATTACACAAGCTATAACATATAGAAATTAAACACAAACAAACATACTAAAATAGACTAATAGGTGATTCCAGTTGTATTGACAAAACAAAAGATTTATAAACTAACTATTCGATGAAGTTATTCATATTTGAATATAGCTTAAAAGATATACTCAAACGAAGGAACAGCTTGACCAAAAAAAAGGTCTGTTTGGAGATAGTCAGAACAATTGATAAAAATAAAAATTAAAGAAAATCCATGAAGCTAAACTAAACATAAAAATAGAAATTAATAGAACAAAAGTAGACCAAAGGGGAAAGAAAATACCTCGGAGAAACTCAGAAACTAGATGACCCAGGTTCGAACTCGAACTTGAACACTTTTGAGGTCGAACAGACTGTCACGACCCAAACCGAAGGACCACGACGGGCACCCGGTGCCTTACTCAACTGAATACCAACATAACATATCTTTCTAACCATACTATCATTAGTAAATGAGCCAGAAAAGTCATCATGAAATAACATAAATAAAATATAAGGGGATACTCAACATATAAGGACCCAACATGATATGCAAACTTATATATATGACATACGGGCCTGTAAGGCCAACTTGTAAAGACAAAACATAGGCCGACAAGGCCATACAAGTATTCATACACCTGATATCTCTCTACAAGCCTCTAAGAGTACATAAATGCCATAAAGGTCGGTACAGAGTCCCGCCATACCATACAATACACGTCTAAATAATGCTAACCAGACGAGCAACTCCGAAGCAAATGGAGCGCACCAACATCTTCCGTTGAGTTGATAGCCTACTTGGAGGGCTCTCGACCTGTCTTTCAGGACCTGCGGGCATGAAACGCAGCGTCCCCAGGTAAAAGGGACATCAGTACGAATAATGTACCGAGTATGTAAGGTAAGAAAGCATAAACATGAACAGTAATGTAAAGAGAGATAGAGGAGATACAACTTGGAACATCTGAGTGCCTCTGGGGGCTACTGACATGAAATGCATAATACATATATATATACATATACCTCTAAAAGTATTTGCCTCTGGGGCATCATCATCATCATATCGTACCCGGCCTCAAAGAGGACTCAGAAAAAACGTACCCGGCCACGTGGAGCTCGGTAAACCCAACTGATCAGTGATTGCACAATAGGTGTCGTACCCGGCTGACTATAGCGCGGCTCGGTAGAGTAAAATAGATACATATATATAATGCATGCTTGACTCATAGAATCACGTTCTAAACCTTTCTGAGTGACGTAAGAACATTATGGACATACAATATGAACTTCACTAGGACTAATGGATCATACATACTTTTTAAGAATAACTTTGTATGGAAAGAACAACATGGACAACCTTAGTTGCTAGGAGTAGATTCATTATGAAATAGCATATTCATTTCATATTAGATCATGCCAAATGAAAGAAGGGAATGCCTTAACATACCTGGAGTAAGAAAGCTCTGGATAATATTTCATTGGAAAATATTCGTTCATTAAACGAAACTTGCCTCCGCTCCTTAAAATTTCTGGAACGAAATAACCAATCTTTAATTCCTTGAAACTGAGAGGGAAGCATTTCTGATGCTTAAGAACTTGCGTTTGATAATGTTTTTTAGAAATGGGAGGAACAATATCTCTGTCCTTTTATGTATTTGGTTTTGACAGGTAGGACTCTTTGTTTTGGAATGAATTTCTTTTTGAAACCTTGAAATTTCCTTTGGTTTCCTGAATCCGTTGGAAAATGTTTTTGGTTTGCATAATATCTAAGAATGATTACTTAAGGTTTCTTCTACTAATGTTAAAGCCAAAGCCGAATGTATCTATCTATTGAATTTCCTTACTAAGTATATAAAATTGATCCCAAGTCTTATTTGCTAAGGACATGGTCATGTCTTAGTCATGCTCTTATTTTGCCACTTGGCAAGAGTAACTACTTAGTCATCTTGTGGCTTCTGCTCTTTACCGTTTTTGGTCTAAGAAAAGATTGAATTTTGCTTTCTAATGTATGTGACTAACTTTGTCTAAGACCAAATGATTTACACCTGTCTATGTAACGACCCGGCCCGTCGTTACGGGAATTACCACCCCGTTATGTTGCATTTACATATCTTATGCTTTTATATCAGTGTTAGAACCTATCGGATGAGTTAAGAATGAATTGAATTGAAAATGAAGCAAATAGCATATTTGAAGGAAGTTTGAATATGGAAAGTCAACCTAGAGTTGACTATTGAGTTAGAGTGCTCGGAATCAGATTCCGATGATTTGACTAGTTTCGGGGGATCATTTATGACTTAGGAGAGCAATCAAAATTGAATTTGGAGGTCCGGTGTAGTTTTAGGCTTGAATTGGCTAAGGTTGAATTTTGCCGAAATCCGAACGGTAGGTGAGATTTTGATCCGGGAGCCGGAATGGAATTCCGACAGTTGCAGTAGCTCCGTTAGGTGATTTTGGATATGCCTGCATATTTTCAGGTCATTCGGACGTCGTTTGGTCGGGTTTTTGATTGAATGAGCAATTCGGAAATTTTGAAGAAACTTAGGCTTGAATTAGTGTGTAATTGGTGATTTTGATGTTTAGGATGGTGTTTTTATGTTATGAGCAAGTTTGAATGAGGTAATGTGATATACTTGTGGCTTTGATTGAGGTCCCCGGGGGCCTCGGGGTGATTTCGGATGGCTAACGGGAATTTTTGAGTTGAAAAATGCAGCAGAAAAATTGCGGAGAAATTTTGTTCTATGCGATCGCAATGCTCTGATGCGATCGCATAGTGTTAGCTACAGTACCCAGGATTTTGTTCTATGCAATCGCATAGTGTTATGATGCGATCGCATAGTGTTAGCTACAGTACCCAGGATTTTGTTCTATGCAATCGCATAGTGTTAGCTACAATGCCCGGAGAGTTTGTTCTATGCGATCGCAATGCTCTGATGCGATCGCATAGTGTTAGCTACAGTACCGGACAGAATGTTAAAAACATTTCAGTCGCGAAAACAACCCATTTTTCCACTATTTTTGGCCGTTCTTGAGAGCTTTTGGACGGGAATTGAAGGGATTTCGACGGGGAATCGTTGGAAGTAAGTTTTATGAGTTAAATACATGTTTTTATACAAGAATCATCCATGGAATTCATGAATCTATAGCTAAAAATCAAGAAAATAGGGCTTGGAGCAAAAACCTTAAATTTAGGATTTGAAGGACCATTTGTGGTCCGAATTGGGAGTTCTTGGTATGTACGGACTCGTGGCGAGATGAGGATTCCGAAAATGTGAATTTCAGAATTTTTCGAGATGTGGGCCCGGGGCTCGGGTTTTGCCAATTTCGTGATTTTTGATATTTTTCGAGTTCTTTCGATTAGGTTATGTTCCATTAGCCTATTTTGATATATTTGTACTGATTTTGACTAGTTTTGACGTGCGTGGATGCCGGTTCGAGGAGCTAAGGTGTCGCGGGCATGAGTTTTCGTCGGTTCGAGGTGGGTAATACTTGTAAATGATGTTCTGAGGGTTAGTAAACCCCGGACTTGCACATCCTAGTGTTGTGTCGAGGTGACTTGCACGCCGGATAACGGGCGTGGGGTAGAGCACCATTGGGGATTGTGACTTGGTCCGTCCCACGTAATAAATAATAACGCCTAATTGTTGAAATGAATTGGACTAATTATCATGTTTGGGTTTCGTGCCAATTATTTGAATCCTTCAAGGATTGATATCACTGTTTTGATAACACTGTGCATATTTTATTCTAAATTTAAGTTTTAAAATGGTATTTTTACTATTCAGCATTTTTATAAGGTTATGAAAAACTTGAACAAGGTCTTAATAATATTTTTAGCTGTGAGCTAATATGATATTGTTGCCGTAGGGCTTTCTTGATTATTTGTTAGACTGATTGGGGCCGAGGGCGATATGTTAGGGCATGACATTTTATGTGAGCATATGCATACACATGCATGGATCGGACTGCACGCCGCAGTGGTATACGGATCGGGCTGCGCGCCGCAGCAGGTGTGATATTAATATTGTGCTTGGGCTGTAGGAGCCCCTCCGGAGTCTGAACCCCCACAGTGAGCACGGGTACCCAAATTGGATCGGGCTACACGCCGTAGCGGTCATATGCGTTGCATGGCATACATACATTGGTTTACGTGTACTACGTGGCATAACATTCAGCACTCATACATTACTGGCACACATGCATTAGTTGCCTTATTAACCAGATCTCCTGGTGTAAATTGATAAGGAGTGCTGAGCCCGATGGGCCGATTTGAGTGCGGACTTGCACTGTTTGAGATTGTATCCAGGTATTGGTATATTATTATGAAAGAAAGTAGCTAAAATTGAGATTTCTAAATAATCTACTCACATATGCTTGAAAGGAATAAAAAGATAGTTATGTATTGTGTAGCATGAGATAGTGCCTATCGTGGTTTTCTTCCCTTCAGCATTATTTACTTTTATTACCGCTGAGTTGGAAGTACTCACACCCGACTCCTGCACCTTGTGTGCAGATCCAGGTACATTACAGCAGAGCTGATTCCATTGCGGCTCGGGAGTGCTTTTGGACAGTCGAGGTAGGCTGCCAGCGTTCGCAGGACCTGATTCTCCAGTTTGTCTGTATTTTGTTCTGATCATCCCGCACTTGTGCATAGTTATATTCACTATTTACACTTTGTATACTCTGTAGAGGCTCATGACTCTTGACCTTTCGGTCTATGGGAGTTGGCACATGTTGGGACTTGGTTCCCTGTTTTAAATATATCTATTACTGTTATGCTTAAATTGGATAAAGTGAGCTTGTGGCTCCGTGGTTATTGTTGATTGGTCGGGCTGGCCTAGCGGTGTGCTGGGCGCCATCACGACCGGATTTGGGGTCGTGACAAGTTGGTATCAGAGCCTAGGTTTACTAGGCTTCATGAGTCTTGAGCCGGTTAGTAGAGTCTTGTGGATCGGTACGGGGACGCCTGTACTTATCCTCGGGAGGCTGCGAACCTTTAGGAAACACTTCACATTTCTTGGAATTCTTATCGTGCGTACTTGATTCGGCTTGAGATATAATTTTTGAAATTCCTTCCACACGTCTGTGTACGCATCGAGCGCTCAGTAATATAATTGTCTTATGGCTTGCAATTCCCCGATCGAGGGGCGAGATATAATCTCCGTGAGTTCATGTTGGGCCAGTCGGGAGGACTCGAGGCCAGATCATTGTCTATGGCTTGAGCACCAAGGTACTAATTCCGCGAGCCGGTATTATGAAGTTCATACGATCGGTACTGATCCTTATTGTGCAAATGGCAGTTTGATAATGGGAGAGCTGTAAGGTATTCAGTTCTTATTGTGATTTGATATGTAGCCCTAGATATGGGCGTGAGAAATAATTATCATATCTCGTAATTGGATGGTAAAGTGCCTTATGTGTAGTGGAACGAGTTTAAACTCAGGAAGACTAAAGTGATTTTGATATGTGTTATGATTCGAGCAGGTACATCGCAAGTTCAAGTATAAATTATGATAATATGATTCGTATAGTATTGAGACTTAATGTTGTTGAAATACATTGTGATATCTTGTTGAGTTGTGGAAGTATTGTTAGAATGGTTTGGTGATTCTGTGGCAGGTGGATAGGCCAATTTACAAAGGAAACTCTGCCGAAATTTTTGGAAAATTCGGGACTGAGAAAAGATTTTTATCACCTAAAGAGGGGGGCGTAACTGTTGTGTGTGAATGAATGCAAGAATTTCAAAAGAGTTAATATTTCTGATGATTCGAATCTCCGCCGAAGCTTGAAAATGACTTGAGTTTAATCTAACTAGAACTTTGTGGCATCATTTGAGTAGGAATGCTATGAGTAGCTAGAAGTGCCTTGATGTATGACTCCGTGCCAAGTTGGGGAGGTTGTTGTTGGTTAACTGATTGCACTGTTGTGTGCTATGTTGTCTCTGTCTCTAAGTATGTTGGGAAAATTCTAATAAAAGTTATAATGCTTCGTAGATGTAAAGAAATACTAGGATGTTGTGAACTTATGTTGGTAAAGAATATTCACCGTATAGAAAAGAAAGATAGCTGATTGTATCTGTAAGTAATCATGTTCTGCGGTGTCAGAGTTCTAACAAAACACGAGTGGTTCTACTCGATAGGACAGTTGAATTACAACAGAATAAGGGTGAATGATGCCCGAGAATGGTTTTGCAGTGTTCAAGATTTTGCTTGTAACAGTCAGGTGCCTTAAGATTTGTGTATGTGGCTAAAGATGGCGGTTTCGTTAGAGAAGATCAAGGCTTGTGTTATATCATGTGAATGACGGGATTCTAGGTATCCGTATTGGGAAGTAATGATGACAATTTAAAAATCGCGGGAAGTTCATCAAAATAAAGTGTGGTAGAATATGGTACTTCTGGGAAACATTGAGAGAGTATTCAGTGGCCTATGGGTCTTAGACCGTGTGGTCTTGTGTACGAGTCTTGTGAGGTAAAAAGGGGTTGAGGCATTGTCGTACTACAGTATAGAGTGATATGAAATCAATGATGAATCAGAAAGGAAACTGGGTAAATGGAACAACTTGTTAATAAACCAGATTGGTATAAAAAGGAATACGATTGATTACTGGTATGTGGTTGAAGTAATGAGTCTTGCAGGTATTGCAGCAAAGCTCTTGAGTGCTGGCAGTTGTGTAACTTGATATAGGTATAAGGACTCAGTCCTGGCAGTTAAACTTATGCAATGAATGGGAAGAAATAGTTTGTGATGTGTTTTATCATGGTTTGAAGATGAGTATATTCCTATCGATATGCGAAGCGTGGAATGTGTAATGAGTTTTCTTCTATATGGGATCACGAAAGTCCTTGACTAGTTGAGTGCGCCGATGTTGAGGCGGAGGAAAGGGATATGAATTTCCATGTTGTCTTAGTGTGATATGGTATACACGATGTGTTATGGAAAGTTGATAATGGTATATTCTAGGTTTTGAGATCGGTTCATAATATATGGGAAGTCAATAAAATTATTGAGCAGCGCGGACAGCTGCTGGTGATTTAAGAAAATGGTACTGCTATTCTAGTAATTTGGCAGGGTATATGGTGTAAAGGGACAAGGTAATGTAAACTGATAATATCCAGTGGTATGGTGGTATTCTCTTGTTGGATCGACTAAAATAATTGAGTCGTTGATGGCATAATGAAATTTCTGAATGGCTGTCGTGGTATGAATGGACGCTTGATGTGCGTTATGTATATGTACGGTGAAATACGGAATCGGGCATAGTGATTCATATGTTATATATGTGTAGGAGACTTGAAATTCTCGTTAATCCGCCTATGCAGTGGTTGTATATCGTGTGCATCGGCACCGTTTTGTGATTATTGGAAATCGGAAGCCTTAGAGGCTCTCTCTTGACTTGATAAAACGAATTCGGATTATGATACTCGATTGCTGACTGGTTGTCATGGGTCGGATTGTCTAGACTAATGTGATATGGACTATGTCGGAAAATGGCACAAATTGCGTAGCAGAGAGCATCAGAGTATGCTCCAACAGAGTAGTTGTACACAGGACCAGCGGGCGGCTGGTAGGCATTGCTTTGTCAATTGGACCTTAGGGGCGGATGTCGGTGTAGAGGTATCTACCATTGATTCAGTTCCAGTATTGAGAAACGTTGTCAGATGCGTTTCATGTGGCCGATCTTGAGGCTATATGTATATTTATGTTTGCTATAATGAGAAAATTCGACTCGATATGCATTTCTTTTGCGAGGGTTATATTGGATCGGGTGGCACGCCGCCATAAGTATGTTATCTGGATCGGGTGGCACGCCGCCACAGGTATGTTATTGGAATGGGTTGCGCGCCGCAACAGTGTGATGTGGAAAATATAGTTTCCTATATCTTGCCTTGTATACAATAGTTCCTAGCTTCCGAGGAATAGTCCGTATTGGTTTCGCTCGGGGAATAGCACATCGGTTGTGTCTTTTCGGGATTTGATAGCGTATATCTATCGTATCACCACGGGTGAGGTTGATTGCTTGGGTTCAAGACCTAGATCTGTGCGTGGCTAACCGTTTAGAGCTTAGTGGCTTGAGGTGCTTCATGAGTAATAATGTTGGGGTAGAATCACGAATCGTGGCAAGGCCACATGATGTGATGACCTTTCAAGAATGAGTCGTGCACTCCATTCCTATGATGTGAGATGGGATCTCGGTTATATATTATGATGGTACAAAGGAATTGAATTACAGCCCTGTTGTTGGAGTCAGTTGTCATAATTTGAGTATGTTTAGATGTTTCTATTGGAGCTCATGTTGTGCTCATCGTGGCTTAGGCCGGTGTTGAGGTGTCATATCACCAGTGCGGTGTGTTATAATCGAAATGATCGTCGAAGCCAATAATGAGTGTGAGTATATGTGATTTGAGCTAGTTAGAAAGGCAATACCGAGATTTGGCTCCGAATTTTGTTGTAGTATCAATTAAAAGGGAAATGGATTCATGAATGGTTGACCTGAGAGATGGGTTCGATATATCGCGTGTGCGGTTGCCGTTGGCAGGATATGAAGGTGTTGGAATAAGACTCTATCTAATGAAAAAGGTTTTTCAGTTGGTATTTGGTTATCGTGGGAAATTGTTGTGATTATGGATTATTGTTCCGAGTGATTGGGTTGTTTGACACATCATATTATCTCACCGAGGTGGCAAGTATGGACTATTACAGTTGGATCGTGTGTATCCTGAGTATAGGCATGGGATTAGCATTTGGCATATGATTTCAGAAAGTACAATGTGATTTATGGTTCAGATGGTCTGTGAAATTTTGACTATGTGGTGTTTTCGGACTTATGTGAGATAGGGTGACGTATGATCACCCGGATATATGCTTGGTAAGGTCATTTGGCTATTGGGTGGCTTCTAGTACAACTCTGAGTCCGCTCGAGGACGAGCGTTTGTTTAAGTTGGGGAGAATGTAACGACCCGGCCGGTCGTTACGGGAATTACCACCCCGTTATGTTGCATTTACATATCTTATGCTTTTATATCGGTGTTAGAACCTATCGGATGAGTTAGGAATGAATTGAATTGAAAATGAAGCAAATAGCATATTTGAAGGAAGTTTGAATATGGAAAGTCAACCTAGAGTTGACTATTGAGTTAGAGTGCTCGGAATCAGATTCTGATGATTTGACTAGTTTCGGGGGATCATTTATGACTTAGGAGAGCAATCGAAATTGAATTTGGAGGTCCGGTGTAGTTTTAGGCTTGAATTGGCTAAGGTTGAATTTTGGCGAAATCCGAACGGTAGGTGAGATTTTGATCCGGGAGTCGGAATGGAATTCCGACAGTTGCAGTAGCTCCGTTAGGTGATTTTGGATATGCCTGCATATTTTCAGGTCATTCGGACGTCGTTTGGTCGGGTTTTTGATTGAATGAGAAATTCGGAAATTTTGAAGAAACTTAGGCTTGAATTAGTGTGTAATTGGTGATTTTGATGTTTAGGATGGTGTTTTTATGTTATGAGCAAGTTTGAATGAGGTAATGTGATATACTGGTGGCTTTGATTGAGGTCCTGGAGGCCTCGGGGTGATTTCGGATGGCTAACGGGAATTTTTGAGTTGAAAAATGCAGCAAAAAAATTGCAGAGAAATTTTGTTCTATGCGATCGCAATGCTCTAATGCGATCGCATAGTGTTAGCTACAGTGACCGGAGAGTTTGTTCTATGCGATCGCAATGCTCTGATGCGATCGCATAGTGTTAGCTACAGTACCCAGGATTTTGTTCTATGCAATCGCATAGTGTTAGCTACAGTGCCCGGAGAGTTTGTTCTATGCGATCGCAATGCTCTGATGCGATCGCATAGTGTTAGCTACAGTACCGGACAGAATGTTAAAAACATTTCAATCGCGAAAACAACCCATTTTTCCACCATTTTTGGCCGTTCTTGAGAGCTTTTGGACGGGAATTGAAGGGATTTCGACGGGGAATCGTTGGAGGTAAGTTTTATGAGTTAAATACATGTTTTTATACAAGAATCATCCATGGAATTCATGAATCTATAGCTAAAAATCAAGAAAATAGGGCTTGGAGCAAAAACCTTAAATTTAGGATTTGAAGGACCATTTGTGGTCCAAATTGGGAGTTCTTGGTATGTACGGACTCGTGGCGAGATGAGGATTCCGAAAATGTGAATTTCAGAATTTTTCGAGATGTGGGACCGGGGCTCGGGTTTTGCCAATTTCGTGATTTTTGATATTTTTCGAGTTCTTTCGATTGGGTTATGTTCCATTAGCCTATTTTGATATATTTGTACTGATTTTGACTAGTTTTGATGTGCGTGGATGCCGGTTCGAGGAGCTAAGGTGTCGCGGGCATGAGTTTTCGTCGGTTCGAGGTGGGTAATACTTGTAAATGATGTCCTGAGGGTTAGTAAACCCGGACTTGCACATCCTAGTGCTGTGTCGAGGTGACTTGCACGCCGGATAACGGGCGTGGGGTAGAGCACCATTGGGGATTGTGACTTGGTCCGTCCCACATAATAAATAATAACGCCTAATTGTTGAAATGAATTGGACTAATTATCATGTTTGGGTTTCGTGCCAATTATTTGAATCCTTCAAGGATTGATATCACTGTTTTGATAACACTGTGCATATTTTATTCTAAATTTAAGTTTTAAAATGGTATTTTTGCTATTCAGCATTTTTATAAGGTTATGAAAAACTTGAATAAGGTCTTAATAACATTTTTAGTTGTGAGCTAATATGATATTGTTGCCGTAGGGCTTTCTTGATTATTTGTTAGACTGATTGGGGCCGAGGGCCATATGTTAGGGCATGACATTTTATGTGAGCATATGCATACACATGCATGGATCGGACTGCACGCCGCGGTGGTATACGGATCGGGCTGCGCGCCGCAGCAGGTGTGATATTAATATTGTGCTTGGGCTGTAGGAGCCCCTCCGGAGTCTGAACCCCACAGTGAGCACGGGTACCCAAATTGGATCGGGCTACACGCCGTAGCGGTCATATGCATTGCATGGCATACATACATTGGTTTACGTGTACTACGTGGCATAACATTCAGCACTCATACATTACTGGCACACATGCATTAGTTGCCTTATTAACCAGATCTCCTGGTGTAAATTGATAAGGAGTGTTGAGCCCGATGGGCCGATTTGAGTGCGGACTTGCACTGTTTGAGATTGTATCCAGGTATTGGTATATTATTATGAAAGAAAGTAGCTAAAATTGAGATTTCTAAATAATCTACTCACATATGCTTGAAAGGAATAAAAAGATAGTTCTGTATTGTGTAGCATGAGATAGTGCCTATCGTGGTTTTCTTTCCTTCAGCATTATTTACTTTTATTACTGCTGAGTTGGAAGTACTCACACCCGACTCCCTGCACCTTGTGTGTAGATCTAGATACATCACAATGGAGCTGATTATATTGCGGCTCGGGAGTACTTTTGGACAGTCGAGGTAGCTGCCAGCGTTCGCAGGACCTCGTTCTCCAGTTTGTCTGTATTTTTGTTCTGATCATCCCGCACTTGTGCATAGTTATATTCACTATTTACACTTTGTATACTCTGTAGAGGCTCATGACTCTTGACCTTTCGGTCTATGGGAGTTGGCACATGTTGGGACTTGGTTCCCTGTTTTAAATATATCTATCACTATTGTGCTTAAATTGGATAAAGTGAGCTTGTGGCTCCGTGGTTATTGTTGATTGGTCGGGCTGGCCTAGCAGTGTGCTGGGCGCCATCACGACTGGATTTGGGGTCGTGACAGTCTACCACACCAAACACATATGACTATTAGTCATAAGTTTAAATTGAGGTCTACTGCCACGTGTCATGGTTAATATAATAAATTATGATTTATTCACTTATTAATTAATTGGGTAATATCCTGTTACACCAGTAACTAATCAATTATCCGTATAATTTAAAAATGCTCTAAATTACTTAAAATATTACTCACTTTTCACATACCTTATACACCTTATTACCATTGCCATGTATTACCTTGTATGATACTTGTCCATAAATACTGGATACTTTAGCTTGGGCCGTCCCAACATGCCAAACTTGAACGAAAATTCGTTTCCTTTCACTAACTTCCCCACCTACCTTCACGAATTTACTTATTACTTGTTGAAATAGCATAATACTTAAAATCTCAAAATAATCACATCCCCGAACTTTCGTCGATTAACTTATAACGAAACTTTAACATACAAAAATGTGGGATGTAACATCATTCCCCCCTTTGGAACATTCGTCCTTGAATGTTGACTGGTGCTCTTATCATTTTCATAGCATATGTCTTCCGAATAGTTTAGTAGTCTTCTTGCCATCTAGGCAACTGTTCTGTGAATAAGTCCAACTGTTGGGGCTTTACCCCCTTTAGGCCCCTTTATCATACCAGGACTCGTGGTCAAAATTCTTCAAACCTTGTATTTGTTGATACCTTCTATCATGCAGCTTGTATGACTCTAACTTTGTATGTGCGCCTTCCTCTTTCCTCCAGCTCTTAGCCAATATGTAGCTCTTACTTTGTGAACATATATAGAATTATGTCAAGTTGTCCCTCTGGGCATCATTAGCTTTATTACATCTAAGTAGGCTATACTATACCATAACTATTACTTTGATTTATTGTTACTGAGGTCTACGACCATACTCCAGGCTACTCTTGTTGCTTATCCTATATGCAAAAATGTAAGCCTTTTAATGCTTCTTCACTCTTGTTTATTTTAAGGATGATCGTCTAATCTCATCTCATACATTGGATATTTTATCCATTCATTGTCGATTCACCTCAATGTTGATATACAATCTTCCATTGATAACATGAAACATCTTACGTAACACATTGCCATAAGGTCTTATGTTGTATCGAGAAATGTTTGAAGTGATGATTTTTATTTTCTGATCCACTTAGGTGCGATGCTATACTTCAACAATCGTATTTTACAGCATGAAAATGATTCACCTTATGTTTTCATTTCATACAATCCATGAAATCCTCTTCAAATCATTACTCAGTCGAAGGCCCAAACGTCATCATTTATCTATCAATTACCCTTATTCTACTACTACGACAACATTCCATTTCTTCCAACTCTATTAGTCTCAGACTCCTTTGAGTTCGTTCAGGCTATATTGAACTTTCTGTAACTTAGAGAAACCATTAGCTTTCTTGTTTTCATGGGTTTAAATCTCGAGGACTTATCCGTTCTCGTCACCCTTTCACTTGCCTTTCCTCATCCTTACTCATATTTTGTTAAAACTTTGTCGCTCTACTATACTTTAGCTTTGGATCTATACATATCTATTTATTCTATCTGCGGCCTTCCTTCAACTTGGTTGCACCATATATTTCCTTATGTTGTTTTGGGAATATTAACCGAGACATCACAACGTCTCTAACTATCTTTACTCTCATAATCAAGCTTTTCGATACATAGACCATAGGCTGTAATATATGTTGCTCATGTCGCTGCTATCATTCCTGGATATTGAATCCTCGTGCTTATAGCTTTCTATTCGAAGTATGGACTATACACGATCTTCTACCTTTAGGTATCTCATACGTTGTTCACCTTTACCTTACTTACCCTAAAATCTCGTATCGTATCTTATATCTCTTTCATAACCTCCCTTCTGCCAAGGTGTAATTCGCATCCATAACTTGAAGCTCTACTATAGTACTTGCACCTCTGGTACATACACAATCTGGCCTCTAGTACATACACAATCTGATGGGAGCTTTGTACTGACTTCTTATAAGGATGTTACTTCTTCTAACTGGCTTCCTTGTAGAGCCATTATAGATTATGATCGTTGTGTTATTTCTCTTGAACGTCAGATATTAAGAGCGATTCTGTCATGTTCTCAAGCACACTTCTATAATTTTTCTAGGTCCAACAATCAGACTCCTGATTTACTTAGGTGATGTAATTCTTTAGTTTCATCTTCCTTTTGATCAATCTTTACGTAGGCTTAAGCTATCTTCCAATTTGTGGCTAATGGCATCAGTTATTACCTTAGCCTTTCATGGCCGTTATGGAATATCCATGATACAATCTTCTAACAATTCAATCTTTGTCTATGCCCTGCACTCAATTCTTTCTTTTAACTTATATCGGAGTCTTCTATGGTTGTATGATTATCAACAAATATGCTTCTTGGATAATGCCCCAAAGTCTTAAGTGTATCCATAACATACTAAATCTGAATCATTGATCGAATCATTCCTTCGTTCCATCTTAGATTTCCTTCAACGTAAGCTGTTATTTTTCCTGGTCTTTTTGTCCCCTTGTTGCATCCATACTTAGCTTATCTTAGTGCCTACACTTGCCAGAATTTTTATACAACTCATATGATCTCGAATATTACTTTTAACTCTTATTTCCCTTTCATTATCCACGGTAGATGCTACTTTTTTTTTTGGAATTCTTACAATGTTGTTGCGAGATTATTATTACATGACCATTTCCTCTTTAGGTCGATGTGCTTAGGTTGGAGCCATCTTTCTTTTCTCCTCATCTTGTCTTTCGTTGTAGTACTTAGGGGGAACCCTTGACTCTAGTAAAGTTGTAAGCTTATTACAGACCTCATTTTCTGATGTCTTTACTTGCCTATAATCATCTCTAGTTGCTTACTTCCATGCCCTTGGGCTTATATGATTGCTTTTGAGCTGATAATTTGACTGCCTTCCTAGTGGCACTTTCTGTTATCCCCATAACACTCATACAGTACCTTTAACTACCCAGACTCCTGTTTGAATATATCTTAAAATGATATTCTCCGAAGCTAAATTCTCCATGTTGGGTTCTACTATGTTTATCTTACACGATCTGATGACTCGTCTATAACCTCTTATTTTGCCATAACTGAGATCTTCCTGACCAATTACTAACTACGCGTTAGCCTATTCTCATATCAATATTCCTCATAATCTTTCTTAGGTTCTTTACCTTGTTACAACTTACGTGTCACACTGGCTCGTTATTTGTTAATAACAGCTCGGGCATGAAACTTTACTTCCTCTCGTTGACGTCGTGATTATAGAGTATTCTTAAATCGTAGCGTATGTATAAGATTTGGATAAGTGTCATCTCATTCATCTTTCATTTATCGCATTCTTTCTTCTCCATTCCATAGTTACTAGAACCAACTAATTCTTACTTAATGCCACATCACTTCATATCCCTCCCCTTAGGGTGTGCTAAGATTTGGAGCTATGAAGACGTGCCTATATATGTTTTCCTCTTCATCTTTGTCGTCCTTTCACATCGCCAATGACTCTTATCTTTGCGGTAATCCTTCTGTACCAAGAATAACAAAATTTCCTCACTCACGATGGTGACATTTAGTGTAACTGGCACATAGTCGCTTAATCATAACTGGCACATAGTCGCTTAATCATAACTTTGCTCACGTTTCTTGCTTTAGGGAAGCATCTTCTTGAATGACCTAAAATGTTATTCTTCTCTCGTCCATTCTATTATTGCCGGAATGCAATTTGAAATTTTCGTGATCCCAACCATCATCAAATCACTGAGTTCCTAATTTATGTTTAGTTTTTCTGATTCACCAGTCTATATTAATTTCTATTACTCTGGGTCTAACTTTTCCTCTTGGTAATCGCGCTAGAGTTGTGGACTTATTTCTCGAAATGAGGACATGACTGTATGGCCCTTTTTTTTGTCCAAGGCCTGTCATCTTTCGTCTTTTTCTTCATTTGACTATAGCTTTTGTATAACTCTATCGTTATCATCCATGTATCACATCTTACTCACAATTCTTCCTTATCTCTCTTCTCATTACTCTGCTAATATTTCTACCTATCACTTTCTTTTGAAAACATCAATATGACATTCATTCGCTTTTAGATTTCCTTTGCTCCATCCAGTGGCTCTTCAAGTTGCTTAATGTTCTCGCTTTACTAGGGACACGAGCAATACTAAGGTAATATTTATCCCTTCAAGGATTATAGTGCATATCTTTGTGGTACTCATATATGGCTCCACTATTTTAAAGTGTAACATCTGGGTGTCTCACAAGGAAATCTATTAGCACATTTAAAATGTCCTTCACAACTGTCAACTGTCACAAATAATTCATCCATCATATCTTCTTATACTGCTCCTATTAACCCTCATTAGGCATATCTGAAATGGGTACGACCAATTGTATATACCTATATATTGAATATAACTCAAAAAACTTATATTTTCTCTGTTCGAATTATAAAAATTGTTAACCTTCATTAATTGGCTCATCGCACTCTTTATCATCTTACTTCTTTTACTTGTTAAAACTTGTATTTATCTTCTTAGTATCTCATTGTCCTTCACCATAAAGATGAATAGGCATTCTTGTCTTAAGGCTTCTTATGAGGAAGCTTACACCTTTCAATATACTCATGATCTGCTAAAGACCTTATATTTACATGTCGTAGGCATCATACAAAAAATCCAATTCTCTAACTCAGCTTTTCCACAACAATCTCTCTTTCAAACTTTCTTTTTGGATATGGCCACTATTTATTTAGAAAGAGATTTAGGAATTTGAATTTCTATGACTGAGCTCTACAACACGATCTAGAGTAAAAAGAAATAGTGACAATCCTAAATGTCCTGTAGCCTCCTACTTATAAGTGTGGTGCACGACACACCTATAAACAAGACTCTACTAGACACGGCTTGTAGACTCCCTAGGATATAACTGCTCTGATACCACTTTTGTCACGACCCAAACCGAAGGACCGCAACGGGCACCCGGTGCCTTACTCAACTGAATACCAACATAACATATCTTTCTAACCAACTATCATTAGTAAATGAGCCAGAAAACTCGTCATGAAATAACATAAATAAAATATAAGAGGATACTCAACATATAAGGACCCAACATGATATGCAAACTTATATATATGACATGCGGACCTGTAAGGCCAACATGACCCTTTGTAAACACAAAACATAGGCCGCCAAGGCTATACAAGTATTCATACACCTGACATCTATCTACAAGCCTCTAAGTGTACATAAATGCCATAAAGGTCGGGACAGAGTCTTGCCATACCATACAATACACGTCTAAATAATACTAACCAGCGAGCAACTCCGAAGCAAATGGAGCGCACCAACATCTTCCGCTGAGTTAATAGCCTACTTGGAGGGCTCTCGACCTGTGTTTCAGGACCTGCGGGCATGAAACGCAGCATCCCCAGGCAAAAGGGACGTCAGTACGAATAATGTACCGAGTATGTAAGGCAAGAAAGCATAAATAAGAACAGTAATGTAAAGAGAGATAGATGAGATACAACCTGGAACATCCGAGTGCCTCTGGGGGCTACTGACATGAAATGCATAATATATATATATATATATATATATATATATATATATATATATATATATATATATATATATACCTCTAGCAGCATTTGCCTCTGGGGGCATCATCATCACCATATCGTACCCGGCCTCAAAGAGGACTCTGTAAAAACGTACCCGGCCACGTGGAGCTCGGTAAACCCAACTGATCGGTGAAACTGAGAGGGAAGCATTTCTGATGCTTAAGAACTTGCGTTTGATAACGTTTTTTAGAATTGGGAGGAACAATATCTCTGTCCTTTTATGTATTTGGTTTGGACAGGTAGGACTCTTCGTTTTGGAATGAATTTCTTTTTGAAACCTTGAAATTTCCTTTGGTTTCTTGAATCCGTTGGAAAATGTTTTTGGTTTGCATAATATCTAAGAATGATTACTTAAGGTTTCTTCTATTAATGTTAAAGCCAAAGCCGAATGTATCTATCTATTGAATTTCCTTACTAAGTATATAAAATTGATCCCAAGTCTTATTTGCTAAGGACATGGTCATGTCTTAGTCATGCTCTTATTTTGCCACTTGGCAAGAGTAACTACTTAGTCATCTTGTGGCTTCTACTCTTTACCGTTTTTGGTTTAAGAAAGGATTGAATTTTGCTTTCTAATGTATGTGACTAACTTTGTCTAAGACCAAATGATTTACACATGTCTACCATACCAAACACATATGACTATTAGTCATAAGCTTAAATTGAGGTCTACTGCCACGTGTCATGGTGGATATAATAAATTATGATTTATCCACTTATTAATTAATTGAGTAATATCATGTTACACCCGTAACTAATCAATTATCCATATAATTTAAAAATGCTCTAAATTACTTAAAATATTACTCACTTTTCACATACCTTATACACCTTATTACAATTGCCATGTATTACCTTGTATGACACTTATCCATAAATACCGGATACTTTAGCTTGGGCCGTCCCAACATGCCAAACTTGAACGAAAATTCGTTTCCTTTCACTAACTTCCCCACTTCCCTTCACGAATTTACTTATTACTTGTTGAAATAGCATAATACTTAAAATCTCAAAATAATCACATCCCCGAACTTACGTCGATTAACTTATAACAAAACTTTAACATACAAAAATGCGGGATATAACACAGACCTTAATCGAGTGTTCTTAACTAAGAACACTTCGACTAAGGTCGATTAATCCCCAAATCTTCCTTTAATTTGGACAGAATCCATGGTTTGGAATTTCTAGGGTTTTTATGTTCGATTTGGGGTTCGAACGTTTCTAGCCATATTTGAACCGAACCAAAGGTGGTTTGGGCACCAGGGAGTTAAGGGGATACCAGGGTGTGAGTTTGGGCTTGATTGGGGTAGGTTCCAGTTTTGCTTGGTTCTTCGATCGAAGATTTGAGGCGGCCCAAGGTGATTCAAGTTAGATGGAGTGTGAATTTGGAGAGGGGGAGTTAGGGTGGTTCGTGGATGTGATTTTGGTGGTCACCGGAGTGGTTGCCGCCGGGTTTTGGGCGGCGAAATAAGTCGGCGGCTGCTAGGGTTTCCTCATCTCTGAAAGAGATGAGGTGTGAGAGAGAGACGAGGGTAAAGGGGAAGGGTTGGCTTAGGGGGCGTGGGGTGTGAAATTGTTGTTATATACATGGTATAAAACGAAATCCTGGCCGTTGGATGAAAGAGATCATCAAAACGGGGTCGTTTGGATGGTGGGCGGACCGGTCGGGCGATTGGGTCAGGTCTGGGTGACGAGTCGTTTGGGGTGGGTTATTGTATGGGCCTGGGACTTTTGGCCCAAATCCAATTCTCATCTCTTTTATTCTTTCCTTTTTATTGTATTTTTTGAAATAATTTTGTTTCAAAATTAACACTAATAATCCTATTTTAAATTATACACTAAAATCAACTAAAAAATATCAATTTAACTTCCAATAATTATTAATCACACAATTACATATTAAATCACACAATTTTGATATTAAACACTAAAAAATACAAAAAATACATTATTTTTTTATGATTTTTATTTTTTGTAAAGCAAACTTAATTACTCCTAGTTGTAAAATAAAATTTTAAATGAAAATGTAATATATTTTTGTATTTTTATTTATTTATCAAATAAAAGTGCATAGACAAATACAAACAATAAAAGAAAAAAATACAACAAAAATCCACAAAATTGCAAACAATGAAAAGCAATTATTTTATTTTGATTTTTTGTGGGAGTAATTCATGTAAGGCAAAAATCACGTGCTCACAATGCTTTACAGCTAAGAGTACGACTGAGAGTATGTGTTCAACAGATATATGGGTCATTTAGCTCCACAGGCTTCCATAAGGTTCTGCAGATCGGCACAAGGCCCCAAACATGACAACTAGTCCAAATATATGGATATAAGCTCAGTCTCAGTCAATAAATACAGGAAACCATCAATCGGGATGGACTAAGTCTGAATCCCAAGTCACAATATCACCAAGCTCATCACACGATGCATGTTTTATCTTAACATAGCATTGTATAGTGCAAATATGGGGTTTCAAAACCTCAGTATATCATTCATGACTACCACTCACCTCGAACCGGCTAGAGTCCAAGCTCGCCTTATGCTTTCCTCGCAAATCGACCTCCTCGGGTGCCAAATCTCATCAAAGCCAATAAGAATACTTCAAAATAGGCTAATGAATCATAACTCAATCGAAAGGACTCGAAAAACACCCAAAAACACGAAGTTGCCAAAACCCGAGCCCCGGGCCTGCTTCTCGAAAAATTACGAATTTTACATTTTCAGAATCCTCGTCTTGCTATGAGTCCGTGCATATAAAATTTATCAAAATCGGACTTCAAATGAGCCACCAAATTTTGATTTTTACATAGCAAAAATCCAAGCCCTAACTTCCTCAATTTATGCCCAAATTCAGAGAATTAATGGAAGATTTCTTGATAAAATGATGTATTATGACCACGAGACTTACCTCCGATCACTTCCTAATGAAATCCTCTTCAAATTCTATCAATTAGCTCTCAAGGTGCTAAAAATAAAGGAAAAACATGAAGTATTCGCGACTGAAATGATATAAAAACCCTTATGTTGCCCAATTTTATCTCTATGCGATCGCAACCCTTGGCATTTTATCGTGATGAACAAAAATCATGGTCTCCAAAAATGCTCTATGAGATCGCACAACTGACCCATGTGATCGCATATCATCCAAACTTACAGCTACACGATCGCAGCACCCTCTACGCGATCGCAGAGAAGGAATTCCCAACCCTATGCGATCGCAATAACCCTTACGCGATTGCATAGCACATCCAGCCCCTCATCCAGCCTTCTATGCGATCGCAACAACACCTATGCGATCGCATAGAGGAATTTTTTGCAACACATACCAGGAACAATCAGACCTCCCAATATGCTAAAATTGATCCGTCCAGATTCACCCCGAGGCCCCCGGGACCTCAACGAAAACCACCAACCTACTCCAAAACACGATGCGAACTTGTTCAAATCATAAAAACACATCCTTAAACACAAAAATCATCAAATCAAGGCGGATTCAAGCCTAAGTTTCAACTAAAACTTTCGAAACCAACATCCAATCAAAAACCCGACCAAACGATGTCCGAATGACCTGAAAATTTGTAGACATATCCAAAATTACCTAAAAAAGCTACTGCAACTGTCAGAATTCCATTCCGACTCCCGAATCAAAATCTCACCTATCGACCAAAATTCGCCAAAATTCTAACTTCGCCAATTCAAGCATATTTCTACACCGGACCTCCATATTTAATTCCGGTCGCTCTCCTAAGTCACAAATGATCCCCCGAAGCTAACCGAACCATCAGAATTCAATTCTGAGCCCTCTAACTAACAAGTCAACATCCGGTTGACTTTTCTAAACTATTCCTTCATCAAAGAGACTATTTTGTCCCATTTCCTACCAAACTCGATCCGAATTCACTCAAATTTACCAAATAAATATATTGAAACATGTACAAGCATATAACAGGGAAAACATGGTGGTAACTCACGTGATGATGGATCAGATCGTCACATAGGTCATCCATGAAAACCTTCATTATTTCCTCTACCATATCTATAAAGATGGCCATCATGCACCATTGGAATGTGAGGGGTGCATTGCATATGCCAAACGATATTATCCGAAAGGCATAGATGCTATAAGGTCAGGTGAATGATGTTTTATCTCAATCTTCTGGGGCAATAGAGATCTGGCTATATCCCAAATATCCATCCAGGAAGCAAAATGTGACCTCCCCGCTAATTTGTCTAGCATCTGATCAATGAATGATAGAAAAAAATGGTCTTTTTGAGTGGCCTTATTCAATTTGCTGTAATCCATAAAAATTATTCCCATGACTATTCTAGTTAAGATTAACTCATTGTTCTTGTTTTGCACTACAGTCATTCCACCGTTCTTTGGCACATACTGAAATGGGCTGACCCAGTTACTTTTAGAGATGGGGAAGATGATTCCCGCATCTAACCACTTGATCATTTCTTTCATCAACACTTCTTTCATGCAGGGGTTCAGCCTTCTTTGATGTTCTCTAGAAGGTTTGTGACCATCTTCCACTAGAATCTTATGCATACAAAATGCTAGGCTGATACCCTTAGTATCTGCAAAGGTCCAAACAATTGCAATCTTATGGTCCATTAACACTTTCAAAAGTTGTTCTGCCTACACATCTAATAAACTAGATGAGATAATAACAGGTAAAGTTGAGTTAGGTCCCAAGAAAGTATACTTAAGGTGCGATGGTAACAATTTAGCTTCAACTGTGGTGGCTCTTCAATTGATGGCTTAGCTGGAGGGTTCTTTCTTTCTTCTTAGTGTGAAGGCTCGAATTTGAGATCTCTTATCTAGTACCCTTAACATTTAAGGGCCAAAACCCACTCTACCAAGTCCCCACCATCTACCTTTTCTAGGTTCATGAGGCAAGCTGCTAGAGGGTCTTTAGCGTTCATAGCCTCATATTCCTCCTACAAAATTACGTCCACAACTTCTATCAGAGAGCAATTAGAAAACTCACTGGGTCGCCGCATAGACTTCTACATATTGAACACTATCTCTTTATCGTTCAACCTCATCTTTAACTCTCTAGTTTCGCGATCAATTAGAGCTTTCTTAGTGTACAAGAATGGCCTTCCCAAAATTATGGGAATCTTCTTGTGAACTTAGCAGTCCGGAATGACAAAATCTGCCGAAAACACAAACTTTCCAACCTGCACCAGTACATCATCAAGTATACATAATGGACTCTTCACTATTCAGTCGGCTAGCTGTAGTATCATAGATGTGGATCTTGCTCTTCCAATGGATTTTATAGATAGCCAATGGCATCAAGTTTATGCTTTCCCCCAAATCACATAGTGCTTTCGTAGAAGCATAGTTTTATATTATGTATAGGAATGTGAAACTTCCTGGGTCAGACAACTTCTCAGCTGTGGGTCTCATCACGACAACACTACATGTTTGAGTTAGTAAAATGGTGGCCAAGTCTTGAAAGTTGAACATACGAGACATCAAGTCCTTCATCATTTTTGCATAACCAGGCATCTCCTTCAGCCATCAATCAATGGAATGTTCACTTGGATTTTCTTCAACATCTCCATGAATTTCTTCTACTGCTCATCCCTCTGATATTTGGCCAATCTCTGTTGGAAGAGTGCTGGAGTCTGCGTCTTTCATATGATTTGAGTTCGAACATGATCGGGCATTATTTCTAATGCTTTCTCTTACATTAACTCGATCTCCTTTGCAACCTCTTTTTCTTCGCTTGATTTAGCTGGTACATGCCGTCACCTCTGTTAACCCTGTAGAATCATCTACCTTAATTGGTACTGGCACAAGTATCTCAATTGGTCGGATTTCACGAGCAATTTCTTGTTATAGATCAAGATCTCTACCATTTCTTAAACTCACCTCTATAAGCTGCTTCTAGCCCTGCTCTTTTGGATTGACATGCGTGTCTGCAGGCAACATCCTTTGGGGATGACTATTCAAATCCATGTATAACTACACTAATTGAATTAAGTTCATTTTATCACTGAGTCATGTGCTTCGAATTTCTCTTGCATTTTTCCATTGGACCCAATTAATTGTTACAACATTCCTTTAATTTCTGACAACCCATCATCTTGTCTCACAATGTGTTATTGTTGAGGTTGTTGATAAACTAGCTACTAATTTTGCTAATTGTATCCATGTTGTCTTTAGTACGACAGAACTTGACCCTATGGTCGCATAGCTCTAGAAGTTTTGCCATTATTGTATTGTTACTGTGCTGGTCTATACTGTTGATTCTATTGCCCCAAATTCTGGCCACTTTTCCTCTATACTCTTTAATTGCACACATAGTTCATATTTTCTTGATAGTACTGGTTGTGACTTTCGCCACTCCACGAGCATACATGGGTTGTTAATACATGGTGTGTAGAAGTCTCTATTAGTCAAAATGGCCATATTCTCGGCTATAGAGTTGTTTGGGTCCAAAGCTACTAAGTGAACTACCAGAGTGATTGTAGGTTCTCTTTCCATCCATCCTAAACTTTGAGCCATTTTATTAAGTAAGACCTTGCATTCCCTAAATGATTTGCTAAAAAAATGTACCACCTGCTGAAGCATCAACATTAGCCTTCAAGTTGTCTGCCAATCCCATATAGAACTTTTGCCCTAACATCTGATCTGGAATGTTATGATATGGACACTTACCATTGAACCTCCCTCACGTTTCTTTCAATGTTTCACCTGGTTTCTACCTGAATCTCAATATCTCATCAACTTGTTTGGTAGTCTTATTGGGTGGGTAAAACTTGTTCAAAAATTGCTTGACAATTCCTCCCAAGTGGTAATAAAGTTTTTGGGGAGCAAATTGATCCAAGTATGAGCCTCTCCCATTACTGAGAATGGAAGCAACAAAAGCCTTATTGCTTATGGTGCCACATTTGGTTTCCTTTGTGTGACACATATCAACAAGAAATTTTTTAGATGCTGTTGAGGATCTTCAATGTAAGACCCCGAGAACAGCCCTTGTTCTGCAACAACTATAGCATGTTGTTTGTGATTTTAAATGATTTGTCTTGTATCTGATGGATTGCAACTGCGATTGCTAGATTTTTGGCGGTGGGTTGTGCCCAATCATACACGGTTGCTCCTGGCATAAGATGTACCGCACCTTGGTTGTTCAGGTCATTCCCATTATTTCTGTTGTTTGGGTTGTCTATTATGTCACTCATGTCTAATTCGATTTGTTCTGTTGTTGTTTGTCTTTCTTGTTTGCTTGGTTTAGTGCCTTGAACAACTTTCTCAGGGTCCGGTAATGCTTGATACAATTCACCATTTCTTGAGGAGTTTCTCGACATGCACCTCTAACACATAAAACTTCAAATGTTAGTGTTCCAGTATAATGAGTTTTAAGTCGAGAAAGCTGAATAAAGTCAATAAACTACAAATTATAACAATTCTTTTAGTCGTAATTACTAACACCGTTAATTCCCCGCAACGTCGCTAACATTTGATCACACCCAACTATGCCTCCTAAGAGATCTAGCGTCCGTTCTAAATATAATCCGATTTATAAGCCCGGAGTTGAATCCCATAGGGAATTAACCATTTAATCACAACCACTAGTTTCATAAGAATCCAAATATTCAACCTTCAGAAATATAGACCAATGAGTTGATTGTTTACTAACTAAAAGCATGGTAATTAAAAATCTATAATTTTACTACCAACAAAGCAAATGTTGTAGACAAGATTAGAAAGGTCTAGTGTTTTGATTACCCCTATTGTCAGAATCTTCTCCGCTATGGTTCCTATAAATTCATCCAAGTATTCTCCACTGTTCATGAGTCTCTCTTGAGCAACTACCACAATTTATTAGATGTATCCTCTCAAACTATGCTAGCTAGCACTAATTTACTGTTCACTATGATCGCACCAAGGCCGGAAACAGCCTCTCTACCCTTTCGGGTAGGGGTAAGGCCTGTGTACGTATTACCCTCCCCAGACCCCACTTTGTGGGAACATACTGGGTAGTTGTTGTTGTTATGATCGCACCAAGGTTTCGTTATCTCTAATCCAGCATTTAAACCCTCTGAATTGATCTCTCAAATACAATTGGAGGGATGTTTTTTAACAAATACCTCACCACGTACTCTCTCTCGAGCAATATACACTAAATGGATACAATCAAATTGAGGGCCTTTCAACGAACAACAATAATAATATAGTTGAACAAGAAGAGAAAAGTAAATGGCGAATTATATTAAACGCAATGGAGAAATTATCTTTCAGTAGGTTCCATCAAACCCTAGATTAGACGTTTAGCTACTCATATTCATAGTAATAATTTCCCAACTATTTTACATTATCAACTTATAAAGAAAATATGAAGGAATGTAGAACTCAATGATTATTTCCCCTAAAAGTTGTTCCACGTGCTATTCTTTCCTTTGGCTACCGAACTCCATCAAAAGTAGTGTTTAATGACTATTCACATATGTAGGAAAAGACCTAAACAAAATAGCCCAAGTCCAAACCCAACAAGGAGATGAAATAGGCTTTTAAAATTCGGAATGCCCTTGCTATAGACCATGCGACGCCAGCTCTCCAGTGTGTTTCATCTCACGATATCCCTTGTGGAGCCTGCTCTGTGGCGAGCAAAATGCCTTGCCTCACATGCTTTAACGCGAGCTACAAAGATCGCCTCGCCTCCTTACTGCTTTATTTACACTTTTTCTTCCAAAGTATTCATTTTGATCACAATTTTATCTCTAATGTACCTACACAAAAAATAACTCAATTAAACACAAATATAGTGTAGTTAAGCGTTAAAACACCTAAATGTAGAGTAAGTAATATACTAAAAATACATAATTATAGCCACACATCAGCTCCCTAACTTCGACAGGTATTAAAGAATCAGTTCCATAAACCAAAGAGAATGGGGTAGCCCCGGTATTGGACTTTAAAGTTGTTCAATACACCCAAAGGACTTCAAGCAAGACTTATCTCCATTTTCTTTTTGCATCGATCAACCTTTTCTTGAGGTTTTGTATTATTGTTTTGTTGATCGATTCGGCTAGCCCATTTTCACTAAGGTGATAAGGTGTTGATAAGATCCTTTTGATCTTGAGGCCTTCGTGAAATTTGGTACTATTTTCCATTGTCACATGCAAGATGGTATCCCAAATCAACATACGATATGGTTCCAAATGAAGTCGGTGACTTCTTTTTCCCTGGTCTCCTAGTTGGCCTGTGCTTTAACACATTTAGAGAAATAGTCAGTCATAATAAAACAAACTGAGCCTTACCTGGTGATGATGGAAGAGGGCCGACGATGTCCATCATTCACTTCATGGACGGCCAATTGGACAAAACCGAATGCAGTAGCTCTCTGGGTTGGTGAATCATTGGAGCATGCCTTTGACATTTATCACATTTTTGCACAAACTCCTTTGCATCTTTTTCCATATCAATCTAGTAATAGACGACTTGGATTACCTTTAGAACCAGTGATTCGACGCCCGAGTGGTTCCCATATGTGCCTTCATGGACTTCCCTCAAAAGATACTCGGTATCACCAGTCCCAGACAAATCGCTAGCAGAGTCGAACATCCTTCCGAGTAAGGTTCCATCTTTGAACAAGCTAAATCGGGCTGCCTTCATACACAGGGCCTTCCGTTCCTTTGAATCTGAAGGAAGTATTCCGTTCTTCAAATACTCCATGTACTTTTTTCTCCAATCCCAAGTCAATCTTGTGGAATTTACATCGACATGGCCTTCCTTGACCACTGACCTCATGAGTTGTACAACATCCCCCGAATTGAGTTCCTTGTCTTCGACTGACGAACCTAGGTTTGCAAGGGCATCGGTTTCGCTATTTTGATCTTGAGGCACATGTTGCAAAGTCCATTCTTTGATCTGGCGTAGAGTTATTTGTATATTGTACAAGTACCTTTGCATTCATTCTTCCTGAACTTTAAAGGTTCCAATAACCTGATTCATAATGAGGAGAGAGTCGCCTTTGCCTTCGATTACCTCTGTTCTCAAGCCTTTGGCTAGCTCGAGATCTGCAATCATAGCCTCATATTTGGCCTATTTGTTAGTCAATTTTACGGTTTTAATAGATTGTCTGACCACTTTACCTATGGATGGTTTTAGCACGATGCTGATTCTTGGCATTTTAACATTAGAAACACCATCCATAAAGAGGGTCCAGATCCCCGAAGATGTACCCAAGTTGACTAACGATTCTCTTTCAACCTCGGGTACTAGGGCCAACGCAAAGTAAACCATGAAGTATGCCAAGATTTGAGACTTGATGGCTGTTCGGGGTTGATACTTATTGTACCCGCTGATTTCCATGACCCATTTGGCCAATCGACTAAAATCTCGGGTTTATGCAGAATATTTCGAAGGGGATAAGTTGTTACAACACATATGGGATGACATTGAAAATATGGTTTTAATGTCCTAGAGGCACTTATCAAAGTGAGCGCTAATTTTTTTTAATGAGGATACCTAATTTCAGCCTCACCAAAGGTTCGACTAACATAATAGACAAGTATTGTGTACCTTGTTCTTCTCAGACCAGGACTCCACTTACCGTTATCTCTGAGACTGATAATTAAAAGTAAAGTTGTTCGTCCACTTTCATGGTATGAAACAGCTGTAGACTCAATAAATACCGCTTTAGTTCCTCCAAGGCCTGTTGACATTCTAGGGTCCATGTAAAATTGTCTTCTTAAGTAGTGAGAAGAATCGGTGATTCCAATCTGAGGATCTCATAATGAATCGCCCTAGGGTAACTATGAGCCTCATTAACCTCTACACGGCCTTTACATTATCTATGGCCTGATATCTTTAATAGCTTTGATTTTATCGGGGTTGATCTCAATTCCCTGATTGGACATCATAAAGCCAATAAAATTGCCTGAGCCAACCCAGAACGTGCACTTATTTAGGTTGAGCTTCATATTATATTTCATCAGTATATCAAAAGTTTCCTACAAATGCTTAAAATGGTCCTCTACTCGAAGGGACTTAAGTAGCATGTCATCAATATACTTCCATAGATTTCCCTATTTGTTGTTCGAACATTCGATTTACTAGGCGTTGATAGGTTGCCGCAACATTTTTTATTCTGAATGGCATTACATTATAACAGTAGGTGCCATAGTTAGTGATAAACGAGGTCTTTTCCTGGACCTCCGGGCTCATATATATTTGGTTGTACCTGGAGTAGGCATCGAGAAAATTGAGAGTCTCGTGGCCGGAAATGGCATCGATCATAAGATCGATGTTAGACAAAGGAAAATAATCCTTGAGGCATTCTTTATTATGGTCTTTATAATCTACACATATTCTAAGTTTGTTTCCCTTCTTAGGGACTACTACTAGATTTGCTAACCATTCGAGATACTTTACTTCCCAAATGGATCCTATTTTAAGAAGTTTGGTTACCTCATCTTTGATATAAGCGTATTTGGCCTCAGACTGAGGCCTCTTTTTTGGTTTCATCAGGCGAAACTTCAGGTTCAAGCTTAGTTTATGAGTAGTGATCTTGGTAGGATCCCTGTCATATCGAGATAGGACTAGGAAAAAAATCCATATTAACCCCGTGCCCAGGTAAACCTTTCGATCGGGCAGATGCTCAATCAATATAATTTGTTCCAGCTCTTTACCCATTGATTTTGTGGCATCAGAATCATCAGGGATTATGAAGGATCGAGGTATCATATAGTCATCATCCTCATAAGTTCCCTGCCCCATCGATTGGGTCGAGGCTAGTGAATGATGTTGCTATTTGGCCTCATATTTTCCCTTCGAATCCAATCCCTTTGCTGATGAAAGTGCCGATATCGGTATCACTTCATCGATTAAGAACATCTCTTTGGTAGCGGGTTGTTCCCCATACACTATTTTGACTCCCTCCGATTTCAGGAACTTCAGAACTTGGTGAAGGGTCGAGGGTACTGCCCTCATGTTATGGATCCAAGGCCTTCCGAGCAGTGCATTGTACCTCATGTCACCCTCGATCACATGGAACTTTGTTTCTTGGATGGTCCCAACCATATTTACTAGAAAAATAATTTCACTTTTTGTGATTTCGCTTACCATGTTGAAGCCATTAAGTACTTGGGCTGCAAGAAAAATTTTATCTTGTAGGCCAAGCTGTTCTACGACTCTAGTCCGAATAATGTTGGTCGGGTTACCTGGATCAATCAAAACACGTTTAACTTGAATTTACTCATAATGACAGATATTATCAGTTCATCATTGTAGGGTTGTTCGATCCCTTCTGCATCCTCGTCATTTAAAGACAAGGTATCTTCCAGTAAGTAGTCCCAAGTTCTCTTCTCCCTTGTGATTGTCACTTTGGTGCGTTTATATACCGGACCTTGAGGAAAATTAACCCATCCAATGATCATGTGAATCATATGATGCGGCTCTTCTTGCTCATTTCGTCTGTTTGAATCTATATTTTTGAAGTGATTCTTGGCATAATCACTTAAGAATTTCCGAAGGTGCCCCTCGTTGAACAATCGGGCTACTTCCCCCCTTAGATGTCTACAATCTTCTATTTTATAACCATGGGTGCCATGATACTTTCATATTTGGTTTGGGTTTCTTAGGGCCAGATCAATCCGCAGAGGTCGAGGCCATCTAGTATCCTTGATACGTCCAGTGGATGGTACGATGGATGATGCATCTACACTGAAGTTAAATTCCGACAATCGTGGAGCTTCTTTGGGCCCGGCATCCTTGTCAAAACCATCCTTACTCATGAGTCACCGTGAACTTTGACCTCAATCATTTCTTCTCTTATTCCATGCAAAGTTCGTCCATGCCCGCTGCCTCTACGCTCTCATTCTATCCACTGACCTGTTAGGATATCCAGACCCATAAGGAGTCCCTAGTTGATCATCCACGACCCTGATCTTCGACTGATATCGATTATGTACATCTGCCCAAGTGATAGCTAGATACTCGATCAAATTTCGCTTCAATATATTTTAAGCTATAAAACTACGAACATTGAGACCTTTAGTAAAAGCTTGAACAACCCAATCATCGGTGACCAGTGGCAGATCCGATCTCTCCATTTGGAATCGAGATACAAATTTCCTGAGCATCTCGTTATCTTTCTGCCTTACCTTGAAAAGGTCCTACTTTCTTGTCGCAACCTTAATGGCGTCGACATGCACCTTTATAAATTAATCTACAAGCATAGCAAGTGAATTAATAGAATTGGGCGGTAAACTGTGATACCATATCATGGCACTCTTCGATAGGGTCTCCCCAAATTTCTTCAGCAATATAGATTCAATTTCGTCATCTTCCTAGTCATTTCCTTTAATGACGCACGTATACGAGGTGACATGTTCATTTAGATCAGTCGTCCTGTTATATTAAGGAATCTCCCGCATGTGAAACTTCTTGGGTATTGGCTTCGGAGCCGCACTTGAGGGGAAGGGTTTTTGCACAAACTTTTTAGAACCTAGTACTTTCAATATCGAAGGTGTCCCCGGGATTTGGTCGACCCTGGAGTTATTGGTTTCCACCGTCTTATTATTTTCATCGATCTTTTTTTCTCATGTATCGATCCGTTTTGTCAACTTTTCGAGCATTTTTAGGATAGCGGGATTTGTCTACAATTCTTTCACATTCGATTCGACCCTATGCAAAATTTCTTGGGACGACTCGAGTTCGACCCTGCTCGGCATGTGATTTTGATTTTGGAGATGAGCTATTGCTGCCTACTAGGCCTGAAACATTTCAAATATTACCCGCAGGCTAATCACGTCATCTTCACCACCATGCACATTCTGAGTAGCTGATCGAGGCCCCAACAAACACTGATTTTAGGATCGACGGCCACATTTCCATTGATGGCTACATGTGAACTAACATCGATTGGGTCTGCAACCCAGAATTCAATCGAGGCCAGCATGAGGTGCAACGTTTCCTAGCGCAATATTCTCATTCTCGCAGTGTTTGCTTTGATCATTGTCAATGTGTTAAGGTGATGACTGAGAGTTTAAGATATTTCAATTTTATAATCAAAGACAATTCAAAGAACAAGGGTAAAATGGTGTGTGTTAGGAAAATTTGTACCAGGCAATCACTATAATCCTTAGCCCCACGGTGGGCGCTAAACACTACCCTTAAAATTGGACAATAATTTAACTTTAAGTCGTTTTAAGAATATGCATTTCACTTGGCACAAACTGAAAAATATAAAAATTAATGTTAGAAATTAACTGTAAAATAAAGCAAACCAATACAATGAGCAATTATAACCTTTGAGCTAGATCACCCTTGAACTAACAGAGTATGCTAACAAAGAGTATGAACTGAACAATAGGGCTTAAGAAAGAAAATGTAATGTATTGCTTTGTTATGCGTGAATATTACCATTACAAAATGATTAGAACCCCTTTTATCTAGTAGATGAATTTCACTTATGGTACAATTCTAAATACAGAAGAAAATCCCATGATTGGCTAGATGTCCAGCTTTGGCTTAATATGTGCCCAGATTTCTACCACGATCCTTGCCCCATCATAGATATCTCGTCTTTTTATTATTCGATTTCGCAGGCTTCGCTCGATCTCTATCTCGCTTCGATCTCGATCACGGCTAGTATTGATCTTGATCGATCATCGAATCATGAGCTTAGCAATCCATCTTTGTACCATGGTTCGATATAATGCGAGGTCGATCCTTGGTCTACCACCCCGATTCCGGTTTATCCATACAAAAATTAAGGAAACCCAATTCTGACCGTATGCATACCTCTATGTAGAAATGACACTAGATACCATTTTAAAGAGCTGATATTAGGAATTAGTCTAAAGTATTCTGAATTTTAATTTAGCAATTAAATTTTTTGGGACAGAAATGTCGTGAACCTGAAATTAAATTTTTAGTTTGAAATTTCAGGATAAAAAAGTACTGGCTAATCCCTAAGCAATAGCCCTAAAAATGATTGTTTGTGCATTTCCCCCTCTCTCTGTAGACAGATTCTCCAGCATGTGACTATTTATGTAAAGATCCCAAATTGATGGATATTCAGCCCATCATTCAACAAATCAGAGAGCTCATATTGAGTAAAAATGGCATAGGATAGATACTTTTTAACATGATATTTAGTTTTTATCCAGTATTTTTAATGCTGGGCAAAAATAGCCACTACTTTATTAAAATTAATACAAAAAAATCTTTTTACCCTTTCTTCTTGAGTGCCGTGTAAATATTAAGGATATGGTGTCCTTAACATTTATACTGTACACATGAAGTTGAGTACATCATATCTTTAGTATTTACACTACAAATATGAAGTTAACGACACGATGTCCTAAAGTTTAACAACGGAATGTGCAAATACATGACTGTTTGTCCTTAATATTCATACAACATTTATGAAGTTAAGGATACTATGTCCTTAATATTTACACATCACTCATACAGTTAAGGGCACTATATCCTTAACATTTACACTGTATACATGTTGTTAAAGACACCGTGTACCTAACATTTACACTGCACATATGAAGTTAAGGATATAAATCCTAAAGTTTAACAATATAAGGTGCAAATACAAGTTAAAGACATTATGTCATTAACATTTACACTACACACATAGTTAAGGATGTTATGTCCTTAACATTTACAGTGCACATATAAGTTAAGGGCATGATATCTTAAGGTTTAATAATGGAAGGTGCAAATATAGAATATTTTGTCCTTAATATTTACACGATTTTCATAAAGTTAAGAATACCATGTCCTTAACACGCAGTACCCATGTATAGTACAAAGGTATTTTTATTCAAACAAATAAAAATTTATTAAGCATAGGCAAAAGAGTAAATAGAATTTGAAGAGTGGCTAAAGAGTAAAACACGTCTAATTAGTGGCTAAATGTCCCCTTCCCTCTCAGGTTGACTCTTTTTCTTTTAACAACCTCGATTAGTTGATATGAATTTATAACTGATAACTTGTCGAATTCGTACCGGTTAAAGGTTAGCTAAAACCCAATTTCCAATTCTGGGTGTTCCTCAGTTCATCACATGGCTGCCAATTTCTGGACTTCATCTCAATAGTATGTCTAAAATTTGCCATATTTCCTCTTCAATCATTCTTATTTCTTTGTTTTTTTTTTTAATTAATAAATAGTTTTTCGTCGTTTGCAGCAAAGAACTTCTGGATCCTGAAGAAGTAGACGTTGTACATCAGCTGGATAAAGATAGAGGAATTACTCTTGATGATTTCAAGCTCATCAAGTTGCATATGTCCAATTGTAATTCCCACAATCTTTTGTGTGTGTGTGTGTGTGTGTGTGTGTGGAGTTATTTAAATTAGATTTTACTGATGCAAATTGACATAAAGTATACAGCTTTTCCGATTAATTACTAATGTAAATTGATATAAAGTATACAGCTTTTCTAATTAATTTGAATTTGCAAGGGTTCCAATATGCAGAATTGCAGATACTGTATTATTATATCTGCTGAAGGAGACTGTCTGGTGGCCGTGGGATTGGAAATTTTAGGCAGCAGAAATGGAGAAGTTCTGATTCATCTTATGTATTGTGATATCGCAATGAAACATTTGTAACAAAAATCCAATAGAACAAAAATATTTGTCCCAAATATGTAATACTGATCTTTTAGCACTCAGTTCCTATATCAATCTTGTACTAAAAATATGCATCTTTCTACATGACATGGCAAATTTGTTGATGTACACACTGGTACTTGCAGCTAAATTCAACTGTCTGGCATATCTACACATTAAAGAAATAATTGAAAGTTTGAAACCTTCTGTATACCAATTGAGTGCCACTTATCCTTTCCTCGTCATATTTGCATGACTTCAAATTTCTCAGAATTTTGCTTTACTTGTTTCTCTTTTATGTATATATGTCTGGTATCTTTTGCTGACTTGCAGTTTCTTGTTATCAATCGTAAACTTGCACTTGACAACTTAAATAACTTTTTCCTTCTGGTTAATTTCTCTGCTCCCTTGCAGATGTTGCAAGATTGGCTCAAAATGTGAAAGTACGACAAAGGTCTGTTTTCTATGCTCATCTGCTTATAAAACTTTCTATTATAAATATTAAACCTTTCTTATGTTCTCTCTCATCATCATAGTTGCTCTTTACGAGCATACTTTTCTCTGTTAGCTGAAAATTTGCAGTGCTACTTGGTTTGAGCAAAACATGTTTATTTGATGTTATTACCATAGACATGATCAATATTTGTTTAGACATCTAATTTTCCCGAAGGAAGACTGAAAATATTGGTTTATGTAAAGTCAACAATGGGATGTAATTATTGACTAAACATAAACCAACATTTTCAATCTCCACCTTGGTTTGCGTTTCGAGCGTGCGTGTGAACAACTCTGGCCAAAACTTTTAAGCTTACTGGGCAATCCCGTTGTAAGAAACAAGAAGAATCAAACCATGGTTGAACATACCACGTCCACCTAACAATTGTTCTCTTCGGAGTTGCTCCCCCAAGTTAGAGTTGCAACAGCTCTAATACCAATTGTTAGCGGAAACGTAAAAGAAAGAACACAAGATTTAACGTGGTTCGGATAAAAATAATCTTACGTCCACCAGAGAACAATTGCCCTTTTATTATTAACAAAGGAAGGGGAGATTTCCCAATTACACTTAAAAGAATTTCTCTCTTAACTCTCTACTCACTACAATATATTGTATTATTTTTGGGGATGATCTCTACAAACGAAGGAGTGCATCTAATTATAGAGGTAAAGACTTCCTCTTGATGTCATTGGTAACATCAAACTACTTCCTTTTGATGTCATGGATGACATCAAAGGAGGAAGCTTCCTCCTAGAATTCATACAAACTCTTTCCACCAACCCTTCCAATTGATATGTCATTGTTGACTAAACATAAACCAACATTTTCAATCTCCCCCTTGGTTTGCGTTTTGAGCGTGCGTGTGAACAACTCTGGTCAAAACTTCTAAGCTTATCGGGCAATCCCATTTTAAGAAACAAGAAGAATCAAACTATGGTTGAACATACCACTTCCACCTAACAACTGTTCTCTCCGGAGTTGCATCAGTTGATGCACACCCCCGCCAAGTCCTTGCAGTGTGTAAACTTAGTGAGTGGTACTATCTTGCTCGCTAAGTTTGCACACTTCAATTGATGCAACTCCGAAGAGAACAATTGTTAGGTGGAGGTAGTATGTTCAACCATGGTTTGATTCTTCCTGTTTCTTACCACGAAATTGCCCAGTAAGCTTAGAAGTTTTGGCCGGAGTTGTTCACACACGCTCGAAACGTAAACCAAGGTGGAGAGTGAAAATGTTGGTTTATGTTTAGTAAACAATAACATGCCAATTGAAAGAGTTGGTGGAAAGAGTTAGTATGAATGCTAGGAGGAAACTTCCTCCTTTGATGTCACCCATGACATCAAGAGGAGGTAGTTTGATGTCACCAATGACATCAAGATGAGGTCTTTACCTCTATAAATAGATGCATTTCTTCATTTGTAGAGATCATCCCAAAAAATAATATAATTCATTGTACTGATTAGAGAGTTAAGAGAGAAATGTTCTTAAGTGTAATTGAAAAATCTCCCTTCCTTTGTTAATAAAAAAGGGCAATTGTTCTCCGGTGGACGTAGGATTATTTTGATCTGAACCACATTAAAGTTTGTGTTCTTTCTTTTACGTTTCCGCTAACAAAGCCATATACTGCTCTATTTTTATGTGCAAGTTTATATATTCCATTGGTTGGATGTGAATAAGGTGAAGAATTTCACCTGAGTGTTCTTTCTCAAAAAAAAGGAAAAAGCATCTGAGTGTTTGTTATGTGTATCTGCTTAACTTTCACATAAGGGTACTGAGAGATATTTTATCCTAAATGATTCATCAAGGAGAAATTTTAGCGAGAGCTCAAAATAAGCATGAAACTGAATAATGCAAAACACCCTTGTTGCTGCTTCCAGCAATCTGGATATCTAATATGTGGTTAATTTACAGGGTTGTTGCTACCGCAGTTACGTACATGAGACGCGTATATGTCAGGTATATCGTGGTATCCCTGATATTAGGAGGACATTACGCTATTCATTGTAAATCATTTACCTAGTCAGGAAAGTACTCTATTCATTGTACCTTCAGGGTGTCCCTGTGAAGGGTATGCTACATATATGTTTTAATTCAACAAGCCACCAACAAGCCACAAATCCTTATTGCTTTAAACCAACGAAATTTTGATCAGCTAATGGTTCTTAAAGATACCGTGTAAATTCTTTGGCTTGCTTAAATGGATCATAAAAGAGGAAAAGCGAATTAGTCCTGCGAACAAAATGTAGAACTTAATGGAAAAATTCAGTGCTGAACTGGCTGAGGAAACTCAGTGCAGCCGGTGAGAGATTTCCTAACAGATATACGCAATCACCAGCTGCAGCCACTCAAATCGTGATTCATTATATTCTGGCAGAAACACATTATCTGAAAATGACTTTATATCCTGAAGCAAATTAAGTAAACTAAATAAATAAGCTGATTTAGAAAGGTTATTGGATGGACCACTTTAGCTATTCTTACAGAAAATGGAGATACGTGTACGATATATCACTTATGCACATAAATGACAAACCGTGAAGAAGTCATATACTTTCCTATGTTACAAAAAGTTATCTTAAAAAAGTTGGACCAATTGTTTATTTGTATTTTGAATCCATGTGTTAACTGTTTCTTGGAATAGCAATCCAGGACCAAGTCATTCTAATTGGAAGGAGAATTCTCTAATTTGGACTCTATATCCTTTCCATTTCAAAATTGAAACCTTTAAAGTCGCACTTATATTCTAGGGGCCTACTATTGCTTCACCTTGAACCATTTTCTCTAATCATCTGTTTTCTTGTCTGTAGGAGAAGTATGACCGAGTATGATCCCCGTCTGGTTGCCCCAACTTGCTTGTATTTGGCATCAAAAGCAGAAGAAAGCACTGTGCAGGCCCGACTTCTTGTATTTTACATCAAGAAATTATGTAAGTACCATTGTGATTACAATAACCAAGTACTTATTATGGTATCCTATTGTTACTACATGGGATACTGAATTTAGTTAATTTGTAATACAAGATGTTGATTTTACTGATTTGCTAATGCAGATTCGGATGAGAAGTATAAGTATGAAATAAAAGACATACTTGACATGGAGATGAAAGTTTTGGAAGCCCTAAACTATTATTTAGTTGTATATCATCCATATCGTTCATTATCGCAGTAAGTATCTTGTAGATTATCTTAACATTCAAAACAAGCAAAAATTATATTGCTTGGGAGCTTAATCTATCACCATCCGTTTGCCAAATGATTCCCGATAACCCTCCTTCCCCCTCTTCTTGAGAAGAAGAATTTTATTCCTTCCCCCATGCCTAAAGCAAATTATTGCTGAAGGTTCCGTACTTCCATAATAGTAATTGGTCTCCACATTTAAGTATACTTTCTCAGGCCACAGTTTGCACCCCTAACATGCAGCAGAAAAATAGAATCTTAAACTTGGTTCATGTATTTTCACTATTTCACTAATGAAGGAGTTCTGGATATGAATGATAAGACTAGAGTAGATAGTTGTGTGTTAGGTGTTTTTTGCAATCTCCAAGCAATCAATTTATAATCTTCCTTGTGTAGATGATCAATTTTTCTCAGTATAACTTGATTTTTAACTCAATTGGCAGGTTCCTTCAGGATGCCGGCATGAGCGATACAACTCAATTGACTTGGTAAGAAACTTTCAGGGGCCTTCATATCTTTGATTTCCAGTTGTGAAATTCACCAGATTATGCAAAATATGACGTCCTGTAATAGATATTTCCAAAAATCTACATTCTTGTTTTGTTTTGACAAGTCTGGAATTCTACTTAAATTCCAGGGGACTTGTAAATGACACCTATAAGATGGACCTAATTCTCATACATCCGCCACATTTGATTACTTTAGCCTGCATATATATTGCAAGTGTGCTGAAAGATAAAGAAACTACTGCCTGGTTTGAGGAGCTTCGAGTTGATATGAATGTGGTATGTATGCAAACTCAAATATGTGCCTGTGTTTTGAAATATAACCAGGAAAGACCATCGTAGACTATCTCTTAAAAATCAGATTCCAATATTACAACGGATAACCTTTAGCTTGACATGACATTATCTTATTTTATTTTTTCTTGATACGTGAATTGACATTGTTTTCTACCCATGTTTTCATAATTTACTTGTCATGTAGAGATGTATTTTTGTCACCATAAGGAAGATAGAGAGGATCGATGTTCTATATCGTTTTGGGATTTTCTCAACTCCTAGAACTTGCTTCATGTCATATGTACTTCGTTATGTCAAATGTGGGTGGTGAAACAGGTTGATAAGATAGTCTATTAAATAAAACTTGATCTGTCACACTTTTGGTCAAAATGATTTACATCTGGCGTTTAGGTGAATGTGATGCAAAATGAATTCATGATATGATAATCAGATTGTTGCTCAAACAACCTGCCATGTTCCGACGAGTTTTAAACCACTTGGAGATTGACTATCCTAGATGAAGTTTCGTCCTAGCATCATTGTTTAACCAATTTCTCAACGTTGACAGGTGAAAAATATAGCAATGGAGATACTAGATTTTTATGATAGCCATAAATCGATCTCAGATGAGAGGGTAAATGCTGCAATGAGCAAGCTAGCTGGAAGGTAATTAATACTGTGGCAGTGACCTAGCCTCCCGTTATCTCACCTTTGTTGTTTCCAGGTCCCTTATGTAAAACTTTTTTTCTTTTTTCGACCCAGGTGTTAAACAATTGCACAATGGCCAACAGCTTTCAATGCAACTTCCAATTAAGAGATTCAAGAGTGGGACGTCAAGCATCGTCATTGTTAAATGACAAGCTTGATTATAGATGCAAATTCAGTGGGTTCAAAATAAGTGTTATCTTATTATATGTATCCTTTTTTTTTCTTTTTTGCATGAGTATACATAGTTGAGGTGGAGGCAATGGGTTAAGTGGAATTCACAAAATCCACCCAAAACTCACCCCTGCATGATTGCTCGAGGAAACGAAAAGGAAAGGTGTGGCAGCTTTGGACCAGTAACTGCACTTAATAGGAATAAGTCGGACCACCTTAAGGTAAATGGCATGAAAATATTAAACTCAGTAATGTGTGTTACTTGACCTGTATGACATCTTTAAGTTCCTTTGCATTTACTAGATAACCAAGAATAGACGACATTTCCGGTTAATGTTCAGCACCTTTTCGGAGACACAAGCACTCAGCTATTCATAATTTTGTCATGGTTTAAAGTTAAAAATTTTCTGGAAGAAAAGGTGGCTTCCTTGCACTGCTGTTTTGGTGTTGTGAAAAATTTAAAACTAAGCAAAACTTTGTAAATAGCTCTGGGATGAAAGCCACTGCAACTAACAAGAAATATGTAAAGGTACCTCAATCAAGGAAGTCATGATAATAATCCTTAAAATGCACAATTACAAAGAATAACAATCGAGAAATGCATATTACATGAGCTTCGGACTGCCTCTCCAGGTGATAGTTGAGATTTAGAATCGAAATATTTTGACATTTACTCTCAAAACTACAAAAAGGCTTCTCCTGGTTGTATGTAATGTGCATCATAATGGAAGGACGTTTTCATTGCTCATTCTCGGACTTGACCTCAGGACATGTAGCAGATTCAATCTTCTCTTTACAATCAGTCGCTGGTGCTGGTGTGTTCCCGTCAGCGATCTTACTCTTTCTTTTCTTCTTAGCCTGCTTTTTTGCTGCATATCAATCAAATACATTAGTTTAACTATAGCAAAAGTAGTGCAGCTAAAAGGGAAGGGGTATAATCATCACCTAGTCTTCTTTTAGCTTCAGATTTAGCAAAGAAATCCCTCCATTCATCTGTAAGGACAAACATAGGCTCCTCCGCTTCATCTTCTAAGTCCTCATCTTTGTCTTGCATCATTCTTCAGATAAAAAGCAAGAGAATCAGTTTTTTAACAAGGAAAAGCAACAGAATTAATTAAAATCTACACGGTGAAACTAAAAGCCTTGAAATTGACAGCTCTAACACAACATTAGCATCTCAAAATCACAGTTTCAAATGGATACAAGAAAGCGATCATGCCACAAATGCCAGTGAGGTTTAGGCTCATTGTCTATAACACTTTCACTCTTTTTTCAAGAATAACACTGAAGTGAAGACACAGAAAAGTTGGATCAGGTAGCACTTCTCGGTGTTTAGCAAGGACAAGCTCCCCCTTCTTTCCAACATTCTTAATATAACGGAAGTTGAACAGATATCACTCTTCGGCAGCATAGTTTACACACATGCACCTATTCCATGATAGTCAATCACCATATTCAGCCCAAATCAACTCAAGATTACCATATGCAGCCACCCTGAGCATGTGCAATTCTGAAGTTGAGAGGACTTTTTGAAACGTGGAATGGACTTTAAGATGTTCTATTAAGGGGAGGAGAAAATTAAGTTCGCTTGGAGATGGCTGCATTCTGTACGACGATGTAGGACTCCAGGAGAGTATATGCATAAAGCAGAATGATTGATACAGCGGATGAGGGCCCGAGGTCAAGAAATTTAGGCATGGGAGTGGTCAAGGACAGGTGAAATGAATGGTCAGGACAATGGAAGAGTAACGGAGGGAAGCCAGAGGGGACACCTACATATCTCTTCTTTTTTCATCTGAGATCTCCACAAAAGTCCTTTCAGGCAGTGGCCGTTTAGTCCATGGTCCATTGGATGGTCGGTGCAAGGCCAGAAATTGGAACACATTGATTCCGTTCGTTCCCGTCCTTCGCTTCACGGCCTGTCCCTCGGTGTGGTCAGTACTCCATACTGTCGGGCAGCGAAGCTTACACTTGTTCACTAATTATGACGGTTCAACAGGGCCCTAGTAGTCTTTTTCAGTTGTATTTGTTTTAACTAAATGTATGTTGAATCTAACTGCTCTCTGACTGACATTAGCTACTGAGCAGATAAACATACAAAATAGTGCACCATCGAGAAGTAACATCCTGCACCTTAGGGTTACAGAGGTTCTCCATCAATGGGTAAGCAACCATAAACTTATGATAGCATTAACTAACAGAAGATTTTTTGATAACGAACATTAACTAACAGAAGATTATAGTTCTTTTCTTGCTTATTAGGAAAAAAAAGAATCAGAAAGAGTGAGTACTAATGTTAGATGATCAAATTTGCACATCAACGAACATTTAAGTTAACTACATGTATTGTTACAATACCATCACTATCACTGAAGCACCACTTAATTACAGCTGCAAAAATATTGGTTCTTCCCATACAACAACAACAACAACAACAACCCAGTATATTCCCACAAGGTGGGGTCTGGGGAGGGTAATATGTAGACAGGCCTTACCTCTACCCGAGAGGGCAGAGAGGCTTATTCCAATCGAAACTCGGCGCATGGAAAAAAGGCAAACAAAACCAAAAACAAAAACCGCATTAGTTACTCCAGCATACACCTCATAAAAATTATCTAAACATAAGATGCATATGTACCATAAAGAAACAGGCATGCAATGATATCAAAACAATAACTACCAGAAATGACTATCAAAAGAGAATACAAACTAATCATCTATGGGCGGCCCTACCACGCCTCACACCCCGGGAAAGGAGTATGAAAAATCTAGAAACCCCTATCCTACAACCCTGATACTAGACCTCCAGACTTTCCTATCAAGGGTCATGTCCTCGGAAATCCGCATCCCGGCCATGTCCTGTCTAATTACCTCTCCCCAGTATCTCTTAGGCCTCCCTCTGCCTCGCCTCACACCGACCACCGCTAGCCGCTCACAACTCCTCACCGGGGCGTCGGGGCTTCTCCTCCGCACATGCCCGAACCACCGAAGTCTCGCCTCTCGCATCTTCTCATCCACCGGGGCCACCCCCACCTTCTCCCGAATAACTTCGTTCCTAATCTTATCTGGTGAGCCCGCACATCCACCTAAGCATCCTCATCTCCACCACCATCATCCTCTGAACGTGAGATTTCTTCACCGGCCAACACTCCGTCTCATACAGCATGGCAGGTCTAACCACAACTATATAAAACTTTCCCTTGAGTTTCTGTGGCACTTTCTTATCACACAAGACTCCTGATGCAAGCCTCCACTTCGACCACCCCGCCGCTATACGGTGAGTGACATCCCCGTCTATCTCTCCGTCCCCCTGGATCACCGATCCAAGGTATCTGAAACTATCCTTCTTGGCTATGGCCTGAGATCCAATCATCACGCTCCCTCCCACTTCGCTCGACTCAGCGCTAAATTTGCACTCCTATCTAAGTTACCTAAATGTATTGTTACAATACCATTACTATTACTGAAGTAACACTTAATTACAGCTGCAACAAAATTGGTTCTTCCCATACACTGGTAGAAAAATTCCATGTTTGGGCAAAAATGTATCCAACACTTTTAGACTCTTCCTACAAAAGGTGGTCACGAAACATCCCAACTTCCAATCTCTAAACAACATTGCATATTCAGTAGTACTCATGTTAAAACTTGTGTTATACATAAACTCATGATTAAACGAGATAAAAACACTATCAATTAGTAAACTTATTATCAATATAATACTAATTGCATTACTAAGATAATCACAAAACCCAAGTACAATGTCTAGCACCATCAGAAACACGTAGATAACTTAATTTCATGCCGTGCAAAAAATATTAATCTTCAGATTAGCTCAATTTCAATCAGAGAGCAACGAAGCAGTAAATTCATCATTGATGAACAAAAGGACATAGGGGAAAAGTTACCTCGAGTCAGTATAAACTCCATTAGGCTCAGAAATCTGCGGGTTCAAATCGTCCGGCAATATAGCAGGTGAAATGTGTTGTGGGTTTTGCGGAAAAGGAGTGAAAAATGGGCATGTTGGAGTATGATTGTTCCGCTGCAACATGTGGCTGTGTAATGGACAACTATGTAATATCTGAAAGTGATGATGATGATGATAGTGATGGCTGTGATGTTGATGATGACTCCATGGATCGGCACCGACTGAAGAATTTTTCTCCATTGATGGCCTGGTACTGTACTCCGCTATGCTTCTTACTTATTTCGTGTCAAGGTATTGTGCGCAGTGGCTGGGCTACACAACCAAAGCCCAAATATACTAAGTTCTTACTCTCGACTGCACCAGCTCTTCAGCGGTTTGGCCCGCATGAGAAATGCACTACCCAATTTGGGGAGAAATTTAAAAAGGAATTTTTTATTAACTATATCATATATGAAACCTTATTATTCTAAATACACATAATTTTTTAATTAATTGCCCAGTTCATACTTTTAGTACAATTTATATACCATTCGACTATTAGGCATTAAAAGGGCAGAATATTCCCAAAAAATGCACTAAAATTAAGGAGAGAATTTTGGTGTTAATTGATTCTACATTAAATTTAATTTTCAAAGAGGGAAAGGAGATTTCTCAACTGCGTATTTTTCTCCAGATCAGATTTGATTGGTAGGCAAAGCCATTGAAATTTTTTTCGTAATTAAAAAAAAAAACTAAAAGCTTCAATAAACTGAAATCAAATCTGTTCTTCATCCTCTTTTTTTCCCAATACACAAATCAAAAAATAATAAAATATAGAACAATACCTCAGCAATAACACTCAATCGTGTCCAAAATTCCAATCATGCTACAATTGAATGGGAAAAATCTGATTATAAAAATGGGTCTCATCTGTATTTTTTGAGAAGAAAAAGAAATGGAGAATAGGAAGTCTGATTTTATATTAATAACTACAAAATTCTTACATTTATCTACAAATAACTACAAATGAGTTTTAGCATTGTATAAAGCTGTATTGTTTTTAAGGGTATCTACACAAATGACTACATTTATACTACAATTACATTACGGTCTATGTTGGAAAAAAGTAATGACTACAAAATTTTCTATTCATCTACAAAAAAAAAACTACAAATCAGTTTTAGTATTGTATAAAGATGTATTATTTTTTAAGATATCTACAAAATTATTACATTTATACTACAATTAAACTACGATCTGTGTTAAAAAAAACTATTGACTATAAAATTTTCTCTTGACATACAAAATTTCTTTAAAAAAAACTACAAATAAACTTCAAATCAGTTTAAGTATTGTATAAAGTTGTGTTGTTTTAGCTGTATTATTTTTAAGGGTATCTACACAGATGACTACATTTATACTACAACTACATTACGATTTATGTTGGAAAAAAATATTGACTACAAAATTTTCTATTCATCTACAAAAAAAACTACAAATAAACTACAAATCAGTTTTACTATTGTTTAAAGCTGTCTTATTTTGAAGGGTATCTACAAATTACTACATTTATACTACAATTAAACTACGATATATATTAAAAAAAATATTGACTATAAAATTTTCTCTTGACATACAAATTTTTTTTTAAAAAACTACAAATAAACTACAAATCAGTTTAAGTATTGTATAAAGTTGTATTATTTTTAAGAGTATTTACAAAATTACTATATTTATAATACAATTAAACTACAATTTATATTAAAAAAATATTGACTACAAAAAGTTTCCTATGTGGCATAGGAATGTAAAAATCCTCCCAAAAAATAGGGTATAGGCAATTCATGAAGTGATCTCCATACAAAATGTCATAGCTAAAATTTTATATGTAAAGAAGGGTTGATTGGCCATGACTTTATTAGAATATTTAGAAGGAATGACTATATACTTGCTAATATACATGCATAAGGACAGTATATTGACCATAAACAGAGAAGAGAGAAGGAAAATTGAGTATTGAAATCTGGGACATGGCTCCCTTTAAGTAATTTGCCATCTTTACGGCAAATCTGAATAACCATGGACGTAATAAAACAAATCATAACCCTACCACTGCCATCCTAACCTCTGCGCCCAAACTCGTGATTACAGGAATGACCGCAAATAATCACATAGGAGCGCGGTGGAACGAATGGATCCCTTTGCTGTTAGTTTGTGTGTGTTGTGAATAATTGAGATGAAAGGAAAGAGAAAGTGAGAAGATACAGTCCTATAATTATGCCTAATATAAATTATGTCACGACCCTAGTTCACCAATCGTGAACCTGTCACGACGGCACCCAGTCTTCGCGACTAGGTAAGCCTAACACGATGCGGAATATACAATTTCATGAACAAAAGATAAGATAACAGCGGAATAATATAAATGAAATGTAATAAGCGTCGTTCGGCACATACACTTTTCCAAAAACACACTAGGCAACATACTACCAAGACCCGGAAACCAACAGGAAATACAGACTAAGAAAGAGTACAATTATGGCTCTATACATCAAGAATGTCTAAACAACAAGAATAAAAAAAATAACTGCTATCACTAATGACAATAGAATGGGACTCTCCGGATTCGCAGACGTAGCAGATCATACCTCGAGTCTCCTAAAGTGCTGCTAGATCACCTGTAGTGCGCCTGATCTGATGTACCCGGATCAGCACAACAAAAGTGTGCGGAAGAGTAGTATGAGTACACCACGGCGGTACTCAGTAAGTGCCAAACCTAACCTCGATGGAGTAGTGATGAGGAAGGTCAGGGCCCTGCCAAGAGACAATAACATAATGATAATAACAATAATAAGCAATTTAAATAAGAGTGAGTCTGAAATAAGAACAATAAAGTAATTACTGCAACCGCCTATAATTAAGCTAACAACAAGTAAACAACACAACATAAATTCAATTCAGCAAGTCCAAGATCTACGGAAATTGAACCCGCAGCCTCTCTCTATATCCAACAACTCAGGATCTCCGGGAATTGAACCCGCAGTCCCTTCATCAGTATCTCTAGGTCTCCTGGAATTGAACCCGCAGCCCTAGGATAAACTCGCAGTCCATGCCTCAATATCTCAGGATCTCCGGAATCGAACCCGCAGCCCTAGGATCTCCGGGAATTGAACCCGCAGTCCATGCCTCAATATCTCAGGATCTCCGGGAATTGAACCCGTAGTCCTTGTCTCAATAGCTCAGGATCTCCGGGAATTAAACCCGCAGTCCGTATCTCAATATCTCAATAAGCTCCAGGTCTCCGGAGAAGGTTCCTCCACACGAGGTTAGACAAGCCACTTACCTCAATTCCGAAACAAAACAGCTAAGAAACGACTCCCTTGCCACGAGTATCTGACTCCGAGTGGCCCGAATCTAGTCAAACTAATTACACACTGTAAATAACATCGCACGTAACTAATTACAATGATAAAATTAAAGCTATGGCGCGAACACGTGCAATGACCAAAATACCCCTGCATTCATCGGCTCGGAATTGAAATATTTTTATGTTTTCAGAACCTTCGTACTCTCATGAGTCTAACCATACCAAAATTATACAATTCGCATGTCATTTCGACCCTCCAATCAAGGATTTATCATTTTTCAACTTTAGGGCTCAAAATCCTAATTTTTACCATCCAAACACGGATAAAAATAGAAACCAGAAGAAATAATCATGGAGAAACATCAAAATAAAGTTCTTATATTTACCTCCTTGATGAGACGAGAATATCGCCGCGAAAATCACCTAAATCGGAGCTCTAGAACTCAAGATATGCCCAAAATACTAAACTTCTCGGCTTTAAACACTGTCCCGGCCCATTTTCCGCTTTTACGGATAATTTTCGCATATGCGGGATCGCTTTTGCGGTTCTATTTCCTCTTTTGAGGTTCCGCATCAGCGGTCAAATTCTGCTTTTGCGGTTCTGACAGACACCAGCACTTTTCTCGGCACGGAAATGAGCATAACTTCCTCATACAATGTCCAAATTCGACGATTCTTTTTGCTATGGCTCCGAAATTACGATACGGATCTAATGGTTCAAACAAAACTGAATTTGGAGATAATTTACTTAATATGGTACCCCTTTATATTCAAAGAAGCAATATTGAAACATCAAATAAGAGCGTGATCACAACCCGAAACACACCCGAGGCCCCCGGGACACCAATCAATCATACCAACCAACCCCAAAACACATTACGGACTTGCTCGAGGCCTCAAACCACATCAAACAACTCTAAAACCATGAATTACACCCCGATTCAAACTTTATGAACTTTGAAGTTTCCAACTTCTATTTCCGATGCCGAAACCTATCAATTCGTGTCCCATTGACTTCAAATTTTGCACACACGTCCAAAATGATATATCGAAGCTACAAAAACTTTCGGAATTCCATTCCGACCCTCGGGTCAAAATCTCACCTATCAACCGAAATTCGCCAAAGTACTAACTTTGCCAATTCAAGCGTAATTCTACACTGGTCATCACAAAAATATTTCGGACACACTCCTAAGTCCCAAATTACCTAATGAAGCTATCCGGACCATAAAATTCGCATTCCGAGCCCGATATTAAAATTTCCACTTCCGGTCAAGCTTCTTAAAAACATTCAAATTCCTACCTTTACCCAAACGACTCCAAAATGACCTACGGACCTCCGAATTCATTTCCGATAGCGCTCCCAAATCCAGAATCATAATACGGAGCTATGTCCAGTCTCGAAATCCCAAACGGACATCGAAAATGCGGAAATGCACTTCAAGTGAAACTTATGAAATTTCTTCCAAAATGCTAACTTCCACAATAGGTGCCAAAATGCTCCCGGGTTATCCCCTGAACCGAGCATACGCCCAAGTCCGATATCATTATACGAACCTGCTGGACCCTTCAGATCCTGATTTCGAGGTCGTTTACTCAAAATCCAATCCTAGTTCATTCTTTTAACTTAACACTTCTACAATGGGAATTTTCGTTTAAATTTAATTCCATCTCCCTGAATTTAGATTTCGACCGTGCAAACAAGTCATAATACCCGAAATGAAGTTGTTCATGGACTCCACGGCGCGCTAGTACTCAAAACGACCGGTCGGAGCGTTACATTCTCTCCCACTTAAACATACGTTCGTCCTCGAACGTGCTGAGAACTGTACTGGAGTAGTCTGAAATCAGTTTTTTTAGCATCTTATGCACCTTCCTGTGCTTCCAGAACTCAGCTAAGCACATTAGCCTGATATAATCTGAAGATATTCCCCTTTTATTCAAACAAATAAGTCTTAGAGCCTAATTCCAACATCCGGAATTCTATGTCAGGCCTTTTTTCATCAAGAGATCACTCAATTATTCACCACACGCCGTCCTTAAACATGACTGCACAACTTTACTGGATTCTTACATTGCAACACAAAATCCACAGGACCACGATAATATTTTATGATCAAATTAGCCAAATTTCAACGAATTAGATGCTCCCATTGCACCTCATGACCTACATAGGTCTTGTTCTAACTTTTACAACACTGACACGACGGAAGAGATGTGCCGATATTCATAACTAACTACTGAATCAACAATTTGTTGGATCTATACTCCTGACAAGATCCATTACCTTGTCCTAAACCAGAGAATGATCTTTTCTCTATAATATACTTCATATAATCAGTTTGCACTGACCCCAAATCCAATAACCTCATCTCACCCAGTACGAACTGCTCTAGCGATAAGCTACCTCAGACATAATCAAAAGACCCACAAGATGACACAATGTGCCAGTAGGCTACTAATTCGTACGCGATACAAAAGAAAGGCGAACACTAGAGAGAACTATTCAACTCTCACACTAACATGGACTTCCTTAGAAAAATAGGAAACAGAACACATAAAAGCAAATATGGACACTGAAATAAACATCACACTGTTGCAGCGTGCAACCCGATCCCAACAATATACCCATGGCGGCGTGCCACCCGATCCAAACAGTATACCCATGGTGGCGTGCCACCCGATCCAAACAATATAACCATGGCGGCATGCCACCCGATCCAAACAATATAACCATGGCGGCGTGCCACCCGATCCAAATATAAAACTCACACAAGGAGCCATACGTCGAGCTAAATAGCTCATCACATCAAAATACTGAATATCGATCATAAGCGCACTAAGGTGCATGATATCATTCGCAAGGAAACATATAGCGCTATAGGCTACAAACTCAAGCACAACTGAGGTGCGATACATAATCTAAGTCTCAAGAGCCATCATGCTCATATAGCATCACCGCTGAGCGGAACCTCAACACATAAGGAATTTACCAAGCCGTCTCACAACTCATACGGTGCAATATATCTTTACATGATTTAACTAACCACGAAATAAGACCGCGATTACCCCTCCATAAGGGGGCATTGCTGGAAGAAACACAACTGGCCTGATGCAAGGCTCACTTCCACATTTAAATCTATCCACCGACCTTAAGTCTATCCTGGTCGTGCCAAGCTAAGCCAATAATATTTCACAGGTCTATAACCCGATAAGCAGAGTGCCCTCCAGGCATAAATTCTCGAATGGATGATATCACCAAAATCCTCATACTTAGTTTAAATTTCTAACCAATCAAGTGACTACATGTCACACCTATATAATCTTCTTGTGGGACAAGCTCCCACCATCTTCCGAATAATTAGCGGGCCTGCATATTCAAACCACCGGCTGCACTAACGTTGAAAAGCGATAAGAGTCCCTAACCGGGATGCAAAACCTTTCTCACAGAACACCGTTCTCAAGTGATACTGACGTTAATATCCATCTTACTCAAAACACTGAAACTCCTTTCCTGCTCATCCGAGCTCTTTATATCACAATTCATTGACCAAACTGCGACCTTGGTCCTTACTTCAAATTCCATACCACTCACTGCACCTCACGTGCCGATACATGATAGACACGATTTTCATCACAACTCTAGAACTGACGATAGGCTAATACTTCATCACATAAGACTTTTCATTTAACTCACTTTAGGAGAACTATAGCAACATACAGGCGAATTCTCATAACCATCAAATATGCCAATCTCTAAGTAGTGGTCCAAGCCACCATAACCCTTCCCGAGATCTGCCTACTCGTAACAGGCCCCTAACAGAAGAATACTTCAGAATAACATCAATCCCTGCGACCGACAAGCCTCAAATGCACCGCCACAAATCACATGCATAGCTCGATCACGTTGCATGAACCGATCATTGACACCAATATGCTAACTCAACTATGGCTAATCAATCTACTTTCTTCCAATTTATCCTTGATTGCCTTAGAAATGTTAATATCTCCCTTCAATACCTAACTTCTTCTAACCGCACTCACCTCGGGTGACCTTAAATCATGAGGCCATGCTATCTCAAGAACGACGACCATTTCATGTCTCTCAAATACTACACCACAAGTCAAAACATCAAAGAACATTTTGAGCCTTTCAGAAAAAGTTGCTTCAAAAGCTTGACTCTCAACTGTACTTATAGACTCGGAATTATCAGGCACCACACTTTACCTCTTAAATTCACTAGGACCGCTATTGAGAGCCATCTGGCTCTGACTTGCCCCAGCACGCAACCAACTCTACTGAACTTTATAACATATGAATACCCTCTCGATAAAGCCCCCAGCGGAACCACTTCCCTCGCAACCTGCACCTATACGAGGCGTAAATCATGAATCCTCCCTCAAGTTTGAACACGAGCCAGTAAGGCTAACCATAACATGCATTCAACAATTCATATACTCAATTACCACTCATGGTCCTTTTCTATAGCTGTAATAGCCCATTAATGCTAATACCCAAAATTCACGCAGGTAATTAACCATGCGACCTAATCACAAGCGGTGGGACTCTCCCACTTAGCTCAAGGCCACTATTACACAACTCTCGAACACATTAGAACCATTCTCTCAAGTCATTTACTCTTATTTAACTACAATTCACTTGATCCAACGAACATAACCACCTATGCCCTATTAGCACTCTGACAACATAGGGTATGACCTCATACCAATACGACCAAACATCTTCCTGCTCCATGCATCGAGAATTCTTTACCACGACAACTTAAGACATACTGTAATTCTCACACACCTACGAAGCACCATGTAGCCTTCGCTGAAGTCTCCCCATGGTAGAATTATTAAGGACACAGGAACATCAAAAGTCCCAACATCATACCATACAAGTCTCAACTCTTACTCATCAGCAAGTTTCAAAGAACTTTTTGAATAGCACCTAAATACATCGCAGGCCAAATCTGATATGACACATGACCCATAATTTGATCGTTGATAGTGAAATCCTTTCACTTGGCACGAAGCCATAAGATACATCTTGCTAATCCATGATACTAGCCTTTAACATTCGTACGTCTTCATCATAAGATAGCCCAAGACATTCGTTTGGTACATGTCCTTCTTAAAACAGTTAATCCCCCCCCCCCCCCCAAGTACCTCTGCTGGCTGAATCCTTCGCTAAATAGATATCTCATATGAACTATATAGTCTTTATTACCACCAACTATCTTTAGATCTACCTCCACCTTGTGATTATACCATTACTGTGACGATTAGGAAGTTAAGTAAACCTTCTCAAGACCGTACTTATCAACCGAATGTCAGAACCTAGTGCACCCCCATGTGCACAATTGAAGATCTCTCAATTCTCTTGAATTATCGATATGGATGACACGCGGTAACAATAGTTGAGTAAATTCTTGACTCCCTCGAAATCCCTCTGCAGTGTCACGAACCGTCGGTGCATACTTGATACCGAGTGCGTAATTTCAATACACGAGTGGATGCAAAAGAACATATGACATAGGCTCCAACTGAATAAATGGCGCACGATAAGGAATTCAAAGAATTAAAGAGTTTCCTAAACAATTACATAGCCCCTCGTAGATAAATACAGACGTCTCCGTATCGATCAGCGAGAATCTAAATAACCGGTCTGTGTCCCGTGACTCCTATGAACCTAGAGCTCTGATACCAACTTGTCACGACCCTAGTTCACCAATCGTGAACCTATCACGACGGCACCCAGTCTTCGCGACTAGGTAAGCCTAACACGATGTGGATTATACAATTTCATGAATAAAAGATAAGATAACAGCGAAATAATGTAAATGAAATGTAATAAGTGTCGCTCGGCACATACACTTCGCCAAAAACACACTAGGCAACATACTACCAAGACCCGGAAACCCACAGGCAACACAGACTAAGAAAGAGTCCAATTGTGGCTCTATACATCAAGAATGTCTAAACAATGAGAATAAAGGAAATAACTGCTATCACTAATGAGAATAGAAGGGGACTCTCCGGATCCACGGACGTAGCAGATCATACCTCGAGTCTCCTGAAGTGTTGTTAGATCACATGAAATGTGCCTGATCTGATGTACCTAGATCTGCACAACAAAAGTGTGCAGAAGAGTAGTATGACCACAGCGGTACTCAGTAAGTACCAAGCCTAACCTTGATGGAGTAGTGACGAGGAAGGTCAGGGCCCTACCAAGAGACAATAACATAATGATAATAACAATAATAAGCAATTTAAATAAGAGTGTGTCTGAAATAACAATAATGAAGTAATTACTGCAACCGTTTACAATTAAGCTAACAACAAGTAAACAACACAACATAAATTCAATTCAGCAAGTCCAGGATCTACGGGAATTGAACCCCCAGCCTCTCTCTATATCCAACAACTCAGGATCTCCGGGAATTGAACCAACAGTCCCTTCATCAGTAACTCTAGGTCTTCGGAAATCGAACCTGCAGCCCTAGAATCTCCGGGAATTGAACACGCAATCCGTGCCTCAATATCTCAGGATCTCCGGGAATTGAACCCGCAGTCCGTATCTCAAAATCTCAATAAGCTCCGGGTCTCCGGGAATCGAACTCGCAGCCCTTAGATCTCCGGGAATTGAACCCGCAGTCCACCAACACAACAATAAGCAGGAAAACACAGTGAAATATGAAATATATAACTATAATTACACCAAAACTAGTATCAACAAGTTTCAAGAAAATTCAATTAAGACAAGTAATACACTTGGACAGATAAATCATATTTATCCAGGCTTTTCTAACGAATATCAGGTAAATGTTACAATTTAATTAGCTAAATAACAAAATATCACGATTTAAACAGTTCAAGTAAGGTGGTTTCCAACAATCTGTGCATGTACACGCCCGTCACCTTGAATACAAGGCATTTAAATTAACACATAATATCCTAGGGGAGAAGGTTCCCCCACACGAGGTTAGACAAGCCACTTACCTCAATTCCGGTACAAAACCGCTAAGAAACGACTCCCTGGCCACGAGTATCTGACTCAGAGTGGCCCGAATCTATTCAAACCAATTATACAGTGTAAATAACATCGCAAGTAACTAATTACAATGATAAAATTAAAGCTATGACGCGAACACATATGCAATGACCAAAATACCCCTGCAGTCATCGGCTCGAAATTGAAATATTTTTATGTTTTCAGAACCCTCGTACTCTCACGAGTCTAACCATACCAAAATTATACAATTCACATGTCATTTCGACCCTCAAATCAATGATTTATCATTTTTGAACTTTAGGGCTCAAAATCCCAATTTTTACCATCCAAATACGGATAAAAATAGAAACCAGCAGAAATAATCATGGAGAAACATCAAAATAAAGTTCTGATATTTACCTCCTTGATGAGACGAGATCAACGCCGCAAAAATCACCTCAATCGGAGCTCTAAAACTCAAGATATGCCCAAAATACTAAACTTCTCAGTTTTAAACACTGTCCACGCCCATTTTCCGCTTTTACGGATAATTTTCGCATATGCGGGACCGCTTTTGCGGTTCTATTTTCGCTTTTGCGGTTCCGCATCCGCGGTCATATTCCGCTTTTGCGGTTCTGACAGACACGAGCACTTTTCTCGGCACGGAAACGAGCACAACTTCCTCATACGATGTCCAAATTCGACGATTCTTTTTGCTATGACTCCGAAATTATGATACGGATCTAATGGTTCAAACAAAACTGAATTTGGAGATAATTTACTTAATATGGTACCCCTTTATGTTCAAAGAAGCAATGTTGAAACATCAAATAAGAGCGTGATCACAACCCGAAATACACCCGAGGCCCCCGGGACCCCAATCAATCATACCAAACAACCCCAAAACACATTATGGACTTGCTCGAGGCCTCAAACCACATCAAACAACTCTAAAACCATGAATTACACCCCGATTCAAGCTTTATGAACTTTGAAGTTTCCAACTTCTATTTTCGATGCCGAAACATATCAAATCGTGTCCGATTGACTTCAAATTTTGCACACACGTCCAAAATGATATATCGAAGCTATAGAAATTTTTGAAATTCCATTCCGACCCTCGGATCAAAATCTCACCTATCAACCGAAATTCGCCAAAGTACTAACTTTGCCAATTCAAGCGTAATTCTACACCGGTCATCACAAAAATATTCCGGACACACTCCTAAGTCCCAAATTACCTAACGAAGCTATCCGGACCATAAAATTCGCATTTCGAGCCCGATATCAAAATTTCTACTTCCGGTCAAGCTTCTTAAAAACCTTCAAATTCCCACATTTACCCAAACGACTCCAAAATGACCTACGGACCTCCGAATTCATTTCGATAGCGCTCCCAAATCCAGAATCATAATACGGAGCTACGTCTAGTCTCAAAATTCCAAACGGACATCGATAACGCGGAAATGCACTTCAAGTCAAACTTGTGAAATTTCTTCCAAAATGCTAACTTCCACAATAGGTGCCAAAATGCTCCCGGGTTATCCAAAATCTGAACCGGGCATACGCCCAAGTCCGATATCATTATAAGAACCTGATGGACCCTTCAGATCCTGATTCCGAGGTCGTTTACTCAAAAATCCAATCCTAGTTCATTCTTTCAACTTAAAGCTTCTGAAATGGGAATTTTCATTTAAATTTAACTCCATCTCCCTGAATTTAGATTTCGACCGTAAAAACAAGTCATAATACCCAAAATGAAGCTGTTCATGGCCTCCACAGAGCGCTAGTACTATTATCCCTTAATTATTTCCCTAATTTGAATTATGGTATAAAAATGGTAATTTGGTATGCTGAATTAACTAAAACCTTAAATATTGAGGGTAATACCTTTTCATATATGGTATATGAAGGTAAAATTCCATTTAAAAATAGCCAAATTTACAACTGGTCGTTCAAAAATAGCCCGATTTTAAAAGTAATCGAAATTTAGCCACTTTTTATGTAAAGATAAATTTGAGCGAAAATACTGTTCAAAACCTAGAAAATACTCCAGTATATTATGTTGGAGTTCCAGCATAAGTATACTTGAACGTCAGCATATTATATTGTAGTTCCAAGATAGTATGCTGGAATTCTAGCATAATATGATGGAGTTTAGCATAAGTACACTAGAACTCTAGCATAACATACTGGAGCTCCAACAAGTATATTGGTCCAGTATAATATACTAAAGGTTGGAGCACCAGTAATCCAGTCTTCAGTATATTATACTGGAGCCAGCAAAGTATACCGGTCTAGCATAATATGCTGGAGTTCATACACAAATGTACTAAACTCCATATATTATGCTGGACAGTCTCTATTACAGCAAAATGGTGGCTATTTTTTATTTACTTGAAAAATGCTGACTATTTTTTTGACCAGTCCGAAAACTAGCTATACTGTGCTATTTTAACTGTATGAAGTACGCGAATAGTACCCAGGGTGAAGTAAAAATAGCGCGGCCTAGCTAATTTTTGGACTGGTCACAACGTTTACTAAGTCGATAAAAAATAGTCAATATTTTGCTTCAACGGAGACCGGTCCAACATAATATACTGGAGATTCGAGCAGGAACTTCCAGTATATTATACTGGACCGGTATGTTTTGCTGAAACTCCGATATATTATGCTGAAATTCTAGTGTACTTATGCTGGAACTCCATCATATTATGCTGGGGTTCCAGCATAAGTACACTAGAATTAGGGATGTCCATATTATTTGTTATGGACTCTAAAACATGCAATGACAAAAGTTTATTAAAGTACTCTATACAACTGTCACACCTCCTTTTGGCGCGCCCCTACCCCGGAGGGTAGAAGCGTAACGGGGAGTTTTTCCAATTTAAGTGACAATATTCGAAACGGGATTATTCTATTTATTTCAGAGTCGCCACTTGGAATAAATTAAGGTGTCCCAAGTCACCGATTTATTTAAATCCCGAATCGAGGAAAATTACGACTTTTCAAATGAAGTCTGCGAACCAGAAATTCTAAGTAAGGAATTCTGTTGACCCGAGGGAAGGTGTTAGGCACCCCCGGATCCCGTGGTTCTAGCACGGTCGCTTCAATTATTATAAATGGCTAAAAATACCTGATTTTATACATGTTTACAAATTATATGCTCCAATTAAATCTTTTAAACCGCTATATTAATTTGAAACCATACCAAAAGAAAAGACTAATTGCAACATAGACTCGGACTTTTTGACAGATAGGTGAATATAAAAAAAAATATCCGGATTATTTATTTGAAACTATGCCGATTAAAACCATCGTAAAACTAACCCAAAAAAATCGATTTACTTAACAGTGTATCCCTTAAAATTATTTCCGATTAAAGAATCATGCCAAATGATATATTATTTCCTAGCTTTGATTTATGGCCGGAGATTGAATGACAAGATATAAGCTAACGGGAAATTGATCAAAATATGCGAAATAGAAATAATTCACCTTGACCCAATTATTAAAAAGTAAGATTGTTTACTATCCTTAATCCGATGTTAATTAGCGAAAGCAAGACTATGCGATTAAAATCGATCTAACATTAGCATCTAAAACCCGGGGCTAACTTATCTTGTCTACTTAAGTATAAACAGATTTCAAGGGAAAATCAAATGAAAAAATTCAAAAAAATGATTCAAAATACCTTGCATTAATAATTAACATCAACCAAATTAATACCTTAAACATGCTTAAATTAATTGACTTTAACAAATTACCAATTTAACATATCGAGGGAAATCTCAATCCGTACAAATACGTTATACAACTAACAAATGTATATCACAAAATTGAATCCGGTTCTAAAAATTACTAACCAATAACCCAAAGTCCCTTTAATCTAATTACTAAAACAAAACTCCGGAATTTCTAATGGTGACTTGATGTATTCCGAAAATCTATGACTGCAGTGACTGATTAAACAAAGATGCAATACAGAGGAAAATTTAAAATGATAACAGTAGTTTCTTCAGTTGATTCCGAAATGATTCAGGTACATTGAGTGAAAAAACTTCAAAGCATTATAGAGGATGAAATACCTGGGATTTGAATTGAAATAGAGCAGAAGAAAAGGTCAGCAACAACAAGTGAAGAAAAACAAACAGTTGGCAGCAACAAACAAGCAACAGCAGTGACACTTGAAACTCCAGTACAATTCAAAGACCTCAAACTTAGACAGAAACAGAATCCAGGCAGCGACCCAAGATCAATTGGTGAACCAAACAGAAAACAAGCGAATGATCTCCAAAGAACTGAACACTCAAAATTCGAAAGAGAACCAAGAACAAAGAATCAATTGAATGTTCTGATTTCTTTTTAAAATGTAGTTGTGTCCTCTCTGTGAGTGTGTTTGTGAAACAGTATGTGCTTATTGTATGAATTCCAGAGAGTATGTCTGTGTGTGTGTGTTCACTGTTGTTTACAATCAGAGAGACAATCAGAGAGTATTATCAAAGAGTATATAGAGTATATCACTGTCTCTTTGTGTGTGAAAACAGTGTGTGTGAAGACAGTGGGTGTCTGAAAACAGTGTGTGTATCAGAAGAGTATATCACTGTGTTTGTGTGTCTGTTTTTCTGCTCTCAAACGTGTGCTCTCTCTGCTCTGTTTTCCAGTGCCTCTTTCTTTTATAGGCAAAGAAAACAATCCTCAAAACCTGTCAAATATTCCTTGCACATGCCTCTCTTTGAACCTCTAAATCATCCTCCCATGTGCCTTTTATTTTCCAGCTCTAAAGAGCATTCACAAGGGTTTAATACACTAAGAACTATCATGACAACTCTCTGTCCAGTCCTATTTTTAAAATGAAAAGGTGTATTGGCAAGCCTGTTCTTTCTGTTCAAAACATGTGACATAGTTCTCATGTGCATTACACCTCTTAGACAAGCTATCTGTTGGCTTTCAGATTTTAAGTTAAAAATCCAACACAGCTATATCCAATTCAATAAACTAACAGAATCAATCAATAGAATCAAGCAAACAAAAGAATAGTTCAATTCAAACCAACATGAACCAATCTGCCCGGGATTCTCAAACAATAATTCCGTGAATTTAAACAACAACATTCGTTGAGTCGAATCACAATATGTGCGATTGACATTCAAACAAACACAGGAACAGTGAATCGGGAAATCTCGGCCAATGCCGGACTTGTGCTCTAATGTTCTAACAAACGAACCTACGAATCTAATCGACGACATTCAATAGTCGATTACAACAAACACAATCAATAACACCCAATCGATGAACAAATTTTCATTTATTTAAGCCCTTAAGCCGAGAGAGAAAAAGAAAAAATGAAAGAAGCAAGAATGTTATTCGGCTTCAATAATCGACTCGAACACACACTTATCAACAAACAACAAGCAAATCAATTACGATAATCAATCTCCAAAAACAGTGAATCGAGCAAACTCTCGGCCAATGCTGGGAAATACAAATTAATCGTTCGACGACGCTAATCGACGCGAACACGTATTCGACAACATACGCAATCAAACAAACAAGGAAAGAAAAGCAATTGACCAAATAAAAGGTCTTTGAGAAGAAGTGACAATAGGGACGGCCGACAAACATCAAGAAGAATTCAATCAACAAATACAAAAGCAAATTGAAATAAACGGTAAACATGAAAATTACCTTAAAGAGAAATCAAAAATCGGCCACTTTGGAAAGAATTCTCGGTTCTTGACTTAAATTTGGACTTTGGGAATCAAATGGATTTTAATTGAAATGTTTTCAACCGAAAACATCTCAATTAAAATCTACTCTAATCCCAATTTCTTCAAATCGAACCCGGCGGCCCAAATTTGGATTTTAGGGTTCTTGAAGTCTCGATTTGGGGCTTAATGGTTTCCGGTTAGATTCGAGCAAAAGGGGTCACGGATTCTTGGAGGGGATAGTCTGGTGGTGGTGTGGTGTTAATTTGGAGTGGTTTGGGGTGAATCTCATTTTCCGGCAAACTTTCGATCTAATATTCGAGGAATTCGACAATGATTCAAGTAAAATGGGTAAAGGATTCGTGTAGAGGGAGAGAAGGGGATTTTATGGTGTTAAAATGGGGTGATTTGGATCACGGCCGCCGGCGGAGGCGATTTCCGGCCAGCGGCGGGCGGCGGGGGACGGCGGAGGCGGCTGTGGTTCTTGGGGATAAAGAGATGGGGTGAAAATGAGGCAAAAAATTAGGGTTTGGGGGGGGGGGGTTTGATATATTAAAAATGGTTAATTAATTCTGGACCGTTGGATGAAGGAGTTCAACGGCCCAGATTAAAAACACAGTGGGCGGATCCGGATATGGGCTGGGGCGGCTGAGGCAAATTTTTTGGGCTCCATTTCAATTTTAAACATGGCCCAAATCAGATTTTTCTCTCAATTATTTCCTTTTCTCTTCTCTTTTAATTTTAATTCTCAATTTATTAAAACAAAAATTCTAATTATGCTACAAAATCAATTAAATTATAAGAAATACTAATTAAGTTATATTAACAATTAACACAATCAATTAAATATAAATCATACAATTGGGACAATAAATACTAAAAAAGCAAAAAATACATATTTTTGTGATTTTATTTTGTAAAAATAAACTTAAATTACCCCCTAATTGCAAAGTTAGATCAAAAAATGTAAATATGACCTATTTTTGTATTTTTTATTAATTTAAACACATATAATCATGCATATACAAATGCAAATAAATACCAAAATAACACAAAAAATTCACAAAAAATACACACCATAAAATAGACAATTTTTGTTTTGATTTTGTGGGAGTAATTTATGTTAGGCAAAAATCACGTGCTCACAACTGCCCCTCTTTGCGTGTAAACTCGAAGAGTTTTTCGTGCAAAGATAAATGAGCTAATACGAGCGATTTTTGCCCGTTTGAATACTCCGTGGGAAGCATTTTAAAAGAGTTTGACCGAGCCTTTGCTTCGGAGGCTTCCTACATATCCTGGGCTAAATAGGAATCAGGTCAATGTAGTTCGGGAAGTTTTGGTAGCTGGGACTACCGTGGACTGACACTTTGCTGTTACTGTTGCTATCGTTGCTGCATGTTGCTGCTTACTGCTTACTGATCTCCTTATTACACCAAAAGAAATTAAAGCTGAACTAGCTATGCTATTAAACTATGAGTTACAAGATTCCTATCTATGATTCTCTTGAAAACTTGATCTTGAATCTTAGCTGATTTGCTGTAGACCTCGATCTGAATCTTGATGCTCCACAAGCTGTACGTGCTCGTTTATTTCTGTAACATTGAGTGAAACGGAGTCGGCGGAGCTCGTTACTCCAATCATCTTCTGAGCAATCCGCGCCTTTGTTTACTCCAAGGTTTGAAATCTTTTCTCTCGGTTCTTTTCTTCTTTTCTTCAATCTGGATTGACGTTCCATTTGTAGGTCATCTCGATCCTTGCATCCCGAGGTCAAACCTATTTAGACAACAAAACAAACAAACGAACAAAATTTTTCTGCCCCAGTTTTGCTAGGAAAATTTCGTGAGTTAGTTGTGACATAGAAAGTGATTAAAAGACTCTTTGGTATTGGGTAAGAAAGTCATGGTTTCACAAAGGTTCAAACGGCTTTCTGGCCGGGATTTTGTAGAAAAGTTTCACGGCTTTCTGGCCGGAATTCAAACAATATCTAACGGTTTTTTGGCCGTCAGATCCTCGGTTTTTTGGCCGGGGTAAAAATAAATGGCTCCGCAGTTTTCTGACTGGGAGATCCTCGATTTTTTGACCGGGTATAAAAGTTTCACGGCTTTCGGCCGGAATTCAAACAATATCTAACGGTTTTTTGGCCGTCAGATCCTCGGTTTTTTGGCCGGGGTAAAAGTAAATGGCTCCGCGGTTTTCTGACTGGGAGATCCTCGGTTTTCTGACCGGGATAAAAGTTTCACGGCTTTCTGGCCGGAATTCAAACAATATCTAACGGTTTTTTGGCCGTCAGATCCTCGGTTTTTTGGCCGGGTAAAAGTAAATGGCTCCGCAGTTTTCTGACTGGGGAGATCCTCGGTTTTCTGACCGGGATAAAAGTTTCACGGCTTTCGGCCGGAATTCAAACAATATCTAACGGTTTTTGGCCGTCGGATCCTCGGTTTTTTGGCCGGGTTAAAATAAATGGCTCGCAGTTTTCTGACCGGGAGATCCTCGGTTTTCTAACCGGGGATAAAAGTTTCACGGCTTTCGGCCGGAATTCAAACAATATCTAACGGTTTTTGGCCGTCGGATCCTCGGTTTTTTGGCCGGGTAAAAGTAAATGGCTCCGCGATTTTCGACCGGGAGATCCTCGGTTTTCGACCGGGATAAAAGTTTCACGGCTTTCGGCCGAATTCAAACAATATCTAACGGTTTTTGGCCGTCGGATCCTCGGTTTTTTGGCCGGGGTAAAAGTAAATGGCTCCACAGTTTTCTGACTGGGGAGATCCTCGGTTTTCTGACCGGGATAAAAGTTTCACGGCTTTCTGGCCGGAATTCAAACAATATCTAACGGTTTTTTGGCCGTCAGATCCTCGGTTTTTTGGCCGGGGTAAAAATAAATGGCTCCGCAGTTTTCTGACTGGGAGATCCTCGGTTTTCTGACCGGGATAAAAGTTTCACGGCTTTTTGGCCGGGGTAAAAGTAAATGGTTCCGCAGTTTTCTGACTGGGGAGATCCTCGGTTTTTTGGCCGGGGTAAAAGTAAATGGCTCCGCAGTTTTCTGACTGGGAGATCCTCGGTTTTCTGACCGGGGATAAAAGTTTCACGGCTTTCTGGCCGGAAAGACCCTCGGTTTTTCTGACCGGGGTCCAAACAGATATTGGACTGATATGATTTGATTCTCTTTTTCGGAGTTTTCATTTTCTTTTCTTTCATTCTTTTTTTTGGCCTTCTTTTAGGCGTTCTTTTTAAACATCAACAAATGCATAGGATAAATCTCTAAAAAGAAACTTACCTTTTTATGTGTTTTCCTTGTTCCAAAGCCATTTCAAAGCTTGCGTATTTCACTTATTTGAGTGGTACCTTCTTCTTGCACGATTAAACAGACCTGCTTTCAACAAAGAACATTTTATCAGTTGAAAAAGTGGTTGGCTTTGCGGCCTTGGTTATCTTCATTGCTTGATCGTTTCCCCATTTCCATTGAGAAGTTTGCTACCAATTGTCTTTGGGGTGACTTCCTTTCGAACTGACCGGGTTCATTCCCGGAATTCCATGGGGATTTTCCGTGTAGGTTCCATCCTTCTGCCTTATTCTGTCTCTTCTAAGACCTTAGCCTTTGATTTCCGTTTCCTTTCTAAAACTCTTTTCCTTTGGAAACAATCGATCATTACGATCTAATCGTGGATTGTAACAATATACCACTGAGGCTGTTTTTCTTTTCTTCTTTATCAGGCGGAGTCCTGTAAAACCGGTCCTGTCACCTTCCTTTGTAATATTTTCAGAATTAAAATTAAACCGAAAGGGATTCAAAGAAGAAGAATGAATCAAAGAATGGAAAAACGTATCAAAGATAGAGGAGTACCTTTCGAGGGAGAAAAGAAGGACTTATCTGAGGTATACGCTGACTTTAACCAACATGACATGCTCCTCGGACTAGATGCTTGATCGTCACAAAACTCCCATTTTCTTATGAACCAAAACGGGTCTATATTTCCGAGCTAAGGAGCCGTGCCAGGACCTCTCGTGGTGAAACAAACTTTTCGGTTGATAGCGCCCTTTGCGGGTTTTCGCCAATCGACCTCTCTCATTTCTCTTCTTACCATCGCCAGATAGCACTCTTTGCGAGTTTTTACCAACAAGCTCTCTCTCATTTTGTATTTCTCTACTTCCAATCGTCTTATGGTGCCCGAAGGTTTTCACCAATAAGACTCTCTCATTTTATTTCTTTTCATTCCAGTAACCTCGGATCGCAACAATGATGTTCTCACAACTTCCAATCGATCTTGAAGGACTTGTACTCGGTTTGGGTAATAAGAATTGTAGACAAAATTACAACTTTGGAATCATCTTGACGGATCTTAAACCGAATCAACAATATCATCTGCCCCAGTTTCATTTTTGGGGAAACTGGGATTTTTGGTTTGGTGTGACTGAACCTCAGGGAGAGGTTGCCTACGTATCCTTTCGGAATCAAGTCAGAACGTAGTTTAGGTACTTTGTTTTTGTTTTTTTTTTTTTTTTTTTTTTTTTTGGTTTGGTTTGGATTCCAAAGAGGGTAGCCAAAGAAAGGTAACCGGCTCAAAGGGTTTACAAAAAGGGTTGGTAGTGTTTGGGTAGCGGGAATAAAAGCATTCAATCATTTCGACTTGTGAGGACCTCATTGAAGCAAGTTTAGACATAATACCTTTTCACAGCGTCCGCATTCACAGCCGTTTCAGGATCTTTTCCTTCCATGTCTCCCAAGTATAATGCTCCTCTTGGCAGTATCTTCCTGATGATGTATGGTCCTTTCCAATTAGGAGCGAATTTTCCTTTCGCTTCCTCATGATGTGGAAGAATGCGTCTTAAAACCAACTGACCTACTTCGAAATTTCTCGGTCGTACTTTCTTGTTGTAAGCACGAGCCATTCTTTGTTGGTACAGTTGTCCATGACAGACCGCATCCATTCGCTTTTGATCGATCAAAGTTAATTGTTCCAAACGAGTCTTAACCCACTCGCTATCTTCAATCTCTGCTTCAACAATTGTACGAAGCGAAGGAATTTCTACCTCTGCCGGTATCACAGCTTCGGTTCCATAGACTAGCAGGTATGGAGTTGCTCCCACCGATGTGCGTACGGTAGTACGGTATCCCAAGTAAAGCGAACGGTAATTGTTCATGCCATTGTCTAGAACTTTGGATTGTCTTTCTCAAAATCTTCTTAATGTTTTTGTTTGCTACTTCCACGGCACCATTGGCTTTGGGCCGATAAGGGGTGGAGTTCCTATGCGTTATTTTGAATTGCTCGCATATTTCTTCCATCAAATGACTGTTCAAATTCGCAGCATTGTCCGTGATGATAGTTGCGGGTATACCAAAACGACAGATAAGATTTGAGTGTACAAAATCCACCACCGCTTTCTTGGTGACTGATTTGGGAGTGATGGCTTCAACCCATTTCGTGAAGTAATCGATAGCCACTAGTATGAATCGGTGTCCATTCGAGGCTTTCGGCTCAATCGGGCCGATGACATCCATTCCCCAAGCGACAAATGGCCACGGCGCTGACATAGGATGCAGCTCGGTTGGAGGTGCATGAATCAGATCTCCATGTACCTGACATTGATGGCATTTTCGGACAAAACCGAAACAATCTTTCTCCATGGTCATCCAATAATAACCCGCTCGAAGGATTTTCTTGGCTAAGACATAACCATTCATATGAGGCCCGCATACTCCTGCATGTACTTCGTGCATGATTCTTCCTGCTTCTTCGGCATCAACACACCTTAAAAGGTTAAGATCTGGGGTTCTTTTGTACATGACCTCGCCGCTCAAAAAGAAACCACCTGCATGTCTCCTAATGGTCCTCTTTTGATCTCCAGTAGCATGTTCTGGGTATTCTTGCGTTTTCAGAAATCTCCCGATATCGTAATACCATGGCTTGACGCTCGGTCCTTCTTCGATTGCATTGCAATAACCGTGGCTTTCCCTGATTTGAATTTCCAAGGGATTGACATGGGCGTTGACCCGGATAAGGTAGCATTGAAGCTAAAGTGGCAAGTGCGTCGGCTAGTTCATTGTGACATCGTGGGATATACCTGAATTCTATCGATGCAAATCGCTTGCCAAGAATATTCACGTGCTGTCGGTAAGGGAGGAGTTTAACGTCCCGAGTTTCCCATTCACCTTGAGATTGTTTGATAATTAGATCTGAATCTCCCATGATCAACAAATCTTCGACACCCTGATCAATTGCCATGTTCATGCCCATGATACAAGCTTCATACTCAGCCGTATTGTTCGTGCGGAAGAAATGGAGCCTAGCCGTGGCCGGGTAATGCTGACCAGCAGGAGAGATCAAAATTGCCCCAATCCCTACACCTTTAGCGTTTACCGCCCCATCGAAAAACATTTTCCAAGCATGACTGTCTTCCGAAACAACTTCGGTCGTATTTACCTCTTCATCAGGAAAGTAGGTATTCAATGGTTGATACTCTTCGTCGATCGGGTTCTCGGCCAAATGGTCCTGCCAATGCTTGGGCCTTCATTGCCGTGCGAGTGACATAGACTATGTCGAACTCAGTGAGCAGGATTTGCCACTTTGCCAATCTTCCGGTGGGCATCGGTTTCTGGAATATATATTTCAAAGGATCCAACCGAGTAATGAGGTGAGTCGTATGGGCTTGGAGGTAATGTCTCAATTTCTGAGCGACCCAAGTTAAAGCACAACACGTTCTTTCCAGCAAAGTGTACTTGACCTCATAACTGGTGAATTTCTTGCTCAGGTAGTAAATCACATGCTCTTTCTTCTCTGCCGCATCACGTTGTCCGAGAACACAACCAAAAGAGTTTTCCAAGACTGTTAAATACAAGAAAAGAGGTCTCCCTGGCTCTGGTGGGACTAAGACTGGAGGGTTTGACAAATATTCTTTGATCTTGTCAAAAGCCTCTTGGCATTCGGTTGTCCATTTGATTGCAGCGTCTTTCTTCAACAACTTGAATATGGGTTCACATGTGGAAGTCAACCTGAGCGATGAACCTACTGATGTAGTTCAGTCGGCCTAGAAGACTCATTACATCTTTCTTTGTTCTGGGGAGGTAAATCCCGGATGGATTTTATCTTTGTGGGATCTAATTCAATACCTCTTCTACTGACTATGAAACCCAAAAGTTTACCTGACGGGACTCCAAAAGCGCATTTGGCCGGATTCGGTTTCAAATCGTACTTCCGCAACCTCTCAAAGAATTTCCTCAAGTCTCGCACATGATCGCCTTGAGTTCTGGATTTGATGATCACATCGTCCACGTACACCTCTATTTCCCGATGCATCATGTCGTGGAAAATGGCAGTCATAACTCTCATGTATGTTGCTCCTGCGTTTTTCAAACCGAATGGCATGACTCTGTAACAGTAAGTCCCCCAAGGTGTGGTAAAAGCAGTCTTCTCGGCATCCTCTTTATCCATCAACACTTGATGATATCCCGCATAACAATCCACAAACGACTGTATCTCATGTTTGGCACAGTTATCAACAAGGATGTGGATGTTTGGTAAAGGAAAGTTATCTTTAGGACTCGCTTTATTCAAATCTCGGTAGTCAACAAATACTCGAGTTTTTCCGTCCTTCTTTGGCACGGGCACAACATTAGCCAACCACGTGGTGTATTGTACCACTCGGATTACCCCCGTTTTCAACTGCTTAGTGATTTCTTCTTTGATTTTATCACTGATGTCAGTCTTGAACTTTCTTTGCTTCTGTTGCACTGGGCGACAGTCAGGGTAGATTGGTAATTTGTGCACCACTAGATCAGCTCCTAATCCTGGCATATCATCGTAAGACCAAGCAAACACGTCTTTAAATTCAAACAAGAGTTGGATTATTGCATCTCGTGTTTTCTCATCCGTGTGGATGCTTATCTTGGTCTCTCGGACCTCTTCATCAGTTCCCAAATTAACCGGTTCGGTGTCATTCAAATTTGGCTTAGGTTCATTCTCGAAATGTTCCAATTCTCGATTTATTTCCCTAAAAGCCTCATCTTCATCGTATTCCGGTTCTTGGTTCATTATTTCCAGATTAGGTGGCGTGTTCGGATTTGAGCATGAGTTCCGCAAGCATGTCATGTTATTTAAAGCCGCATTATTAGGATTGAAAAGGAAGAATAACAAAATTAGAAAGAGTGCAAAAGTAAGGAAATATTTATTTTATTTTCTTGGAATTTTTTGAAAACAAACGAAATTACATTGGGGAAACCAAAAATACAAGAAAACAAAGAAAAACATCCAAGCTACATCCTGAAGTAACTTGTAATGAAGGAAAAACGACAGGACAAATCTACCAGAACTCCCGCCTGATTGGGAAGGGTGTGGCTTTCCAATTTTGCAATTTAGCTTCAGGGCCCACATACAGCACCTCAGCGGTGCTTGTTCCTTCTCCCGATTGGACCATATTAACATCATAGAGCATTTGCCTCATGGCCCCACATATGTCTTCAATTTCCTCCGTTGTAAAGACCTCGTCTTCTTCTTCTTCACTGTACCTTGGTCGGACAAAAGTTTGGTACAGATGCGGCAATGGTTGCGGCAGAACCCATCCTTTCTCCTTTCTCTTTTTGGCCCATCTTTCATCTTCAGGGGTTGGGCGAAAGCCCACTCCGAAAAACTTTTCAGCTACAGGTAAAGTTATCAGCTTCGGCACTCCTTGTAGGGACTTCCCCAAACCTTTTCCTGGCCGGAAGCCATGTTTAATCATTTCTTTCGCCACCATGATGGAGGCATTAGACAAAAAAGGTTGGGGGAGAGGGTTCCCTTCTTCGTGTTGATCTGCCAACACAATCTCGAAAGCTTGATAGACAATGTTTTCGCTTCCCGCTTCCGCTTCCAAGCAAGGTATGGATGGATCTCGATAAATTGATTGCTCATCTTCCCCGTGGACCACGATCTCTTGTCCCTTGTGCTCAAATTTCAACATCTGATGGAGGGTAGAGGGCACAGCTCCGGCCGCATGAATCCATGGTCTCCCTAGAAGAAAATTGTAAGAAGTGTCCATATCCAAGACTTGGAATGTCACTTCGAAGTCCACCGGACCGATGGTCATAATTACATCAATCTCTCCGACAGTATCTCTTTTCACACCGTCAAAAGCTCGCACACATATGTTGTTAGGCCGAATCCTTTCAGCTCCGATTCCTATGCGGCCTAAAGTGGAAAGCGGGCATATGTCCACCCCCGAACCCCCATCAACCATGACCCTCTTCATATAGTAGCCTTCGCTTTTGACAGTCAAATGCAAAGCTTTGTTGTGGGCGGCACCCTCCAAAGGCAAATCAGCTTTACTGAAGGAAATCTGATTGATCGCGAAGAATCTTTCCGTCATTCTTTCAAGTTGTTCGGATGAAGTCTCAATAGGCACGTATGCCTCATTCAAAGCTTTCAGCAAAACTTTTTGATGTTCAGTAGACTTCATTAGAAGGGACAACATCGACACCTGCTCTGGGCATTTACGCAGTTGGTCTATCACCTCATAATCAGGCATTTGCATCTTTTGAAAAAAGACCTCTGCCTCTTCAGCACTTACAGGTTTCTTTGACGGGAAACGCCTTTGTGTGGCGTTATTTACCTCCTGTGTGTTTAAGTACTTCTGTCCTAGGACACTCTCGGATGAATTTCCCACAATCTCTTTCCCTTTGCGCGTAACAAGTGTTCGTTGGTAGCTCCAGGGTACCGCGGATGGATCTGTCATTGGTTTTTGTTGCACGCGTGCAATAACCACAGGTTCATCTGGTTTTCGGGCCACATAAGTTCCCTTTGGTACATACATTGATGTTTCTCTCTTTAAATGGAACTTCTTGGGGGCACCTATGGACAATGGTTTTTCCACTCTACCTCGTGGGAGGTAAAGGACTCCGCCCTTCTGAGACGATACTTTCAATTCAATCGTCTTTTCGGATTTGGTTTCAAGAGCTTCACCCTTTTTCCCCATTTTCTCTTGTTTCGGGGTAGCCTCAGGACGCTTCTCTATGTTGGCGATGGCGATTATCGCTTTCAAAGCTGGGTCAAATTCTTTGTCGTCACAAATCATCCCAATCACCGGTCCATTGTTGTGGGCTGGTAATGGGTTGTTTGTCACATTTGGGATGTCTTCATCTGCGAAGACGATCCTCCCTTGATTGATCAATTCTTGCATTGCCTTCTTTAACGTCCAACAATTGTCAGTGCTGTGTCCTTCAACAACTGAATGATATGCACAGTATATCCCCCTCTGGTAGGCAGGAGAGTCTGGATTCTGCCTGTTCTGCGGAACATGCTGCAATAGGTTTTCTTGCCCGAGTTTTGGGAAAAGAGTGGAATACGGCTCCCCAATCGGTGTAAAGCTCGTTTTGGGTTGCTCACGGTGGCGAGCGTTATTTGGCCGTGGATTATACTTGGTTTGGGTAAGGAGGTTGGTTTCTCTGGAATGGAGGTGGATTCCTGTTGGCTGGTGGCTGTGGCCGTGCCCGAGGTTGAATGTTCATGACTGCATAGGGTGGAGGCGGAGGAGCATAAGCCATGCCGTGATGTGGATAATAATGTTGGGGGGCCTTGTCGGAGAATACCTGCCTTGAGGTTCGATATCTCCTGTCTTCTACCGCTGCCATAGCAGATTCTTCTTTCTTCTTGCTTCGGGGCATCCCTCCAGACCCGCCTTGAATGGCTTGGGAAGTTGCCCGAATGGCCGCTTGGCTCAAAATTCGCCCTGTTTTCAAGCCATTTTCTACCATCTCTCCGATCTTGATAGCTTCGGCAAAAGGTTTTCCCATTGCCGACCTCATATTTTGAAAGTAATCGGGCTCTTGAGCTTGGAGAAAAGTCGTGACCATTTCAATTTCGTCCATGGGGGGTTTCACCCTGGACGCTTGCTCTCGCCACTTGATGGCATATTCTCTGAAGCTTTCTGAGGGCTTCTTTTTTAAGTTCGATAGAGAATTCCCGTCCGGCGCAATATCGATGTTGTATTGGAATTGTTTTACAAAATCTCTGGCCAGATCATCCCAGATGTGCCATCGAGATATGTCTTGATCCATATACCATTCGGACGCTATTCCGACCAAACTTTCTCCGAAGTACGCCATCAACAATTCTTCTCTGCCGCCGGCACCCCTCAATTGATTGCAGTATTTCTTCAAATGAGCAATGGGGTCGCCATGTCCGTCGTACTTTTCGAACTTTGGTGTCTTAAAACCCGATGGCAAATGGACGTGCGGGAACATGCACAGATCGGCGTAAGATACACTCTTCTGTCCACTCAGACCTTGCATGTTCTTAAAGCTTTGTTCCAAACTCCTCATTCTTTTTGCCATCTCATCCTGCTCGGGGGTCTTTGGATTTTGGCTCGGTAGGAACTCATATCGAGGTGGCTGAGAATATATATTGGCTGCAACCTGGGTATGGTCCCGTGTAAGCGGTGGTGCTGGGAATGTAAAGGATGAGGAGTCGAAGAAAGGAGCATGTGCGGTGTGGTGCGTTGTGATTGGAACTGGCAATTCAACGGACGTTCTTGCAAATGTATCATGTGGTGCTACCCGAGGATGGGATGTGGAGGGTGATTCAGAGAGGTTTGTAGCATTGGAATACCCGAACAGAGTAGGTGGGTAATTGATAGGGGTATTTGAAATTCCGCTTGACCTGAGAAGAATTTCAGGGAACCCAGGGACCGGACTCGGGGGCTCTTTCCCGTTGTTCCAATCGTCCAACATCTCGAGCATGCGGTAATGCAACATTCTATTCTCCTCCAAAGCTGCCGACTCAGTAGCCGGGATGGTTGTCAATGAGCTTTCCTCTGAAACGGGAATGGTTGCTAAAGGCATTTCTGAAGACATGTCGGCACCCTTTTTGATCTAGTAAAATAGGAATGAGTACTTTCAGGCTGCCGAACTTTTCCTTTGGACCTTGTGAAGTACGAATGTGGTGCCAGATTACCGCAAAGTCAACCACTTTTACTAAAACCTGGAGTTTGGCAAACAAACGGTTAGTCCGAAACAACATAACAGATAAGTAATCTCACGTTGGGTGTGATGCACTTATACAGGTGATAATGTTGCTACATGTATTCGTTTGTGATGCGTCATTCCGGTTTGTATTTTCCTTCGCTTTCATCCTTCATCGATCTTCTTTTTCTCTTAACTCCTTCCCCCCCCCTTTTTTTTTATTTTTATTTTTATTTTAATTTATTTATTTATTAGTGATGGTCGAATCTTATGTGGATTGCCTACGTATCATGTCCCCGCATGAATCAGACCGGGCGTAGTTCGGAAAACAATAGACATAAGATGAAATGTTCATGAATTTTATTTCAACAAACTTCAAACTTGAAACACTTGCAAAAATGACAACAATGGAGAAAAACTTGTAAAAGGACAAACAGACTCTAAAACAAAAGACTCTCCTAAGCATGTTCCAACGCCTCGAATCTTTGCGCCCGGGGGGCGTTGTTTGGCCTTGCTGCAGTTCTTGGGGTGAGATCTTTCTGTATACTTCCCAATTCTGCCATGACTTGGTGGACACATTCCATGATTGAAGAAAAGAGGGCAGGCCGAGGTACTCGTTCGCAGTTCAAACACCTCATAGTAATGTAGTGCCCGATCTCATTGATCCTGGTTCTGATTATGTCTTTTTCTCTGAGCAGCTGCCCTATGTGCCTGTTCTTTGCCCCTAATACTTGAGAGTTGCCGGAGACATGGTCCAAGAGCCTATCTATTTGTCTTTCCATCCGTGCCATCAAGTTGTGACAACGGTCTCTATCTGCTTTAGCATCCTGGACTTGCCTGAGAGTTCGCTCTTTAAGAGTGGCATTTGCTTTTCTCAAATCGACGATGATCGCATCATAGTCTTTCTCTATTTGTTGTAGACGGAGTGCTTCTTGGTGGGCCGCTCTCTTCCATTTTGTTCGGACTGCAACCAAAGCCGCTTTTGCCTTCTCTAAGTCTTCTTGGTGTTCAAAGGCTTTCCTTTCCAAATCGTTTATCAACATCTGATCAATCCGACTCCTCTTTGACCTTTCTGCGGCCAATTGCATTTCTTGAATTTGAGTTTGGAGTGCTTCTCTTTCTTGCTCCCAACCGGCCCTTTCCCGATCGAAGTCAGCCTGTTGTATGTCCATGGCTGCTTCCAGGATTCCTTTGTCTTCTTTTAAAGTGTTGATGCAAGATTGGAAATTTTGTGTCGTCTCATGCTCAACCTCCCTAACTCTGGCTTCTATTTCTCTCTCCCAATCGACGGCATACTTCACTGACCTTTCGGACCTTTGCTCTGGTATTGGTTGGTTGTGGAACCATTCAAGATAAGCGAGACTCACTTCTCCCCGTTCCCGATCGGCAACCATTTCGCTGATGTCGGAGAGTCGACTACCGAACCACACCTTCTGTGCATAAGTCTCCCTCGGGGTCTCTTCTGTCACAAATTCCCATACAAATGATCGCATATCCTCAATTGGGGCCCTTTTCTGTTCTCTTCCCAGCTGCCGCATGACACGTAGCGGGGCATATGGTTGGAAACCCCCGAAACCCATTAATATGTAGAATGGGCGGTATGTCGACATATGCATGATTTTGGCGGAAGGGAACCAATAATAATTCCAGGTAAGTTGATCTGCTCTCAAAGAGTTGAGAAGTTCTTGCCAAGTCCTCAAGTCTTCCGGAAGGTTACAACGGGCGGCTCTGTTTGTATGACAGCGAATATAATTCAGCCAATCCGCTTTGAAGTTTATCACAATTGGGTGATGGTAGAGATGCTCTATAAACCACATTTGTAATAAAATATTGCAACCCTCAAAATAGTCTTGTCCTTCTTGGCACCGAGTTAAGGCCCGGAAGATGTCTCCTAGTATCATCGGAAGAACAGTGTGTTCCTCGTTACTCCGTAGATATGAGACCACCGCAGCTAAACGGATTCCTGATGCGTCCACCACGTTCGGGAAAAACCATGGTTCCCAAAAAGCGATCATGAAAGCATAGATTCTTAAATCTCCCCAGGCGTCATAATTTAGCTGGTTAACAAATTCGACGTTTGAGAATTTCCCAAACCCTTCCTTATCACCAAATCTGTCGTAGAGATAATCTAGTGGCACCCAACCGTTCTCCGGACAACCGAGGGGAACCCGCCGGAGACATAGCTTTTTCAAGAAGTTATTCACACTCATCTGCCTAGGAGCTGCAGGTCTCATCTTGTGCAAATCTCTTCCGAGCCTTGTGAGTCCGCCCAATTCTTCTAAAGTGGGTGTCATTTCACAATCTCGGAATTTGAACACATTGCTTGTTGAGTCCCAAAAACTCACTAAAGCTCTGATCACATTTTTATCCGGTTTTATCATCATGATGTCCGGAAGAAATTTGAGGTGCTTGTGAACTTGATTTCTTTCCCAAGCTGAAAAACTAGTCCACCATTTACGGAGCCGATCTGGGGTTTTGTCCTGGACCATGAACATAGGTGGCATTTCGTCTCTCACCCTTTTCTGGCCGATTCGTTGCGAGGAAGTCATGCTGATCCTAGAAAAGATAAAAAAATGGATTTAAGATTTTTTTTCCAAATTTTTTTTTTATTATATATAAAAAAACGAATCTTGTTAATACGGCCTTTCAGCACTTGAAGAAGATTTGAAGGCTGTATAACAGGATACCAGTGTGATGTCTATATTCCGTTTTGCAAAATTAGTCCTCCGGCGCCCCTTTGAGGCGTTTGGCTATTTTTGCAAAATTTCCTAACTCTCGACTAAGAACAAAATCCTAATTCTAATATTTTTTTTTTATTATTGTTTTTTTTTTTTTTTTCTTAAAAAAAATCAGTATTAGTTGAGCCCGATATGGGTTGCCTACGTATCTCATTTTTGGTGAGAATCAAACTTGCGTAGTTCGAAAATAAAGCACTAAATCATTTTAAGAAAAGAAAACGAACTATTTTTAAACAGCATTTCTAAAACAAATTATTTTCAAAGGAACTAAGAAAATTTATTTGGAAATTTATTTTCAAAGAAACTAAACTATTTTTGTAAAATTAAGAAAATTTATTTGGAATTTTTTTTTTTTTTTTTTTTTTTTTTCAGAATTTATTTTTAAAAAACTAACTATTTTCGCAAAATTAAGAGAATTTATTTGGAAAATTTTTTTTTTTGCATTTTCTTTTTCAGAATATTTAAAGAACTAGCTATTTTCGTAAAATTAAGAAAATTTATTTGAAATTTTTGCATTTTTCAGAAATTATTTTCAAAGAACTAACTATTTTCATAAAATTAAGAAAATTTAGTTTGAAATTTTTTTTTTTTTTTTTATTTTTTTTTTTGCATTTTTCCAGAATTTATTTTCAAAGAACTAACTATTTTCATAAAAATTATTTTAACTATATACCCCTGACGTTTTCCACTTCTTCCTCTTTTAACAAATCGGTCGGCATGTAAGATCGAAACAAATAAATGCACACAAAAAAGATGCAACAAGTTGGTCTTTTTGTTTCAGGTACACCTGTCCTAGACAAGCCCAACCCCTGTGTTGAGCCTCCTAAGTCAAATATGCACATGATGCAAATAAACGTTCCTATCGGGGATCCGGCATAAGGTCTTGTTATTCTAAGTCATCATCCTGTTGGAAAAGTGTCTAGACTGGCTTTAACTCGAGCGGACAACTCGAGCCGAAGAGTGTCAGTGCACCGGTAGCATGGCTTTCCGGCTTAATTGACAAAACTCTCCGCCTAAACATGTGTGACTACAAAATCCTTCACCGGGTGCCAAGCACCACAGCTATCTTGAGAAAAACGGGCTATGTCCAGCAAATGCCCGGTATTGTATTTCAAAAGACTCAGAAGAAAAAAAAAATGGGTATCGGCACAATTTATATACAGTTCACAAAATATCAAAGCGGTAAAACAACATTTAGCATATAAAATATAAACATGTAATAAAATCAGATAATAAATAAGCCAAATAAAATAATTATTCAAAGCTCGAATTCTTAAACCCTGAACCAGTAGTTCTGGGTTTGTTTCCCCAGCAGAGTCGCCAGAGCTGTCACACCTCCTTTTGGCGCGCCCCCTACCCCGGAGGGTAGAAGCGTAACGGGGAGTTTTTCCAATTTAAGTGACAATATTCGAAACGGGATTATTCTATTTATTTCAGAGTCGCCACTTGGAATAAATTAAGGTGTCCCAAGTCACCGATTTATTTAAATTCCGAATCGAGGAAAATTACGACTTTTCAAATGAAGTCTGCGGACCAGAAATTCTAAGTAAGGAATTCTGTTGACCCGAGGGAAGGTGTTAGGCACCCCCGGATCCCGTGGTTCTAGCACGGTCGCTTCAATTATTATAAATGGCTAAAAATACCTGATTTTATACATGTTTACAAATTATATGCTCCAATTAAATCTTTTAAACCGCTATATTAATTTGAAACCATACCAAAAGAAAAGACTAATTGCAACATAGACTCGGACTTTTTGACAGATAGGTGAATATAAAAAAAAATATCCGGATTATTTATTTGAAACTATGCCGATTAAAACCATCGTAAAACTAACCCAAAAAAATCGATTTACTTAACAGTGTATCCCTTAAAATTATTTCCGATTAAAGAATCATACCAAATGATATATTATTTCCTAGCTTTGATTTATGGCCGGAGATTGAATGACAAGATATAAGCTAACGGGAAATTGATCAAAATATGCGAAATAGAAATAATTCACCTTGACCCAATTATTAAAAAGTAAGATTGTTTACTATCCTTAATCCGATGTTAATTAGCGAAAGCAAGACTATGCGATTAAAATCGATCTAACATTAGCATCTAAAACCCGGGGCTAACTTATCTTGTCTACTTAAGTATAAACAGATTTCAAGGGAAAATCAAATGAAAAAATTCAAAAAAATGATTCAAAATACCTTGCATTAATAATTAACATCAACCAAATTAATACCTTAAACATGCTTAAATTAATTGACTTTAACAAATTACCAATTTAACATATCGGGGGAAATCTCAATCCGTACAAATACGTTATACAACTAACAAATGTATATCACAAAATTGAATCCGGTTCTAAAAATTACTAACCAATAACCCAAAGTCCCTTTAATCTAATTACTAAAACAAAACTCCGGAATTTCTAATGGTGACTTGATGTATTCCGAAAATCTATGACTGCAGTGACTGATTAAACAAAGATGCAATACAGAGGAAAATTTAAAATGATAACAGTAGTTTCTTCAGTTGATTCCGAAATGATTCAGGTACATTGAGTGAAAAAACTTCAAAGCATTATAGAGGATGAAATACCTGGGATTTGAATTGAAATAGAGCAGAAGAAAAGGTCAGCAACAGCAAGTGAAGAAAAACAACAGTTGGCAGCAACAAACAAGCAACAACAGTGACACTTGAAACTCCAGTACAATTCAAAGACCTCAAACTTAGACAGGAACAGAATCCAGGCAGCGACCCAAGATCAATTGGTGAACCAAACAGAAAACAAGCGAATGATCTCCAAAGAACTGAACACTCAAAATTCGAAAGAGAACCAAGAACAAAGAATCAATTGAATGTTCTGATTTCTTTTTAAAATGTAGTTGTGTCCTCTCTGTGAGTGTGTTTGTGAAACAGTATGTGCTTATTGTATGAATTCCAGAGAGTATGTCTGTGTGTGTGTGTTCACTGTTGTTTACAATCAGAGAGACAATCAGAGAGTATTATCAAAGAGTATATAGAGTATATCATTGTCTCTTTGTGTGTGAAAACAGTGTGTGTGAAGACAGTGGGTGTGTGAAAACAGTGTGTGTATCAGAAGAGTATATCACTGTGTTTGTGTGTCTGTTTTTCTGCTCTCAAACGTGTGCTCTCTGCCCTCTGTTTTCCAATGCCTCTTTCTTTTATAGGCAAAGAAAACAATCCTCAAAACTTGTCAAATATTCCTTGCACATGCCTCTCTTTGAACCTCTAAATCATCCTCCCATGTGCCTTTTATTTTCCAGCTCTAAAGAGCATTCACAAGGGTTTAATACACTAAGAACTATCATGACAACTCTCTGTCCAGTCCTATTTTTAAAATGAAAAGGTGTATTGGCAAGCCTGTTCTTTCTGTTCAAAACATGTGACATAGTTCTAATGTGCATTACACCTCTTAGACAAGCTATCTGTTGGCTTTCAGATTTTAAGTTAAAAATCCAACACAGCTATATCCAATTCAATAAACTAACAGAATCAATCAATAGAATCAAGCAAACAAAAGAATAGTTCAATTCAAACCAACATGAACCAATCTGCCCGGGATTCTCAAACAATAATTCCGTGAATTTAAACAACAACATTCGTTGAGTCGAATCACAATATGTGCGATTGACATTCAAACAAACACAGGAACAGTGAATCGGGAAATCTCGGCCAATGCCGGACTTGTGCTCTAATGTTCTAACAAACGAACCTACGAATCTAATCGACGACATTCAATAGTCGATTACAACAAACACAATCAATAACACCCAATCGATGAACAAATTTTCATTTATTTAAGCCCTTAAGCCGAGAGAGAAAAAGAAAAAATGAAAGAAGCAAGAATGTTATTCGGCTTCAATAATCGACTCGAACACACACTTATCAACAAACAACAAGCAAATCAATTACGATAATCAATCTCCAAAAACAGTGAATCGAGCAAACTCTCGGCCAATGCTGGGAAATACAAAATTAATCATTCGACGACGCTAATCGACGCGAACACGTATTCGACAACATACGCAATCAAACAAACAAGGAAAGAAAAGCAATTGACCAAATAAAAGGTCTTTGAGAAGAAGTGACAATAGGGACGGCCGACAAACATCAAGAAGAATTCAATCAACAAATACAAAAGCAAATTGAAATAAACGGTAAACATGAAAATTACCTTAAAGAGAAATCAAAAATCGGCCACTTTGGAAAGAATTCTCGGTTCTTGACTTAAATTTGGACTTTGGGAATCAAATGGATTTTAATTGAAATGTTTTCAACTGAAAACATCTCAATTAAAATCTATTCTAATCCCAATTTCTTCAAATCGAACCCGGCGGCCCAAATTTGGATTTTAGGGTTCTTGAAGTCTCGATTTGGGGCTTAATGGTTTCCGGTTAGATTCGAGCAAAAGGGGTCACGGATTCTTAGAGGGGATAGTCTGGTGGTGGTGTGGTGTTAATTTGGAGTGGTTTGGGGTGAATCTCATTTTCCGGCAAACTTTCGATCTAATATTCGAGGAATTCGACAATGATTCAAGTAAAATGGGTAAAGGATTCGTGTAGAGGGAGAGAAGGGGATTTTATGGTGTTAAAATGGGGTGATTTGGATCACGGCCGCCGGCGGAGGCGATTTCCGGCCGGCGGCGGGCGGCGGGGGACGGCGGAGGCGGCTGTGGTTCTTGGGGATAAAGAGATGGGGTGAAAATGAGGCAAAAAATTAGGGTTTGGGGGGGGGGGGTTTGATATATTAAAAATGGTTAATTAATTCTGGACCGTTGGATGAAGGAGTTCAACGGCCCAGATTAAAAACACAGTGGGCGGATCCGGATATGGGCTGGGGCGGCTGAGGCAAATTTTTTGGGCTCCATTTCAATTTTAAACATGGCCCAAATCAGATTTTTCTCTCAATTATTTCCTTTTCTCTTCTCTTTTAATTTTAATTCTCAATTTATTAAAACAAAAATTCTAATTATGCTACAAAATCAATTAAATTATAAGAAATACTAATTAAGTTATATTAACAATTAACACAATCAATTAAAACATCAATTAAATATAAATCATACAATTGGGACAATAAATACTAAAAAAGCAAAAAATACATATTTTTGTGATTTTATTTTGTAAAAATAAACTTAAATTACCCCCTAATTGCAAAGTTAGATCAAAAAATGTAAATATGACCTATTTTTGTATTTTTTATTAATTTAAACACATATAATCATGCATATACAAATGCAAATAAATACCAAAATAACACAAAAAATTCACAAAAAATACACACCATAAAATAGACAATTTTTGTTTTGATTTTGTGGGAGTAATTTATGTTAGGCAAAAATCACGTGCTCACAACAACAACAACAACAACTACCCAGTATAGTCCCACAGGGTGGTGTCTGGGGAGGGTAATATGTACGCAGGCCTTACCCCTACCCGATAAGGCAGAGAGGTTGTTTCCAATCGACCCTCGGCGAAAGACCGAGAAAAGGAGAAAAATAAAAACAAAACAAAAGGAAAAACATTAGTGACTCCAGAATAAACCACAAAACACTGACATATAAAAGGGCAAAGTAAACAAAGCAACAACATGGACAAAAGGCATTAGTAATTCTAGGAGTACTCACAGAGATATTAACCAATCGGGAACCCTCCCCACGACCCATCCTTATCCTGCAAAATAATAGAAGCCCCTCCAAACTTTCCTATCAAGAGCCATGTCCTCGAAATCCGCATAGCAGTCATGTCCCGCCTAATCAGCTCCTCCCAATACCTCTTGGGCCTCCCTCTGCCACGACTCGCGCCAACTATTGACAGCTGCTCGCAACTCCTTACCGGTGCATCGGGGCTTCTCCTCCGCACATGTCCGAACCACCCGAGTCTCGCTTCTCGCAGCTTCTCATCCATTGGGGCTACCCCTACCATTTCCCGAATAACTTCATTCCCGACCCTATCCAACCTGGTGTGCCCACACATCCACCTGAGCATCCTCATCTCCGCTACCTTCATTCTCTGGATATGGGAGTTCTTTACTAGCCAACACTCCACCCCGTACATCATTGCTGGTCTAACCACAGCTCTATAAAACTTCCTCTTGAGATACTGTGGCACTTTCTTGTCACACAAGACTCCCGATGCAAGCCTCCATTTTGACCACCTAGCCCCTATTCGGTGAGTGAGATCCCCGTCGATCTCTCCGTCACCTTGGATCACCGGCCCAAGATATCTGAAACCGTCCTTCTTGGCGATGACCTGAGAACCAAGCTTCACGTCCCTACCAGCTCCTTCTTCGCTCGGCTCGGAGCTAAACTTGCACTCCAAATATTCAGTCTTAGACCTGCTTAGCCTGAAACCCTTTGACTCGAGGGTCTGTCTCCAAACTTTCAACCTCTCGTTAACACCGACCCTCGACTCGTCTATTAAGACAATATCGTCAGCGAATAGCATACACCATGGCACGTCTCCATGGATATGCCGAGTTAGAGCATCCATCACCAACGCAAATAGGAGGGGGCTGAGCGCCGATCCTTGGTGAAGCCCTATATTAATCCTAAATGCTTAGTTAATTATCTTACGCCAAGCAAAATTTTTAAACTTTTATTTTTATTGCGTCATTTCTCGTAGATTTGTTTTTTGTTTCCTTTCTTTTTGTTATTATAGTCATTTCCCTTTCATAATCAGCTAGCATCATACCATCTCTGCCAAACTCTTTGGAGTTTGGTGAAGCGTTGGGTTGGTGAAATTCTACTTCAGCAAATTGAAGTTATCTTTCTTTGACTGAAACAATTCTTAATAACGTTAAATCCTGGAATATACTATCAACATAAGCAAGATTAATTTTAAACATGGACAGCACATACTTTGTCTTTATTCTTTAATTTAGTATTCAATTGATGGTAATAATTATTAAAAGAAAGTACAAAAAAAAAATTATAATCATTTTGGCTGACATTTCATTGGTAAAACTTATTGTAACAGTTAATCATGTTAAGCTATAAATTAGTTAGAGATCTTCAGAGAGTCCATTTGAATCCCACTGACGAAGCTTAAAATAAATACAAGCTGGCCATATTTGGTTTTGAAACCAAATCGAATGAAATATGGAAATTAAAACCAAGACTAATGGAGTATTATTGTTTACGAGCTCAAGATACATGTCTGGTATTATTTTGTTCATAATCCACCAGAACCCCACTGAAGATTGACAATTTCTGTTTTCTGATGGATTTGTTAAGTTAAGGGGTACCTTATGTATTTTATCTTATTTTTGATAATACATAAAAGAGTTTAATTTATCTAGTAATGCTTTGAGAGATGCCATATTAGGTCCCACTTGGTCGAAATTGAAGGGCAATAGAGCAATTTTCCAAGTATAAGCAAAAGGCAAAGCAACTATCATAAGTTGATATTATGTGATAAGAATATTATAAATTCAAGCCGCCGTGAATACAGACTCTTGTATAAATATAAAATAAAATTATTTATAATAAATTTTTGTAAAATTATTTTCATATTTCACATATAATAAAAACTTAATGTACCCAATTACGGTTTTAAACAAATGACAAAATGATAGTGGCTAATGGCATCTCAATTCCCCACCAACTTTTTCTGATACATAACAAAGAGGTCCTATCAATACCAAATACAACTGTGACTAATGCACCACCAACCGGCAACCGCCACGTCGTCTGACCACTTCTCGAAAAGCCGCACAGAAAACCAAAAACGAACTTACAAGTTTCATCGGTGCCGCCGTTGCGTTTAAAAATTCTGAACTTATATTGAATTTATACCTAATTTTAATTATTAAATTTTACTATATAATTTTCTTTGAATTTATAGTTTGTTTTAGTTATTAGGTGAGTAACATATTTATATATATTTTAAGAATTTTCTAATATAATATAAATCCGTATATAATATTATAGTTCCGCCCACGACCCATCTATGGTTTGACGGCGCATTGACTATATCATTGTTTTTGTGTCCACCAACCAACTAAGCTCGAAAATAAATTCAAGAATTAAGATATACACATAAAGCAATCAGTGGAGTAGCACATGTTTGTTATTATATTTATATAGCTGTGTTTGAAATATATTGTGCGTATCTCTTTAAGTATATACTATTTGTTTAGCTAACTGGAACAACCTACCAAAGTGAATCTGCACACTAGCTTGTAGTAGACGTAGTCACATTTTTTTGTTTGATAATGATGATGTACAGGTTAATTTTTGCACGCTTAGATAATTTTACGAGATACCTACAATTTCACACAAGTAATCATATATGTATCGGTCAAAATCTGCCGAAGTCTACTAGTTAACAATAGAGCTCGTAGCCGGGCGGTCAATAATGGTCGAGGTCAAGTATAAAAAATAGAGCTCTAACGATTAATTTTGTAATAGAATATTTAAGAGAATATACCGTTGAATTTTCTCTGTATTTATACTTTTAAGATTGATTGGGGATATGTCCTATATAAATATAAAAAGAGATAAGGAGGGAAGACATGTAATATTCATTTGATAAAAATAACTTTTTGAGAAGAAGACTCTCTCTCTAGAAAAGATACAAACACTACTTTTTTACTAAGATTCTACCCTCCATTATTCTATACTTTTCCATCATATCTGAGAATAGTTCCACTTCTAGGATTTGTCTGTCATCATCACTATCCGAAAGAAGAATCATCCACCTAATTGAATATTGGGTGAATTATTCTCCTTATTTACACTAATATCATTTATTGTTTGATGTTCCCCCATTATTGCTTAAGTCTTTTGGAATATTAAATATGCACTATATTTAATTCCCCACCAACACTGTCTTACGTTACATGTGTTAACAAGTTCTAAATCTAGAGATATTATCGTTAACTAGGTTTAACCCCTCATTACATAAAATTAATTAGATTATCCGAAAGTTTATACTTTTTGGTCAAACAATTTGGTGTGAGTTGTGAAAATTTTCTAGTTAAATTTTTAGTTTCTTCTAGATCTATAACTAGCACAGTTTACCAAAAAAGAATAAGCAAAACTCCTTTTTTCTTGTACACACAGATCTGACATGGTAGGTAATGGAGAAGAAAGAATGAGAGTAGTGGCTGACTTCACCACCAACCTCGTGAACACCATCAATGAGGTTCTGAACTAGAAGGCGAGGACATTATCGCCCCTCCCTCACGGCAGTATCGCAATATCTCACGGTAAAGGAGCTTCCACATCCACGACGGAGACGTGCCACCAGCAGTGAAAAAGCTACTTGAGGCTTGGCTAACTAACACACTAACTAGAATCCTCGACAAGCCCGCTTAGGAGACAACCATAGAAAACACAAGGACTTGCATTACACCAACAACAACTGAGCAACACTGCCCTTTCCTCTAATGACAAGTATCACTCACAATATTAATAATGCAGGTAACGATACCCTTACATCCATTCTGAAAAAGATGAAAGAAATGAAAAATGAGAATAAAGTGCTTTAGGACCAAATGAGATAGCACCAAGAAAGAGTCGACAAAATACTGGGTGCCGCAAAACTCTTGCCAAAAAGAGAAGCTGGTTGGTTTATCAAGCAACCATACAACGATGAAGCCGCCCCTCCCCGCGTGCCATACCCAAGACCTTCAAGATTCCGTCTTATCTAAAAATATATAATGGTATGACTGATCCCGAAGATCATGTGACTCACTATGTCACCACTGTAAAAGGCAATGTTCTCGCCAAAGAACAAGTATCCTCCATGTTGTTGAAAAAGTTCGGTGAGACCCTCACCGGAGGAGCATTAACTTGGTATTCACAACTGCCCATGTTCCATCGAAACATTCGAAGAGATGGCCGACAAGTTTATAATGGCCAATGCTGGGGCTAAAAAGGGGGAGGAAGAGTGAAGATATATTTACCATCAAACAATCGCCAGGAGAGGGATTGAGGGACTTCCTCGGTTGATTTAACCGAGTAAGGACAACCTTACCAAATATATCAGAAGGAATGATCGTAGCAACCTTCCAGAATGGGCTGCGTAAGAATGGCTCAAGGGCGACCAAAAAGTTATTTAGTTGGCTTATAAAATATCCTCCAGCCACTTGCGATGAAATACATAACGCCTACTATGCCGAGGTACGTGCAGACGAGGATGACCTAAATATGCCAACTCATCGGTTGACCTTGGTACATGTCGATTCCAAAAAGAATCGAATAAACGATGTCAAGAGGGATCTCGCAGTCCCACGATCTAATCGAGAACATCATCAGCCATATACCTGAAGTGCCATTATGCCCCCTACCACCACGAAGAGGGTCTACTAAGACCAAGGACAAGGACTCACCAAAAGGAGAGAGGTATGCCCCTTTTGTTATCTACTCACCATTTCACCCTAAAAAATAGTCTATGCATTGGAGAAGCTCCAACGAAAAGTAAAGTGGCCAGAAAAGATGAGAACAGATCCAAGCATTAGAACGTCATATGCTCTCTTTGAGTTCCAGCAAGAGCGATGTCACAAAATCTAGGACTACATCGCCCTAAGGCAAGAGGTTGTGAACATGCTTCACCAAAGACACCTCAAAGAATTGCTGAGCTATCGGATGAGGACCAACTTTACGTGAGGACGTGAACAACACCAGGGACCATCGAAACCACTCTCACCGACCCGCACCATTCAAATGATCATCGGGTACTGATGTGAGGCTAGAAACTCATGTTTTAGCCATAGTATTACATTTTAATTACTGTATTTCTACGTGTTCTTAAGCTCAAATGATAGTCAATTACACTTAAGTGTTTATGCCTTGCAAGACATGATTCCGAGTTCAAAAGTAATTTGGAGCTAAATCGATCAATTTGAAGCTTCGAAGTCTGGGTAAAAGCCCAATGCATTAAGCAGTGGTCCTGTTTGGAGTTCGTGTACCGAGTCTAGATGTCAAAATAAGAGAAAAAATTTTGCTCTGAGAAATTTGCACTACTGTGCTGCACTATGCACCACAGTGTGCACCACAATAGTGCAAATTCACAATAACCGTTAGAAATTAACTCTCTACAGTTTCCCACTACCGTGCCGCACTGTGCAACGCAACGTGCAACACGGTTGTAAAAAATGTGCAGAGCTAAGTCCTAATTCACACTAGAAAGGGTGTTTCATGTGGACCCGACCCTACTTGGTATAAATACATGTAAAAATGCTATTTGGAGGATTTCTGACACATATGAGACCTAGGGATACAATTTTGGAGCGGAGATTATTATCAAATTTACATTTGCTCATCTTTAATTTGTAATTTGATTATGCAAACTATTTGTGGAATTGTTACTATGAGCATGAGTAGCTAAATACCTAATATATGGTTTTGATGGAACCCGTTGAAGTATGATTTTCTCATTATGTTAATATAGATTTGCCATTGTATTATCTCTATTTGTTCAACTATATTGTCATTATTCTTAATTGAAGGGCCCTCAATTAGTTGTTCCTGTTTAGTGTGCATTACTCAGGAAAGAGTGTATATTTAGATTGTTGTTGAACATCATCATTCCTAACATATATGAGGGATCAATACGAAGGGTTTAAAGGTGGGATTAGGGATAATGAAACCTTGGGTGCGATCTAAGTGAGCTATACTTAAAATCTAGCTAGCATAATTCGGGAACATATGTCTAATATATCATTGTAATTAGTCTGGAGAGAGTTATGACAGTCAGAGTGCTCATGATCGATAGAGAAGACTTAGGAAAATTTATAGCAAACATGGTGGAAAGGATTCCGTCAATAGGGGAAATCAAAACCTTAGACCTTTCTCATTATTGCTTACAACCAGTTTATAACTATTTCTTACTTATTGCATTTTTAGTACGTAATGTTTAGTTAATAAATCCCCATTTTGTTACTCAAACATCTCTGAAGATTGAATACGTGAATTTTTGTGAGTCCAATAACTATTATCGATAGGTTAATTCCTTGTGGGATTTAACTCCGAACTTGTTAACCGGAATATATTTGTCGTGGCCGCTTTGTCCTTTTTATGAGGCATAGTTGGGCATGATCAAAATTTGGTGTCATTTTCGGAGAGTTAATGGTGTTATTGATTTCAGTTAAAAATAAGTGTAAAAATTCTTAGTGTAGTTAATTTTCTTCAATTTAAACTGACCATTGAAATTCTAACGTTTGTAGTCGTGGTCGTTACATGTGCATGCCTAGAAACTCCTCAAGAACTGGTGAATTGCTCGAAGCATTATCAGATCTTGAGAAAGTCTTTAGGGCATTGAATCATGCAAACAGGAAAAACAAACAACAATAGAACTCAACCGAAAACACTTAATCAAACATGTAAGATGACAACTTAAATAACAGAAACAACATGAATGACCCAAATGATTAGGGTGTGGCACCTCTTGTGCCAGAAGCAGCACTATATGACTGTGCACAACCCACAACTGATAGCAACTGTTATTGTAGTTACACATATACAAGCAGATTTATTCCAGATCACAAATAATATGCTACATCTGTTGCAGAACAAGGGACTATTCTCTGGGTTATATGTTAAAGATCCTCAGTAGCATCTCAAGAATTTTCTATCAATTTGTGCCACACAGAGGCAACACAACATTACACCGGAAGCATTACATTTGTTGTTGTTTCCATTCTCAGTAACAGGAGCAGCTCAAACTTGGCTTAATTCACTCCCCCATCAACTCCATCACTACTTGGAAGGAATTAGTCAAGCAATATGTGAGAAAATTTCATCTACCCAATAAGACTGCTCAGCAAATTAATGAGATATTGAGCTTCAAGCAGAAACCAACTAACACACTAGACGAAACGTGGGAGAGATTCAAGGGTTTGCTGGTTATGTGTCTATATCATGGTATTCTGGAGTAGATGTTAGGGCAGATATTTTACATGGTTTTGGCAAATAGTTTGAAAGCCAATGTTGATGCTTCAGTAGGTAGAGCATTTTTTAGCAATACATTCAGAGAGAGCAAGATTCTACTTGACAAGAAGGCGCAAAACTCAGATGGACAACAAGAAATGCTCCAATCACTCTTGTGATTCACTCAGTAGCTCTAGACCCGACTAACTCCATAGCTTAAAATATGGCCACTCTGATGACACAGATGAGAATTCTTCACCCAAAAGATTGAAGAATCAGGTCAAAAACAGCAAGTACATATAGTTGATGCAACCAATGGGGGTCTATGTACATCATGCATTAATCAATCATATGCCCATTCATGGAGTGCTAAAGGTGATAATCAACAATATCAGGATAACATGAATTGTATGACTAAGGGGTACCAAGACTAGGTGGTCAGAACTGGGTTAAACAGAATCAACAATACATACCAGCTCAGCATCAGTACAATAACAATAATAATCATGGGGCTATACGACCACAGGGGAAAATGGTGCCTTACCAAAGGCGACAAGGGTACAACCAACAAAATTAGCAGCATGCATATTAACAACCTCTACAACAATAGATTGTGAGACATGAAGATGGGCTTGCTAAGCTCGAGGGTATGATGCAACAAGTGATTGGGTCTACTACAAAGCTAGCTAACAGAGTAGGCTCACATGAGTCAATGATAAAAAATATTGAGATCTAGGTAGGATAGATTTCTATGGCCCTAAATAATTGTCCTCATGGGACATTACCTGCAGACACCCAAATCAATCCAAAAGAGAAGGGCCCAAAGCAACTGATGGTAGTGAGTCTCTGAAATGGCAGGGACTTAGATCTGGAGCAAGAAATAGCTCGTGAAAGCAGACTGACTAAGACACCGGTTCCAGTACCCATTGAGGTAGATGATTCAGCAGGTTTAACGAGGTAACAATACGAAATGCATAAGAAACACCAACAAGGAAGATGTGGTTGAGAAAGAGACTAAAGCCACAGCGGAACCGACAGTAGAAGTAGTACATGAACAAGAGAAAATCCAAATTACAGGGAAGAAGCGACCTCCAACACCATTCCCACAAAAGTTGGCTAAGTATAGAAAAGATGAGCAGTACAAAAAATTCTTGGAGAGGTTGAAGCAGATTTAGGTAAATATTCCATTAATTTATGCTTTAAAGGAAATTCCTAGGTATACAAAGATGATGAACGACTTGATGTCCCGCAACTTTTACTTCCAAAACATGGCCATGATTACACTAACTTAGACTTGCAGTGTTGTTATGATGAGACCCATTGTTGAGAAGCTATCTGACCCAGGGAGTTTCACAATAGCAAAATTTACTTTTTCTAAGGGTCTGTGATCTAGGAGCGAGCATAAACCTTATGTCCTTATCTATCTACAAAAGGTTAGGCATTGGAAGATCTAGGCCCACGTGTATGCTACTATAACTGGCTGACCGATCTGTGAAAAGGCCCTCGGGATTCTGGATGATGTATTGGTGCAAGTTAGAAGTTTGTGTTTCTAGCAAATTTTGTCATCCTTAACTCTCGGGTTGACGAGGAAATTCCCATAATTTTAGGAAGACCATTCTTGGCCACTGGGAGAGCTCTAATTGATTGTGAAGGTGGAAAGCTCAAAATGAGATTGAATGATGAAGAGATGACTTTCAACGTTCAAAAATCTATGTGCAGACCCGATGAATTTGTTAATTGCTCTCTAATAGATGCGTTGGATGTAGTGTTGGAGGAGGACGATGCAACATTGAACCTTAAAGACCCTCTAGCAGCTTGTCTCATGAACTTAGATAAATCTAATGGTGAAGACTTGTCAGAGTGGGTACTTGCTCTTGAAGGCAAGGTTTTTGGAAAAGGAAGCTTGAATTTGAGCCTCTCCACTTGGAGGAAAGAAAAACTCCTCCAACTAAGCCATCAATAGAAGAGCCACCAATGTTGGAACTGAAGCCACTGCCATCTCATCTCAGGTATGTATTCTTAGGACCTAACTCAACTCTACATGTTATTATCTCATCCAGTTTATTAGATGTGTAGTTAGAACAACTTTTGTAGGTACTAACTGAGTTCAAGACTGTAATTTGCTGGACTATTGCAGACACTAAAAGGACTTTCCTGGTCTCTATATGCATAAGATTCTACTGGAAAATAGGCACAAACCTTCCAGAAAACATCAAAGAAGGTTGAACCCCAACATAAAAGAAGTGGTGAAAAAGGAAGTGATTAAATGGTTAGATGCAGGAATCATATTCCCCATCTCTAATAGCAATTGGGTTACCCTAGTTAGTGTGTACCGAAAAAGGGAGGTATGACAGTAGTAAAAAATGAGAAAAATGAGTTGATCTCTATACGAATAGTCACATGTTGGCCAGGGAGTTGAACTTGGCCATTAGGAAGGACCACTTCCCACTGCCACTCATTGATCAGATGCTAGATAGACTAGCAGGGAGGTCTCACTTTTGCTCCTAGATGGGTACTCAGGGTATAATCAGATTTCCATTGCTCTAGAGGATAGAGAGAAAACTCTGTTCACCTACCCTTATGGAATCTATGCTTTTCGGCGAATGCCCTTTAGTCTATGCAAAGCACCCGCCACCTTCCAAAGGTGCACGATGGCCATCTTCGTAGATATGGTAGATGATATAATGGAGGTTTTCATGGATGACTTCTCAGTGGTGGGGAATTCATTTGATGATTGCCTTATGAACTTGAGGCGAGTTGAAAAGGTGTATCGAGACTAATCTGGTACTCAACTGTGAAAAGTGCCATTTCATGGTACATAAAGGTATTGTCTTGGGGCACCTAGTGTCTAGTAAAGGTATTGAGGTAGATCGTGCAAAAGTTGATGTGATATAAAAGCTTCCACCACCCACATCTATTAAAGAAATTAGAAGTTTTCTTAGGCACGCCGATTTCTATAGGAGATTTATATAAGATTTTTCCAAAGTTGCTAACCACTTGTGTAAATTTCCTGAAAAAGATCACCCTTTTGTGTTTACTGATGAATGCATAGTAACTTTTGAGGAACAAAAGTATAGACTGGTTACAACATCTATCACAGTTTCCCCCAGCTAGGAGCAACCGTTTGAGCTGATGTGAGATGCTAGTAAATATTTTGTGGGATTAGTGCTTGGGCAACAAAAAGATAAAATCATGCATCAAATATACTATGCAAGTAGAACATTGATTAGAGCCTAGATAAATTACACTATGACCGAAAAGGTGATGTTGGTAGTGATGTTCGCATTTGACAAATTCATGTCGTACCTTATAGGCTCAAAGATAATTGTTTATACTGACCACGTTTCTATCAGGTACTTAATTGAAAAGGAGTCAAAATAGTGCCTGATTCAATGGGTGCTACTACAACAAGAATTTGATTTGAAGAGCCGTGGCCAAAAGGGAACGGAGAACCAAGTAGCTGATTATTTATCCAGGATGGAAGGAGATAAAAAAAAGGTTGAGTTAGAAGAGATTCTGGAAACTTTTCTAGATGAACAACTACTAACAATGAGTCTCGAGAAAGACCCATGGTATGCAGACATTGCAATCTACACGACGAGCAGTATTGTTCCTTATGACCTTTTTTCTATTCAAAAGAAAAAGTTCTTTCGTGATTGTTGTATGCATTATTGGGATAAGCCCTCTCTGTTTAGGATTTGTGTTGATAACATGGTCCGGAGATGTATCCCCGAGATAGACCAGTCTTCTATTTTATAGGCTTGTCACACGTCACCATATGGTGGGCACTTCGGGGGAGTAAGGACAACTACGAAAGTCTTGGAGTCGAGGTCTATTTGCCAGTACTGTTCAAAGATACACAACTATGGATAAAAGGGTGTTATTAATACCAATGAACCAGGAATGTTTCCCTCAGACATGAGATGCCCATGCACCTAGTTTAGGAGGTAGAAGTGTTTGATGCATGGGGGATCGACTTCATGGGGTCGTCTGTTAGCTCATATGGAAACATTTACATACTCGTCGTTGTGGACTACGTGTCCAAATGGGTAGAAGATATTGCACTCCCTACAAATGATGCAAATGGGGTAATTATTTTTTTGAGAAAGAATATTTTCACCCGATTTGGCACCCCAATGGAAATAATCAGTGACAGAGGCACTCACTTTTGCAATCAAGCCTTTACAAAGTTGTTGCATAAGTATGATGTATGCCACAAGTTGGCCACCCCATATCACAAGTGTGAGCACGTGATTTTTGCACCGGGCAAATAATTCCAAAATCAAAATAAATATGTTTTTGAGTGCAATTACTTGTTTTGTTTGAAATTAGCTATACTTTATGTGTTTGAATAAATAGAAATTAGAAAAAAATCAAAAAAATTAGGCTAGGTAATTGTCACACCTCTTTTTGTTACGCACCCGCGGGAGCACGAGAGAGTAAAAGAGAGTTTTTCCAATTAAAGGACAACCAAAACGGGGTTCATTTATTGAGAGATTCGAAGTCGCCACTTGGGAGATTTATGGTGTCCCAAGTCACCGGTTTGAACCCGAATTGAGGAAAGGTTTGACTCTATTTAATGGTCCGCGAACCAGAAATCCGGATAAGGAATTCTGTTAACCCGGGAGAAGGTGTTGGGCATTCCCGAATTCCGTGGTTCTAGCACGGTCGCTCGATTGTCATATTCGGCTTATTTATCTGATTTTTTACAGTTATATACTTAATGCGAATTAATATCCCATTACCACTTTTATTATTATTATGATTTACGAAAAAAGAATGTTGCCTAAAAATATATTTCGAATCACGTCACATGAAATGCACCCGGATTCTCGACACATTCTTATTCAACATTTTTGAGATTGGAATTTGGGTCGCATAAAATGCACACCCGTTAAGAAGGTAAAATTATTAAAATACGCGCCTAGAGCGATTACTTATTTACACTTTTAAGAAGGCCATGATATTTGCTAAGAAACGGCACATCTCGAAATTTAAATATTTTTACATGTACATTTATGAGGGCCCCGTGATTTATATAACTTGTTATGCGAGGCACACCTCTAATTCTAATTTAAAGCGAACTACCTCCCGCTATATTTATTTAGGAGTTGATTCAAAATTATTTAAAACATGTTGCGAGCCACACTACATGAAATGCACCTGTGGTTCCTAACACGCTTTATTTAATCTCGTTCAAAATTGGAGTCGGGTCACATGAAATGCACCCCCGATTCTTTTAATCTAATTATGTCGTTCAGTTGAGTAATAACTCACCAATTCCTACAATGTGACAAAATCCTACTCAACTATAACCAATTCGAGCAAACATACGATTAGTTAACTAGTGAGTAGATTCGAGTCTATGGTGGACAATTATAGGGAAAGACCTTACTTTGAATTCAAATAATCCTCAAAGAGCCACTGTCATATATTTTTGCAAGTTCAAAATATCATTCCTCACGGGTGTTCAAATCGCCTTAAACTTTCGGCTTAAACAAATAGCTAATCTCAATTTTAACATAAGATCTAGTATTAACAGATTTGGAAATTACACACCATGAATAAAGAAGATTAAACAGAGATACAGCAGGAACAATTCAGGTTTATGTACATATCCAACGATAGTGTATCTTTGATCTAGATACATTTTTTCATAACCAAAACCAGTGAAGACAAACTTAATTAAAGAATAACAAAAACAATACAAACATAAGAACTTTGGACAACCATATATATTCAACAGACTTAAAAGGGAGCTTCAGGCTTCATTTCCTTTTCGAACCAAGAAAACTACAATGACAGGGATGTGTACCTGGAATATGGAAAAAGAAGGAAAAGTGAGCAGTGACAAAGTGTGGCAATCAGCAGTATAGCAGTAACCCAAACAGCAACCAAAATGTCCCAGCAAACAGACTCGCAAGAGAGAAATCAATGACCAAAAACTCCACTGCTTCAAAGAGACCAACAGCAAAGACTCCCAAATCAAACAGGCTCCTATACTTCTGAAATACCCCAGGGACTTGTGTACCCAAGTGTTTGAACCACAATTGACTTCAAACAACAAACCAAATACCCAAAATTCTGCCTATTACTTGAATCCGAGTATGTAACAGAAAACAGAGAATGCCAACTATCTTTCCATTTTAGAATTAACTGAAACTTCAACTGAAACTAGAGACCCTCCTGTATGTCCTAACTCTACCCTCTGTATTTCAGATTGCTATGCTAAAAAAGAAGACTCTTACTTTAATGTCTGCTGTTTTTCCAAAAAAACAAAAGAAGCCCCCCTTTCCTATTCTCTTCACCCTTCTATTTATACTTGAAAAACCAATGACACCCTAAGGTAAAATAATCAGAAAACCCACCCTGCCCATACTCTTCTCTGCCAGCCCATTATATGCTCTGTGTTTAGCCACTAAGTCCTGTCAAGTGTGGGCTTAAATCAATTTAAATGCTAAGTGGGAAACCTGGTGGAGTGCCCTGCTGTAACAGCAGGTTCCACTAGGCTGTGCAGGGCATCTTAATCTTAAAATATGCCACCTCTGATTCAAGACTTAATTTAAAGTCACAAACAATTCAAGAACGTCACTTGGTAATGATTTCGGATCAAATCAACAACATTAATCACTAACCAGTGTTTTAACAGGAAAACTCGTATAACTAAGCGACGACATTTACTTAATTGATCCCAACATATACAATCAAGAACAAGCAAACGCCAAACAAATCCGTGATTCATGGTTTTTGACACAACAGGAGACCAACAAATATGAACTAATTAGCTTGACGACCTTAATCACACTAAGCATATCATTCATTTTTCAATCGAAGAAACAACAAGAATCGACCAAATAAAAAGGTCCCAAAGAGATGAAGAAAACAGAGAATTGGCGGAATAATAAAACAACAAAGAAAAACGAAAACTAGAAACAATTAAACTGAAACGACAAATACAATTAAACAAGAACATAAATACCTTGAAACAAAGAATTGGAACTCGGCCGACTCGGGTCTTGGTCATTCGAGGTCGAAAGGACCTTAATTGAAATGTTTTCGAAGTGAAAACAGTCCAATTAAGGTCTATTGGACCCCAATCTTATGAAATTCGAAGAAATCCCTAATTTTAATTTTAGGGTTCTTGAGTCTTCATTTTGGGGTTTGGATGGTTAAGGCTCGATTTGATGGAAACCAACGGTAATTTGGGAATGAGGGAGATGAGGCGAAGGCTATGTGCGAGTTCGGAGTGATTTGGCATAGGTTTGGTTTTAGCTCGAATCTTCAAATGAAGATTCGAGAAGACGGGGACTGATTCGAAGGAAACGGCTTGTGGATTTGGACTCAGGGTGTTCGGAAGGTCGTTCGGTGTTGTTTTGGTGGCCGGCGGCGTTGTTGCCGCCGGGTTTCAGGCGAGGGGTGGTCCGGCGGCTAGGGTTTTCTTTGTGAGAGAGATGAAGGGCGGGGGGGGGGGGGGGGGGGGGGGGGGGGGGGAATGGGTTAGGCGGGTTTGGGGGGTTATTTATGTATTTGGATTAAACTTTAATCTCAACCGTTGGATTATAACAACCAACGGCCAAGATCAAAGGGTTTAATCTTAAACGACGTCGTTTGGAGGGGTAACGGGCAAGGCTGGACCGGGTAATGGGTATTTAGATTGGGCCTTGTTTTGGGGCTGGCATGGTTTTAAAATTGGCCCAAATTTGGTTTTAAGACCAAATTTCTACTTTCATATTTGCTTCAATTTCTTTCTATTTTGCTTCTTTTCTTTTGTTTTTCTAAAAAAAATAAAAACTAAAATTCTAAAAATTCTAAATTAACTTATAGAACTAAATTAATTTATAAAAGCACTAGTTAACTTCTAATAATAATTATCACATATAATTAACTAACAAAAAAAAGAATTGCCTAATTCGGGCATTAAATAAAAAATACATATTTTTTATGATTTTTTCTAAAAACTGATTACTTTTAAATGAATCCTAAATGCCAAATGTGACATATTTTTGTATTTTTCATTAATTAAACAAATAAACATGGACACACAAATGCAAAAAATAAGAAAAAATAACATAGAATCCACAAATATCGCAAACAACGCAAAACTCTTTTATTTTGAATTTTTGGGAGTAATTCTCACTATAGGGCAAAATCACGTGCTCACAGCTGCCCCTCTTTGCGCGGAAACATGAAGAGTTTGCGTGCAAAGAATGATGAGCAAATACGAGCGATTTTTGCCCGTTTGAATACTCCGTGGGAAGCATTTTGAAAGAGTTTGACCGAGCCTTTGCTCCGGAGGCCTCCGACATATCCTGGGCTAAACAGGAATCAGGTCAATGTAGTTCGGGAAGTTTTTGGTAGCTGGGACTACCATGACTGCTGTGATCTTGCTGTTACTGCTGTTGCTGCTGTTGCCACTGCTTAACTGATCTCCTTATTACATCGTGCTAAACGAAAAATAAGAAGCTAGACTAAGTTACAATATTGCAAATTCTTATCTATCTTTTCATCTTGATCTTGTCATGTTCATTGCCATCTTGCGGTCTCTGATGTTTCTTCACATGCTTTTTCTCTTCTGACAATTGTTATTTCGGCCTATCTTGATTGCTGAACTCCGACCATTGGTCCCTTCCTTGTGGTCTTCGAACTATTCTCCTTCGAAGTCTGAATCTATCTTTCTGATCCTTGTTGTCTTCCTTCCGATTATGAGCTTGGATTCATGCTGGGGATTTCTGTTACATTCAACCGCTTCCCTCAACCAAATTAAAAAAAAAATAAATCGCCACTCCATTCTTCAGGCGGGCTCCCTGACTTCAACTACAACTTCACAATAAAATCGCCACTCCATTCTTCAGGCGGGCTCCCTGAATTCAATTACAACTTCAAAATAAATCGCCACTCCATTCTTCAGGCGGGCTCCCTGACTTCAATTACAACTTCAAAAATAAAATCGTCACTCCATTCTTCAGGCGGGCTCCCTGACTTCTACTACAACTCCAAAATAAAATCGCCACTCCATTCTTCAGGCGGGCTCCCTGACTTCAACTACTACTTCAAAATAAATTGCCACTCCATTCTTCAGGCGGGTTCCCCGACTTTAACTATAACTTCAAAACTAAATCGCCACTCCATTCTCCAGGCGGGCTCCCTGACTTCTACTACAACTCCAAAATAAAATCGCCACTCCATTCTTCAGGCGGGCTCCCTGACTTCAACTATAACTTCAAAGTAAGTCGCCACTCCATTCTCCAAGCGGGCTCCCTGACTTCAACTACAACTTCAAACTAAATAGCCACTCCATTCTCCAGGCGGGATCCCTGACTTTTACTACAACTTCAAAATAAAATCGCCACTCCATTCTCCAGGCGGGCTCCCCGACTTCAACTACAACTTCAAAACTAAATCGCCACTCCATTCTTCAGGCAGGCTCCCTGACTTCAACTACAACTTCAAAACTAAATCGCCACTCCATTCTCCAGGCGGGCTCCCCGACTTCAACTACAACTTCAAAACTAAATCGCCACTCCATTCTCCAGGCGGGCTCCCTGACTTCAACTACTACTTCAAAATAAAATCGCCACTCCATTCTCCAGGCGGGCTCCCTGACTTCAACTATAACTTCACTAATTTCATCCTATCCTGATCACCTTCCTTTGCCCTTTGTACCATTTCTTCTTCCTGCATTGCCTCTTGGGCTACCTTCTTTTTTGAATTATCTTGTCTTGGAATTGCTTTCCCCTTGAGCCGTGTCACTTTTCCTTTGGCTGCTGGAGATATCTTCGGAACTGCCTATTTACCTGCTAGTGATGATGCTGCTGGGGAAGCATTCTTTATTTCCTTCACCCCTCATTCTCTCTCGGACTTGCCGGGGATTGAAATGTCATTAACTGAGGATTAATTTAGTGGGGAACCCCTTTTCCTCTTCCTTCTTCCCAGACCTCCTCTAGGACTCACACTTTGGCCTCCTTGAAAAACCTATGGGATGCACTGCTGCTGGGGGAATCTCTGAGTTAGTGTTTCATTTTCCAATGACTGCTGGGGATGATACCAGGCTCAAAGATCGCCCCTCGTGTTGTCCGGCCTCTCTCGACACTATTCTGCTCGGAACGGGCATTTTCCGAAGTCTCGTATTGTCTTCGCTCCTTGTCCACTGGGTGTTTTGCTTTCAAGAAAATTTTCGCAATCGGAGAAAATTTTCTGCCCCAGTTTGATGACCTTCTACGTGGCATGCTTTTTCGCCAACGAACCCTCTTTTCCTGCTTTAAATCAAAGAAAAATTGTTAGTTTCTAAATGCAGTGAGTGGCCGTGCCACTCCTGTTGGGGTAATTTTCCTTTTCTCTTTCAGCTGCTTGGCCTCCCTCAAACTTTTGAGGACGACGTTGCTGGGGATGGCACTCTTTCCACAGATAGTCTCTCATCTCTCCCCTTTATTCCAACCTTCAGTTTGATCCGACCCTTTTAGACGATGATCTGTTGTGGGAAATCATCTTTCGGATGTGTAATATGTGTCCATTGTACTCCATGATTCCTGTGAACCTTTCAATCAACCTGTCGTTCCAATCTTAATATCGGAACGCCTTTTGCCTTATTGCCTCGTTCCACGCCTATTCATTTTCATTGTACCGCTTTTGGGAGACTTGGTAGTAAGCTTTGAAAAATCGATTTTCGAAAACTAAAGAAAAGAAAAAGAATGTTGACCGCAAATGACAAAAGAAAGGGAAAACTTTTCTGAACTCAAAAATAGGAAAAACTTATCTGAATGTGTGACTGATCCAATAGTTATGCCGCGCCTTTGAGATTAAACTACCCAATCTATTCATGTCAGTCACTTTCTGATGGCCGCGCTCTGCTAGAGGTAAACGGATGTCCAAACCTTGTCTCATGCAGACATCTTGTAACCATCTCGCCTTGTCACCTCACAGTGCCCTTCAAAGGGTTTTCACTAATGAGATTCTCTCACTTCTCTCTATCTCCCGTCGCCTTAAGGTGCCCGTAAAGGTTTTCACCATAAGACTCTCTCATTTTACTCCTCTCAACTTTCTTCGCCTTAAGGTGCCCGCGAGGGTTTTCACCGTTAAGACTCTCTCATTTTTGCTTTCTTTCCCTGCGGTGGGCTGGGGTATTATCCATAGAATTTCCTCTAAAGGGGCCATCCCTTTTCAGCTTGTAAGTCCTAAATTCAGTCGAGGATTGAAGTGTCACTCGTAGTTTCACTCGCATGACTTGGCATTTCTCAAATACTGATCGAGAGGTCTTTTTGGTTCTTAATGTGGTTTCTGCGCGTGAGGCTAAAAAAAAAGGATTTAACCTCAACGGTTAGCTCATTACAACTTTCGGAATCCACACTATCTTTCAAACGAAACAATGACTTCTGCCCCAGTTTTGTTGCTTGGGGGATCTTTGATTTTTATTTTATTATGACCGAGCCGTGTGGCGCCTACGTATCCTTCTTGAGGAATCAGGTCGAACGTAGTTCACTTTTTCTTGTTTTTTTTTTCCTTGTTTCTTTTCTATTTTGTTGTACATCTTCCTTGAGGATTCCAAAAGAGGGTATATGAAAGAATTATTAAGGCTCAAAGGGGAAAACAAGGGTTAAAGTGTTTGGGTAGTAGAAAAATTGCCTCTGTCATTTCATTCTCCGAAAAATGCCAAATACACACAAACGAAGCCAAACGTCGACAAATACATTAAAGAATTACACGTAATATCTCTTGACTGCGTCGGAGTTGATAGCCATATCAGTGCATCTTCCCTCAATATCAGTTAGACATAGCGCGCCGTTGGATAATACCCTAGTCACAACAAACGGTCCATGCCAATTTGGAGCGAACTTGCCTTTTGCTTCGGCCTGGTGTGGTAGAACTCTCTTCAACACATGTTGTCCTACTTCAAATTTCCTGGGACGTACCTTCTTGTTATATGCTCTTGCCATTCTCTTTTGATACAATTGGCCATGACATACTGCTCTGTCAATCTCTTTTCGTCGATCAAGCTCAATTGCTCTAATCGGGTTTTGACCCATTCATCATCGTCGATCTCAGCTTCAGCGACAATTCGGAGGGATGGAATTTCAACTTCTGCGGGTATTACTGCTTCGGTCCCGTATACCAACAAGTAAGGAGTTGCACCTACCGAAGTCCGGACGGTAGTGCGATAACCCAACAATGCAAATGGTAACTTTTCATGCCATTGCTTAGACCCTTCTACCATCTTCCTCAATATCTTCTTTATATTCTTGTTTGCTGCCTCAACCGCACCATTTACTTTGGGACGATATGGTGTGGAATTTCGGTGTGTAATCTTGAACTGTTGACATACCTCTTTAATCAATCCGCTGTTAAGATTGGCACCGTTATCCGTGATGATTATATTTGGAATTCCAAACCTGCAGATGATGTGGGAATGTACGAAGTCCACCATTGCCTTCTTAGTCACGGATTTGAAGGTTTTGGCCTCCACCCACTTGGTAAAGTAATCGATCGTCACCAGAATGAACCTATGACCATTGGAAGCCGCAGGTTCTATAGGTCCAATAACATCCATACCCCATGCGACAAACAGCCATGGTGCTGACATTGTATGCAATTCAGTCGGTGGAGAATGAATCAAATCTCCGTGTATCTGACACTGATGGCATCTTCGCACGAAACTTATACAATCACGCTCCATAGTGAGCCAGTAATATCCCGCTCGAAGAATCTTCTTTGCCAATACATACCCGCTCATGTGTGGTCCACAAACTCCCGAGTGTATATCTGTCATCACTATTGTGGCTTGACTCGCATCTATACATCTTAACAATCCCAAATCTGGGGTTCTTTTGTATAGTACCCCTCCACTTAGGAAAAATCTATTCGCCAACCGCCGAATAGCCCTCTTTTGATCTCCGGTTGCCTGCTCTGGGTATATTCCTAACCTGAGGTACTCTTTGACATCATGAAACCATGGCTCACCATCCATCTCTTCTTCTATCACATTACAATAAGCATGTTGATTCCGGACCTGGATATGTAACGGATCGACACGAACCTTGTCCGGGTGATGTAGCATTGACGCTAAAGTAGCTAAAGTGTCGGCAACCTCATTATGCATCCTTGGGATGTGCCCTGAATTCTACCGATCGAAAGCGTTTGGTCAAATCATGCAAACACTGACGATACGGGATAAGCTTTAAATCTCTGGTTTCCCATTCTCCCTGAATCTGATGTACCAGAAGGTCCGAGTCCCCCAAGACCAAGACGTCCCGTACATCCATGTCCACCGCTAATCGTAACCCCAAGATACATGCCTCGTACTCAGCCATATTATTGGTACAATGAAAACGTAGTTAAGCAGTAACAGGATAATGATGTCCTGTTTCAGAGATAAGCACGGCCCCTACTCCGACTCCTTTTGCGTTCGCCGCTCCGTCGAAGAAAAGCTTCCACCCTGGATCCTCGGTTAATTCCAACCCATCAATTTGCAATACTTCTTCATCCGGAAAATACGTCCTCAAAGGTTCGTATCCGTCATCGACAGGATTCTCAGCTAAGTGATCGGCTAGGGCTTGAGCTTTCATAGCCGGCCTTGTCACATATATGATGTCGAACTCTGTAAGTAATATTTGCCATTTTGCCAACCTCCCTGTAGGCATAGGCTTCTGGAAAATATACTTCAACGGATCCAAACGCGAAATGAGGTAAGTGGTGTAAGAAGACAAATAATGTTTCAACTTTTGGGCTACCCAAGTCAAAGCGCAACATGTCTTTTCTAGATGAGTGTACTTGACCTCGTGGACCGTGAATTTCTTACTGAGATAGTAAATGGCCCGTTCCTTCCTGCCGGTAAGATCATGCTGCTCCAGTACGCAGCCGAACGAATTCTCCAAAACCGTCAGATAAAGAATCAGGGGTCTACCCGGTTCAGGCGGAACTAGTACGGGTGGGTTTGACAGATACTCTTTGATTTGGTCAAACGCTTCCTGACATTCTGTCGTCCATTCTATCGCAGCGTCTTTCTTCAACAGACGGAATATGGGTTCACAGGTTGCTGTAAGCTGAGCAATAAACCTACTGATGTAATTCAGCCTTCCCAACAGACTCATTACCTCTGTTTTATTCTTCGGTGGGGGTAGCTCATGAATGGACTTGATTTTGGATGCATCCAACTCAATGCCCCGTCGGCCGACGATGAACCCTAGCAACTTTCCTGATGGAACTCCGAATGCGCATTTGGCCGGATTGAGCTTGATATCATATCTTCGAAGTCTTTGAAAGAACTTCCCGAGGTCGGCAACGTGGTCTTCTTGACGTCTGGATTTTATGATCACATCATCCATGTACACTTCAATTTCCTTGTGTATCATGTCATGGAATACCGTAGTCATCGCTCTTATATATGTTGCCCCTGCATTCTTCAAACCGAACGGCATCACTCGGTAGCAATAAGTCCCCCACGGTGTGATAAAAACCGTCTTTTCTGCGTCCTCTTCATCCATCAGGATCTGATGATATCCCGCATAACAGTCCATAAAGGATCCGATTTCACGTCCAGCGCAATTATCAATCGGGATATGGATATTGGGAAGCGGGAAATTATCCTTAGGACTTGCCTTGTTGAGATTGTGGTAGTCCACGCATACTCTGATCTTTCCGTCTTTCTTTGGCACCGGTACTACGTTAGCCAACCATTCAGGGTATCGAGTGACACGAATGACTTTCGCCTGCAACTGCTTGGTTACTTCCTCCTTAATCTTTACACTCATCTCCGTCTTGAATTTCCGCAGTTTTTGCTTGACGGGAGGATATGCCGGATCAGTGGGTAATTTGTGAACCACTAGATCAGTGTTGAGTCCTGGCATGTCGTCGTACGACCATGCGAAAATGTCTTTAAACTCCATGAGTGTTTTGATCAACTCTTCTCTCAGGTTGGGTTCAATATGGACACTTATTCTGGTTTCTCTGACGTCATCCGCGTTCCCCAGATTAACGGCCTCGGTATCATTTAAATTTGGTTTGGGTTTTTCCTCGAAGTGACTTAATTCTTCACCGATTTCTTCTACGGCTTCATCATCGCCGTACTCTGACTCACTCTCGTCACTTCTTATTTCATGCGTTATTGTTTCCAAACCCGATTGACTTTCTAGACTGGGTTGATTAATCTTTAAGCACGCCATGTCATTAAGATCAGTTGAAAGAAGGCTGTTGAGAAAAGTAAAAAGAAGGAAAATAAACAAAATTAGACACGAAGGGAACAAAATTTCATTAATGGGAAAAGTACAAGGAAAAACAAACTTGCAAACTCAAATCAAAATGAACTAAGACAAATGGATTTTACTCCGGGGACAACCCCCAACACAAAATTTCGAAAGAAAACAATCCAAAACAAACTACCAAGACTCCTTCCGGACAGGGAGAGGAGTAGCCTTCCAATTATTCAATTTTGCTTTTGATCCCACAAACTGTATCTCGGCATGGCTGGATCCTTCGCCATCCTCGAGCATGCATACATCTGCGAATAGGTCCTCGAACTTTCTTAAGAACTCTTCGTCCGGCCTAACCATAGGACTGGGAACCTTTGTCGTCGGATGTCCTCTTACTCCAGACCCGACGAAAGATTGGGAAAGGCGTGGAACAGGCTTCGGGAGCACCCATGTCTTCTGCTTACTCCTCTTGGCTCGCCGGATGTCCTCTGATGTCGGCTTGAATCCCAAGCCGAAGGTTCCCAAGTTTTCGACCACTGATACCGGTTGTATGATTCCTTGCAGAGATGCACCTAGACCTTTGCCGGGTATGAAACCGTGTCTCAACATTTCATGAGCCACCATGACGTCTGCAGTAATTATTCTGTCATTGGGAATGCATTCCCCTTCTGGAACTCGGTTGGCGGATACCACATCGCAGATCTGGTATACCCACGGCCCAACATCTTCTTCTGTCTCAACAAAGGGGACGATGGTGCCTGGTTGTAGATCATTCTCTCCATGGACGACGATCTCCCGTTGGTCCCACTCAAACTTGACGAGTTGGTGTAAGCTGGATGGAACTGCTCTTGCGGCATGGATCCACGGTCGCCCTATCAGAAGGTTATATGACACCACCATGTCCAGCACCTGGAATTCCATGGTGAACTCCACTGGCCCAATTGTCAAGATTAACACTATGTCCCCAACCGACGCCTTGCCTCCTCCATCAAACCCTCGAACACATATGCTGTTCTTGCGTATCCTGCCGATGTCCACTCTCAACTTGTCCAGCGTAGAGAGAGGACAAATGTTAGCACTGGACCCATTATCGACGAGGACTTTGGTAACCACCGACTCCTCACACTTTACCGTAAGATATAAAGCCTTGTTGTGCTCGGTGCCTTCCTCGGGCAATTCATCATCGGTGAAGGTGATCCGATTCGCTTCGAAGATCCTATTGGTGATCTTCTCCAAATGACTCACCGAGATTTTATCAGGTACGTGGGCCTCATTCAGAACTTTCATCAAAGCTTGCCGATGTTCTTCAGAATGTATCAGCAAGGACATCAATGAGATTTGCGCCGGAGTCTTCTTCAGCTGTTCCAGGACAGAATAATCATGTAGCTTCATCTTTTTCAGGAATTCTTCTGCCTCTTTGTCAGTTACCGGCTTTTTCAATGTTGCCGGAGTGATCTTCCTCAATTCCGCAGGGGCAAAACATCTCCCCGAGCGGGTCAAACCTTGCGTTTCGCAAACTTCCTCTTTCACTTCCTTTCCTTTGTAGGTTGTTGTGATCTGAGCATAATTCCATGGAATAGCTCTGCTATCAGTTATTGGCAACTGTATTGCTGGCTTGATGATGAAAGGATCCATTCGAACGCCTACTACCGTCAAGACGAGTTTGGTTGCTACCCCTGGTACAACTGTTTTTGCTTCCCCCGGCCTCACCGGTACTTCATTCACACTTCCCTTTTCTGCTTCCAACCCCCTTTGTGCGTCCTTCTTGCAAATGGGTGACTCATCAAGGCTCGGCCCCTTTCTCATTCCTACCCCACTAGACTTGATCATCATTACAGTCTGAGAGGTTTTCTCCTTTCCTGCTTCTACCCGTACCAACTCGATCATGTTGGTCTCATGATGAGCTTGAAGTAGATTTTGGTTGATGTTGGGCTCTGTTGGAGTCTGGACCTCAATCCTGCGAGTGTCGATGAGCTCCTGGATGACTGTTTTCAATCTCCAACACTTTTCCGTGTCGTGTCCGGGACATCCTTAGCAGTATGCACAATTTACTGAATGGTCCAGGTTCTTTGGAAGAGGGTTTGGTAGCTTAGCTTCAACCGGATTTAGCAACCCTACTTGCTTCAACCGGCGGAACAGACTGGTGTAAGACTCCCCCAAGGGAGTGAAAGTCTTTGGCCTTGGCGCCCTGTCGCCCTTGAATGCCTGGTTCGGACGAAAACTCGTGCCCGAGGGGTTTCTGTAAGCTCTTGGGGGTGGATAATTGTTCTGCGGGTTTGGTGCACGCCACGGTGCATGGACGGGAGGTGCGGAATAGGACTGTGCGTGATGGACAGTAAAATGGGGATCAGGTGCGGGATAGTAATGTTGCGGGTGGTTATATGGATTGTGGAAGTAATTTTGTTGGTGAGGCTGGGGCGGGCTATATTGGGGTGCGGGGCCTCTGTTTCTGAACCATGTCCCGGACTCGACTGCCGCGACTTCCTCTTTCCTCTTTTTCCCAAGTACTCCTCCAGTACCACTTTGGATAGCCTGGGTGGTGGCCTTCAGTGCTGAATAGCTCATGATCTTGTTGGTTTTCAAGCCTTCCTCGATCATAGCCCCCATCTTTATCACCACAGTGAATGACTTTCCCACGGACGTCACCAGATGTCCGAAATAGGTTGGCTCCAGTGTTTGCAAGAAGTAATCCACCATCTCGTTCTCTCTCATAGGCGGATCTACCCTTGCTGCCTGTTCCCTCCAGCGGAAACCAAATTCTCTGAAACTTTCGGCGGGTTTCTTTTCTAACTTTAGCAATGACAGGCGGTCTGGGACTATTTCAAGATTGTACTAGAACTGGCCAATGAATACTTGAGCCAAATCATCCCACGTAAACCATCTGCTGGGATCCTGCCTAGTGTACCATTCTAGTGCAGATCCTCCCAAACTCTGACCGAAGTAAGCTATCAGAATCTCGTCCCGTCCTCCGGCTCCTCGCATTTTACTGCAAAACCCTCGAAGATGGGCTACTGGATCACCGTGCCCCTCGTATAGGTCGAATTTGGGCATTTTAAACCCTGCTGGCAACTGGACATCCGGGAATGGACATAGATCCTTGTAAGCGACACTGACCTGGTTGCCCAAACCGTGCATATTCCTGAAGGACTGCTCCAGGCTCTTAACTTTTCTAATAACTTCCTCATGTTCCGAACTTTGGAAGTGCTTTTCCGGCTCTGCCGGATTATCCCAGTGAGGGGTGTGTGGATGTGGTTCTGGAGCCCTGAAGGTAGGCTCGGGAGGATAGTAAGAATTGTCATGGATTTGAACATGCGGCTCACCGGGTGACTTTTGTAGAGTAGCAGGTGGGGGTGCCACAAAAACAGGGGTGACTGGAGGAGGATTTTGTTTGGCTGGTGGAATTTGGGTGACATAAGGGTTTTCCCTTGGTAGTATGGATAGATTGGGGCGCTTGTCGATGGATCAAGGGGTGGATGTTCTGGAGCTGATGCGAGAGTAGGGCGGTTTGGTGAAGACTGTCCCCTAGCCCAGGCCAGGTGCATCTCTGTTATCTGCTGTTTCAACCGGTCTACCTCTTATTTCATGACTTGTATCTCCGATTTCTCTTCCTCAAGACTTTTACCGGAACTAGACATGCTTGCTGTAATTGGCCCTTTAGATCTAGTACGGTAGTGGTGGTTGTCCAGTATATTCTGTCAAACCAACTGCTAAACTTTTCTGGAAATTGACAAACTTGTTAGTTTACCGAGTTTAACAGATATGTTATAGCACGTTGGATGTAATGCACCTAACCAAATAACCCTTTCTACATGTACTCATAACATGCGTCATTCCGGTTTTTCTCTTTTTCTCTTTTTCTTTTTCTCCTTTTCTTTTCTCTTTTTCAACTATCCTTGAAAACCTTGTTGTTATTAACCTTCGTATTCTTTTCCTTTCTTTTTAGTGGTGGTCGAATCTTATGTGGATTGCCTACGTATCACGTTCCCGCGTGAATCAGACCGAGCGTAGTTCTGGTAACAAGATTGTGGCAAAATTCAGTGACTTTTATATCAAATAGAACCTTAAAGTTACAAAACCTGTCTTACAATAATCGAAAAATAAAAGAAAGTGCTTGACTCGAAAAAGTAAAAATAAAAATGCCAACTAGCTTGACCCAATATTTCAAAATACACTTTAATCAAAAGTCTAATGCTCTAAAATTCTTGGGGGCCCGCGAGGCATCATTCGGCCTTGCCGCGGGCCTTGGTGCGAGGTCCTTGTGCAGTCCCCTTAACTCTCTCATGATCTGATGAACATAACCCATAACTGAAGCAAAAAGGTCGGTGCGGGGCATTTGTTCACAAGCTAAGCACTTTATGGTGACATAATGCCCGATTTCCCCAATTCTATCTTTGATCATGTCTCTTTCTCTGAGTAGCTGTTCTATCTGCTGGTTTTTCGCCCCCAATCTTCGAGCATTGTTGGTGACTTGGTCTAGGAGCCTATCCACTTGTTCTTGCAGTTGGGCCATCAAATTGCGGCAACGGTCGAGGTCTGCTCTGGCATCTTGGGCTTGCTTGAAAACCCGCTCCCTGAGGATAACGTTTGCTTCCCTTAGACTAGTGATGATCTCAGTGTAGTCTTCTTCCACCCGCTGTAGGTGAAGTGCATGTTGATGTGCCTCCTTTCTCCAGCTAGCACGGATCCTCATTGTTTGGGCCTTCGACTCTTCCAATTCTCTTTGGACATCGGTAACTTGGCTTCTCAAACCCTTTATCAATTTTTCGTCCGCCCGACTCCTCAACTGTCTGTCAGCATCCCTTTTCATTTGCTGGATTTGAGCTCTCAAGAAGTCATTTTCTTGTGCCAACTTCTTTTTGTCTCCTTCGTCGGCGGCAGCTTGCATGTTCTTCTGGAATTGAAGGTCCCGGACCTGCTGTTCTATCCTACCAATCTTCGTCCTATACCCCTCCTCCTTTGCTAGCCAATTCCATTGCTCCTGTGAATCTTCCGTGAACTGTTGGACATGGGCTCTTTTAGAACATTTCCGACGAATCTGAAATCTTTTCCCGAACCACACATTGTATTTTGGGTCCACCTCACCCTTAGCTAGTTCCCGGACCATGGTTTTAGACTCAAGGAATCTACATTCATGCCACAACTTTCTAATCTTCTCTTCGGGGAATACGACTCCTGGGCTCAACTCAATGGCGTGCTTTCTCAGGTCTTGATCGGTAGGAATAACCTGAAACCTTCCTAGTTGATGTAATACACGATGAGGAACATATGGTTGGACACTGCGGATCCCCATCAGAAGAATATAACACTCCTCGGCTGCCATATATATTACTTCGGTATCGGGTAACCACCCGAACGCCCATTCAACCTGATCGGCTTCTATTGAGCTTAGTCGTGCAAGCCATGCTTCGACGCCTTCAGGGAATACAGCGCCTATCATCCGTTCTTCAAAACCCCTGATACAGTTTTTCCCGATCAACCCATGGTTCATGTATTGTGTCCGGTGATGGAGGTGTTCTTGCATCCACAATTGGAGTAACAGATTGCATCCTTGGAAGAAATTGCCCCCTTCTCGGCATACGGTCAAGGCTCGATAGATTTCGGACAAAACCAAAGGGACCACCGTGCTGGTAGCCTTTTTGATTGCAACGTCGACTATTCCTACCAGACTTATCTCTATTTTCTTATCTTCGCGTGGACAAATCAAAATCCCCAAGAATGTCGTTATGAATGCTAGAATTCGTCTGGCCTCCCACTTGGTTCTATTCCCTGCGTGAGTTAGTCCAAGGTTTGACTCTTCAAAACCCCGAGGAGTGCTGTACCGTTGGTATAAGAATTGGAGATCGCAACATCCTTCCAGCAAATCATCATTTTTCACCTTCCGACTAATGCTTAGCAAATTCAGAAACCCATGTGGAGATACAAGTCTTGGTGAGAGCAGGTATTGCCCTCTTAATTTCCCATTTAGTCCTGCATAGTCCGCAATCTCCTCTAACGTGGGTGTCAGTTCAAAGTCGACAAAACGGAACACATTGCGGGTCGGATCCCAAAAAGATATCAGTGCCTCGATGATGTCTTTCCTTGGCTTGATATTCAACAGATTAACCAAACCTCCCAAAATTCTCTCCACTATCTTTTTGCTACTGTCTTCCAAATCGTTCCACCATATATGGAGCTGCTGAGGGACCTCGCTAAAGATTGAAAATGACTTATTCTGATTCGTGCTCATCCTGCACATTTATTAAGGTGATTTAAATAAGAAAAACAACTTTGTTTAGCTAGATAATAAAAAAAAATCAGTTTTCAATCACGGCCTTTCAACGTCTCGGGGACGAAGGTTTTTAAGGCTGTGGGGGTAAATTGATCGAAATCAAAATGGACCCAAAGGTGGCAGTCTATATGAAATCAGCCTTCCGGCGTCCCTTTCGGGAACATTCGGCTATTTTTGAAAACAACGTCACCGACTTATTTAGTACAAAAAGTTAGTTTTGATATTTTGGCTATTTTTCAAAAGGTGAAGTTGGACCCGATAAAGGCTGCCTACGTATCTCACATCCAATGAGAATCAAACCTACGTAGTTCGGTTTTAATGAAACAAACTACATTATTTATTTATTCATTAAAAAAAGATAATGGCTATATATATATATATATATATATATTTTTTTAATTTCTAATTTTCCTTATCTAAAGCCGGTCAGCATGCAAGTCTATAACAGATAAATGCGTAAGACAAACAGGATGCAGCAGGATAGTCTTTTCATTTCGGGTCACCTGTCCTAGACGGACCCAACCCCTGTGTTGAGTCCCCTAAGCCAAATGCAACATGATGCAAATAAACGTTCCTACTAGGGATCCGGCATGAAGCTTTGTTATTCTAGGTTCAAAACCCGGGGTTTATTGTTCTAGGCCTGGCTTACCCGAGCGGACAGCTCGAGCCGAGGAGGAGGCAGCAACCCGGGAATACAGAAGCTTCACCGGTTTTGCAACTTATCCAAACCTCGTTCTAAAGTGGGAATTAGACACTATACAGAAAAGAAGTCACACGAAGTGCACCCTTCTTCATGATTTAGAAGACTCGGAGAGGAGATTGGTTTCGGCACAATTTATATGTACAACTCACAAAATATCAAAGCAGTAAAAACAATATTTAGCACATTAATACAAACATGTAATAAAATCAGACAATAAATAAGCCAAATACAACAATTATTCCGAGCTCGAATTCTAAAAAAAAGTCCCCAGCAGAGTCGCCAGAGCTGTCACACCTCTTTTTTTTACGCACCCGCGGGAGCACGAGAGAGTAAAAGAGAGTTTTTCCAATTAAAGGACAACCAAAACGGGGTTCATTTATTGAGAGATTCGGAGTCGCCACTTGGGAGATTTATGGTGTCCCAAGTCACCGGTTTGAAACCCGAATTGAGGAAAGGTTTGACTCTATTTAATGGTCCGCGAACCAGAAATCTGGATAAGGAATTCTGTTAACCCGGGAGAAGGTGTTAGGCATTCCCGAATTCCGTGGTTCTAGCACGGTCGCTCGATTGTCATATTCGGCTTATTTATCTGATTTTTTACAGTTATATACTTAATGCGAATTAATATCCCATTACCACTTTTATTATTATTATGATTTACGAAAAAACAATGTTGCCTAAAAATATATTTCGAATCACGTCACATGAAATGCACCCGGATTCTCGACACATTCTTATTCAACATTTTTGGGATTGGAATTTGGGTCGCATGAAATGCACACCCGTTAAGAAGGTAAAATTATTAAAATACGCGCCTAGAGCGATTACTTATTTACACTTTTAAGAAGGCCATGATATTTGCTCAGAAACGGCACATCTCGAAATTTAAATATTTTTACATGTACATTTATGAGGGCCCCGCGATTTATATAACTTGTTATGCGAGGCACACCTCTAATTCTAATTTAAAGCGAACTACCTCCCGCTATATTTATTTAGGAGTTGATTCAAAATTATTTAAAACATGTTGCGAGCCACACTACATGAAATGCACCTGTGGTTCCTAACACGCTTTATTTAATCTCGTTCAAAATTGGAGTCGGGTCACATGAAATGCACCCCCGATTCCTTTAATCTAATTATGTCGTTTAGTTGAGTAATAACTCACCAATTCCTACAATGTGACAAAATCCTACTCAACTATAACCAATTCGAGCAAACATACGATTAGTTAACTAGTGAGTAGATTCGAGTCTATGGTGGACAATTATAGGGAAAGACCTTACTTTGAACTCAAATAATCCTCAAAGAGCCACTGTCATATATTTTTGCAAGTTCAAAATATCATTCCTCACGGGTGTTCAAATCACCTTAAACTTTCCGCTTAAACAAATAGCTAATCTCAATTTTAACATAAGATCTAGTATTAACAGATTTGGAAATTACACACCATGAATAAAGAAGATAAAACAGAGATACAGCAGGAACAATTCAGGTTTATGTACATATCCAACGATAGTGTATCTTTGATCTAGATACATTTTTTCATAACCAAAACCAGTGAAGACAAACTTAATTAAAGAATAACAAAAACAATACAAACATAAGAACTTTGGACAACCATATATATTCAACAGACTTAAAAGGGAGCTTCAGGCTTCATTTCCTTTTCGAACCAAGAAAACTAAAATGACAGGGATGTGTACCTGGAATATGGAAAAAGAAGGAAAAGTGAGCAGTGACAAAGTGTGGCAATCAGCAGTATAGCAGTAACCCAAATAGCAACCAAAATGTCCCAGCAAACAGACTCGCAAGAGAGAAATCAATGACCAAAAACTCCACTGCTTCAAAGAGACCAACAGCAAAGACTCCCAAATCAAACAGGCTCCTATACTTCTGAAATACCCCAGGGACTTGTGTACCCAAGTGTTTGAACCACAATTGACTTCAAACAACAAACCAAATACCCAAAATTCTGCCTATTACTTGAATCCGAGTATGTAACAGAAAACAGAGAATGCCAACTATCTTTCCGTTTTAGAATTAACTGAAACTTCAACTCAAATTAGAGACCCTCCTGTATGTCCTAACTCTACCCTCTGTATTTCAGATTGCTATGCTAAAAAAGAAGACTCTTACTTTAATGTCTGCTGTTTTTCCAAAAAAAGAAAGAAGCCCCCCTTTCCTATTCTCTTCACCCTTCTATTTATACTTGAAAAACCAATGACACCCTAAGGTATAATAATCAGAAAACCCACCCTGCCCATACTCTTCTCTGCCAGCCCATTATATGCTCTGTGTTTAGCCACTAAGTCCTGTCAAGTGTGGGCTTAAATCAATTTAAATGCTAAGTGGGAAACCTGGTGGAGTGCCCTGCTGTAACAGCAGGTTCCACTAGGCTGTGCAGGGCATCTTAATCTTAAAATATGCCACCTCTGATTCAAGACTTAATTTAAAGTCACAAACAATTCAAGAACGTCACTTGGTAATGATTTCGGATCAAATCAACAACATTAATCACTAACCAGTGTTTTAACAGGAAAACTCGTATAACTAAGCGACGACATTTACTTAATTGATCCCAACATATACAATCAAGAACAAGCAAACGCCAAACAAATCCGTGATTCATGGTTTTTGACACAACAGGAGACCAACAAATATGAACTAATTAGCTTGACGACCTTAATCACACTAAGCATATCATTCATTTTTCAATCGAAGAAACAACAAGAATCGACCAAATAAAAAGGTCCTAAAGAGATGAAGAAAACAGAGAATTGGCGGAATAATAAAACAACAAAGAAAAATGAAAACTAGAAACAATTAAACTGAAACGACAAATACAATTAAACAAGAACAGAAATACCTTGAAACAAAGAATTGGAACTCGGCCGACTCGGGTCTTGGTCATTCGAGGTCGAAAGGACCTTAATTGAAATGTTTTCGAAGTGAAAACAGTCCAATTAAGGTCTATTGGACCCCAATCTTATGAAATTCGAAGAAATCCCTAATTTTAATTTTAGGGTTCTTGAGTCTTCATTTTGGGGTTTGGATGGTTAAGGCTCGATTTGATGGAAACCAACGGTAATTTGGGAATGAGGGAGATGAGGCGAAGGCTATGTGCGAGTTCGGAGTGATTTGGCATAGGTTTGGTTTTAGCTCGAATATTCAAATGAAGATTCGAGAAGACGGGGACTGATTCGAAGGAAACGGCTTGTGGATTTGGACTCAGGGTGTTCGGAAGGTCGTTCGGTGTTGTTTTGGTGGTCGGCGGCGTTGTTTCCGCCGGGTTTCAGGCGAGGGGGTGGTCCGGCGGCAAGGGTTTTCTTTGTGAGAGAGATGAAGGGCGAAGGGCGAGGGGGGGTCTGTGGGAAAATGCAATGGGTTAGGCGGGTTTGGGGGGTTATTTGTGTATTTGGATTAAACTTTAATCTCAACCGTTGGATTATAACAACCAACGGCCAAGATCAAAGGGTTTAATCTTAAACGACGTCGTTTGGAGGGGTAACGGGCAAGGCTGGACCGGGTAATGGGTATTTAGATTGGGCCTTGTTTTGGGGCTGGCATGGTTTTAAAATTGGCCCAAATTTGGTTTTAAGACCAAATTTCTACTTTCATATTTGCTTCAATTTCTTTCTATTTTGCTTCTTTTCTTTTGTTTTTCTAAAAAAAATAAAAACTAAAATTATAAAAATTCTAAATTAACTTATAGAACTAAATTAATTTATAAAATCACTAGTTAACTTCTAATAATAATTATCACATATAATTAACTAACAAAAAAAAGAATTTCCTAATTCGGGCATTAAATAAAAAATACATATTTTTTGTGATTTTTTCTAAAAACTGATTACTTTTAAATGAATCCTAAATGCCAAATGTGACATATTTTTGTATTTTTCATTAATTAAACAAATAAACATGGACACACAAATGCAAAAAATAAGAAAAAATAACATAGAATCCACAAATATCGCAAACAACGCAAAACTCTTTTATTTTGAATTTTTGGGAGTAATTCTCACTATAGGGCAAAATCACGTGCTCACAGTAATTACTTTGTCTTAATTAGTTAAGTTTTAGGAAGAAAATCACCAAAAATAGTAGCGGAAATTAGGGAAAAATAGTAGAAAATTGCCAAAAAATACTAGATCATTAGAGTAAGTAGGAAATTAGGTTTTATAATTTTCCATAAAAGAAAAAGAAAAAAAAAGTATAAAAGAAAACACATAAAAAATAATTAAAATCAGAAAAATACAAAAATACATACAGTTATAATAGACTGGGCCAATTAAAACTTATGTGTTCAGCCCAATGATGTGGCCCAAGAGCGTGGCCCGTCTGATCCGTATGAATACCCAATCTCAGCCGTTCAACCTCGTTAATCTAACGGCAGGGATATTTAGATGAATTTAGGGTTTTTAATTAAATTGAGAGATTGAATCTGGGTCGTCCGTTTGGATTAATCTAACGGGTGATGGCCTAGGGTCTCATGAGCCACCAAACGATGGCGTTTTAGTAACGCCTGTTCCTGGCCGTTGATCTTCATCCATTGGACGGCCAGGATCACCTCAACCTCCCCAACTATAAATAGCTTCTGTCTGAAGAAGCCATTCATTTTCGCAAAATCTAACCCTAGCCGCCCTTAACGTCTTCTTCTTCTCCCTTTCTTCACCTTCAAACCTTCAACCAGAAACCCTAGCCGGCCATGGAGACCACCACCTTCCACGGTGGTCTCCGTCCACCTCCTTCACTTCCCTTCTCTTCTTCATCATCGTCCTCACCTCAAACACTTGAAACCCTAAAACAAATCCTTTTTCCCGATTTCTGGTCACCGGAACTCACCACCGGTGACCACCAAAGTATGAATCTCACCTTCAAACCAATGCCAAAAAGACCGTCTTGGTCTGATCTACACAACCACATCACTCGCCTCCTTCGAATCTCTTCGGAGCTCTTCGAATATCCAAAAAGGTGTCGCCGAAAACCTAACTCCGGCGACTTCAAAACCCAAACCTATTCAAGACTCGTTCTTTTACCCTCCCAAACACCCCTCTGCAACTCAAAAGCCCAAAAGGTTTTGTCTTGAAGCCTAACAACAGGAAACAGAAAGAAAAATGAGAATAAAAAGAAAAGGGAATAAAGTAGAGTATGAAGGATTGAAAAGAAAAGAGTGAAAAAGAGAGGAAAATAGGAAGCTCAGGGGACATGCCCTGCAAGCTAAGTGCTCCCCTCCCTCTCTGTGTTTAGTTTGTTTTCCGTTTACTTCATTTTTCTCTTTTGTTTTATCATGTCCTGTTTAGTCCGATGCATGTATTAGAGTTATCTTGTGTTTTTGTTTGTTTCTCTGGTTTAAAAAATCTGTTCTTGATACCACTGTTCTTCTTCATCTTCTGTTGATATTAGGGTTCCTTATATGTTAGTTCTCAATATCTTTAATGACTCATATGTTTAGTTTTGGGTTTGCTCTGGGGAAATCTAGCCTAGCTGTTGCAATTTTCTTCTTCATCCTTGATGTGTTTTAATTTCTCTTCTATTTTTCTTGTCTATGTTAAACTGCATGTTTAGTTTCAGTTTTAAGTTTAGCCGTGTGATTCTCATTTTTCTTCATCCTTGATGTGTTTTAATTTCTCTTCTGTTTTTCTTGTCTATGTTAAACTGCATGTTTAGTTTCAGTTTTAATTTTAGCCGTGTGATTCTCCTTCTTCTTCATCTCCTATTTATACTAGGGATTTTTCTTTGATATTGGCTTACAATACCTCTTATGTTCTTTTATCTGCTAACTGGCATGTTTAAGATTGGGGTTAATCTTTGGAAACTTGGTTCAATGATCCTGGTTTTCATTTCTGTCATTTCATATGATAAGATTAGGGATTTTTCTTCATTTATTCTTCATGTCCTTCCTGTTCATCTTCACCTCTACTACCTGTTCACCTTCATGTGTTAGATTAGGTTTAGCTTTTGAAAAGTTTAGGTCTAGTGGTTCTGATTATTATCATTCTTGTTTATTCTGTTAGAGCCATGTCATGATAGTCCATTAGTGTTATGTCTGACTAAGCCATGTTTTATTTCTTATTGATTGTTTGTGAGAGTCTATGCTCCTGTGTGTGCCTGTGTCATGAACCCTTGGTAATTCTGAGGTTTTTCAAATATCATATGACTTGAACTAGGAAGTGATTAGGTCAGACCTAACATAGATTCATACTTTGTCACATGTAATCCAATAATATGAGTTGATGGATTGAAATTCAACCATATCAATTGTTTCCTCTGAGTTTAGGTTGATTAATCCATTTTATTTGATCATGTGTGTTTCTGTGTGCAATACATGTTGGTAATGATTAAGTTTTTGCTAGTTCTTGTTGATTATGAATGTTTGATTAACACTGATTATACCTTAGGGAATTGGTTATAGCTGTTAGTGCTAGGCTTCATAAATTGGTTAGTTATGAAGTAGGTTAAAACTGAAAGTCTCAAAAAATAGGCTACAAGTTAAATAAGTGACCAAGAGGGGTCAATTTTGCAATTGACCTACTCTATTAGGTCCCTCATACTGGCCAACACTTAAAAGATGGCTAGTTGTGTAATAATTGGCTAAGTCTGCAAAAGCAGACTTGCCTAGGCTCTGTTTGAGCCCTGAACCTTAGGTGGCTAAGTCTGCAAAGACCTTAGCCCAGCCTATGTTCAGCAATTGGGCTTCAGTTGCCTAGGCTAAGTCTCAACTTGAGACTGGCCATTAGTTAAATAGCTCAATTAAGCAGGCTAGTCCTGCAATTAGTTTAATTAGCCTTAAATGAACAAAAATAGGTTATTAAGCAATAATTGGCCTAAGAGTGGTCAAATTTGCAAAAGGTTGACAAACTCTATAAGGCCCTAACACACAGTCCACCTTAAAAAGGGGTTGGTTGTGCAAAATGGCTGAGTCTGCAAATGCAGACTTGCCCAGGCTTTCTTTTGAGCCCTAAACATTAAAGTGGCCAAACCTGCAAAGGTTTTTGGCCCAACTGTTCAGCAATTGGGTTTAATTACCCAAGCCAAGTCTCAACTTGAGACTGGCTAGTTTTTAAAGGGTTAATCTCAATAATAAAGCAGGCCAGTCCTGCAATTAGTTTAAAATTGAAATAATTTGGTCTTAATTAACTACAACTAAGTCAAAATAGGTTAAATTTGAAATAGTTTTCTAAAATAGAATTGGCCAGCCCTTAAATACCAATGCAAGGGCTGGCTATTAGTTAAATAAATCCTAAAAGAGCTGAAACTTGACCTAGGCAGTCGGGTAAATCAGCAAAGTCTTTGAGGGCGTATAGGGAATTGGAAATAGTATTCTGGTAAATAATTTAGAACCTAAGAGGGTAAGGGAGTCATTTGTACCCCTGATTTCTGCAATTTTGCAGAGGTTTAAGGGTATAATGGTCTCCTTAAAAAGGAAAATCAGTAAAAATCCCAAACCCCTAAGGCTACATTGGTAAAAAGCCCCAAAAAGAATCTTTTAGAACCTTCCAGCACATGCTGGAAGGGATTTGGTAACAGATTTTGGGGCCTAAGTGCAAGTTTTATAGTTTTAAGAGGGGAGAAGTGGGATTTAATCCCAAACTTTCTCCCCAAGTCATCAGCCTTTCCCACAACTATAAATACCCCTAAAAAGGGCTGATAAGGGGGTTCCAATGAATTTTGAAATTTATTTAGGCTGACTTTTGGATAAGAAAAGTTCAGAGTAAAAGATAGTAATATAGCAATAGTTTTTTGCATTTATTCGAGTGAGGATCTGGTTCAGTCCCCTGTGTTTGTGGTTTTCTGCTCGAGTGTGTGCCTGGGTTTCTTGTGTTGCTGTTGTTGTGGTTTTTGCTTTGTGGATCTTCAGTCAATCTGTTGCATTTTCTGTTCGAGTCTTGCTGTTACTTATCTGCCTAATCCCCCTAGACTCATTGGAATTTCTTGTTGATTCAGGTACATTTCTCCTTCATTTGAAGTTGTAATGGCGAGCTATTTGAGATGAAAAATGAAGATCTGGAATATTTTATTACATGTTATGTAATTTTAGTTTAAATTTATAGTGTATTACAATAGATAGTAGAGAAAAAACAAACACAAAAGATGTAATAGCTAGTATAGTAGTAGTGGTATAGTAGTAGTATAGTCATAGTCATAAATCACTTAGTTAAATAGGTAAGAATCATAAAACAAGGCTAAATAACCCTGATATGAATCGATAACAGCAAATCCAGCCAACTCACGTAGGTAATAAGATTTGGAAGTTGATATCTGGATTCAAATAAGTTTAAAGAGGAAACAACCTGATTGAAGCAATAACTGGGGTGAAACTGGCTTTAATAACATTAAATAAGCTTGGCTCGTAGTAAAATCAGTAGTTTAATCATGACAAGTTTTTTTGAGCCGCTAGATTAAAGTGTTTTAAGTTCCATTCATGATTGTTTAAACTGGTGATTAGTCTACTCGTAAACAAAGGCTCAGATGTGATTAAGTTTTAACAAAGGGAAACAAATAGATAGTGAAACGGTTTAAGTAGGACAGATCTGTGATGATATGAGGTTTAGCCCAAAATGAAACCAGTGATATAATTAAGTATCAGTAAATAACTTGTTTAACCTCTTTTAGATATTGTAAATAGTTAGCCAAATCATTCTTATTTGATCAATGCTCATAGATAATTAAGCCGTGCTCTTAGATTTTTCTATTTTGACCAGTAAACAATTAGACATTAGTATAAAACTTTAGTTGTAAATTGGCTTGAAGATAGTCTGTTGAGTTCAAGTGTATCGATATTTGATTTAGAGTTAGCAATCTATGTATTAACTTTCCTTTTCTGATAAATAAAAGTAATTCTATTTCATTCTCAGTGTCTGTTCTACTATGAATTCTATATTGTCTGTTTGCCATTGTTATCATAAATCTGGTTTGGGTCTGTTATACAGCGAAGGCCTGGACTGTGCTCGTGAATCCACTAGGCCATTGAGCCTAAGCCTGATTCAGGTCATTAAGGCCTGGAATTATATGATGTTGTCCTGAATATTATTCCAAAAGTCCAGGCCCGATGGAGAAAGAAAATATATGGGCCTGGAATGTTTAGTATTAGGAATCGGCTAAGGGAAAAAACATAAATAGAAAACATAGTATACACCTCTTAGGATTGGGACTCTAAAATTAAATAGGGATGAGCCTCGCACGACACCAAACAGCGGGGCCCCCCTTTTAGTATTGAAATAATGTTTGTAATAGATCCGGAGAGGCTAATAGCGAATTCCATAGTCTCTCCCAAAAGATTTAAAAGCCGATAGACGTTATTTAGGGCACGATTTTAATGTACTTTCCATTGAACGAGTGTGCACTTGGTGAGACTCAAATCCAAATCTCGGCAAAGCTGAAATACACCAAAAGTCATAGGCGTACTGGTTGCGGTATGACTCGAGACGTATTTTCGCAATGCCGCAAATTCCATAAAAATAATACTTAAGTAAAAGTCACTATATGTTGTTAAAATCTGTGATTAAGTCAAACAAGAGTCGGGAACGACAATTGAGTGACCGTGCTAAAACCACGGAACCCGGGAATGCCTAACACCTTCTCCCGGGTTAACAGAGTTCCTTATCCGGATCTTTGCTTCGCAGACATTTTTAAGAGTCAAATTCCTCGGATTCGGGATTAACCGGTGACTTGGGACACCGTTATCTTCCCAAGTGGCTACTCTGATTAATCTCAATAAAATCCCGAACCGATTGTCCTTTAATTGGAAAACTCCTTCCTCTATGCTATTATATCCGTTTCGGGTATTCGAGCGTCGAGGTATACCCTACAAGCGTATCTATATGCTTATTTCCCAAAGTGGGGGTAGTAAAAAGGGAGGTGTGACAGCTCTGGCGACTCCGCTAGGGATCCCAACCTCGAACTTCGATTTCAGGGTTTAAGAACTAGAGCTCTTTAGAATTTCCGTTCGTGACATTGTTTGACTTCATTATATGATTTGAACAACATGCTATGTGATTTATCGCTTTGATATTATGTGGATCGTATATAAAATTGTGCCGAAAACCCTTCTCTCTTCATCCCCGGGGATGTGCTTACTGGTTGAGACTCCCCTTTCTGTTAAAGTCACCCTAAATCAAGAAAATAGGGGCCGGATAAGTTACAAAGCCGATTGACTCCGCGAGTCACCGGTACGTAGCCCCCTCCTCGATTCGAGTTGTCCGCTCGGGTACACTGTCTAGCATTCTATGAAACTATAAGATTTTGAACATAGGTCTAGGACGATTATTTGCATCATATATGACTTAGGTGACTCTACACAGGGGTTGGGTCCGTCTAGGACAGGTGACCCGGTATCTAAAAGACCGAGCATATTATATGTTGCATTATTATTGTCCTTGATTCGTTATGCAGACCGGCGAAAATCCCGAGGATAGAAAAATTGTTGAAAAAGAAAGAAAAAAAAAGGGAAATAAGAGTTAGTGAAAATAGGTATCCAAAAGATCCGAAAAATTGAAAAAATGATGGTGGTTTTTGTTGTTGAAATAAATTGGTCAATTAATCTGACCGAACTACGCAGGTTTGATTCTCGCCGTTAGGTGGGATACGTAGGCAACCCTCAAACGGGTCCAACCACACTTTTAGAAAAAGACCAAAAAGATTTTCCTTTTCAAATAATCGAGGTGATTGCTATTTTTAGAAACGACCGAATGTTCTGAAAGGACGCTGGAAGGTTGTTTTGGCAAAGATGGCCACTTCGAAAAGCCATATTTCTTTCAAAAATGAAAACTTGCATTGAAAAAGATTTTTCTTTTTTAAATAAAATCGCCTTAATAAATGTGCAGGACGAGCACAATGATGAATGAACATTTCTCCTTATATAAAATCCCTTTGGAGCTGAAACTGTGGTGGCAAGACATGGGATCAGATGGTCAGAACTGGGTCAAAGGTTACTTGAAAGATCTTATGGGGCTATTGGACATAATCCCCCGAGGCGACATGATTAGAGCGTTGGTCACATTTTGGGATTCGGCACACAATGTATTGCATTTCCCAGATTTTGAACTCACCCCTACTCTAGAGGAAATTGCTTTCTATATCAGGAAGAATGAGGTCCCGTTAAAAGGAAAATACCCGGTATCTCCAAGGGCGGTAACAGTGCATCGTTTTCTGGACTCTTTGAAAATTGCCAGGAATGTTTACAATGAAGATCTAGCCAACGGGTTTTGTTCCTTAAACTTCATCTATAGTAGGTATGGACACATCGGGGGTTTCAACAATCCCACGAACAAGTTATGAAGCAAGTCCAACCGAGCAAAATGGGAGGAGCACCGGAGGTTTGCTTTCTTAGTGGCATTTCTCGGAATTGTCATATTTCCGAGAAAAGATGGGCATATCAGCACAAAGGTTGCCGGGGTAGCTAGCATATTGATAGTATAAGACAATTGTACTCTAGCTCCAATGATTGTAGCTGACATCTACCGTGCTCTGACTGCGTGCAAAGCGGGAGCCAGCTTCTTTGAAGGGTGTAATTTGATTTTGCAAATTTGGTTAATTGAACATCTATGTCATCATCCTTCGTTCTCAAGTTATGGTTCGGCTGAACAAACATGTTTGGAAGAATTCTGTATGAGAACAAAAGAAGTGAAATTGCCGGAGGGAGTCAAAGATTGGATTTTGCATCTTCGATCATTAATTGATGGCCAGATCGATTGGACATATGATTGGCTACCTCTTGACGAGGTAATATATATGCCAACGGAAGGGTCGCCATTTTTGATCATGGGCTTGAAAAGCATCCAACCTTATGCCCCATACAGGGCCCTACGACAATTGGGTAGATGTCAAATTATTCCGAGAGACGGAGACCTCAGTTCGTAAGCTATAGAAATTGGTTCGGATGGGCAATTCCCGGAAGCAAAGATCCGGCAAATCTGGAATGAGTGCCAAAATATGAAAATGGATACTTGTGTGTAGAATAGAGCCCGGGGAGAAGTATCGTCAGGATACTCCACATGGTACCGATGGGGTGTTGAGCACAAACGTCTTTCGAAAAGACCTCACCTGCAATAATTGATGGAGCAGTCCAAGGAAAATCAGAACTGGGCGGCCAAAGAAAAAGAATACAAGGCCAAAATCAGCTTGTTGGAGGATAAATTGAGAAATCTCCACTTTGAAAGTGGTTTACAGGCAGCATCTGATGAAGGAGAGAAGAAACAGCTGAAGAAAGAAAATGAAATGTTGAAGGCTCAGATTGCTCAAATGAAAATTGCATCCGAGACCCCGGTTCGCTTAGCCCGGGATGAGAAATTAATTGAGATTCTCCGGCGCAAAATGACTTGGACAAGGCTGAAAAGGAATTAGTCAGGGCTAGGAAGCAAATAGCCAGAGACGTTGAGGAAATAGCCAAGTTGGTTCGGCAGTTACAAGATAAGCACGAATTTGAGGTAGCTCGGCTCAGGAAGAAAATGGTTTCAGCCACGGTTAAAAGTAACAAGATTAGCAAGGATCTCAAAGAAGAGAGAGAGCACTGTTACACAACTATGGCTCGTCTGGAGTTGGAGCTGCAGCAAATACAGAAAGATAACCAACATACCTTGGATGCTCGTACTGAACAAATAATTCGATTGTTGCAAGAAAAGGGGGTCATTCGAGAGAAGATTGTTCGCATTGCTCAATACATCACCCGAAAGAGTCAACTGTGTGAAGATATGTCTCGAGGAACCTTTGTATCAGCGGTAAAGTTCTTCGTGCAACAAGTCATGTCTGACCTAGATAGGCTCCAAAGGGGATTAGCATATAGGCCCGCAGTAAGACCGAACGATGTCTCGCGGGTACTAGGAGCATTAATGTATTCATAGGGCATGCATCATCTTTTTATATTTTTTCTTTGCATCAGCATTACAACATCATCTTGTAATCAATGTTTTGAATTATCAATGAAAATCAAGTGTTGTTGTCAATTCTTTTTCCTTATGTCATTTCTTCTAATTTCGATAGGCAAATAAATAGGAACGTAATTATGAAAATGACAAGAAAAAAAAAGAGAAAGGAAAAGAAAAAAAAAAGAAAAGAGAAAAAAAGAAATGATTGGTTCAAATGAGCAGCGGCCGGGATGATGCATGACGACTCGAGGAAAATGTGTTTGTTTTAAAGTCGTTGCATTTTATCTTCTCATGCGCTAACAACTAATGGGTGTTGATGTTTGTGAGTCCAGATTTTATTGGCAACTAGCATTCTGGCTACTCACCCTTACAACACGAGATACAAGAAAATGACGAAAGCTGTGTCCCAAGAAATTGAGGCAACTATCGTGGATCCTGCTCAAGAAGAGGAGATTGTAGATGTAGCAGGGATGAAGGAGGAAATGTACAAATTAAAGCAGCAGATGGCCGAAATGTACCAGGCTTGGTCTAGAGGTCAACCCCTGCCAACTTACCCTGCCAATCCCACATACATCCCTCCAGCCAACCCCAATCCTGAACCACCTACAATGAATTCATCCTCCACATACCCTGATTACCATCACTATTATGCCTCCACTTCCCAAGTACCACCACCTCTAGCAAAACAAGCACCACCTCATCTACCCCAAGTTGCTCCAGTGTATGTGGCACCTCCGCCCGCTGCCCTGCACAAATCATCTAGTGAACCAATGTTCCACATACAAGATCCTCATTACTACCCGCCCAAACCAACTTTCCGACAGCACGAATCTCATACCCCGCTGATGGAAACGAGTGAAGAGAGAATTGTTAAGAATGCGGGGAAAAAAGAGATGGCCAGGAAGGTGAAAAGTCTGGAAAATGCCTTTCGCAATATGCAAGGATTGGGAGGGCAGGTGAGCGTGGCATACAAGGATTTATGTCTGTTCCCTGAAGTGCAACTTCCCGTTGGATTTAAGTTGCCAAAGTTTGATATGTATAGCGGATATGGAGATTCGGTGGCCCACCTCAGGGGATATTGTAGCATAATGAGAGGTGCGGGAGGCAGGGATGAGCTGTTGATGGCGTATTTTAGCAAGAGTTTAAGCGGTTCAGCTTTAGAGTGGTATACTCGACAGGATCATACAAGGTGGTTCGTCTGGGACGATCTTGCGCAAGCCTTTGCAAACCACTTTCAATACAATCTAGAAATCATACCTGATAGACTATCCCTTACAAAGATGGAGAAAAAGCCGGGAGAAAGCTTCAGGGAGTTCGTTTTCAGATGGAGGGAGCAGGCTGCGAGAGTAGATCCGCCGATGAAGGAAGGAGAGATGGTGGATTGTTTCCTACAGGCTTTGGTGCCTACATATTATGGTCATTTAGTGTCAGCAATTGGAAAAAGTTTCAATGAGGTCGTGAAGATGGGAAGCTTAGTTGAGGAAGGTTTGAAAACAAACAAAATCATGAGTTTTTCGGCCATTAAGGCCACAAATCAAGCAATACAGACTGGGAACGGAGGAGCAATGGGAAAGAAGAAAAAGGAAGAGGTAGCAACTGTAGAAAGCAGGCCTTGGAACCGTAACCAACATCACCACCCACCAAGACCCTACCACCAATACCCACCAAACCCATCAACTCCATATACCCCACCGCCACCATTCTACCCGCAAACTCCGTATAACACACCAACCACATATAACCCACCACCACCATCTTACCCACCAACAGTCCCACACTACCACCACTCGCAAGCCCAAACCTACTCACCACCACCACCACATGTGTGGAGAGCCCAAGCCCCACACAATGTTTACCATACACAAAACACATACCGTGCTTCTAAACCCTACAGAAACCCAAACCGACCCAGGCCTGATTCAGAATGGAGAAATAAGGCAAGGAAAACATTCACCCCATTGGGGAAGTCATATACCAGCCTCTATCACAGATTAAAAGAGTTAGGGATGTTGAGCCCGGTTGCACCTAAACTTCCAAACTCACCTCCGAAAAACATTGATCAATCTGTCAGGTGTGAGTATTGTTCGGGAACACCAGGCCATGATACTGAAAAGTGTTGGCAACTGAAGAATGCCATCCAGGATCTTATTGATAGTCGGAGAATTGAAGTGCAAGCTCCGGAGGCTCCAAACATCACGCAAAACCCACTGCCAACTCACCACAAAACGCATATGATAGAATTGGTGCAGGGTGAGAGTAGTCGGAAGCCGTCTCAGTCCGTTATGATGATTAAGGCAAGTAGCAGAACGGAAAAGGAAGCCGAGAAAGAAAAAGTGATTGTTGAAGAACCAGCACAAAGGCCAGTAGTGGCGGAGGGTTTGAAGGTTGTAGTACCAGGCGTGAAGCCGATATTGACTGTGAAAGGCACGAGTGTGGAATCAGTAATCATAAGACCAGTGGTGCAGATGCCGGTAGTGAGCACGAAGACTGTACCTTGGAATTATAACAAGGTAGCAATAATCTACAAAGGGAAAGAGGTATCTGGGGAAATTAATGAAGCCCATGGTCTGACTCGGTCTGGGAGGTGTTTTGCCCCAGAAGAGTTGAGAAGAATGAAAACAGTGAAAGAGAATCAGTTGAAGAAGCCAGTGTCAGAAGAAGAGGCGGAGGAGTTCCTCAAAAAGATAAAGTCGCAGGACTACTCTGTAGTAGAGCAGCTGAGGAAAACTCCTGCGCAAATCTCTTTGCTATCATTGTTAATACACTCAGAAGAACACAGGAAAGCTCTGATGAAGATACTGAACGAGGCTCATGTTCCAGAAAAAATCTCAGTTTGCCACCTGGAAAAGATTACCAGCAAGATTTTCGAGTCTAATAGGACCACATTCTCAGATAAGGAATTGCCTGTTGAGGGAACCGAGCATAACAAGGCGCTTTACCTTACGGTAAAAAGCGAGGAGTCGGTGGTGACCAGAGTGTTGATAGATAATGGATCAAGTGCTAACATTTGCCCACTGTTGACTTTGGGGAAGCTGAATGTCAGTCCGGACAGAATTCGGAAGAACAGTATAAATGTGAGAGGATTCGATGGTGGAGGTAAGAACACATTGGGAGACATTATTCTGGAGGTGACCATTGGTCCCGTGGATTTTACTATGGAATTCCAGGTGCTCGACATTGCTGTGTCATATAATTTGTTGCTAGGCCGACCCTGGATCCACGCGGCCAAGGCAATACCATCGTCTTTACACCAGATGGTCAAATTCGAGTGGGAGCAACGGGAAATTATGGTACATGGGGAAGAAAATGCTTGCAATGTGGTGACGCCGTTTGATGATGCTGACAGAGATAGGGGTCCTTGGGTCTACTAAGTGACAGATGCCATAACAGTGAACAGAATTGCTGAAGGAGAAAAATTGCCGATCCCTATGGTGGCACCAACTGCTGTGATGGTGGCCAAGGAAATGCTCAAAAACGGGTTTGCGCCAGGAAAGGGATTGGGCAAAGCATTGCAGGGAGTTATTAAACCGGTTTAACTTCCAGAAAACAAAGGTACTTTCGGCTTGGGGTTCAAACCCACCTTTGCCGACATCCAGAGAGCCTCTAAAGCCAAAAAGAACTGGACCCTGCCTAAGCCTATACGCAAACTATCCGACACTTTCATCAAGCCTGGTACAAAATATCGGACATCTGCTGTGACAAAGTACATCGAGACCCGCCCCGATGAAGAAATTCTGAGTTTTGAGAAGATATTTGGGGATGTGAATATGGTTGAAGTGGGGGAAGGCACAAGCAAAATGGATGTGCAGTTTGTGGGACCTGGAATCATGTTGAACAATAGGGAAGCCACTCCTTTCCCTATCAGGAAGGAGTCCTGGTAGTTAGCTCCGAAAATTTCATCATTGCTTTCCCAAAAATAATTACTTTTGTAGTTTTCCCACCCCCCCATGAAAAGAAAATCAAAATGTATCCCGAACTTTGTTCATCTTTTTATCATTGAAATGCAGTTTTCCTTTTTCTTCACTTTTTACCTTATTTTTCTTTATTTTTTCTTTTATACAGTTCTGCCTGTGTTGATTCTGATGCCATGTCATACGTGAAGGATTCTAGACCCAGTTCTGACAGTCACATTACCATACAAGAAATTGAGGAAGATAGTGAGATAGAATGTCAGGATGAGGAAGCCCTGGAGGAAATAAGTAAGGACATGAAACAATATGAGGAAAAACCCAAATCGAATCTGAGTGATACAGAATCCATAAACTTGGGGGGCGAAGACAATGTTCGGGAAACAAAGATTAGTGTTCATTTGGAGGCACCCCTCAGGGATGAATTGATAAGGTTGTTACATAAGTTTAAGGACATTTTTTGCTTGGTCCTATGATGACATGCCCGGACTTAGCACTGATTTGGTGGTACACAAATTGCCTATCTATTCTGAATGCCGGCCGGTAAAGCAAAAGTTGCGGAAATTCAAAACAGACATTAGTATGAAGATAAAAGAAGAGGTGAATAAGCAGTTTGAGGCAAAGGTCATACGAGTCACTAAATACCCCACCTGGTTGGCAAACATCGTGTCGGTCCCGAAGAAAGATGGAAAAACCAGAGTGTGTGTGGACTACAGAGACCTCAACAAAGGCAGTCCGAAGGATGACTTCCCATTGCCAAACATTCACATATTGATCGACAATTGCGCCAAGCATGAGATCGGTTCATTTGTGGATTGTTATGCCGGTTATCACCAGATCCTTATGGACGAAGAAGACGCTGAGAAAACTGCCTTCATTACACCTTGGGGAACGTATTGTTACAGAGTAATGCCGTTTGGATTGAAGAATGTCGGGGCAACTTATATGAGGGCAATGACCACAATGTTTCACGATATGATGCATCAAGAAATTGAAGTATATGTGGACGATGCCATCATAAAGTCCAAAAAGCAACCTGATCATGTGAGAGATTTGAGAAAGTTTTTTCAAAGACTCCGAAGGTACAATTTAAAGCTCAATCCTGTGAAGTGCGCCTTTGGAGTACCTTCAGGGAAAATGCTGGGGTTTATAGTGAGTCGGTGAGGTATTGAACTAGATCCATCAATGATCAAGGCTATCCAAAGTCTACCTCCGCCGAAGAACAAGAAGGAGGTAATGAGTTTACTAGGAAGGTTGAATTACATTAGTCGATTCATTGCTCAGTTGACATCAACGTGTGAGCCGATCTTCAAGTTGTTGAAGAAAGATGCAGCAGTGAAATGGACCGACGAGTGTCGGGAAGCCTTTGACAAGATCAAGGAATATTTGGCCAATCCTCCAGTGTTAGTCCCTCCAGAGCCGGGGCGACCTCTGATTTTGTATCTGACAGTGCTTGATAATTCCTTTGGTTGTGTGCTAGGTCAACACGACGAGACAGGCAAGAAAGAACAAGCTATATATTACCTCAGTAAGAAGTTTACATTCTACAAGGTGAAATATACTCAACTTGAAAGAACTTGTTGTGCGTTGATCTGGGTAGCTCAGAAATTGAAGCATTATTTGTCAGCATATAGCACATACTTGATATCACGACGTGATCCTCTGAAGTACATATTTCAGAAGCCTATGCTTATAGGGAGACTTGCTAAATGGCAGATTCTGCTCACAGAATTTGACATTATATATGTGACTCGTACGGCAATGAAGGCACAAGCTATTGCAGACCACTTAGCGGAGAATCCGGTGGATGATGAGTATGAGCCATTGAAGACGTACTTTCCGGATGAGGAGGCAATGAATGTCGAGGAAATGGAACAAGATTAGAAGCCAGGATGGAAAATGTACTTTGACGGAGCCGTCAACAGCAAGGGCGTTGGTATCGGAGCGGTACTCATTTCAGGTACGGGTCAACACTATCCCGTCACAGCTCAACTTCGATTTTTCTGTACCAACAACATGGCCGAATATGAGGCGTGCATCTTAGGATTAAGGATGGCAATTTACATGGGTATTCAAGAGATTTTGGTCATGGGTGACTCGGATCTCTTGGTACACCAAATCCAGAGAGAATGGGAGACACGAGATTTGAAATTGATACCTTATCGGTATTGTTTGCACGAGTTGTCCCAAAGATTCCAGTTTATAGAGTTCAAGCACATCCCAAGAATGCATAATGAGATCGCAGATGCTTTGGCCACACTGTCCTCTATGCTGCATCATCCTGAAAAGAGATATATAGATCCACTATAGATCCAAGTCCGTGATCAAAATGCTTATTGCTTTGCTGTGGAAGAAGAATTGGATGGAGAACCGTGGTATCATGACATCAGGGAATACCTGAAAGCTGGCAAATACCCGGAGCAGGCCACCGGAGATCATAAGAGAACCATCAGGCATCTTAGCTAACGGATTTTTCCTCAGTGGAGGAGTTATATACAAAAGAACACCAGATCTAGGGTTATTGAGATGTGTGGATGCACAACAAGCTGACGAAATCATGATTGAATACATGCTGGAGCCTGTGGACCCCACATGAGCGGATATGTCTTAGCAAAGAAGATCTTGAGAGCTGGGTATTACTGGCTCACTATGGAGCGTGATTGTATCAGGTATGTAAGGAAATGCCACCAATGCCAGGTACATGGAGATCTGATCCACTCCCCACCTTATGAGTTGCATACAATGTCTGCACCTTGGCCCTTTGTCGCTTGGGGCATGGATGTTATCGGCCCGATAGATCTAGCCGTTTCCAATGGGCATAGATTCATTTTGGTTGCAATTGATTATTTCACCAAATGGGTTGAGGCAAAGACGTTCAAGGCAGTAACGAAGAAAGCGGTGGTGGACTTTGTGCATGAGAATATTATATGCCGATTTGGAATTCCCAAGGTGATCATCACGGATAATGGAGCCAATCTAAACAGTCATCTCATGGCGGAAGTTTGCGAGAGATTTAAGATCACATACCGCAATTCCACACCTTACAGGCCAAAGGCGAATGGGGCAGTAGAAGCGGCGAATAAGAATATCAAGAAGATTCTCCGGAAAATGGTGGAAGGATCCAGGCAATGGCATGAAAAGTTACCCTTTGCTCTCATGGGTTACCGCACGACAGTGCGTACTTCTATCGGAACCACACCTTACTCACTGGTGTATGGAACAGAGGCTGTTATACCCGCAGAAGTAGAAATACCATCATTACGGATCATAGCTGAAGCTGGAATAGATGACGATGAATAAGTAAAAGCCCGGTTGGAATAATTGAGTTTGATTAATGAGAAAAGGTTGGCCGCAGTTTGCCATGGGCAGTTGTATCAACGAAGAATGGCTAGAGCATACAATAAGAAGGTACGACCTCGAAAGTTTAAAGTCGGACAACTTGTATTGAGGCGTATCCTACCGCATTGGGCCGAGGCAAAGGGCAAGTTTGCGCCAAATTGGCACGGACCATTTGTGGTATCGCGGGTGTTGTCCAATGGGGCATTATATTTAACAGATGTTGAAGGAAAGTGCGTAGAGACTGCTATCAATTCAGATGCGGTCAAAAGATACTATGTATGATTCCTTTTCAATTATGTGATTTGTAGTTTGTTGTGATATTGGAATTGAAATGACGAAGGCATTTTATTCTCTATCCAAACACTTTATCCATTGACAACCCCCTTGAGCCTTAATAAATATATTCCTTCATATCCCTCTCTCGGAATCGCTTATAGCGCAATAAGATCGAAATTGACAAAATGAAAAAATGATGAAAAAAATGATGATGGAAAACGATGAAAAACTGATGATGAAAAATAAAATGAAAGATGAAAAAAAAAAGAGAAAAAAAAAGAGAAAAAGACAAAGAAATCGGGAAAAAGTCAAAAGAAATCCATCTAACTAATGACGTTGGATGAACTACGTCTGACTTGATCCCGAAAGGGTACGTAGGCAGCCTCAATGAGGTTCAGTCACAATAAAGAAAAAATCCAAAAGTTCCCCACATATTGAAACTGGGGCAGAAGTTATGTTTAATAATTTCGAGAGTTGTAAATATTTTTGAACCCTCGTGAAATTTTGAGCCTTTATACCTTTCTTTCCCAACCCATCCAAAAGCCACGTTACAGTCCAAAGAAAGACCTTCTGATCAATTCCGAAATGATAACGAATGCAATAAAGGGAGAGCAAGACATCGGACAACACCCGTGGTAAGAAAACAAAAGACAAAAGGAAAAATGAAAAATGAAAAATGAGAGAGTCTCATCGGAGAAAACCTTAACCGGCACTGTGAGGCGATTGTAAGTTTGAGAGAAATAAAATGAGAGAGTCTCATCAGTGAAAACCTTAACCGGCACTGTGAGACGACTGTGAGGTTGAGAGAATAAATGAGAGAGTCTTATTGGTGAAAACCTTTCAAGGCACCGTAGGGCGATCGTGAGGAATACTAGAAAAGAGAAAAGGCAACAAAAAACAGTATCGGTTTGGGTTGAAAACAATTCGGAGTCAGAATAATGATTGGAACGAACTGGGTTAGAGTTTAAATACATGGCATGGTCAGCGGAATCAGCCAGCAAATACCCAGATAAGCTCTATCATCTCTCCAAAACACCCTTTACCCTTCTTTCATTTTTTCTGCATTTCATTGTTTACCTTTTGAGAGCTAATTACCAGCTCCCGATAACGAAAGCTGAAACAACACTGGGTCAGAAAGAAAGAAGAGTTGGGAAGGAAATAAAGAAGTTTGGCAAACATGGCCAAAGGAAAGACCACAAAACAAAAATGGGAAAAGTGAGAAAATACAAAAAAAGAGTTTGCGAGAGATAAGTAATTGAAAGTTACACAACACGAGAAAAAACAAAAAGAAGAAAGCAATAAGAAGCAGGGACGGCAGATGCCAGTTGCCAGCAGTTTATAGCTAATAAATTTTGTTTCATGCAGGAACAAATTATCACTAATTACTTTAAAGTGAATGTGACCAATGTGGAAAAATAGAAAACACAAAAAGAGAAAGTTCGCCAATAAGTGGAGAAATTCACAGGCCAGAGATAATTGGTAAAAGAAAATACCAAAAAGAGGAAGGTAGCATCTTTTAAAATTCACTCCCCAGTCCTCAGGCTGCGGGGATACTTTTCTACATTGCATTGCACGTTTAATTTCTGTTAGGCGCCCACCATCAAACACGGGAATACTTTTCTGCATCGCATTGCACGTTTAATTTCTGTTAGGCCCCAGTCCTCAGGCTGCGGGAATATTTTCTGTATCGCATTGCACGTTTAATTTCTGTTAGCCGCCCACCTTCAAATACGGGAATACTTTTCTGCATCGCATTGCACGTTTAATTTCGTTAGGCGCCCACCTTCAAATACGGGAATACTTTTCTGTATCGCATTGCACGTTTAATTTCTGTTAGGCGCCCACCTCCAAATACGGGAATACTTTTCTGCATCGCATCGCACGTTTAATTTCTGTTAGGCGCCCACCTTCAAACACGGGAATACTTTTTTGCATCGCATTGCATGTTTAATTTATGTTAGGCGCCCACCTTCAAACACGGGAATACTTTCCTGCATCGCATTGCACGTTTAATTTCTATTAGGCGCCCACCTTTAAATACGGGAATACTTTCCTGCATCGCATTGCAAGTTTAATTTCTGTTAGGCGCCCACCTTCAAATACGGGAATACTTTTCTGCATCGCATTGCATGTTTAAATTCTGTTAGGCGCCCACCTTCAAATACGGGAATATTTTCTGCATTTCGCATTGTACGTTTAATTTCCGTTAGGCGCCCACCTTCAAATACGGGAATATTTTCTGCATTCGCATTAGCACGTTTAAATTCTGTTAGGCGCCCACCTTCAAACACAGGAATACTTTTCTGCATCACATTGCATATTTCATTTCTGTTAGGCGCCCACCTTCAAACACGGGAATACATTTCTGCAAGTTATGGTTTATACAGCTAAAAGCCCACACTGGGGCAAAAGTTTGTTGTTTTTATTTGTTTTGAGCAGGTTTTAGCTCGAGGACAAGAAGTACCAAAGAAAATCAACAAAAAGAGAGTCGGCATCAAAGAAAATCAACAAAAAAGAAAGTCAGCATCACAGAAAATCAAGAAAAAGAGAAAGAAGAGCAAAATCTAGATTAGGAACAATTGTAATTGTCGGATCATAGCTTAGAATAGCTTCTTCATTTTACATTTTTCCCCTGGTATAATAAGGAGTAAGTCAGCAGGTCTCAACAGTGTCAATGTAACAGTGAGTCTGGTAGTTTTTAAACTACCAGACCTTCCCGAACTACACTGACCTGATTCCTGTTTAGCCCAGGATATGTAGGCAACCTCTAAAGCAGGGTGCGGTCAAAAGGTTTTCAAAAAATGCTTTTACGGAATGTGCCAATGTGCAAAAATCTATCATTTCTGCTCACTTGTCTTTGCACTGAAACTCTTCGTGTTCCCGAGCAAAGAGGGGCAGCTGTGAGCACATGATTTTTGCACCGGGCAGATAATTCCAAAATCAAAATAAATATGTTTTTGAGTGCAATTACTTGTTTTGTTTGAAATGAGCTATACTTTATGTGTTTGAATAAATAGAAATTAGAAAAAAATTAAAAAAATTAGGCTAGGTAATTACTTTGTCTTAATTAGTTAAGTTTTAAGAAGAAAATCACCAAAAATAGTAGCGGAAATTAGGAAAAAATAGTAGAAAATTGCCAAAAAAATACTAGATCATTAGAGTAAGTAGGAAATTAGGTTTTATAATTTTCCATAAAAGAAAAAGAAAAAAAAAGTATAAAAGAAAACACATAAAAAATAATTAAAATCAGAAAAATACAAAAATACATATAGGTATAATAGACTAGGCCAATTAAAACTTATGTGTTCAGCCCAATGATGTGGCCCAAGAGCGTGGCCCGTCTGATCCGTATGAAGACCCAATCTCAGCCGTTCAACCTCGTTAATCTAACGGCAGGGATATTTAGATGAATTTAGGGTTTTTAATTAAATTGAGAGATTGAATCTGGGCCGTCCGTTTGGATTAATCTAACGGGTGATGGCCTAGGGTCTCATTAGCCACCAAACAATGGCGTTTTAGTAACGCCTGTTCCTGGCCGGTGATCTTCATCCATTGGACGGCCAGGATCACCTCAACCTCCCCAACTATAAATAGCTTCTATCTGAAGAAGCCGTTCATTTTCGCAAAATCTAACCCTAGCTGCCCTTAACGTCTTCTTCTTCTCCCTTTCTTCACCTTCAAACCTTCAACCAGAAACCCTAGCCGGCCATGGAGACCACCACCTTCCACGGTGGTCTCCGGCCACCTCCTTCACTTCCCTTCTCTTCTTTATCATCGTCCTCACCTCAAACACTTGAAACCCTAAAACAAATCCTTTTTCCCGATTTCCGGTCACCGGAACTCACCACCAGTGACCACCAAAGTATGAATCTCACCTTCAAACCAATGCCAAAAAGACCGTCTTGGTCTGATCTACACAACCACACCACTCGCCTCCTTCGAATCTCTTCGGAGCTCTTCGAATATCCAAAAAGGTGTCGTCGGAAACCTAACTCCGGCGACTTTAAAACCCAAACCTGTTCAAGACTCGTTCTTTTACCCTCCCAAACACCCCTCTGCAACTCAAAAGCCCAAAAGGTTTCGTCTTGAAGCCTAACAACAGGAAACAGAAAGAAAAATGAGAATAAAAAGAAAAGGGAATAAAGAAGAGTCTGAAGGATTGAAAGAAAAGAGTGAAAAAGAGAGGAAAATAGGAAGCTCAGGGGACAGGCCCTGCAAGCTAAGTGCTCCCCTCACTCTCTGTGTTTAGTTTTTTTTCTGTTTACTTCATGTTTCTCTTTTGTTTTATAATGTCCTATTTAGTCCGATGCATGTATTAGAGTTATCTTGTGTTTTTGTTTATTTCTCTGGTTTAAAAGATCTGTTCTTGATACCACTGTTCTTCTTCATCTTCTGTTGATATTAGGGTTCCTTATATGTTAGTTCTCAATATCTTTAATGACTCACATGTTTAGTTTTGGGTTTGCTCTGGGGAAATCTAGCCTAGCTGTTGCAATTTTCTTCTTCATCCTTGATGTGTTTTAATTTCTCTTCTGTTTTTCTTGTCTATGTTAAACTGCATGTTTAGTTTCAGTTTTAAGTTTAGCCGTGTGATTCTCATTCTTCTTCATCCTTGATGTGTTTTAATTTCTCTTCTGTTTTTCTTGTCTATGTTAAACTGCATATTTAGTTTCAGTTTTAATTTTAGCCGTGTGATTCTCCTTCTTCTTTATCTCCTATTTATACTAGGGATTTTTCTTTGATGTTGGCTTACAATACCTCTTATGTTCTTTTATCTGCTAACTGGCATGTTTAAGATTGGGGTTAATCTTTGGAAACTTGGTTCAATGATCCTGGTTTTCATTTCTGTCATTTCATATGATAAGATTAGGGATTTTTCTTCATTTATTCTTCATGTCCTTCCTGTTCATCTTTACCTCTACTACCTGTTCACCTGCATGTGTTAGATTAGGTTTAGCTTTTGAAAAGTTTAGGTCTAGTGGTTCTGATTATTATCATTCTTGTTTATTCTGTTAGAGCCGTGTCATGATAGTCCATTAGTGTTATGTCTGACTAAGCCATGTTTTATCTCTTATTGATTGTTTGTGAGAGTCTATGCTCCTGTGTGTGCCTGTGTCATGAACCCTTGGTAATTCTGAGGTTTTTCAAATATCATATGACTTGAACTAGGAAGTGATTAGGTCAGACCTAACATAGATTCATACTTTGTCACATGTAATCCAATAATATGAGTTGATGGATTGAAATTCAACCATATCAATTGTTTCCTCTGAGTTTGGGTTGATTAATCCATTTTATTTGATCATGTGTGTTTCTGTGTGCAATACATGTTGGTAATGATTAAGTTTTTGCTAGTTCTTGTTGATTATAAATGTTTGATTAACACTGATTATACTTTAGGGAATTGGTTATAGCTGTTAGTGCTAGGCTTCATAAATTGGTTAGTTATGAAGTAGGTTAAAATTGAAAATCTCAAAAAATAGGCTACAAGTTAAATAAGTGACCAAGAGGGGTCAATTTTGCAATTGACCTACTCTATTAGGTCCCTCATACTGGCCAACACTTAAAAGGTGGCTAGTTGTGTAATAATTGGCTAAGTCTGCAAAAGCAGACTTGCCTAGGCTCTGTTTGAGCCCTGAACCTTAGGTGGCTAAGTCTGCAAAGACCTTAGTCCAGCCTATGTTCAGTAATTGGGCTTCAATTGCCCAGGCTAAGTCTCAACTTGAGACTGGCCATTAGTTAAATAGCTCAATTAAGCAGGCTAGTCCTGCAATTAGTTTAATTAGCCTTAAATGAACAAAAATAGGTTATTAAGCAATAATTGGCCTAAGAGTGGTCAACTTTGCAAAAGGTTGACCAACTCTATAAGGCCCTAACATACAGTCCACCTTAAAAAGGAGCTGGTTGTGCAAAATGGCTAAGTCTGCAAATGCAGACTTGCCCAGGCTTTCTTTTGAGCCCTGAACATTAAAGTGGCCAAACCTGCAAAGGTTTTGGGCCCAACTGTTCAGCAATTGGGTTTAATTACCCAAGCCAAGTCTTAACTTGAGACTGGCTTATTTTTAAAGGGTTAATCTCAATAATAAAGCAGGCTAGTCCTGCAATTAGTTTAAAATTGAAATAATTTGGTCTCAATTAACTAGATCTAAGTCAAAATAGGTTAAATTTGAAATAGTTTTCTAAAATAGTATTGGCCAGCCCTTAAATACCAATGCAAGGGCTGGCTATTAGTTAAATAAATCCACAAAGAGCTGAAACTTGACCTAGGCAGTCGGGTAAATCAGCAAAGTCTTTGAGGGCATATAGGGAATTGGAAATAGTATTCTGGTAAATAATTTAGAACCTAAGAGGGTAAGGGAGTCATTTGTACCCCTGATTTCTGCAATTTTGCAGAGGTTTAAGGGTATAATGGTCTCCTTAAAAAGGAAAATCAGTAAAAATCCCAAACCCCTAAGGCTACATTGGTAAAAAGCCCCAAAAAGAATCTTTTAGAACCTTCCAGCACATGCTGGAAGGGATTTGGTAACAGATTTTGGGGCCTAAGTGCAAGTTTTATAGTTTTAAGAGGGGAGAAGTGGGATTTAATCCCAAACTTTCTCCCCAAGTCATCAGCCCTTCCCACAACTATAAATACCCCTAAAAAGGGCTGATAAGGGGGTTCCAATGAATTTTGAAATTCATTTAGGCTGACTTTTGGATAAGAAAAGTTTAGAGTAAAAGATAGTAATATAGCAATAGTTTTCTGCATTTATTCGAGTGAGGATATGGTTCAGTCGCCTGTGTTTGTGGTTTTCTGCTCGAGTTTGTGCCTGGGTTTCTTGTGTTCCTGTTGCTGTGGTATTTGCTTTGTGGATATTCAGTCAATCTGTTGCATTTGCTATTCGAGTCTTGCTGTTACTTATCTACCTAATCCCCCTAGACTCATTGGAATTTCTTGTTGATTTAGGTACATTTCTCCTTCATTTGAAGTTGTAATGGCGAGCTATTTGAGATGAAAAATGAAGATCTAGAATATTTTATTACCTGTTATGTAATTTTAGTTTAAATTTATAGTGTATTACAATAGATAGTAGAGAAAAAACAAACACAAAAGATGTAATAGCTAGTATAGTAGTAGTGGTATAGTAGTAGTATAGTCATAGTCATAAATCACTTAGTTAAATAGGTAAGAATCATAAAACAAGGCTAAATAACCCTGATATGAATCGATAACAGCAAATCCAGTCAACTCACTTAGGTAATAAGATTTGGAAGTTGATATCTGGATTCGAATAAGTTTAAAGAGGAAACAACCTGATTGAAGCAATAGCTGGGGTGAAACTGGCTTTAATAACATTAAATAAGCTTGGCTCGTAGTAAAATCAGTAGTTTAATCATGACAAGTTTTTTTGAGCCGCTAGATTAAAGTGTTTTAAGTTCCATTCATGATTGTTTAAACTGGTGATTAGTCTACTCGTAAACAAAGGCTCAGATGTGATTAAGTTTTAACAAAGGGAAACAAATAGATAGTGAAACGGTTTAAGTAGGACAGATCTGTGATGATATGAGGTTTAGCCCAAAATGAAACCAGTGATATAATTAAGCATCAATAAATAACTTGTTTAACCTCTTTTAGATATTATAATTAGTTAGCCAAATCATTCTTATTTGATCAATGCTCATAGATAATTAAGCTGTGCTATTAGATTTTTCTATTTTGACCAGTAAACAATTAGACATTAGTATAAAACTTTAGTTGTAAATTGGCTTGAAGATAGTCTGTTGAGTTCAAGTGTATCGATATTTGATTTAGAGTTAGCAATCTATCTATTAACTTTCCTTTTCTGATAAATAAAAGTAATTCTATTTCATTCTCAGTGTCTGTTCTACTATGAATTCTATATTGTCCGTTTGCCATTATTATCATAAATCTGGTTTGGGCCTGTTATACAGCGAAGGCCTGGACTGTGCTCGTGAATCCGCTAGGCCATTGAGCCTAAGCCTAATTCAGGTTATTAAGGCCTGGATTTATATGGTGTTGTCCTGAATATTATTCCAAAAGTCCAGGCCCGATGGAGAAAGAAAATATATGGGCCTGGAATGTTTAGTATTAGGAATCGGCTAAGGGAAAAAACATAAATAGAAAACATAGTATACACCTCTTAGGATTGGGACTCTAAAATTAAATCGGGATGAGCCTCGCACGACACCAAACAGCGGGGCCCCCCTTTTAGTAATGAAATAATGTTTGTAATAGATCCGGAGAGGCTAATAGTGAATTCCATAGTCTCTCCCAAAAGATTTAAAAGCCGATAGACGTTATTTAGGGCACGATTTTAATGTACTTTCCATTGAACGAGTGTGCACTTGGTGCGACTCAAATCCAAATCTCGGCAAAGCTGAAATACACCAAATGTCATAGGCGTACTGGTTGCGATATGACTCGAGGTGTGTTTTCACAATGCCGCAAATTCCATAAAAATAATACTTAAGTAAAAGGCACTATATGTTGTTAAAATCTGTGATTAAGTCAAACAAGAGTCGGGAACGACAATTGAGCGACCGTGCTAAAACCACGGAAGCCGGGAATGCCTAACACCTTCTCCCGGGTTAACAGAGTTCCTTATCCGGATCTTTGCTTCGCAGACATTTTTAAGAGTCAAATTCCTTGGATTCGGGATTAACCGGTGACTTGGGACACCGTTATCTTCCCAAGTGGCGACTCTGATTAATCTCAATAAAATCCTGAACTGATTGTCCTTTAATTGGAAAAACTCCTTCCTCTACGCTATTATATCCGTTTCGGGTATTCGAGCGTCGAGGTATACCCTACAAGCGTATCTATATGCTTATTTCCCAAAGTGGGTGTAGTAAAAAGGGAGGTGTGACAGCTCTGGCGACTCTGCTGGGGATCCCAACCCCGAACTTCGGTTTCAGGGTTTAAGAACTCGAGCTCTTTAGAATTGCCGTTCGTGACATTGTTTGACTTCATTATATGATTTGAACAACATTCTATGTGATTTATCGCTTTGATATTATGTGGATCGTATATAAAATTGTGCCGAAAACCCTTCTCGCTTCACCCCCGGGGATGTGCTTACTGGTTGAGACTCCCCTTTCTGTTAAAGTCACCCTAAATTAAGACAATAGAGGACGGATAAGTTACAAAGCTGATTGACTCTGCGAGTCACCGGTACGTAGCCCCGTCCTCGATTCGAGTTGTCCGCTCGGGTACACGATCTAGCATTCTATGAAACTGTAAGATTTTGAACATAGGTCTAGGACGATTATTTGCATCATATCTGACTTAGGGGACTCAACACAGGGGTTGGGTCCGTCTAGGACAGGTGACCCGGTATCTAAAAGACCGAGCATATTATATGTTGCATTATTATTGTCCTTGATTCGTTATGCGGACCGGCGGAAATCCCGAGGATAGAAAAATTGTTGAAAAAGAAAGAAAAAAAAGGGAAATAAGAGTTAGTGAAAATAGGTATCCAAAAAATCCGAAAAATTGAAAAAATGATGATGGTTTTTGTTGTTGAAATAAATTGGTCAATTAATCTGACCGAACTATGCAGGTTTGATTCTCGCCGTTAGGTGTGATACGTAGGCAACCCTCAAACGGGTCCAAAAACACTTTTAGAAAAAGACCAAAAAGATTTTCCTTTTCAAATAATCGAGGTGATTGCTATTTTTGGAAACGACCAAATGTTCTGAAAGGACGCTGGAAGGTTGTTTTGGCAAAGATGGCCACTTCGAAAAGCCATATTCTTTCAAAAATGAAAACTTGCATTGAAAAAGATTTTTATTTTTTCTAAATAAAATCGCCTTAATAAATGTGCAGGACGAGCACAATGATGAATGAACATTTCTCCTTAAATAAAATCCCTTTGGAGCTGAAACTGTGGTGGCAAGACATGGGATCAGATCGTCAGAAATGGGTCAAAGGTTACTTGAAAGATCTTACGGGGCTATTGGACATAATCCCCCTAGGCGACATGATTAGAGCATTGGTCACATTTTGGGATTCGACACACAATGTATTGCATTTCCCAGATTTTGAACTCACCCCTACTCTAGAGGAAATTACTTTCTATATCGGGAAGAATGAGGTCCCGTTAATAGGAAAATACCCGGTATCTCCAAGGGCGGTAACAGTGCATTATTTTCTGGACTCTTTGAAAATTGCCAGGAATGTTCACAATGAAGATCTAGCCAACGGGTTTTGTTCCTTAAACTTCATCTATAGTAGGTATGGACACATCGGGGGTTTCAACGACCCCACGAACAAGTTATGCAGCAAGTCCAACCGAGCAAAATGGGAGGAGCACCGGAGGTTTGCTTTCTTAGTGGCATTTCTCGGAATTGTCATATTTTCGAGAAAAGATGGGCATACCAGCACAAAGGTTGCCGGGGTAGCTAGCACATTGATAGTACAAGACAATTGTACTCTAGCTCCAATGATTGTAGCTGACATCTACCGTGCTCTGACTGCGTGCAAAGCAGGAGCCAGCTTCTTTGAAGGGTGTAATTTGATTTTGCAAATTTGGTTAATTGAACATCTATGTCATCATCCTTCGTTCTCAAGTTATGGTTCGGCTGAACGAACATGTTTGGAAGAATTCTGTATGAGAACAAAAGAAGTGAAATTGCCGGAGGGAGTTGAAGATTGGATTTTGCATCTTCGATCATTAATTGATGGCCAGATCGATTGGACATATGATTGGCTACCTCTTGACGAGGTAATATATATGCCAACGGAAGGGTCACCATTTTTGATCATGGGCTTGAAAATCATCCAACCTTATGCCCCATACAGGGCCCTGCGACAATTGGGTAGATGTCAAATTATTCCGAGAGACGGGGACCTCAGTTCGCAAGCTATAGAAATTGGTCCGGATGGGCAATTCCCGGAAGAAAAGATCCGGCAAATCTGGAATGAGTGTCAAAACCTAAAAATGGATACTTGTGTGCAGAATAGAGCCCGGGGAGAAGTATCGTCAGGATACTCCACATGGTACCGACGGGGTGTTGAGCATGAACGTCTTTCAAAAAGACCTCACCTGCAAGAATTGATGGAGCAGTCCAAGGAAAATCAGAATTGGGCGGCCAAAAAAAAAGAATACAAGGCCAAAATCAGCTTGTTGGAGGATAAATTGAGAAATCTCCACTTTTAAAGTGGTTTACAGGCAGCATCTGATGAAGGAGAGAAGAAACAGCTGAAGAAAGAAAACGAAATGTTGAAGGCTCAGATTGCTCAAATGAAAATTGCATCCAAGACCCCGGTTCGCTTAGCCCGGGATGAGAAATTAATTGAGATTCTCAGGCGCAAAGTAAATGACTACAGCTTTGACTTAGACAAGGCTGAAAAGGAATTAGTCAGGGCTCGGAAACAAATAGCCAGAGACGCTGAGGAAATAGCCAAGTTGGTTCGGCAGTTACAAGATAAGCATGAATTTGAGGTAGCTCGGCTCAGAAAGAAAATGGTTTCAGCCACGGTTAAAAGTAACAAGATTATCAAGGATCTCGAAGAAGAGAAAGAGCACTGTTACACAACTATGGCTCATCTGGAGTTGGAGCTACAACAAATACAGAATGATAACCAACATACCTTGGATGCTCGTACTGAACAAATAAGCCAATTGTTGCAAGAAAAGGGGGTCATTCGAGAGAAGATTGTTCGCATTGCTCAATACATAACCCGAAAGAGTCAACTGTGTGAAGATATGTCTCGAGGAACCTTTGTATCAGCGGTAAAGTTCTTAGTGCAACAAGTCATGTCTAACCTAGATAGGTTCCAAAGAGGATTAGCATATAGGCCCGCGGCAAGATCGAACGATGTCTCGCGGGCACTAGGAGCATTAATGTATTCATAGGGCATGCATCATCTTTTTATATTTTTTCTTTGCATCAGCATTACAATATCATCTTGTAATCAATGTTTTGAATTATCAATGAAAATCAAGTGTTGTTGTCAATTCTTTTGCTTTATGACATTTCTTCTAATTTCGATAGGCAAATAAATAGGAACGTAATTATGAAAATGACAAGAAAAGAAAAAAAAAGAAAGGAAAAGAAAAAAAAAGAAAAGAGAAAAAAAAGAAATGATTGGTTCAAATGAGCAGCGGCCGGGATGATGCATGACGACTCGAGGAAAATGTGTTTGTTTTAAAGTCGTTGCATTTTATCTTCTCATGCGCTAACAACTAATGGGTATTGATGTTTGTGAGTCCAGATTTTATTGGCAACTGGCATTCTGGCTACTCACCCTTACAACACGAGATACAAGAAAATGACGAAAGCTGTGTCCCAAGAAATTGAGGCAACTATCGTGGATCCTGCTCAAGAAGAGGAGATTGTAGACGTAGCAGGGATGAAGGAGGAAATGTACAAATTAAAGCAACAGATGGCTGAAATGTACCAGGCTTGGTCTAGAGGTCATCCCCTGCCGACTTACCCTGCATCCCTCCAGCTAACCCCAATCCTGAACCACCTACGATGAATTCATCCTCCACATACCGTGATTACCATCACTATTATGCCTCCACTTCCCAAGTACCACCACCTCCAACAAAACAAGCACCACCTCATCTACCCCAAGTTGCTCCAGTGTATGTGGCACCTCTACCTGCTGCCCTGCACAAATTATCTAGTGAACCAATGTTCCACATACAAGATCCTCATTACTACCCGCCCGAACAGAATTTCCGACAGCACAAATCTCATACCCCGCTGATGGAAACGAGTGTAGAGAGAATTGCTAAGAATCGGGGGCAAGAAGAGATGGCCAGGAAGGTGAAAAGTCTGGAAAATGCCTTTCGCAATATGCAAGGATTGGGAGGGCAGGTGAGCGTGGCATACAAGGATTTATGTCTGTTCCCTGAAGTGCAACTTCCCGTTGGATTTAAGTTGCCAAAGTTTGATATGTATAGCGGATATGGAGATTCGGTGGCCCACCTCAGGGGATATTGTAGCATAATGAGAGGTGCGGGAGGCAGGGATGAGCTGTTGATGGCGTATTTTAGCAAGAGTTTAAGCGGTTCAGCTTTAGAGTGGTATACTCGACAGGATCATACAAGGTGGTTCGTCTGGGACGATCTTGCGCAAGCCTTTGCAAACCACTTTCAATACAATCTAGAAATCATACCTGATAGACTATCCCTTACAAAGATGGAGAAAAAGCCAGGAGAAAGCTTCAGGGAGTTCGGTTTCAGATGGAGGGAGCAGGCTGCGAGAGTAGATCCGCCGATGAAGGAAAGAGAGATGGTGGATTGTTTCCTACAGGCTTTGGAGCCTACATATTATGGTCATTTAGTGTCAGCAATTGGAAAAAGTTTCAATGAGGTCGTGAAGATGGGAAGCTTTGTTGAGGAAGGTTTGAAAACAAACAAAATCATATGTTTTTCGGCCATTAAGGCCACAAATCAAGCAATACAGACTGGGAACGGAGGAGCAATGGGAAAGAAGAAAAAGGAAGAGATAGCAACTGTAGAAAGCAGGCCTTGGAACCGTAAAGTTCATAGTAAAAGATGGTAATATAGCAATAGTTTTCTGCATTTATTCGAGTGAGGATCTGGTTCAGTCACCTGTGTTTGTGGTTTTCTGCTCGAGTGTGTGCCTGGGTTTCTTGTGTTGCTGTTGTTGTGGTTTTTGCTTTGTGGATCTTTAGTCAATCTGTTGCATTTTCTGTTCGAGTCTTGCTGTTACTTATCTGCCTAATCCCCCTAGACTCATTGGAATTTCTTGTTGATTCAGGTACATTTCTCCTTCATTTGAAGTTGTAATAGCGAGCTATTTGAGATGAAAAATAAAGATCTGGAATATTTTATTACCTGTTATGTAATTTTAGTTTAAATTTATAGTGTATTACAATAGATAGTAGAGAAAAAACAAACACAAAAGATGTAATAGGTAGTATAGTAGTAGTGGTATAGTAGTAGTATAGTCATAATCATAAATCACTTAGTTAAATAGGTAAGAATCATAAAACAAGGATAAATAACCCTGATATGAATCGATAACAGCAAATCCAGTCAACTCACGTAGGTAATAAGATTTGGAAGTTGATATCTGGATTCGAATAAGTTTAAAGAGGAAACAACCTGATTGAAGCAATAACTGGGGTGAAACTGGCTTTAATAACATTAAATAAGCTTGGCTCGTAGTAAAATCAGTAGTTTAATCATGACAAGTCTTTTTGAGCCGCTAGATTAAAGTGTTTTAAGTTCCATTAATGATTGTTTAAACTGGTGATTAGTCTACTCGTAAACAAAGGCTCAGATGTGATTAAGTTTTAACAAAGGGAAACAAATAGATAGTGAAATGGTTTAAGTAGGACAGATCTGTGATAATATGAGGTTTAGCCCAAAATGAAACCAGTGATATAATTAAGCATCAATAAATAACTCGTTTAACCTCTTTTAGATATTGTAATTAGTTAGCCAAATCATTCTTATTTGATCAATGCTCATAGATAATTAAGTTGTGCTCTTAGATTTTTCTATTTTGACCAGTAAACAATTAGACATTAGTATAAAACTTTAGTTGTAAATTGGCTTGAAGATAGTCTGTTGAGTTCAAGTGTATCGATATTTGATTTAGAGTTAGCAATCTATGTATTAACTTTCCTTTTCTGATAAATAAAAGTAATTCTATTTCATTCTTAGTGTCTGTTCTACTATGAATTCTATATTGTCCGTTTGCCATTGTTATAATAAGGAGAGAATGAAGATAATAGAAATATCATCGAGCATAATTTTAAACTCGGAGATATGGTATTGCTATAAAACTCAAGACTAAGTTTATTTATGGGAAAATTGAAATCACAATGGTCGGGGCCATTTTGTTTGGTTGAAATTCACCCCACTGGTGCCGTAGAAATTGCTGCGAAAAATGGCTCTCGCACAATTAGAGTCAATGTGCACAAGTTGTAAAATTATATGGGAATGGATGAGGCAAATGAAGTGTTAGTGACCCATTTGATCGATCTTCCAATGTTGATCGTACCTTAAATTCACTTACCTACTTCATGCTGCGACATTAAATCAGGCGCTTGTTAGGAGGCAACTCAATATTTAACATCACTAACCCATAATTGTAGTTTAGGATTATTAGAAGTTAGGAGCTATGAGACTTGTTTGGGAAGGTAAAAGAGTGAATTCGACATAAAATAAGTACACAATAGATTCAGGGGCAAACCATAATCTAAAAAAATGAGCTCAGAGAAAAATACACCACCGCGCCGCAGTGTGCGACACCTCCAATTTATTTTCTCTGTTCTTCATAGAACAGATGACCCAACCCTCTCCCCAAATCCCCCACTCTCTTTTCTTCTCAAATTCCTCCCCCACACTCACCTTCCATCCCTTCCATTCATCCTCAAGGTAAGTGTTTCTCTACTCTCATCTATTTTCTTTAAGTTATTCATTGTAGTTGAGTAGAATAATTAACTTGAACTAAACACTAGGTAGTGTAGTGGTGCTAATTTTTTTCCATTTCTTTGCTTATTTTGGGCGTGCTTAACTTGTTAGGTTTCCATTGTGCTTATACTTGTGGAAGATTTTTAGTATGTCTTGATGCTTATAGAAAATTTTAATGGTGAAGATGGGTGGAGGTTCCTTAAAGGCCGAAAATTGGTGGAATATTTGTGAAAATTTGGAGCACTTTGTGCCCCTGTTACATTGTGATGGTGGTAGGATGGTTGATTGATATGGTGTGTAGTAATCTTGGAAGAATTAAAGTTAAAATTATGAGGTAACTATGGTGAATACCATGTGCTTGATTAAATGCCTCAATGACATAGAAAGTGATGTTGTAGCTTAGTGGAGGATGATTGTTATGAGATAATCTAGTGCTAGGAGCTAATTGGAATGTTCGATTCATGCTTTGTGCTAGTGTAGTGTTATGTTGTACTTTATAAAGTTTGTTAGCAGTGCATTAGTATAATTTTTTTCCTTCTCTTCTTAGTTACTAGATTAGCTTCTTAATTTGTACTTTAAGCTAGCAGAGTCCATGGTTTTGTGATTGTACCATTATGTTGGTGGTTGAATATGTTGTTGATTGCTTGTGGCACACTTCCAATAAGGTAGCCTAAGCCCCTGATGTACAATTTACCTGTGAACATGCCATTAACATAAGTGTGGGGTAGTTACCCTATTTGGTCTTATTTTGGTTTACATGTTGTGGATAATATTGTTTGTCTTGTGGAGGTACAATGTCTTACCGCCCGAGCAAATGCTCTAACACTGGTTTTTCTGAGGTTGCATCTAGTAGTCATCGAGGTGGGAGATGGGCACCTCCCCCCACCCTAGTGGAGGAGGAAGAGGAGCACTTTGAACCTGATGTGGATGAGGTTCCAGAATGCAAATATGGTATACGGGGTGTCCCAGCTCATGCTCTATGCTGGTTCCTGACATTTATCTCGGTGGTGCCACCAGAGCCTAAGGTTGCTATTAACGATGGGAAGTTGGCCCGAAAATAAAGTGAGATATACAATAACATGGGGTTTTGATAGTCTGTTCCATCCCGGTGATGCGGTGAATATGGCCCTAGTCAAAGAGTTTTATGCCAATTGCAACTTGCGGCCAAATCGGATGCTGTGTACAAAGTACGTGTACGAGGTAAATTCATTTGTATTTCCTCTAGGTGATCAATCAAATTATGGGGTTCGTAGAGCATTCCCACAATCTCTTTTAGAGGTTTCTCCATCATTTAGACTATCCGATTATCCGCTAACTACTATGTGGAGTTGACTCTTCTGCTACATGGTCACGGAATGCAAATGAGTTCCATTAGGACATGAAGAAGAGTACATTCAAGAGGCCATCCAGGGTTGTTTTGCGGTTGATTAATGCTAAAATCATGCCCACTTAGAGTGACACTGATGTCCCATGACTAAAGTGTGTTTGATCTATGCCTTATTGACATAGATGCGGGTTGATATTGGCAAACCCTTGCTACAGCATATGGCTAGAGTGCAACCACTTGGGGCCCGTTGTCTCTATTACCCGAGTATGATCTGTCGATTGTTGCGAGCATACCATGTAGAGGAGGAGTTTCACTATGAACGAACTTTTCCAGTGACATATCCTATTAAGGTGTATGATGTTACATCGACGATAAACCCCCTATTATTTCTGTTAATTCGGACCAGAGGATGGTCTGCATTGAGGAGACACTACAGCTATTGTTTGTTGACTTGAGCCTTCATGCTGCTCAGGGGGAGGCCGATTTGGAGGAGTTGCAGCAAGATCGCCCCTTTCTTCTATCACTCAGTAGTGGTTGGGTTTGACGGGAGGAGGACAGCTGCCACCTGATGAGCACGTGAACTCCATACCCTCCGATGATAAGGAGTATTTACGCACCTTCGAGGGTGTTGATGATTAGGCCTTGGGCCTCAGGGAGTCACCTTCTTTTCACTCTTGATTTTACTATTTTGCATTAGGGATAATACAATCTCTTAAGTGTGGGGTGGGGTGCTCCTATTTGATTGTACTTGTTGTTTCTTTTATTTGCTAATTGATTTTGTTTGATTTGTTTCTTACTTTCATAGATACTGTGGTCTGTAAACTATAATTCTAAACTCTATCTATATGTAATAGCTGGTAATTAAGTGTTTAGTTGACTATTCCCGAAGATGGATTTTGTCGACCGTTTCTTAAGGGAGATGAGTCGAAATAATTTTTATATATATATATATATATATATATATATATATATATATATGTATATGTATGTGAAAATCCAAAAATATGTCTTTTATTTTAGTTTTTTTGGGTAATTTAATTATTCCCTCTTGGTTTTTCTTTGGACCGCAGTTCTTTTCCTAGGGTTTTGCTTGAACCGGATATTGTTAAATCTTTTTATTTTTAAGAATTAAGAATCTTTAGTCAGAAAGCTAATTTAAATGATCAATTTTCCTTTACTACATATGCCTTGAGAGTAGTAAGTGCCTTAGATGTGACACCTAGGCTCAATTTTGACTCTTAAATAAGTGCCTTAAATTGTGTGATTATAACCGTGCTTAACAGCTTTGGCTACAGTGTCTTGATGAGTCCTTTCTTGAGTGAGTTATGTGCCATGTATGTGTAAGATATTATATTATTCGATGCATTGCATTTGATGTCTAGAGCTTGCCCCGTGTGTTTGCAAAGCGAAATAGTAGTTTTGTTCAGTCTTGGAAGTGATATAGGCGTTTCTTTGTTGAACCAGATATGTAACGTAGTTAACCCCTTTGAGCCTGTAATCCATTTTTTTTTGGCAACCATAACACAAGCCTTATCCAATTATTTGAACTGACCATATATTTGAACCATTTCACCTCTCAAGAGCAATTGAATTGTAAGGAACCTTGCAAAGATTAAAATGTGGGGTGGTTGATTTGAATTTTGAGTGGAGCTAATGAAATAAAGAGATTGGTACACTGTGTTGAAAAAATAAGAGCCACTTGAATTGAAAGAAAAAGATATAAATAGTTGTATTGTTGTGAAAAAAAAAGTGACTCCTGATGTAATTGTGCTTAAAGAGTATGGGGTAATGTACATTCAAGTGAAGGTGGAATTTGGTTTGACATAAGTGGGGTTTTAAATGTTAAAATATATGCATTAAAGTGCTTGGGGAGGAGTAGTCACTCTGATAGCTAAATGTATCCTACCCATCCCTCAGTCGACATTACAGCCAAATACTGTCCTACTTGATCCTAGACTGAATGAGCTCGACTAGTAGAGTAGTACACTTTGGGCAAGCCTATGGTGCGTATTTTTATTTATGAGAGTTAGTGAATTATTTATATTTTGAGTTCCTAATTGTTCTTAAATTTTATTGTGTTCGGAATTACTCTCTTTTGTTGTGTGAGAGCATGTGATTCATGAAGAAAAGGTAATGTCATTGACCTCTATGTTAGAATGACTGGGCGAGTTGTGAATAATGCATGGTACTTTTGAGTCAAATCTTGAGGGTGGGATGTTATGGTAAGGCACACAGTCTACTTTAATTATTCTTGGCATGGTGTATTAGGGAGGTTGTTTGATGTAAGGTTATCCCTAGGTGGAGTGTAATTCAAATGCTCGAGGACGAGCAATGGGTTAAGTGTGGGGCGTTTGTATACGGTGAAACCAGGGGGTCCAATTTCCCTGTCATTAGGGTGCCCCGCAAATGTGCTTCTTGATGTTTGAGACCAAGGTCGAGGCTTGCCTTCAAGGGATATCGGGTTTCGACCTCGGGGCAGTGCAGAACAACGACTGTATTGAGGAAGAGGGGAGTTCCCAAAGAGTGTAGCTAGGGCTGATAAAATCTGTCAGGCTATTCTGAAGTAGTTAGTCTGAGCCTACATCATAGCATTAGCTAGTTGTCCCATCCCTACTCCTTTGTCATTAATGTATTTTGTACTATGTTGGGATCCCATTTTATATAAAGGGGGTCTTTGACACTTTGTAGAGGTCTGTTGCTCCAATAACTCTACACGAAGTATATAAGAACATTCTCTTTTCTCTCTAACATATTCTCTTGATATTATTGCTCTCATTTATTACATTCATTATTCATTTATTTCTTATCATTGACCATAAAAATCCTTTGTTGATTATCTTAAAATTTTTATCCCTTCCTCGGTTACCCATAATAGATCGAGCCCGAGCCCTGAAATCAACCTGAGACCCCGTATCGATATGCCCGAGGCCCAGATTGGCTCTTTAGCTCGCATTTCATCTCCAATTCTATACACATAGCATCATCCGCATGAACAACTATCATAAAAATAGATCAGGTATTTTAGAGTCCCATCAATAAATTTAATGGTTATTACCATTTTCACAATAAAAGTCTGGCGCCCAACGTGGGGCTAAAAATAATAATCATTATTTTCTTGCTAGTTTCATTACACAATGCAAGTTCTTTTTCACGATTTTTCTTATGTAGAGATCTTCAGTTTCAGGTCGTAATGCCTGGCTTAGTAAATATAGTGGAAAGCGATAACCTTGAAAACCACAAAGAAAAGGATATGGCTTTTCCTGGTGCCGGTATACCATTGCAAAATTCAGCCTGGGCGGATGAAGAGGTTTTTCGACACAAAGTCCATATGATTATTGGAGGGACCGACATCCCCCAAGGATCCATGTTCAAATGAACAAGAACGTCCACTACAGAAGAAAGGCCAACCAAAATTTGCATGGCCGAAGACACCCTCACATTCAGCGGGGAAGATCTCGAGACCATGACAAAATGGCACAATGACGCGCTGGTGATCTCATTTCTTTTAAACAATACTAGGATCAAACGTGTTCTCGTGGACCCAAGCAGTCGGCCAATATAATCAGATCATAGGTAGTAGGATAATGGGGCTACTTGATCGAGTCACACCCATCTCCTGGGTTCTCCATGGCTTCAACGTGACCGACGAAGTAACAAAAAGAGAGATCATTCTCCTAGTTGACACATTCGATGCGGTTCAGAGCACCGAATTCCAAGTTATCGATGGCGACATGAGGTACAATGCATTGCTTGGCAGGTCTTGGATACAGTGGATGAGGGAAGTACCGTCAACCCTACACCAGGAGATAAAATTCCCCATAAAGGATGGCATAACAACCGTGTATGGAGAATAGTAGGTAGTGAAAGAAATGTTCGTGGTTTACCATGAGGTGTTGACCCCCACACACCCGACCTTGGATGTGCCTAGGAACGTACAGACCCTCGAGGACGACGAAGAACATTTCTTCGCTCCTCAAACCTTTATTGCCCCTGAACAAACGGATGTAACTAAGTCAACAATCAAGGATCTGGAGTAGGCAATTTGGATCGAACGTCTCCCAGACCGTAATGTATACCCGGGAACGGGACTAACCGCCTAAATCAAGAAAGGATTCATTCAATTTGTTATTAACAATATCGTCTGTTTTGCTTGGTCCCACTTAGATATGACAAGAATTTCGCTAGGAATAACCTCCCACATACTGAGTGTCGATCCCAGGTTTAAACCGGTAAAGTAGAAGAGAAGACCATAGTTCGAGGTAAAACACGCCTTCGTCAAATAAGAGGTAACGAAACTTCTTAAAATAGGATCCATTAGAGAGGTAAAATACTCTGAATGGATAGCCAATATAGGAGTAGTACCTAAAAGGGAAATAAGCTAAGAATGTGTTATAAAGACTTGAAAAAGGCATGCCCCAAAGATTTCTTCCCATTACCTAACATCGATCATCTGATCGATGCTAACGGTGGTCCATGAGACCCTCACCTTTATTGATGCATGCTCGGGGTATAATCAAATCCAGATGAACCCCGAGAACAGGTCAAAGACCTCATTCATGACGAAGTATGGCACCTACAGCTACAACATAAACCCCTTCGGGCTAAAAATGCAGGGGCTACATATTAGCGCCTAGTTAATAAAATGTTCAAGCATCAAGTAGGAAAATCTATGGAACTGTATATGATGATATGCTAGTGCAGTCCCTACACACAGAGGATCATTTAACTCATTTGCAGAAAACTTTCGACATCCTCAGAAGTTACAACATGAAGCTCAACCCCGAGAAGTGTGCCTTTGAAGTGGGTTTAGGCAAATTCTTGGGCTTCATGGTATTAAACAGGGGGATCGACATCAACCCTGACAAAATTAAGGTCCTGGAAGAAATCACGGTAATAAACAACGTAAAGGCCGTGCAACAGCGAACAAGGAGAATAACGACTCTAGAAAGATTCATATCAAGGGCATCAGACATGAGCGATTATTTCTACTCTTTACTCAAAAGAAAGAACAACTTCAAATAGACTCCAGAACACCAACATGCCTTGGAGGAGTTAAAATGATATCTGACCAGCCTGCCTTACTCCATACGCCAAAAGAGGATGAAATAATATACATGTACCTGGCCGTGTCCGAAATACCAGTAAGTCGCGTGGTGGTTTGAGGGGATCAAGGTACATAATTTCTTGTTTATTATGTAAGCTGGACCCTAGAGGATGCCAAAACCAGATAACACTATCTAAAAAAATTGGCTCTCGCACTAATAAGCGCCTCGCAAAAATTGAAGCCCTATTTTCAATGCCATCGTATTTGCTTTCTATCGAAATATCCTCTCCGAAGCACACAACACAAACATGAGATGTCAGGCCAATTGCACAAATGGGCCATTGCACTCGGGGGGTATGATATCGAGTATCAATCCAAATAGCCATCAAGTCCAAATTTTGGTGGTTTTCATGGATGATTGTTTGCCCTCCCTCGTACCTGAGGTAGAGAAGGAACTTTAATTAAACTCAGGAATATTTTCTGGGGTATGGACCCTGTTTACAGACGGTGCCACAAACATAAGAGGATCCGAGCTCGAGATAGTCCTGAAGCCACCCGTCGGCGGTGTAATCATACAATCTATAAAGCTTGCAAAATTCAGTAACAACGAAGCAAAGTACGATGCTATGATTGTAGGTTTAGATCCAGTCAAAAGCTTAGGGGCCGAGACCATCAAGGCAAAATGCGATTCAATCCTGGTAGTAAGCCAGGTGAATGGAATCTACGAAGCTCGAGAAGATAGGATGTAGAGATATCTGAATAAAATCCAAGACTCACTACGTCACTTCAAAGAATGGACCTTAGTCCATGTACCTCAAGAGCAGAACAGTGAGGCCGATGCCCTCCTAAACCTGGGATCATCTGTTGAAGAAGATGACCTACTCCCCGGGGCTAATGGTCAATTATCTAATTCAGTAGTCAAGGAGGGTGATGCCGCGATTAATTCCACCAGCCTAACTTGGGATTGGAGAAATAAATATATTGAATATTTATTAGATGGAAAGTTGCCCGCAAATCCAAAATAATAGAGGGCCCTGCGAACCAATGCATCCTGGTTCTCGCTCGACGAAAACAAGACTCTGTAAAGAAGAACTTTTGATGGCCCCTTAGCGGTATGTCTAGGGCCAGATGATACAGACTATGTACTGTGAGAAATTCACATGGGTACTTGCAAAAACCATTCTGGCGCTGACTCTTTAGTCCAAAAGGTGATCAAGGTAAGCTACTACTGGGACAACATGGAAGGACACTAAGGAATTCATCCAAAAATAAGACAAATGCCAGAGATTTGCCGCCAAATTCACCATCCTTATGAATAAATGCATTCAGTCTTATCACCATGGCCATTCATGAAATGGGGAATAGACACCATCGACCTACTTCCAATGGCACTAGGTAAAGCTAAATTCATTTTATTTATGATTTATTATTTCTCAAAATGGGTGGAAGCGTAGGCCTTCGAGAAAATAAGAGAAAACTAAGTCATTAACTACATATGGGATCACATTATGTGCTGATTCAGAATTCCCTCCGAGATAACAAGCGATAATAGGAGGAAGTTCATCGGGAGCAAGGCAACACAGTTCCTTGAAGACCATAAAAATCAAAAGAATCCTGCCAATGCCTTACCACCCGTGTGCAAATGGCCAGGTAGAGTCCACAAATAAAATTATCATCTAGAACTTGATAAAGAAGCTGGAAAGCACCAAGGGAAAGTGGAGAGAAATGTTTCCCAAAGTACTAAATGGCAACCGAACAACTCCAAAGTCAAGCACATGGTAAATACCATTTTCTCTAGTATATGGTGTGGAGGCTTTGATACCATTGGAAGTTAGGGAGCTAAGCTCTAGATTCTAACACACTACCCACTACCGAGAGCTCGAACAATGAGGCTATGATAACGGCCCTCGAACTACTAGATGAAAAATAAGAAGCCTCATTGGTATGAATGGCTGCCCAGAAGCACAGAATCGAAAGGTAGTATAACAGGAGAACAAACATGTGGTATTTCGGGGTTGGATTCTTAGTCCTAAGGAAAGTCACTCTCAACACCCGAAACCCTAATGAAGGAAAGCTAGGCCAAAACTGAGAAGGATCGTATCGTGTTCTTGAAGTAATCGACAAAGGGTTTTATAAGCTCACCACCATGGAGGGCGAGCAGATTTCGAGCAACTAGAGCATATCAATGCTATAACGGTATTATTGCTAGGGCATCTGATTGAAAATTCCGTGAATACTCTTGAGCAGGCGTTGCACTATTTTACTTCGACCAGATTTTATCCCCAGAAGGGTTTTCTAGCAAGGTTTTTAACGACGCTAATGCGCTACCTAAGGAAGACTCAACAAGTATTTGATGCTTCATTTGTAATCAACATCGAATACTAGGGGCATCCCCCCATGGTCCCAATAGTAAAATGATGTATCAGGCCAAACAGTCGAACGAACCCTGCCTATATAGTCAGTCCCCCGACAATGAAACAATGCATACTTCTGCCGAGCAATCAAACAATACCTTTTGTCAAAGTATCTCATACTCCAAAGGAAACTCAGCATTTTTGCAAAAAAAATTCCTCCATCAGAACGTCCCAAACACTCGGGGACTAGCGTCAATAATTTAGCACCTGAATAACCTTTGGTTCAGGACTCCAAACTCATAAGCCCTCAACGAGGCACCATGAAAATCATGAGCATCTCCAAAATTGACTTTGTCCCGAAAACTGGGAGACTGGCGCCAATATCTCTAAAATTTCATGACCTCAAGGTCAAAATTTCCAAAATCGTAAGCCCTCAATGAGGCAATATCAAAATCTACAAGTGACAACTTTCAAGCCAAAGTACTCTTGATGACTTGGAGGTTGTTACCAATCGCCATTTGTTAAAATTGCATGACCTCAGGGTTGGAATATCCAAATTTGTAAGCCCTCAATAAGGCAGTACTAAAATCTACAAGTGACAGCTTTCGAGCCAAAGTACCCTCGATGACTCGGAGACTATCACCAATCGCTATTGGTTAAAACACTCGAGGCCATAAGACCTCGAACGAGTGAACTTGGTCTCGTGAGACCTACATAAGGCAATAACAATATCTGTATGACCTCAAGCACGTCATGAACAATACTTGTACCAAGTATCTAAAATTGTAAGAACTCAAAGGCATGAAAATTTTTTAAGACCTTACTACAGGTATAAACTCAATCCCGAAGTTTAGGATATATATCAAACTTGTAGGACCCCTAAAAAGGCATACCCTCAATATAGACACCTACAATACTTCACTCGGGACCCAAAATAGCTTTAGGCAAGCACAAATGACTATGGTTATATGTCTGTACTTGCCAAATTAATGCGACTCGGGGATGCCCATCCATCACTATAAAATTACATACCATTACTTTGAAATTACTTGGAAAAAAACTAGTTAAACAAGCTAACCTCGGCATAGGCAAAAAGCTTCGGCCATGTCAACTCCAAATCACAAATTTTGAGCTACTCAACCTTCGAGCCAAACCTTTCGAGGTGCTCGAACATCGCTGCAAAATGACTCAAAATTGTGGTTCTTCCCAAATCGACGACAGGTCAAGCAAGAATTACTTCAAAAGTCCTTAATGAGAGGAAAATAAAGCCAATAAAAGGCCGTATTGGCCCAAAGTGTAAGAGCCATTATCGCCAAGTTGCACAAACATGAAAACTTGAGGGTCAATTGAGCTCAAGTCGGAACTGGACTCAGATACTGAACCCAAAATAGTTAACTACATATACCTCAGGGTAAAGCATAAGAGCCATTGTCGCCAGCCTAATGAGCCTCAGGGCTTCGCATATAAAAGATCGATTCGATCAAAGGCGTAAGATCCATTTTTCTCAACCCACACAAACATAAAGCCTGAGGGTCAAATGGGTTCAAGTCGGAATCCGACTCAGGGACTAAACCCAAAATAGTTGAGCAAAAGCATAATAGCTCAAATGCTAGCTTATACTAAAGGTTTCATCGATCGAGCACGTAAGAGCCCCTAAGCCAGCCTAATGAGCCCCAGGGCCATATCACGGATCTAAGGATTCGTACCAACCCAGAGACCAGTTCGCCTGATTCAAGATAAGAGAGGATATAAAAGAAGTGAAGCCACAGGTTTTTCTTTTATACATATGCAAAAAAACACACTATCCATTTACAAAATACTATGAAAGTGCTATATATAAAGAGGGAAACAAACAGAATCCTAATCTATCATAGAACCTGCATTCCCGATGGCTCCATCAAAGGGTCACATCCGAACAACTACGGGTCCCCAGTGGCCCCTTCTCGATATGCCTTCCCTTTCTAGGACTCCACCCTCACTTTTATCACCGCCCAACACACCTCCAAAAGACTATTTTCGAGATCCAAACCGAGCACATTCCACCGCTCGAGTTTATTTCGGACCAGCTTCGTCAGGCGCCCAGCGTTTGCTGCAATAACATCCTCTCCGTGCAAGGATATAAGCACCTCGACTTCAGCTCCGATCCCAGATAATGAAACTACCAGATCATAACGGAGCCCTTTGTACTTGTTACTATCTTCCTTCGCATTATGATGGCGCTCAACTAAAGTCATCTTCTCCCGGAGGCCATCCCTCTCGGAAGTTATCTCTCTCACACGCCATTTAAGTTTGGAAACTTCGAAATCTCTAGACCGGAGTTCCTCCCTCAGCAAGGTACCTTCCTTCTCAAACTACACGAATCAAATCCAAGATGTCAAAAGTGTTGGGATCTAACAAATATTCAAATAATAGCAAATGGGGACTGAGTAGCCACTTTAGTAAGAGAGGCTTTTTCGTGCCCATGACGGGTCACCTCATCCTGATATCGAGAGAAAGTCTGGCTATAAAGTGCCTAGGGCTGAAGTTATGAAAAAAGATAAGTTAGAAAAATAAAGATCGGAGCAGTACAGAGCGGTGGAAATGATTAGTGAAAATTACCCGCTCACAAAGAATGCTCATCTTACCGAAGACGAGCGAAGTATCAGCATTAGGAATTCCATTGAAAATGATTGGGAGTATCTTAAATGTATCCCCACCTTTGACTAATATCCCAGTGTCAGAAGGATATCTATGCGTGGTATCTCTCACTCCCTTAAAAGTTGGGGTCGTTCGGTAAAGGGAATAAATCACGGCCATAGAAGCAGCAGGATCAATCAGGGCCATCCCTTGTCCACTCAGGGCCCCAGAGTTGGGCCCCTTCGAGCTGCCTATTAAAGGTATCTCATCCCGAGGGGAACCCTAGCCACCAGCCGGTTCGGGGGTAGTACTCGATATTCTATCCGTTATCTCCCATCTAGGAAGCTGGACCATAACAACGTAGAGCTCCAACTCAAAAGCCACCATCCTCACGGACCAAGGGTCGACTAGGTTTATACATCCCTCGGAGGCTGCCGAGAAGCTACTTTCCACCTCACATTTAACTCGATGATGTCTCGCCACTCCCATAATCATAGATTTCAGGTCGACCTTGGATACTTCCACCTTAACCTTTTGAATTCTGATGACCCATCTAAGGGTCCCCTTGTCTTTTATTCCTTTCGTCGGGCACTAGAGCATACCCGTCGACAGGTAATGCTCCTTTCATCAAATGGACTTCGCACAGACCTACACAGATGTAAGAAGTAAAAACAAGGAATGAGAATGCTACTAACAGAAAATTAGATCGAAAAATGCAACTACAACAGGGTAGAAGCTCACCATAATCCTTGGCTTCCCATCGAGCTTGAGATGAATCAAGCTACAGTCGCTTAGCATATGGGCAAATAGAATGCAAATGACTGACCCAGTTCTAGAGATACGCAACCACGTCAGGTAAATTATTGTGGTTGTAGTGGTAAGAGAGGTTTAAGTGCTTGGAAAAACATGGTCAAAGAAAAGCAAAGGAAGGCTAAATAACGAGTCTACTTATGCTTCGCATTCAGGCTCTCGGGGATAGAATCTTTTTTGCTAGGAGCAGGTCAGAAGTCCTTACTCAAACAAATTGACTTATCCGTCCCTTATTCCTGAGCTCCTCGGTACAGGTAAAGAGAGACCTCAGGGCTCGATAGCGGAGCTTGATTAGGCCTCAGTGGAAGAGATGAGGGTTATACATCCTAATATGATGATCTAGGGTGAATGAAGTACCTGATCATATAAACAACGCGCCATAATGAAGGAGTGAATTTGGTCAAGAGTTATTGATACCATCGATAGAAGTCGAGAATCACAGGGTCGATCGGGAGCGAGGATGGCCCTACCGGCCTTAAGGTAAATAGATAAGTATACACTCTTAGAAAACCGGCTTTATATGTCATAATATATTCTTCCTAAGAAGTTATCTCCACAAGCACGATATCCCCTCAGCAACACTCAACCCTTACTCTTTCGATATCTGTTATCGAGCTAATATACCAAGTCACGGGCTCACGATGCTTGGGCTTCGAAAAAGGCCTCTCGACCATGAAATCAGAAGCCATCACGAAAGATCCTGGGTCACATTCCCCCGCACAAAGAGGTATGGCTATTTCACCTTGAGATAAAAGAGAAGAGTGAGGCCACAACCTCCTGAGTAGCGGAGGCACAAGTTTTCGCCATTCCTAGAATTTTTTGGAGAAGAAGGAGAGTTGTGTTCCTAAGAAAAAATGAAAGCAAAGGAAGAATGAACCTTTTTAGGGTTTGGGAATACAATGAATTATACAAAAATGGGGGGGTAGTATTTATAGGAGCCCGCGTGCGCATTGAAGAAGTCCAAGAGGCAGCCAACTGACATAGTCAATGCTGAGATCTTCAGGAGTTGCGTATGCATTGTAAATTGGGACATTGTGACTGATGCCATTATAGGGGTATCAGAGGAGGAAGAAATTCAAGGCCATTTCTTATCACTCCCACTCTAAGAAACGTGGAGACTATCTGTGTATGTAAAACCACGAGGTCCAATTTCGCATTATTATGGTGCCCCCAGAACGTGCTTCTAGAGATTCAAGACCAAGGTTGAGGATCACCTTCGAGGGTTGTCAGGTTTCGACCTCGGATCAGTGTAGACCAATGATTATATTGAGGAAGAGGGGAGTTCCCAAAGAGTGTAGCCATGGCTGATAAAATCTTTCAGGCTATTCTGAAGTAGTTAGCCTAAGCCTACATCATAGCATTAGCTAGCTATCCCATCCCTACTCCTATGCCATTAATGTATTTTGTAATATGGTGGGATTTCCTTCCTATATAAAGGGTCTTTGACACTTTGTAGATGTCTGTTGCTCTAATTACTCCATACGAAATATAGAGGAACATTCTCTTTTATCTCTAACATATTCTCTTGATATTGTTGCCCTCATTTATTACGTTCATACTTGTTCTTCATTTATTGCTTATCATTGGCCATAAAAAGCCTTGTTGATCATCTTAAAACTATTAGCCCTTCCTTGGTTATCCTTAATAGCTCAAGCCCAAGCCCTAAAATCGATCTCGAGACATCGTATTGGTCTACTCGATGCCCAGATTAGCTAGCTCATCGATTTGATTATAGCTAAATCTTTAGCTTGCATTTTGTCTCTAAATTCCATACACATAGCATCATTCGCATGAACCGCTAGCATAAAAATAAATCACGTATGTTTAAAGTCCCTTCAACAAATTTAATTGTTATTTCCATTTCATTGTAAATGGTGTTGATGTGAGGCTAGAAACTCGTGTTTTAGTCGTAGTATTACATTCCAGTTACTGCATTTCTATGTGTACTTAAGCTCAAATGATAGCGAATTACATTTAGTACGTGTTTTATGCCTTGGAGGAAGTGATCCCAAGTTCAAAAGTAATTTATAGATAAATCAATCAATTTGGATCTTTGAAGTCTGAGTAAAAGCTCAATGCATCAAACCGAGATTGTGTTTGGAGTAGGGGTGTTCAAAACCGAACCAAAATAGAAGCTTAATGGCTTATTGGTATTGGGCTAATAGTTTAATGAACCGGGAATTGATTGAAATTTTTTATTAATGGCTTAGGTTTGGGGGTGGATTATTCAATTTCTTAACAGATAATCTGTTAACCCGTTAAGAATTGATATATACATATAAATTTATTTTTATCCATATATATATTAAATAATCAAAAATCCTCTTGCTCTAGTACTCTATCAAAGTGAATTTGAATAAAAACAAAGCCAAACAAAAAGAGTCATCTAACTATGACGAAAGACAGAATTTATTGTCTGAAATAAGATAACAACACCAATTACACCACTACTTCATCAACTTTGCATGGGTTTTAAGGCATCCTAGAATTCTAAGCATGATGAACATTTTTTTAAGAATGGCCAATTGGAAATCTTTCACATGGACCAAGGCCAATGTGCATAAACATAAATAAAATTCTAGACAGATGATTTACCCATTACGGTGTCTCTTTTGCTTCATCCCTCTTAGTACATAGACCATCTATTTAAACGTACAAGGACTAATTTTTATTTTATTTTGATTGAATTAGGCTGATAAATCGCCTGATAAGAGCTAAACCGATACCAATCCGCCTGATATCTTATCGGGTGGCTAGCGGATTAATACATTTAAAAGCCAATAAACAATAAGTCAAATCATTAAGTGTAAATAACCTCCCAATCTGCCCGATAACCAGCCATAGTTTGGAGGTCGTGTACTAAGTCTGGATGTCAAAAGAAGAGAAAACATTTGCTTTGAGAAATTTGCACTACTGTGTCGTAGTGTGCATCGCAGTATGCGCCGCAATAGTGCAAATTCACAATAGGCATAAAAAATCAACTCTCTGAAGTGTCCCATTACCGTGCCGCACTGTGCAACGCAATGTGCAGCTTGACTGTATAAAATTCGCAAAGCTAAGTCCTAATTCACGCAAGAAATGGTGTTTTGTCTAGTCACAACCATACTTGGTATAAATACATGTAAAATCGCTATTTGGAGGAATTTGACACATCAGAGACCTAAGGATACTATTTCAGAAAGATATTATCATCGAATTCAACATTCGTTCATCTTTAATTTGTAACTTGATTATGCAAACTATTTGTGGAATTGTTTCTATGAGCATGAGTAGTTAATAAACCTAATCTAGGGTTTTTGATGAAACCCGTTGAAGGATGATTTTCTCGTTATGTTAATATAAATTTGTCATCGTATTATCTCTATTTATTCAACTATATGCTCATTGATGTTGATTAAAGGGCCCTCAATTAGCTGTTCCTATTTAGTGTGCATTATCCGGGAGAGAGCGTATATTTAGGTTGTTGTTAAATATCATCACTCCTAACGTATATGAGGAATCAATATGAAAGGTTTAAAGGTGGGATTACGGATAACAAAATCTTGGGTGTGATCCAAGTGAGCTATACTTAAAAGCTAGCTAGCGTAACTCAGGAGAATATGTCTAGTACATTGTTGTAATTAGTTGAGAGAGAGTTAGGAGTAGAGTGCTCATCATCGATAGAGAACTAAGAAATTTATAGCAAACATAGAGGAAAGGATTCCGACTATTGGGAAAATCAAACCCTTAGACCTTTCTCATTCTTGCTTACAATCAGTTTATAACTAGTTCTTAATTATTGCATTTTTATTATGTAATATTTAGTTAATATTTTGTTACTCAAACGTCTCTGAAGATTGAATATGTAAATTTCTGTGAGTCCAATAGGTCTGATCGATAGGTTAGTTCCCCATGGGATTCGAATCCGGATTTGTTAACCTAAATATATTTGTAGAGACTACTTTGTCATTTTTATAAGGCATAGTTGGGTGTGATCAGGTATGATGAAGATGCTTCAATAAAAAACATTAACTTTACCATAACCAACAAGCTCAAATGGTCGATCACTCATGAACCGTATGATGAACCCGAAGAGAGTATCATCTTTGATAAGTCAAATACCCACGGTTTGGTTTCCCCTCATTATGATGCCATCATTATAACTTTACAAATATTATATAAATAAACCATTATGGTGGGCGATGGGAGAAGCGCGTGCATTATCCACCCTCGAGTGCTTGCACAAATAAAACTCGAAGATAAGATAGTGCCGCGTTGCATCACGCTAATAGGTTTTAACAATGTAGTTGAACGAACATTTAGAGAAACCATACTCCTCATGTTGGCCGACGACGTCGCTCTAGAAACCGCATTATACATCATGGACCAACACACGTCGTACAATACCATAATAGGCCGACCCTGGATACACGCCATGAGGTCCATCCTCTCCAGCTTGTACCTAGTTATTAAATATCCAACGTCCTGGGGAGTATTCAACATATGAGGAGAACAATGCACATCTTGAGAATGTTATTGCATTGCCTTGGATTGTATGAACTCCCAACAAATGAAAGGTAAAGCAAAAGAGGCATATCACTTAACTAGGCCGAGGTTGAGCTGTGATGAAAGGGAAGACGTCATCAGAGATCCCAAAATAGTAGAAGCCACGGAACAACCATAGAAGACCTCAACCCCGTCCAACTTGATGATAATGACCACAACAAGAAATCCTACATCGGCTGCAAGCTTCAAGAACTAGGTAAATCCCGTCAATTCTAACTACTAATGCGGATTTGCTCGATTTGTTCTATGCAGATATTCCAGGTATCCCGAAGGAGATCGCTACACATAGGTTCGTCGACCCATTCTACCCCCTTCCCCCGAGGCAGATTGGCGAGAAGTTTAATTCCTCAATAAATGATGCAATGCACGAGAAGGTCAAAAAATTACTGGAAATGGCTCCATGAGGGAGTCAAAATATCCCCAATGAGTTGCCAACATAGTCATGGTAAAAAAGAAAAACGGGAAGTAGCGAATGTGCATAGACTTTATAGATCAAAATAAAGCAGGCCCCAAAGATTCTTTCATGTTACCTCATATCGACCAAATCACTGATGCAATGGCCAGGCATGAACTGCTAAGATTCATAGATGCCTACTCAGGCTACAACCAGATCCTCATGAAATAGTAGGATCAGGAGAAAACCACTTTCATCGCCCATCAAGGAACGTACTACTACAGAGTTATGCCTTTTGGACTAAAAATGTAGGGGCGACATACCAAAGGTTGGTGACCAAAATGTTCAAAGATCAATTCGGCAAGACTATAGAAGTATATATAGACGATATATTGGTCAAGTCCAAAAGGAGAGAAGATCATATCGGCCACTTGAATAAGCCTTCGATATACTCAGGCAAAACAGAATAAAATTAAACCCCGAAGGTATGCATTTGGCATGACCTCAGGAAAATTATTGGGTTCCCTAGTATCACAACGAGGCATCGAGGTCAACCCTGACCAAATCAAAGCCATAGAAGGAATACCAAAGCACTTAACCAACAAAAAATAGGCTCAGAGCGTAACTAGCCGTGTCGCCGCTCTATCAAGATTCATCACACGATCAAATGTCACAAGTTTTTTGGCGTACTCAAATAGGATAACGGCCTCCAATGGACCTCAAAGTACACCCAATCCCTGAAGGAGTTGACGGCTTACTTATCATCACTGCCGCTACTTTCCAAACCAAATCCTGGGGAATGCCTCCTTGCCTACCTCACTTTATCCAAAGTAGTGTTGAGCGTGATCCTAATCTGAGAAGATAAAGGTACACAATCTCCTATCTACTGCATTAGCAAAACTTTAATTGACGCTTAGATAAGGTACCCCCACATCAAAAAATTGGCCCGACCTTGGTCGTAGCTCACAAAAGCTTAGACACCGCTTCCAGTGCCACCCCATCTCGGTAGTCACAACTTTCCCCTTGAGAAGTATTTTGCATAAGCCTGAGATATCGGGCAGGTTAGCCAAATGGGATATAGAATTAAGCGAGCATGATATCACATATCAAAAGCGAACAACGTTAAAGTCACCAGTCCTTGCCGATTTTGCTGCCGACTTTATCATAAAAATAATGCCCAAAGTCGATAAGAAGACGTCCACGCTTCTTCACAAACACAAGATCAATGGATTTTGTACACCAACGACACTTCTAATGTGTCAGGGTCCGGACCGTGACTTGTACTCAAAGTCCTGATAGGCAAAATGATTTGCCATTCCATAAGGTTCCCGGATATGACTAAAAATAAGTCAAGTATGAGGTCGTGATTGCAGGATTAAGGCTAGCACTTAAGTAAGGGGCGAGATGGATCGTACTATCCTGCGACTCTCAAATCATCGTCAACCAAGTCACAGGGGCTTTCTAGATCAAAGAACAAATATTACAAAAATAGTAGGCCGAGATCCATAAACTGCTACCCGAGTTTGACGTATGTCAGCTCGACCAGATTCTTCGAGCATAAAACGTCAAAACAGACGGCCTCGCCAAATTAGCAACAGCCATTAAAAACATAATTAGAGAAAGAAACGTGGTCACCCTCATCTACTTATTGATAGATCAAATCGAGGTAAGGACCATAAATCTAACTTGGGATTGGCGTAACCGTATTGTTACATACTTGAAAGATGGCCTAATCCTAGATTGTAAAAAAGAAGCCAAGAAGCTTCAGATTCAAGCATCCAGGTACAACATCATTCATAACGACCTATACAAGAGGACGTATGGCATCCCCTAGCGAAGTGCTTAGGCCCGAATCAGACGCAGCGCATCATTGGCGAAGTCCACGCACTAGGGAGCTCATACGGGCAGGTTACTACTGGCCCACTATGAAAAACGAGGCTGTAGACTTCGTGAAAAATTGCGAGCAATGCCAAAAAATATGCCCCAATGATCCATCAAGCGTGTGAGCACCTCCACTTGGTCATTTCTTTGTAGCCGTTCATCAAATGGGGAATGGATATTATCGGCCTCCTCCATGCAGGCAAGCTCACTACTAAAAAATCTGGTTTTAGCGACAGATAAATTTTGTAGCTAAATAGAAAAATTCATCGCTAATCTCATTTAGTGACTGATTAGCGATGGATTATCAAGAAAATTTGCTAGCTACGAGCAATTTAGCGATAGATTAGTGACGACGTTCCTAGCTAAATCTAGTTTCTTTTGTAGAGTAGGTAGCGTACTATTACTTTTGGTTTTATCTAACTCTTTTTTCTAAATGGGTAGAAGTCGGAGCATTTTCCCAGATACTGTCACGACTCAATTACGATCGTGATGGTGCCCAACACTAAAGCTAGGCCAGCCAGACCAATAACTGTTTCCACAGTTAAATATCAGTCCCAATTGGACAACTCAAGAAGAATATATGAGTCAACAGAAAACTCCAATAATAATAATATGAATAATATACTGAGAAGTGCAAAAATGAAATAACACTCCCAAGGATCTGGGGTCACGAATCTTGAGCCTCTAAACAAAATAGAATAGTAATAGAAAATACTGAATGAAGTACTCAAGTCCGAGACATATAATGATAACTGAATGGAATGAGAAGCTAGGTTCTGCGAACGTCGGCAGCTACCTCAGCAACTCGAAATAACTCTGGTAGAAGCTCGAGTGCTCGTCTATCCCTCATGTGTACCTGGATTTGCATACAAGGTGCAGTGAGTAGGGGTGAGTACTAAGTACTCAGTGAGTAAAAAGTATATATTAATAACTGAAAGCAGGAAATCCATATAATACTACAGAGTAAAGCTAAACTACAGTCCGATTTCTCCTACGAACTAGCAACAACAGCACATCACAATTAGCACAGATAGTTCACAAATATAAATGCAATGCAATGCACATGACCGCTACGGTGCGTAGCCCGATCCATTTAACGTCGACGGCGCTTACTGGGGGTATGTACAGACTCCGGAGGGGCTCCTACAGCCTAAGCGCAATATATCATCTGCTGCGGCGTGCAGCCCGATCCTCATATCATCTGCTGCGGCATGCAGCCCGATCCATCCTCAGTCCACAACATACATATGAGTCAGACAACAGTTCACATTATTTATCTCCAGGTTCCAGTTTCATTAATAATGAAAATAGTTTAATTTCTATTTAATTTTCCAACAACAAGTGACTTAGCATTTCAACATGGTGATTTCAAACCACGACTGAGATCAGTGATTAAGAAACTCAAGCTATCACATATATATCTATCCCCTAGGGATACTACAGGTTGGCACAAAGCCCCAAACATCGCTTACAACTCACAAATATATCTAACACAGTGTGTGTTTCAACCACATATAACATGTTATTCATATCCGGGATGGACCGAGTCTCAATCCCCAGTCATAATCAATCCTGCACCTACCACGGGGTGTGAGCCATGCCCTACTAGCGTCATAATGTGCTAAGCCAGGGTTTCGAACCCTCAGACTACCATATACACTAACTACTCACCTCTAGCTGGCCGTGGACTAGTCCGTGATGCCTTTTCCCTTTGAATTTGCTGCCTCATGCGTCGAAGCTAGTCAAAACCACTACAGTTATATCAATATGGGTCAAAGAAACATAACCCAATGTAATTTACTTGAAATACGCAATAATGCACCAAGTTGGTAAAACCCGGGCCCCGGGCCTGCTTCTCAAAAAATTCCGAAAATCATACCAATGGATTCCTCGTCTCGCCACGAGTCCGTGCATATAAAATTTATCGAAAGCGGAGTTCGAATGGCCTTTCAAAATTCAAAAATTTATTTTCATATTCTAGGCCCTAGTTCTTCACAATTTCTACCCAACTTCATGAGTTTTGATGTTAATTCTAGCATATAATCGTGTTTTTGAGTCAAGAAACTTACCTTCAATGTTTTCCCGACAAAATCCTCTTACTTCTCGTCCTAAAGCTCTCCAAAACGCTAAGTTTTTATGAAAAAATAGGTTTTGCTCGCGGGGGTTCTGTTATTAAACCCCTCTGTTAGACCTGGAATTTACCCTATGCGATCGCGGCACCCTGCATGCGATCGCGATGGACAAATTTTCCCCGGGCCCTTATTTGCCTTACGCGATTGTAGGAGCCAGTCCGCGATCGCAGTGAACGAGTTTATCCTCTTACGCGATCGCAAGGTCTGCTACGCGATCGTGATGCGCACTTGCCTAAGCCTATGCGATCGCAGGCCTCTTCAGGCGATCGCATAGAGCAAATCTTGGCTTCCCATTTTCTCTTCTATGCGATCGCAGCCCGATGCTCGCGATCGCAGTGAAGAAAATCACTGGTAGCTTCTGCTGCAATTTCTGCTGCATTTTTCTAACTAAAAATGCCCGTTAGGCATCAAAAATCATCCCGAGACCCCTGGGACCTCAACCAAAAACACAGATACATCACATTACCTCATTCAAACTTGCTCGTAACATAAAAACACCATCGTAAACATCAAAATCACCAATTTCACACGGATTCAAGCCTAAGTTTCTTTAAAACTTCTGAAACTAACATTCAATCTAAAACCCGACCTAAACACCTCCGAATGACATGAAAATTTTTACGCATATCCAAAATCACCTAACGGAGCTACTGCCACTCTCATAATTTCATTTCGAGTCCCGGATCAAAATCTCACCTACCGTTCGGATTTCGCCAAAATTCAACCTCAGCCAATTCAAGCCTAAAACTACACCGGACCTCCGAATTCAATTCTGATTACTCTCCTACGTCATAAATGATCCCCCGAAACTAGTCGAATCATCAAAATTAAATTCCGAGCAATCTAGATCATCGATCAACATTCGGTTGACTTTTCCAAACTATTCTTCTCATAAAGAGGTTTATAGTCTCATTTCTATCTGAATTCTCTCCGATTTGCTTGTAACTCTCCAAACACATATTAATTAGCATTTTGAAGTATTAAATGAGGAAAAAGGGGCAATAAATCCCCTAACGATGGGTCGAGTCGTTACATTCTCTCCAACTTAAACAAACGCTCATCCGCGAGCGGGTTAAGAAACATACCTGGAGTCTCAAATAAGTGTGGATATCTGCTCTGCATCTCCTGTTCAGTCTCCCAAGTTGCTTCCTCCATGGGACGACCTCTCCACTGCACTTTTACTGAAGCTATGTCCTTGGATCTCTACTTACGAACCTGTCGACCCAAAATAGCTACCGGCCCCACATCATAGGTCAAGTCCTCATCCAACTATATCATGCTGAAGTCTAACACTTGTGACGGGTCTCCAACATACTTTCGGAGCATAGATATATGGAACACATCGGGTGAACTCACAACGACCTGGGCGGCAAGGCAAGCACATAGGCCACCTTCCCAACTTTCCTAAGCACCTCAAAAGGTCCAATAAACCCAGGGCTCAACTTTCCTTTCTTTCCAAACCTCATAACGCCTTTCATAGGTGAAACCTTCAGCAACACCTTCTCACCTACTGAATAAGACATATTGCGGACCTTCTGATCCGCATAACTCTTCTGACGCGACTGAGTTGTGTGAAGTCTCTCCTGAATCACCTTCACGTGTCTAAGGCATCCTGAACTAACTTTGTCCCCATCAATCTAGCCTCACCGGGCTCAAACCAACTGATTGGAGACCTATACCGCCTCCCAAATAAAGCTTCATACGGTGCCATCTGAATGCTGGATTGATAGCAATTATTATAAGCAAACTCTGCAAGAGGCAAGTAATCAACCCATGAACCACCGAAATAAATGACACAAGCACGCAACATGTCCTCTGGTATCTGAATTGTATGCTTGGACTGCCCATCCGTCTATGGATGAAATGCTGTGCTCAGCTCTACCTGTGAACCCAATTCTCACTGAAATGTCTTCCAGAACTGAGAAGTGAACTAGGTACCTCTATGTCACGACCCGGATTTTCCCCCAATATCGGGATCGTGATGGCGCCTACTCGTGGTAGCTAGGCAAGCCACCTGTATTCATACTATCCTATTTTTAACACAATTTTAATTAAATAAATGCGGAATACTTTATCGAAATGGAAATAATAAATCACAAGGTAAAAATCATACCGAAATCCTCTACCCAAGACTTGGAGTCACCAACTCACAAACTACTATGGAATACTACACATAAAAGTCTGAAGGAAATATAACATAATTCCGTTTGTCTCGGAACAATGAGACTACAGCTATTAACATAAATAAAGAAAGAGACGCCGGGCCTGCGGACGTCTGCAAGCTACCTCGGTCTCAAATGTGATCAACTCCCACACAATCTATTTACTGCTGCTGCTGCTCCTGATCGTAACCTGGACCTGTGCAAAAACGCACAGAAGTGTAGCATCAGCACAACCGACCCCATGTGCTGGTAAGTGCCTGGCCTAACCCGACGAAGTAGTGACAAGCCTAGGACCAGACACTCACATAAACCTGTGCAATTCAATATATATATATGTGTACCACAAAATAACAAGAAATAATCAAGTAATAACACAATAAGGAATATCTTAAAGAATTCAACAATTAACCACCAGTTAATAATTACACAAAGAAAACAAAGTATAATGTAAACACGAATTATATCACTTCAAGAAATAGCAAGCAATTGCACGGCATCACCCTTCGTGCTTTTACTCTCATCCTCACCAAATAAACAAATAAAGTACACGGCATCACCCTTCGTGCTTTTACTCTCATCCTCACCAAACAAACAAATAAAGTACACGGCATCACCCTTCGTGCTTTTACTCTCATCCTCACATCCATAGTACGGCATGATCCTTCGTACATGGTTCAATAACAGGGCACGGCATGATCCTTCGTGCATAATCAATAAATAAACATGGCACGGCATTAACCTTCGTGCATAAATAAATAAACATGGCACGGCATCACCCTTCGTGCATTATCACTCTTCCTCACCCAAATAACAATCACAGTTAAGGGCAGAGAAAGAAACAACAGTTCATAAATCGTCCCATCAAGGGCAATCAATAATTATCTTCACAACAAGTCCCAACAAGGGAGAACAATAACGATTCACCTGTAATATATCTCAAAATATCATTTTCCAACGACTCACGGTCATACTAGACGCCAATGTATGGATGCTCGTCACCACGGCCCATACACCGCACTCGATCACATAACACATAACACATAATCCTATTCCCTCAAGCTAGGATAGAACAAACACTTACCTCGAATGCTTATGAACAATTCACCCCGTGGAAATGTCTTTTCCTTTTGAATTTGACTCCAATCCAATCGTATCTATACACAATTGATTTAATATCATCAATTCTACTTAACAAACTAGTTCATATTGCTAAATATGGTTTTTACAATATTCTGCCCGGAATAGTAAAAACCGACCCCGAGCCCACATAATCGAAACTCAAGTTTCGAACCAAAATAATTTCACCCAATCTTCCATGAGTTCAAATATACAATTTGTTCTTAAGTTCGACTCCAAAACGAGGTCTAAATCGCAAATTCTTTGAAAGCCCTAACTATACCCATTTCTCAAATTTTCAACCAATTTATACATGTTTAAGCCTAAGGATTTGATTGATGTTGATGAAAAACGAAGAAGACGAGTTAACAATACTTATCCAATGAACTTTGATGAAGAAATGCCTCAAAAATCGCCTAAGAGCTGTGGAGAAGAAAGGGGTTTGTGAAAATGGGATAAAATCCCGTAAGTGTTCTGTTTTTGAGCTGAAGAATTCACTGGGCGAAATTACCCTACGCGATCGCGTGAATTGGGCTGCGATCGCGTAGAGTAAAGACTGGCCTCTTATGCGATCGCGTGAAAATGGTTGCGATCGCGTAGAGAAAGGACTGGAAGCTACGCGATCGCATGAGGATTGCTGCGATCGCGTAGAGGAAACTCACCGGGCAGCCTATTTGCTCTATGCGATCGCGTGAACAAGACTGCGATCGCGTGTGGGAGGAACTGGAAGCTACGCGATCGCGTGAGGGATGGTGCGATCGCGTAGAAGAACTGGCCAATGCTGTGCGATCGCGTGGATGAGGCCGCGATCGCGTAGAACAAAATCCCTCTCCAGAAACAGCAGAATTTCTGCTGTGTTTTCAAATCCGAAAACACCCTGAACCACCTCCGAAACACTCCCGAGCCCTCGGGGCTCCAAACCAATTATGTACACTAACTCAAAAACATCATACGAACTTGCTCGCACGATCAAATCGCTAAAATAACATCAAAATCAATGAATTGAGCCTTAAAACTCAAGAATTCTTTGAAATTCCATAATTTCCAAACTTTCCAATTTAAGGCCGAAACACGTCAAACGACGTCCGTTTTCAACCAAACTTTACAGGAAGCGCTTAACCAATATATATGACCTGTACCGGGCGTCGGAACCAAAATACGAGCCCGATACCAGTACTTTTTAATAAAAAATCAGTTTCATTTTCCTTAAACATTTTCAGAAAACAATTTAACAGAAAAATTCTTTTATCGGGGTTCTAGACCTCGGATTTCAATTCCGGACATATGCCCAAGTTCCATATTTTTCTACGGATTTTCTGAAATAGTCAAATCACGGATCCGGGTCCGTTTACCAAAAATGTTGACCAAAGTCAACCGTATCAATATTAATATCAAAATTCTTCTACTTTTTCACATATTTCACATATTTCAACATAAATATTTTTCAGCTTTGTGCCCGGACTGTGCACGCAAATCGAGGCAACATAGAATGAGGTTTTCAAGGCCTCAGAAGCTCGAAATGATTAATTAAATAAGTGATGACCCTTTGGGTCATCACAATCTCCACCTCTAAAACAACCGTTCGTCCTCGAACGGACAAAAGAAAGAAGTACCGAGTCAGGAAACAAGTGTGGGTAACGGCTCCGCATATCAGACTCGGACTCCCAGGTCGATGCCTCAGGAGGCTGACCTCTCCACTGAACACGCACAGAAGGATAACTCTTCGACCTCAACTGTCGAACCTGCCGGTCTAGAATGGCTACCGGCTCCTCCTCGTAAGATAGATCATTGTCCAATTGGACAATACTGAAGTCTAACACATGTGTGGGATCGCCGTGGTATCTCCGAAGCATAGATACATGAAAAACTGGATGCACGGCTGATAAGCTAGGCGGCAAAGCTAATTTGTAAGCCACCCCTCCCACTCTGTCTAGAATCTCAAATGGACCAATATACCTAGGGCTGAGCTTGCCCTTCTTCCCAAACCTCATCACGCCCTTCATAGGAGATACTCGGAGCAATACTCGTTCATCAACCATGAAATCTACATCTCGAACCTTACGATCTGCATAAGTCTTCTGCCCGTACTGAGCTGAACAATCTCTCTTGGATAGTCTTGACCTTGTCCAAGGCCTCCCGAACTAAGTCCGTACCCAACAACCGAGCCTCTCCCGGCTCAAAACATCCAACTGGAGATCGACATTGCCTACCATACAATGCCTCAGACGGGGCCATCTGAATGCTAGACTGGTAGTTGTTATTGCAGGCGAACTCTGCTAATGGTAGAAACTGGTCCCACGAGCCTCCAAAATCAATTACACAGGCTCGAAGCATGTCTTCTAGAATCTGAATAGTCCTCTCGGACTGGCCGTCCGTCTGAGGATGAAAAGTTGTACTCAACTGAACCTGGGTGCCTAACTCCTGCAGGACCGCTTTCTAGAACCGTGAGGTAAACTGCGTACCCCGATCTGAGATAATAGATACCGGTACCCCATGAAGACGAACAATCTCCCTAATGTAAATCTCTGCTAATCTCTCCGATGAGTAGGAGACATATACTAGAATGAAGTGTGCTGACTTGGTCAGTCTATCAACAATGACCCAAATAGCATCAAATTTCCTCCGAGTCAATGGGAGTCCAGTAATGAAGTCCATAGTGATCCGCTCCCATTTCCACTCGAGAATTTCAATCCTCCGGAATACACCACCAGGTCTCCGGTGCTCATATTTCACCTGCTCTGACAATTTAGACATCGAGCGACATATGCAACGATATCTTTCTTCATTCTTGCGCCACCAATAGTGTTGTCGTAAGTCCCGGTACATCTTCGCGGCACCCGGGTGAATAGAATACCGCGAACCGTGGGCCTCTGCTAAGATCAACTCTCGAATTCCTTCGACATTGGGCACACAAACTCGACCCCGCAATTTCAATACCCCATCATCATCTAGATTTACCTGTGTGGCACCTCCCCGCTGTATCTGTATCTCTCAACTCACGCAAATGAGGATCATCAAATTGCCTCTCACGGATATGCTCTAATAATGAAGAACGAGCGACCGTGCAGGCTAACACTCTGCTAGGCTCAGAAATGTCTAATCTCACGAACCGGTTGGCTAAGGCCTGGACATCTAGAGCTAATGGTCTCTGATTGACCGGAATATATGCAAGACTACCCATGCTGGCATACTTTCTACTCAATGCATCGGCCACCACATTGGCCTTACTTGGGTGATATAGAATAGTAACATCATAGTCCTTCAGCAACTCTAACCATCTCCGCTGTCGTAGATTCCACTCCGTTTGCTTGAACAAGTACTGTAGGCTTTTGTGATCAATGTACACCTCACATGTCACACCATATAGATAATGCCTCCGGATCTTTAAGGCATGAACCATTGCTGCCAACTGAAGATCATGAACTGGATAATTATTCTCATGTATTTTTAGCTGTCTCGAAGCATAAGAAATAACATTACCATGCTGCATCAATACCTCTCCAAGTCCTGTACGGGACGCATCACAGTAAACTGTATAAGGCCCTGCACCCGTCGGTAGTATCAGCACTGGTGCTGTAGTCAAGGCTGTCTTGAGCTTATGAAAGCTCGCCTCACACTCCTCCGACCACTGAAATTGGACACCCTTCTGGGTCAACCTGGTCATCGGGGCTGCAATAGAAGAAAACCCCTCTACAAAACGACGGTAGTAACCTGCTAATCCCAAGAAACTCCGGATCTCGATCACTGAAGCTGGTCGAGGCCAATTCTGGACTGCCTCAATCTTCTTTGGGTCTACCTGAATACCTTCCACTGATACAATGTGACCCAGAAATGCTACCGAACTCAGCCAGAACTCACATTTAGAAAATTTGGCATATAGTCGGTTATCTTTCAGAGTCTGAAGAACCACTCTGAGGTGCTGCTCGTGCTCTTCCTGGCTGCGGGAGTACACCAGGATGTCATCTATGAAGACTATCACGAACAGATCTAAGTAAGGCCTGAATACTCGATTCATCAACTCCATGAATGCTGCCGGGGCATTGGTCAACCCGAAGGACATGACCAAGAACTCATAATGCCCATATCTAGAGCGAAAGGCTGTCTTAGGAATGTCAGCCGCCCTGATCTTCAGCTGATGGTAGCCTGACCTCAAGTCTATCTTAGAGAATACCCTCGCTCCCTGGAGCCGGTCAAACAAATCATCAATCCTCGGCAGTGGATATTTATTTTTGATAGTCACCTTGTTTAACTGCCGGTAATCAATACACATCCGCATCGAGCCATCCTTCTTCTTTACAAATAACACAGGTGCTCCCGAGGGGGAAACACTGGGCCTGATAAAGCCCTTCTCAAGAAGGTCCTGCGACTGATCTTTCAACTCTTTTAGTTCCGGTGGGGCCATACGATAGGGTGGAATAGAGATGGGCTGGGTACCCGGTGCCAGATCAATACAGAAATCAATATCCCTGTCAGGTGGCATGCCCGGCAGGTCTGAAGGAAAAACCTCAGGAAACTCCCGTGCAATAGGGACCGACTCAATGGAAGGAACTTCTGCGCTGGAATCACGAACATAAGCCAAATAAGCTAGACACCCCTTCTCGACCATACGTCGAGCCTTAACATAAGAAATAACGGTGCGAACGGAGTGGCTTGAGGTACCCTTCCACTCTAATCGGGGTGATTCTGGCAAGGCTAAGGTGACAGTCTTAGCATGACAATCAAGAATAGCATGGTATGGGGACAACCAGTCCATCCCCAATATGACATCAAAATCTACCATATCCAAGAGCAACAGATCAACACGGGTCTCAAGACCCCCAAATATAACTACGCACGCACGATGCACCCGATCGACTACAATAGAGTCACCCACTAGCGTAGCCACATAAACTGGAATATCCAGAGCATAGCTGGGCACAACCAAATACGGTGCGAAGTAGGAAGACACATAGGAATATGTAGATCCAGGGTCAAATAATACCGAAGCACCTCTGCCACACACAAGAATAGTACCTGTAATCACGGCATCTGATGCCTCTGCCTCTGGCCTGGCTGGTGAAGCATAGAATCGGGGATCTGCACCTCCCCTCTGAGCTGCGTCTCTAGGACAACCATCAACTGGCTGACCTCTACCTCTCGCTGGACGGTCTCCACCTCTACGGTCTCGACCTCCACCTCTATAATCTCTACCCCCGCCTCTGGCTGGCTGGGCAGGCTGAGGGTCAGCTGGGGCCTGAATCATAGGACGAGGACCTCGCTGCCGAGAGTTGCCCGCCGCTATAGGGCAATTCCCGATAAAATGACTCGGGTCGCCACAACCGTAGCAACTCTTGGACCGATAGGGCTGCCGGCCCCGACGACCCGAATGGCCTCCACGAACACTCCGAAGAGGCTGAGCACTAATAGGAGACTGGTCTGAATAATACCCCCGAGAACCACGATCACCTGATCCACCCTGTGAAGCCTGAAGGGCGGAATGAAAAGGCCTGGAGGACTGGCCTCTATCAAAGGATTCTCTGCTACCAGAGGAAGAACCACCAAATCTACCTGAATGACGAGGCCTCTTATCCGAAGAATAACCGCCTCCCCTAGCAAGAGCCATCTCAACTCTGCGTGCTGCATTGGCTGCCTCCTGAAATGATATGTCACTCCCCACACCCATAGCCATCCTGGAGTCTAATCGGCTGATTAAGCCCATCTATAAATCTGCGGACCCTCTCCCGCTCCGTGGGAAGTATCACCACCGCATGACGAGCCAAGTCGATAAATCTCATCTCATACTATGTAACTGTCATAGTGCCCTGATGGAGGCGCTCAAACTGCCTCCGAAGTAAATCCCGCCGAGTAGTAGGGAGAAACTTCTCCATAAATAGTTCCGCAAACCGGTCCCATGATAGAGCTGGGGACCCTGCCGGTCGAGTCAGACAATAATCTCTCCACCAAGTCTTGGCGGATCCTGCAAGTCCGAAAGTACAGAAATCAACTCCGTTTGGCTCCACGATCCCCATAGTCTCGAGAATCTCATGACAACTGAATAAAAAGTCCCGAGGATCCTCTTGATGCGGCTCCACCGAAAGTAGTGGTAAATAGCTTGAAGAACCGATCAAGCCTCCATAACGAATCGAAGTCATGGCCGTTCCATCACCGGCATGAGCCGTGGTACCGGACTGAGTGGCCACAGCTGGCTGAACCACGGTGCCTGAGGCTGAGGAGCTACCGGCTCCGGAGTATGAGCAATAGGAGTCCGGGCCCCTCCTCCGGCCCGAGAAGTAGCCGGGGCAACCGATAATAAACCCGCTCTGGCAATGCTGTCCATGAATCCCGCTATTCCGACCAAAGCATCCCGGAGATCCGGGGTAATTAAAGCCTCTCCCGGGACCTGAGCTGGGCCCACTGGAGCTGCTGGAATCGGAACCTCCTCGTCAATCTCAATATGGGGCTCCACCTCCGGGGTAGCTGCCTGGGGCTGAGCTCTACCCCTACCACGGCCTCCTGATACGGCCTCGACCCCTGCCCCTCACAGGAGCTGTCTGGGGCTCAGGCTGCTGGTCAGCGGACGAAGAAGTGCGTGTCCTTACCATCCGCGAAAGGACAGAATAGAAATTCAATCAGTAATTGAGGAACAAGTCGCACGACAAGAAAGAACAAATGAGAGACTCTTTCCTAACTCAATAGACTTTGGAGGACAAGTACGGACGTCTCCGTACCTACCTCTCAAACTCTACTAAGCTTGTTCGTGAGTGGTGAGACCTATGTAACCTAGAGCTCGATACCAACTTGTCACGACCCGGATTTTACCCCAATATCGGGATCATGATGGCGCCTACTCGTGGTAGCTAGGCAAGCCACTGTATTCATACTATCCTATTTTTAACACAATTTTAATTAAATAAATGTGGAATACTTTATCGAAATGGAAATAATAAATCACAAGGTAAAAATCATACCGAAATCCTCTACCCAAGACTTGGAGTCACCAACTCACAAACTACTATGGAATACTACACATAAAAGTCTGAAGGAAATATAACATAATTCCGTTTGTCTCGGAACAATGAGACTACAGCTATTAACATAAATAAAGAAAGAGACGCCGGGCCTGCGGACGTCCTGCAAGCTACCTCGGTCTCAAATGTGATCAACTCCCACGCAATCTATTTACTGCTGCTGCTGCTCCTGATCGTAACCTGGACCTGTGCAAAAACGCACAGAAGTGTAGCATCGGCACAACCGACCCCATGTGCTGGTAAGTGCCTGGCCTAACCCGACGAAGTAGTGACAAGCCTAGGACCAGACACTCACATAAACCTGTGCAATTCAATATATATATATGTGTACCACAAAATAACAACAAATAATCAAGTAATAACACAATAAGGAATATCTTAAAGAATTCAACAATTAACCACAGTTAATAATTTCACAAAGAAAACAAAGTATAATGTAAACACGAATTATATCACTTCAAGAAATAGTAAGCAATTGCACGGCATCACCCTTCGTGCTTTTACTCTCATCCTCACCAAATAAACAAATAAAGTACACGGCATCACCCTTCGTGCTTTTACTCTCATCCTCACCAAACAAACAAATAAAGTACACGATATCACCCTTCGTGCTTTTACTCTCATCCTCACATCCATAGTATGGCATGATCCTTCGTACATGGTTCAATAACAAGGGCACGGCATGATCCTTCGTGCATAATCAATAAATAAACATGGCACGGCATTAACCTTCGTGCATAAATAAATAAACATGGCACGGCATCACCCTTCGTGCATTATTACTCTTCCTCACCCAAATAACAATCACAGTTAAGGGCAGAGAAAGAAACAACAATTCATAAATCGTCCCATCAAGGGCAATCAATAATTATCTTCACAACAAGTCCCAACAAGGGAGAACAATAACGATTCACCTGTAATATATCTCAAAATATCATTTTCCAACGACTCACGGTCATACTAGACGCCAGTGTATGGATGCTCGTCACCACAGCCCATACACCGCACTCGATCACATAACACATAACACATAATCCTATTTCCTCAAGCTAGGATAGAACAAACACTTACCTCGAATGCTTATGAACAATTCACCCCGTGGAAATGTCTTTTCCTTTTGAATTTGACTCCAATCCAATCGTATCTATACACAATTGATTTAATATCATCAATTCTACTTAACAAACTAGTTCATATTGCTAAATATGGTTTTTACAATATTCTGCTCTGCCCGGAATAGTAAAAACCGACCCCGAGCCCACATAATCGAAACTCAAGTTTCGAACCAAAATAATTTCACCCAATCTTCCATGAGTTCAAATATACAATTTGTTCTTAAGTTCGACTCCAAAACGAGGTCTAAATCGCAAATTCTTTGAAAGCCCTAACTATACCCATTTCTCAAATTTTCAACCAATTTATACATGTTTAAGCCTAAGGATTTGATTGATGTTGATGAAAAACGAAGAAGACGAGTTAACAATACTTACCCAATGAACTTTGATGAAGAAATGCCTCAAAAATCGCCTAAGAGTTGTGGAGAAGAAAGGGGTTTGTGAAAATGGGATAAAATCCCGTAAGTGTTCTGTTTTTGAGCTGAAGAATTCACTGGGCGAAATTACCCTACGCGATCGCGTGAATTGGGCTGCGATCGCGTAGAGTAAAGACTGGCCTCTTATGCGATCGCGTGAAAATGGTTGCGATCGCGTAGAGAAAGGACTGGAAGCTACGCGATCGCGTGAGGATTGATGCGATCGCGTAGAGGAAACTCACCGGGCAGCCTATTTGCTCTATGCGATCGCGTGAACAAGACTGCGATCGCGTGTGGGAGGAACTGGAAGCTACGCGATCGCGTGAGGGATGCTGCGATCGCGTAGAAGAACTGGCCAATGCTGTGCGATCGCGTGGATGAGGCCGCGATCGCGTAGAACAAAATCCCTCTGCAGAAACAGCAGAATTTCTGCTGTGTTTTCAAATCCGAAAACACCCCGAACCACCTCCGAAACACTCCCGAGCCCTCGGGGCTCCAAACCAATTATGTACACTAACTCAAAAACATCATACGAACTTGCTCGCGCGATCAAATCGCTAAAATAACATCAAAATCAATGAATTGAGCCTTAAAACTCAAGAATTCTTTGAAATTCCATAATTTCCAAACTTTCCAATTTAAGGCCGAAACACGTCAAACGACGTCCGTTTTCAACCAAACTTTACAGGAAGCGCTTAACCAATATATATGACCTGTACCGGGCGTCGGAACCAAAATACGAGCCCTATACCAGTACTTTTTAATAAAAAATCAGTTTCATTTTCCTTAAACATTTTCAGAAAACAATTTAACAGAAAAATTCTTTTACCGGGGTTCTAGACCTCGGATTTCAATTCCGGACATATGCCCAAGTTCCATATTTTTCTACGGATTTTCCGAGACAGTCAAATCACGGATCCGGGTCCGTTTACCAAAAATGTTGACCAAAGTCAACCGTATCAATATTAATATCAAAATTCTTCTACTTTTTCACATATTTCACATATTTCAACATAAATATTTTTCAGCTTTGTGCCCGGACTGTGCACGCAAATCGAGGCAACATAGAATGAGGTTTTCAAGGCCTCGAAGCTCGAAATGATTAATTAAATAAGTGATGACCCTTTGGGTCGTCACACTCTATCTGATATGATAGAAATAAGAACTCCATGCAATCTCACAGTCTCATGGATAAATATCTTTGCTAACCGCTCTGAGGAGTATGTAGTACACATAGGAACGAAATAGGCTGACTTGGTCAGCCTTTCCACAATCACCCAAACTGAGTCAAACTTCTTCGCTGTCTGAGGGAGTCCACTAAAAAAGTCCATAGTGATTGTTTCCCACTTCCACTCGGCAATATCAATACGCTGGAACACACCATAAAGCCTTTGATGCTCACACTTGACCCGCTAACAGCTTAGGCACATAATTCACAACATCTTTCTCCACCAGTAATGCTATCTCAGATCCTTATACATCTTTGCGGCACATGGATGAATGGAATATCGCGAGCTGTGGGCCTCCTCCAATATCAACTCACAAAGGCCATCAACATTGGGCACGCATATCCAGCCCTGCATCTACAACACACCATCACTATCAATAGTGACATCTCTGGCATCATCATGCTGAACTCTGTCATTGAGGACAAGCAAGTGTGGATCATTATTTTTATAAGGTTATGAAGAACATGAACAAGGTCTTGATGACATTTCTAGCTGCGAGTTAATATGATACCGTTGCCCGAGGAGCTTTCTTGATTATTCGTTAGACTAATTGGGGCCAAGTGCCATATGTGAGAGCATGACGATTTATGTGAGCATATGCATATACATGCATGGATCGGACTGCATGCCGCAGTGGTATATGGATCGGGTTGCGCACTGCAGCAGGTGTGATATTGATATTGTGCTTGGGCTGTAGGAGCCCCTCTGGAGTTTGAACCTCCACAGTGAGCGCAGGCGCCTTTGAATGGATTGGGCTATATGCTACAACATCATATGCATTGCATGGACTACATACATTGGTTTCTTTGTACTACGTGGCATAACATATAGCACTCATACATTATTGGCACGCATACATTATTTTCCTTATTGACCAGATCCCCTGGTGGTAATTCTTAAGGAGTGTTGAGCCCAAGGGGCTGATTTGAGTGTAAACTTGCATTGCTTGAGATTGTACCCAGGTATTGGTATGTTATCATGAAAGAAAGAAAGCTAAAAATGAGATTTCTGAATAGTCTACTCACATATGCTGAAAGGGAATAAAATGATAGTGTTTTGAAGTTTAAAGATAGTTCTGTATTATGTAGCATGAGACAATGCTTTGCGTGGTTTTCTTTTCTTTAGCGTTTTTTACTTCTATTACTGCTGAGTTGGAAGTACTCACACCCGACTCCCTGCACCTTGTGTGCAGATTCAGGTACATCACAGCAGAACTAATTCTATAGCTGCTCGGGAGTGCATTTGGACAGTCGAGGTAGCTGCCAGCGTCCACAGGACCTGACTTTCCAGCTTATCTTTATTTTGTTCTGTCTATCCCACACTTGTGCACAGTTGTATACACTATCACAGTTTATAAATTCTGGTAGAGGCTCATGACTTGTGACTCATGTTCCATTGAGAGGTTGTACTGGTTTGGGATGTCTAATCCCGGTGTTTGGGTATTTCTTTATGATTATTCCATTATTATTTATGCTTAAAAATGGGTTAAATGTGAGCTGACAGCTCCGTGTTTCTGTTGATTGGTCGGGCTAGCCTAGCAGTATGCTGGGCGCCATCACAATCGGGTTTGGGGTCGTGACAAGTTGGTATCCGAGCCTAGGTTACTAGGCCTCATGAGTCGTGAGCCTGTTGGTAGAGTCTTGTGGATCGGTACGGGGACGCATGTGCTTATCCTCGGGAGGCTGAAAACCTTTTAGGAAACACTTCACAATCTTGGAATTCTTATCGTGCGTACTTGATTCAGCTTGAGGTATAATTCTTGAAATTCCTTCCACATGTCTGTATGCGCAATTGAGCACTCAGTAATATAATTGCCTTGATGGCTTGTGATCCCATGATTGAGGGGTGAGATATGATCTCCGTGAGTTTGTGTTGGGCCAGTCGGGAGGACTTGAGGCCAGGTCGTTGTCTATGGCTTGAGCACCAAGGTGCTGATTTTGCGAGCTGGTATTATGAAATTTATATGACTAGTATTGTCCTAAATTGTGGAAATGGCAGCTTGATAGTGGATGAGCTGTTAGGTGTTAGACTCTTATTGTGATTCGTTTTGTAGCCCCTAGCTATGGGCGTGGTGAATATGTTCATGTCTCTTAGTGGAAAGGTAAAGTGCATTACGTGTGGTAGTATGAGTTCAGACTCAGAAATATCAAATGTCTTGTGCTATGTGCATTATTATGTCTTGTCAATTGTCGATGTATTGTTAGGGTGGTTTTGGTGATTCTCTGGCAGGTGGATAGGCCAAATTACAAAGGAAACTCTGTCAAAATTTTTGGAAAAATTTGAGACTTAGAAAAGAGTTTGTCACCTAAGGAATGGGCTTAACTGTTGTGTGTGAATGAATACAAGAAGTGCAAAAGAATTAAGATTTTTGATGATTCGAGTCTCCACCAAAGCTTGTAAATGACTTGAGATAACAAGGTTATGGTGTTTAGTAGATATGAAGAAATACTAGGATGTTTTGAACTGTTGTTGGTAAGGAATGTTCAGTGTATAGAAAGAAAGATAGCTAATTGTACCTGTAGGTAATCATGTTCTGCGATATCAAAGTTCTAACAAAACACGAGTGGTTACGTTCAATAGGACAGTTTAATTACAGCTTAATAAGGGTGAATGACGCCCGAGAATGGTTTTGTAGTGTTCAAGATTTTGGTTGTAACAGTCAGGTGCCCTAAGATTGTGTATGTGGCTAAAGACCGTGGTTCGTTAGAAGAAATCGAGACTTGTGGTATGTTATGTTAATTATGGGATTCTATGTATCCATATTGGAAAGTAATGATAACAAATTCAAAATTGCAGGAAGTTCTTCAAAATAAAGTATTGTAGAATGTGGTACTTCTGGGAAACATTGAGAGAGTATTCAGTGGCCTATGGGTCTTAAAACCGTGTGGTCTTATGTACGAGTCTCGTGTGGTAACATGAGTTGAGGTATTGTGGTGCTACAGTAAAGGCTAATATTAAACTAAAGATGAATCAGGAAGGAATTTGGGTAAATGGAACAACTTATTAATAAACTAAAACGGTATGATAAGGAAACGATTAATTCCTGGTATGTGTTCGAAGTAATGAGTCTTGCAGATATGGTGCAACAAAGCTCTTGAGTGCTGGTAGTTGCATAGCTCGATGTGGGTAAAAGGACTCAGTCCTGGCAATTAAACTTATGCAACAAATTGGAAGAAAGAGTTGTGATGTGTTTTACCATGGTTTGAAAATGAGTATAATTTCTGTCGCTATGCGAAGCATGGAATGTGTAATGATTTTTCTTCCATATGGAAGTCATTAAAATTCTCAAGCGGCGTGGGCAGCTGCAGGTAATCTGAGAATCAATCTTTCTGGTGATTAAGGAAAATGGAACTGCTATTCTAGTGATTTGGCAGAGTATATGATCAAAAGGGAAAGGTAATATAAACTGATAATATCTAATGGTATTGTGGTATTCTCTTGTTGGATTGACGGTGATGATTGAGTTGTTGAAGGCATAGGGAAATTTCTGAATGGATTTTGTGGTATGAATGGATGCTTGATGTGTGTTATGTATTCGTACGGTGGAGTGTGGAATCAGGCATAGTGATTCATGTGTTATATATGTGTTGGAGACTAGAAGTTCTCGTAATCCGCCTACGCAGTGGTGGTATATCGTGTGTATCGGCACCGTTTAGCGGTTGTTGGAAATTGGAGGCACTAGTGGCTCTCTCTTTACTTGATATGATGAATTTGAATAATGATATATGATTGCAGACTATTTTTCTTAAGTCAGGTTGTCTAGACTGATGTGATATGGACTATGTCAGAAAAATGTCACACACTGCGAGGCAGAGAGCATCAGATCACACTCTAGCGGGGTAGATGTACCCTAGGGCCAGCGGACGACTGGTAGGTATTGCTTTGTTAGTTGGGCCTTCGTGGCAGATGTCAGTGTAGAGGTATCTACCATTGTATTGAGGAACTTTGTCGGATGCGTTTCATGTGGCCGAGCTCGAGGCTATATATGTTTGTTGTAGTGAGCAACTTAACCCGATGTGCGTTCCCTTTTGCTAGATATATGCATGGATCGGGTGGAACGCTGCCAGAGGTATAGTATATGGATTGGGTGGAACGCCGCCACATATATGGTATCAGGATCAGGTGGCACGCTGCCACAGGTATGGCATCTGGATCGGGTGGCATGCCGCCACGGGTATGTCATTGGAGCGGGTTGCACACTGCAATAGTGTAATGTGAAAATAGAATTAGTTATATGTTACCATGTATATAATACTTACTGGCTTATGAGGAAAAGTCTGTATTGGGTACTGCTCGGCAAATAGCACATCGGTTGTGTCCTTTTAGGATTTGATAGCAAATATTAATTGTTTCACCGTGAGTGAGATTGATCACTTTGGTTTAGACCTAGATCTGTGCGTGGCTGACCGTTCTGAGCATGGTGACTTGAGGTGCTTCGTGAGTAATAGTGTTTGGAGAGAATCATGAGTTGTGGCACGGCCACGTGATGTTATGACTTTTCGAGAAGGAGTCATGTACTCTATTCCTATGATGTGAGACGAGATCTCTGTTCTATGTTATGATGGTACAGAGGAATTGAATTACAGCTATGTTGTTGGAGTTAGTTGTCATAATTTGAGTATGTTCAGGCATTTCTTATTGGAGCCTGTGTTGTGGTCGTCATGGCTTAGGCCGGTATTGAGGTGTCATATCACCAGTGCGGTGTGTTATAACCGAAATGATCATTTGAGTCATTAATGAGTGCGAGCATATGTGATTTTAGTTGGTTAGAAAGGTAATATCGAGATGTGGCTCCGAAATCTGTTGTGGTATTAGTTAAAAAGGGAAATGGATTCATGAATAGTTGATCGGAGAGATGAGATCAAAATATCTCGTGTTCGGTTGCCGTGGGCAGGATATGAAGGTGTGGAATAAGACTCTATCTAATGAGAAAGGTCTTTCTGCTAGTATTTGGTTATTGTGGCCAATTGTTATGATTAGAGACCATCGTCTCAAGTTATTGGGGTTGCATGATACATCATGTGATCTCACCCGGAGTGGCGAGTATGGGCTATTATAGTTGGATCGTGTATATCCTGAGTATAGGCATGAGATTTGGACTGGTATGCGATTTCAGAAAGTGCAATGTGGTCTATGGTTCGGATGGGCCATGGAAGTTCAGCTATATTGTGCTATCGGATTGATGATAGATAGGGTGACGTGGTATCACCCCAAGTATATGCTTGGTAAGATCATTCAACTATTGGATTGCTTTTAGTACAACTCTGGTACACTCGAGGATGAGCATTTGTTTAAGTTGGGGAGAATGTGATGACCCGACCCGTCGTCACGAGAGTTACCACCGTGTTACCCTTTAACTATGTTGTTCCATGTTTCTATACCTGTTTTAGAGTCTACTGAGTGAATTGGGATTGATTCTGGTTGAAAATGAGGCACATATCCTTTTTGAGTGAAGCATGTTTATGAAAAGTCAACCTTGAGTTGACTATGCGATTAGAGGGCTCGAAATCGAATTCTGATGATTCGGTCAGCTCTGGGAGGTCATTTATGAGTTAGGAGAGCGATCGAAAGTGAATTTGGAGGTCCGATGTAGTTTTAGGCTTGAATTGGCTAAGGTTGAACTTTGGCGAAATCCGAACGGTAGGTGAGATTTTGATCCGAGATTCGGAATAGAATTCCGACAGTTGTAGTAGCTCCATTAGGTGATTTTTGATATGCCTGCAAATTTTCAGGTCATTCGAAAGTCGTTTGGTCGGGTTTTTGGTCGAATGTTGGTTTCGGAAGTTAAAATGAAACTTAGGTTTGAATTTGCTTGGATTCGATCATTTTCGTATTTAAGGGCATGTTTTTAGGATTGGAGTAAGTTTTTATCATGTTTTGGAGTATGTTGGTGGTTTCCGTTGGGGTCCCGGGGGCCTCGGGATGAATTCGGGGGTCCAAACGGACCATTTTGTGCCAAAATGAACCTCTAAAATGCTGCAATAAAATTGCATTTTATTTGTTCTCTGCGATTGCGTACATGGTCATGCGATCACGTAGTGTAGCGGAGAGAGCTGGGAAGTTTCCTCTTCGCGATCGCAACATGAGGGATGCGATCGCGTAAGGTTAAGGGTTTGTTCATTGCGATCGCGAGGCTATTGATGCGATCGCCTAAGGTTTGTTTCAAAAACAGTGCGATCGCGGTCGATATGATACGATCGCGTAGAATGGTCAGGCTGAGTACTACGATCGCGGCTAAGCCCACGCGATCGCGTAGAAGGAAATTGGTCACCCAGATTTTTCTACATCGCAATCGCGAGCCAATGGCTGCGATCGCATAGAGTTAACTGTCTGTCAGAAATATTAAAAACTAGAACAGTGTATTCGCGGCCCATATACCCAAAACCCCCATTGTTGAGTTCTTAGAGAGCAAAGTGAAAGGGTAATCATCGGAGGTAAGTTCTATGGTCTAAATACGTGATTTTACCTTAGAATCTTCAAATATTTCACTGAAATTGGGAGAATTAATGGGGGGATTTTGCCCTAAGCCTGGGCTATGGTAAAACATTGATTTGAATGGGCAATCGGAGTTCTATTTTGATAAACTTTATATGTATGGACTCGTGTTGAGATAAGGAATCTGAATATGTAACTTTTGTAATTTTTCGAGAAGCGTACCGAAAGTTGGGATTTGGCAACTTTGTGGTTTTTCATCTAATTTGATTATGTTCGATTGGGCGTTGTTCTGTTTGCCTATTTTGATATATTTGTACTGAATTTGGCTAGTTTTGGCATGTGTGGATGTTGGTTCGAGGAGCTATGGCATCGCGGAGCTTGAGTTTTCGCCGGATCGAGGTGGGTAATACTTGTAAATGATGTCCTGAGGGTTAGTAAACCCCAGACTTGCACATCTTAGTGCTGTATTGAGGTGACTTGCACGCCGGATAATGGGCATAGGGTGGAGCACCATTGGGGATTGTGACTTGGTTCGTCCCGCGTTATAAATGATAACACCTATTTTCTTGAAATGAAATTGACGCCTTAATAAAGATATTAATTATCATGAATTGGACTGATTATCATGCTTTGGGCTTCGTGCTGATTATCTGAATCCTTCAGGGATTGGTATCACTGTCTTGATAACACTGTGTATATTTTATCTCAATTTAAGGTTTTAAATGGTATTTTTCTACTCAACATTTTTATAAGGTTATGAAGAACTTGAACAAGGTCTTGATGACATTTCTAGCTGTGAGCTAATATGATACCGTTGCCCAAGGGGCTTTCTTAATTATTCGTTAGACTGATTGGGGCCGAGGGCCATATGTGAGAGCATGACGATTTATGTGAGCTTATGCACATACATGCATGGATTGGACTACACGTCGCAGTGGTATATGGATCGGGCTGCGCGCCGCAACAGGTGTGGTATTGATATTGCGCTTGGGCTGCAGGAGCCCCTCCGGAGTCTGAACCCCCACAGTGAGCGCGGGCGCCTTTGCATGGATCGAGCTGTACACCACATCATCATAAACATTACATGGAATACATACATTGGTTTCTTTGTACTACGTGGCATAACATATAGCACTCATACATTATTGGTGCACATGCATTATTTGCCTTATTGACAAGATCCCCTGGTGGTAATTGTTAATGAGTGGTGAGCCCAAGGGGCTGATTTGAGTGCAGACTTGCACTGCTTGAGATTGTACCCAGGTATTGGTATGTTATCATGAAAGAAAAAAAGCTAAAAATGAGATTTCTAAATAATATACTCACATATGCTGAAAGGGAATAAAATGATAGTGTTTTGAAGTTTAAAGATAGTCTGTATTGTGTAGCATGAGACAGTGCTTTGCGTGGTTTTCTTTTCTTTAGCATTATTTACTTATACCACTGAGTTGGAAGTACTCACACCCGACTCCCCGCACCTTGTGTGCAGATCCAGGTACATCACAACAGAGCTGATTCTATAGCTGCTCGGGAGTGCATTTGGACAGTCGAGGTAGCTGCCAGCATCCACAGGACCTGACTCTCCAGCTTATCTTTATTTTGTTCTGTCTATCCCACACTTGTGCACAGTTGCATACACCATCACAGTTTATAAATTCTGGTAGAGGCTCATAACTTGTGACTCCTGTTCCGTTGGGAGGTTGTACTGGATTGGGATTTCTAATCCTGGTGTTTGGGTATTTCTTTATGATTAATCCATCGTTGTTTATGCTTAAAAGGGGTTAAATATGAGCTGACAGCTCCGTGTTTCTGTTGATTGGTCGGGCTGGCCTAGAAGTGTGCTGGGCGCCATCACGATCGGGTTTGGGGTCGTGACATAGGCACAGACTATATAAGCAAAAATGAGTTATTTTTTCAACATCAGCATTTGAACAATTATTATTCAGCATTACTACTTAATAATTTTCTGACGATACTAAATGACATTTTTGATCACTACTAATTTAAAGATTTAACAGCTAATTAAAATTCTAGCACAGTAATTTGTATCAATGTTGTTATACTATATGGTAAGTTCTGATATTCAGGTAATTATTATAATACTAGCTTGCAGGATTATTTTGTCACTTATTTAACTAAAAGGAAAATAGTATTGTAACATCGATTATACATGCTTGAGTTGATTACAATCACAAACGTCTAAATGCAAATCTGTATATAAACCATTTTGAAGGTAGGTGATAATACAATTTGAACTGCTAGCCCACTTACTCCGTTTTTATATTAAATCGATCCTAATTTAGAATTTTAAACTAACAAAAGTAGCTATATTCTAGTTTATACATCCAATTTCAGAATTATATCTATTTATCTAAGTGTATTAGTTTTGTATTAGCCTGTTTTAGTTTTGGTTTAGGTTTTAACTATAATTAATTATTAATTTATATCTAACTACAACATTATCTACTCTTACTCTAATCTAGGTTAGATCCACAAAGTTGTTAATTATTACAACCATTCCTAATAAATTACAAAGGAATCTACAAATTAACTACAGCTATGATAGAAGAAACAAAATGACATCATCAAAAATTAATCAAGCTTCATTTCTTCATCATAATCTCGATTACAATCTCCCGAAGCAGAAATGTACCTGATTAAAAACAAGTCTATGAGTCTAGGGCTTTGGAGAAGAAGAATAATCAGCAACTAATAGCAGCAAAACAGCAACAACAACGAGACAGATCAATCACAGTAGAGCAGCTAACAGAAAACCCCAAATATGAAATCCAGCAAATCAACCCAAGTAGAATCAAGGAATTCAACAATGTCAAGATGAATTAAAGAAGAGTTGACCCCGCAGAAATTCCCAAATCAACACCCAAGTTAATTAGCTAAGAGCTAAAATATGTGGAATCATTTTTTAACTTTTGAACCCTAAAGATGCTTTCAGAATTCCAGCCCTCAGGTTGTAACCTGGAATTTCTAACTTTCAAAATGTAACCCAGAATCATAATATGACCCCCTCTTATTCAAGCTCACTAACAGCCTATTTATAGAATGATTTTGGGGGGAATTGGGGGAAAATTCAAATAAGTTAATTTTATTTCCCTCCCCTTATTCTTTTCAATTATTACAGTGTGGTCTATTAAGACTATGTCGAAATGCCTTTGAACCCTTGCTAGAAGGTTCTAGGCAATTCTATAGGGTTCTTTTAGGTGTGTTCTACCTAATTATCCTCACTTGCTAAGGTTTGTTACAGAAATGCCTTTTAATTCTGCCCAGTTTGCCCTTTGTTTTATAAGTAATTGCAGAAATACTAGGCACTAAAGTCAATTTTAGCCTTATAGGCTCTATTAAATCTTGAGGTATGCCATTTACTATTCCTTTTATACCCTTTGTATTTAATCCAAATTACCCGACCTATCTAAGGTCTGGAAGAACTTGGGTTGAAAGTTATTTAATAAGTAACCACTGATTATAGATGTTTTAAGACTTAGCCAATTCAGACCCCCAAATCCTTTTCATTATTAGCCAACATTTATTAGAAACCAATCACCATAATTTGAAACATAACCCCTTATTAAAAACATGGCCACTAAATATATGTAAAGCCAATTAACAAACAAAGATAGTTTTCAGAAATAGCCATTTAATCAATATAACCACTCAAAAATAGAGATAGCCATTTGATAGAAATACAGTCAATTAATCAACAGTATAGCCACTCAATAACAAGACTTATCTTTCAGAAATAGCCGTAAGACCTTTACACTTATGACCCAAGTTACAAAAGCATCCAAAGATTCAGAATGAACTCACAAATGAATCAAGTTACAAATATAGCCAGTTTTATGTTATTTTGCACATATAGCCTTAATCACAAATTAATTTTCAATCAGTCAGAACTCAGAGGAGAAGTTTGATAATGGTTGAATTCCAGCTAACCAAAACTCAATTTAGACAGAGCATGATGAACAAACACATAAAACAGACTTATTGACACATGATTCATGCGTGATTAACACCAAAAACCCTAAGAACACTTTAGCAGACTTAGACATGTGTAAGATTCACACAAACAAAGATAGATCTTTATTCTTTAAGCATGCAGAAGATATCTCGAGTAGACATAGAAGTCGAGTACAGAAACATTTCAAGACATAAAGCAATCAAGAAATAGAAATAGAGATAATAAACTTAGCTTCTTTTTTTCAAGATTTTCTTTTTCCTTTTCTTTTCTTTCGTTTCTTTCTTTCTTTATTATTCATTTCTTCTTTCTTTCTTTCCAGATCTCTAGAACTTTGAAGACGTTTTGTCTTTCTGGGTACTGTATCTTTCAGATGAGGATGTAATTTCGATTTTGATGTATGTGGGGGTGGTCTAGAGGCTTAGTATATCATTTTGGGGGTGGGGTTATTTTTGGGTACTCACCGGAGTAGGGTTCCGGGGAGTCTTTTTGTTATATTCGAGACGTTACGGGGACATTCGAGACTAACCACCTATATAGGGTGAAAGATCACCTTTAAATGGTTCAGGGATGTTAATCTCAAGCCCTGGTTCATACTTAGTAAGGTCGCCGGCTAGTGTTATGGCGACCGGAGTTTCAAGAACAGGGGGGATTTTAGTTTTGGTGGGGTTTTATGGTGGTTTTCAGGGTTTGTGGGTGAGGGGTGAAGTGCTGGAGGCTCACCTTAGCCGGAGAAGGTGGCTGAGGCAGGTTTGCCGGCAAGTCTCCATGGGAGACCAAGAGAAGAAAAAGAAGAGGTCTCTGAGAGACGGCTAGGGTTTCTATACAGGTTTGTATATGTGTGTATATAGTGAAAATGAACGAAAGATGGGAGTATTTATACCAGCTGTGTCACGTGGATTCTTGGCCCTTGGAGTAATCAAGAGTAGTGGCCAGGATCTTTTACTCGTGAAACCATATTGTTTGGTTAAGTAAGTGATCTCTTTAGGTCCGTTAGATATTAAGCTTGGACGGCTGTGATTGTTTCAACTATACTACGTCGTTTGGCTTTTAACGAGATATTGTCTCATCCGTTTGATCAATCGCTTTGAACAGGTAAGATCAATTCTTTACACGACGTCATTTGATTAGTGAAGTAACTGCCTCATCTCGTCCGTTTGATTTAATTCATCAACGGTTGATATTTGTTTGGCTATTACGACGTCGTTTGGTCACGAGTCTAGGCAGACCAGGCTTGTCTTTGGGCCTGGTATATTTTGGGCTTGGTGTATATATATGTATTATCTTATTTGTAACCCAATACTATATTGTATTTTACATTTTAACTTGTATTTTAATTATTTCTTGTATTTTATATTTTTCTTTTTCAACTGCTATTTTTCTTTTATTTCCTATTTTTCCTTAATTGTTTGGTATTTTTGCCACTTTTCTTTTATTTTTTCCGGTATTTTTGTATTTTCTTGATTTTTCCTGAATTTTCACATTTTTATGATATATTCTAATTGATTTCCTTTGTAATTTTAATTTAAATTTTATTTTTTTAACAAAAAAACGGTTATTTCAATTAAATCACACAATTACACACCAAAATCATTTTTGTATATTTATTTTTATATATTGGAACTTAATTGCTCAGAGCAAAAATCACGTGCTCACAGCTGCCCCTCTTTGCTCGGGAATACGAAGAGTTTCAATGCAAAGATAAGTGAGCAGTAATGAGAAATTTTTGCCAAGTTGCATATTTCGTAAGAAGAATTTGAAAAACTTTTGACCGCACCCTGCTTCAGAGGTTGCCTACATATCCTGGGCTAAACAGGAATCAGGTCAGTGTAGTTCGGGGAGGTCCGGTAGTTTGAAACTACCAGGGACTTGCTGTTGCTGTTGTTATTGCTATAATCACTGACTAACTCCTTATAACACCGGGATAAAATAAAATAAAGAAGCTATTCTAAGCTATGATCTATGGATTACAAGAAAATCCTATCTATGACTTGTCTTCTTGTATTGTCTTGCGTCATCCATATCACTTATTGCTCTTTACTTGCATCCTTCTTTTTTGTGAATTCTTATGTCTTACTTCTAACATACTGCTTTCATCCATTTGTGTGACTTCAAAATGTGCTCCTTGCTTCCAGGTCGATACCTGTTTAAAAACAAAAATAAAAAAAACTTTTTCCTCTACCCCAGTATGCGGCTTTCCATGTATTATGGTGTTACTCTGTTAGAAAAAACTTTTTTTTCAAAAATGCAGAAAGTATTCCCTTGTTATACAGGTGGGTGCCTGAACAGAAATTAAAATACTGAAAAGTATTCCCTTGTTATACAGGTGAGCGCCTGAACAGAAATTAAAATGGTGAAAAGTTTCCCTTGTTATACAGGTGGGTGCTTGATGCGGAAATGAAAAATGCAGAGAAATATTCCCTCATTATCCAGGTGGGCGCTTGATGCGGAAATGAAAAATGCAGAAAAATATTCCCTCGTTATCCAGGTGGGTGTCTGATGCATGAAAATGAAAATGCAGAAAAATATTCCCTCATTATCCAGGTGGGCGCCTGATGAATGAAAATGAAAATGCAGAAAAATATTACCTCGTTATCCAGGTAGGCGCCCGATGCATGAAAATGAAAATGCAGAAAAATATTCCCTCGTTGTCCAGGTGGGCGCCTGATGCGAAAATGAAAAATGCAAAAAAAATATTCCCTCATTATCCAGGTGGGTGCTTGATGCATGAAAAATGAAAATGCAGAAAAATATTCCCTCGTTATCCAGGTGAGCGCCTGATGCATGAAAATGAAAATGCAGAAAAATATTCCCTCGGTTTGATAACTGGCGTGTGTATTTTTAAAAGACAATACCTCCCTTGTTGTTCGGGTAGGTTCCTGATTACTGAGTGAGTCCTCTCCTTTGTGGATTTTCTCCTTTTATTGCTATTTTTTTTTCTTTTGATGTTTTCTCCAACATTGGTCACATTCACTTTGAAGTGATTAGTGAAATTTGAATCTTTTGTCCCTGTCTAAATCAGTGAACAATATTATTAGTTATAAAATGATGGTTAGCAACTGGCATTCTTGCTGGCCTTGCTTCCATCGTCCGCCTCTTCTTGTTTCATTCTGCTTTGCAATTTATCACCAGATTTTCTCAATTTTCTCTTGCAATCCCCTTTTGCTTTTTTTTTTCTTTTTGTTTCTTTTCCTTTTATTTCCTTTCGGCCTTATGATCGCCATTTTTTTTATTTTCTCTTTTCCTTTGACCCAACGTTATTACGCCATCTAACATGAGAAGCTGGTAGTTAGCTTTCAACTGGCAACTAGTTTTGAACAAATAAAATGAAATGCAAACACCTGAATTTCAAGGGGTGAGGGTATTTTGAAGTAAAGACAAAACTTATCTAGGTATGACGGTTGATTCCTTTGATCATGCCATGTATACAAATATCTGAACCAGTTTGTCCAATCGAATCGTTGCTGTCTCAATTTCATCTTTCCTTCAACCCGAACTTTTCTTATTTTCTGTTTCCTCTTTCATCGGAATATTCCTCACTTTTGCCTTATGGTGCCTGTGAAGGTTTTCACAAATAAGACTCTCTCATTTTATTTTTTCTCTCATCTCACATTCAACTTATGGTGCCCGTTAGGGTTTTCACCAATAAAATTCTATCATTTTTATTTTTCTCTCATCTCACATTTGCATTATGGTGCCCGTTACGGTTTTCACCAATAAGACTCTCTCATTTTTTTTTTCCTTTATTTTTTCTATTTCCAAACTTCCCGGTATTATCCATGACATGTTTCTCCTTATTCTTATTGTGTCATCATTTTCTTGAAATTAATCAGAAGGTCTTTCTTTGGACTGTAATGTGGCTTTTGGATGGGTTTACAAAGAAAGATATAAAGGCTCAAAATTTAAATGAGGGTTCAAAATATTTACAACTCTCGGAATCATAAAACATAACTTCTGCCCCAGTTTCAATATTTGGGGGATCTTGGATTTTATTTCTATCATGACTGAACCTCATTGAGGCTACCTACGTACTCTTTCGGGATCAAGTCAAAATGTAGTTCGGATCATAAGATCGTTCATCATTTGACTTTTCCCGATTTTTCTTTGTATTTTTGTATTTTTTTTCTTTTCTTTTTTTTTATCATTTTTCTTTCATTTTTTTCATTTTCATTTTTTCTCATTCTCTTTTTCTTTTCTTTTCATTTTCTTGTCCATAATCGATTTCGAGAGAGGGATATGAAAGAATAATGCAATAAGGCTCAAAAGGGGTAACAATGGATAAAGTGTTTGGATAGAGAATAAAATGCCTTCATCATTTGAATTTCAAAATTATGACAAATACAATTGTATACATGAAAAAGGAATCATACATAATATCTCTTGACTGCATCTGAGTTTATAGCAGTCTCTACACATTTTCCTTCAACATCTATTAAATATAAAGCTCCATTGGACAATACCCGGGATACCATGAATGGCCCTTGCCAATTAGGTGCAAACTTTCCTTTTGCTTCGGCCCAATGTGGTAAAATACGTCTTAGCACCAACTGTCCAACTTCGAATTTCCATGGACGTACTTTATTTTTGTATGCTCTGGTCATCCTCTGCTAATATAACTGTCCATGACAGACTGCTGCTAGCCTTTTCTCATCGATCAAGCTCAATTGTTCTAGCCGAGCTTTTACCCATTCATCATCGTTAATTTCAGCCTCAGCTATGATCTGGAGGGAAGGTATTTCAATTTCTGCAGGTATGACTGCCTCCGTTCCGTACACCAACGAGTATGGTGTTGCGTCAATTGAAGTACGTACAGTTGTATGATAACCCATGAGAGCAAACGGTAGTTTTTCATGCCACTGTCTTGACTCTTCCACCATCTTCCTAAGAATCTTCTTAATATTCTTATTCGCAGCCTCAATTGCTCCATTTGCTTTAGGCTGATAAGGTGTAGAGTTACGGTGCAGGATTTTGAACTTTTTACATGCCTCTGCCATGAGGTGACTGTTCATATTTGCTCCATTATCCGTGATAATCACCTTAGGAATTCCAAAGCGACAAATAATATTTGTGTGTACGAAATCCACTACCGCCTTCTTTCTCACTGCTTTAAATGTCTTCGCCTCCACCCATTTAGTGAAATAATTAATTGCTACCAAAATAAATGTGTGCCCATTAGATGTTGTTGTTTCTATTGGGCCAATGACATCCATGCCCCAGGCAACGAATGGCCACGGTGCTGATATTGTATGCAACTCATAGGGTGGGGAGTGAATTAAATCTCCGTGTATCTGACATTGGTGGCATTTCCGCACATATCTAATGCAATCACGGTCTATGGTGAGCCAATAATATCCTACTCTTAGTATTTTCTTGGCCAAAATATATCCACTCATATGAGGTCCGCAAGTTCCTGCATGTATTTCAGCCATGATTGTGTCGGCTTGCTGTGCATCTATACATCTCAATAGACCCAAATTTGGGGTTCATTTGTATACAACTCCTCCGCTGAAGAAAAATCCATTTGCTAGTCGCCTTATAGCCCTTTTATGGTCCCCCGTGGCTTGCACTGGGTACACGCATGTCCTCAAATATTCTTTAATATCATGATACCACCGCTTACCATCAAGTTCTTCTTCCACGGAGAAACAAAAAGCATTTTGATCACGGACTTGTATCTGTTGTGGATCTATATAGGCTTTGTCTGGATGGTGCAACATGGACGATAATGTGGCTAAGGCATCTGCTACTTCATTGTGCATTCTTGGGATATGCTTGAACTATATGGATAGAAACCTCTGAGATAGTTCATGTAAACACTGTCGGTAAGGTATAAGTTTAAAATCCCTTGTCTCCCATTCTCCTTGAATCTGATGTATCAAGAGATCTGAGTCACCCAAGACCAAAATCTCTTTAACAGCCATGTCTATTGCCATTCTCAATCCCAATATACATGCTTCATACTCGGCCATATTGTTAGTACAGAAAAACCGGAGCTGAGTAGTAACAGGATAATGCTGACCCGTTTTTGAAATGAGTACTACTCCAATTCTGACCCCTTTACTATTGACGGCCCCATCAAAATACATTCTCCAACCTGGTTTGTCCTCTTGTTCCACTACTTCAATATTCATCGTCTCTTCATCAGGAAAATATGTCTTTAATGGTTCATACTCATCATCGACAGGATTTTCTGCCAAATGGTCAGCGACTGCTTGTGCCTTCATTGCAGTGCGAGTTACATAAATGATATCAAACTTTGTAAGTAAAATTTGCCATTTAGCGAGCCTTCTTGTGGGCATAGGCTTCTAGAATATATACTTCAGCGGGTCCAATCGAGATATTAGATAAGTAGTATAAGCCTACAAGTAATGTTTTAACTTCTGCACAACCCATGTTAAAGCACAACATGTTCTCTCCAACTGAGTGTATTTTACCTCGTAAGATGTAAACTTCTTACTAAGATAATATATTGCTTGCTCTTTCTTCCTTGTTTCATCATGCTACCCCAGTACACAGCCAAAAGAATTATCCAATACAGTCAGATAAAGGATTAGAGGTCTTCCAATATTGGAAATTACCAGTTATGAAAGACCATAAGTAACAACAACATCAGCTACCCAGTATAGTCCCACGGGGTGGGGTCTGGGGAGGGTAATATGTAGGCAGGCCTTACCCCTACCCGACAGGGCAAAGGGGTCGTTTCCAATCGACCCTCGGCGAAAGATCGAGAATGCCTCTTGACATTCCTTAATTTTGTCAGATATTCCTTAATTTTGTCAAATGCCTCTTAACATTCCTCAGTCCAATTCACCGTAGCATCTTTCTTCAATAATTTGAAAATGGGCTCACAGGTTGATGTTAACTGAGTAATAAATCTGCTAATATAATTTAATCTGCCCAATAAACTCATCACCTCTTTCTTGTTCTTAGGCGGAGGCAAGTTCTGGATTGATTTTATCTTTGAAGGGTCTAATTCAATACCATGCCGGCTTACTATGAACCCTAATAACTTTCCTGATGGCACTCCGAAAGCACATTTTGCTGGATTGAGCTTGAGATTATATCTTCGGAGCCTCTAGAAAAACTTTCTTAAATCCTTGACATGATCACATTGCTTTTTGGATTTAATAATGACATCATCCACGTATACTTCAATCTCTCGATCTATAATGTCATGAAATAAAGTGGTCATTGCCCTCATATATGTAGCCCCGGCATTCTTCAACCCAAATGGCATCACTCTGTAGCAATATATTCCCCAAGGCGTGATAAAGGCCGTCTTTTCTGCATCTTCTTCGACCATCAGGATCTTATGATAACCTGCATAACAATCCACAAAAGAACCAATCTCATATTTGGCACAATTGTCGATTAATATATGGATATTTGGCAATTGAAAATCATCCTTTGGACTGGCTTTATTAAGGTCTCGATAATCAACACACACCCTGGTTTTTATGTCTTTCTTTGGAACATGCACGACATTTGCTAACCAGGTGGGATATTTAGTGACCCGTATGACCTTCGCCTCAAATTGCTTGTTGACTTCTTCTTTTATTTTCACATTAATGTCCGTTTTAAACTTCCTTAACTTTTGCTTAATCGGCCGACATTCTGGATAAATGGGAAATTTATGTACTACCAGGTCAGTACTAAGCCCAGGCATGTCATCATAAGACCAAGCAAATATCTCATTGTACTCATGTAACAACCTGATCAAATCTTCTCTGAGCGAAGCCTCTAAGTGTACACTAATCTTTGTTTCTCGGACATTTCCCTCACTTCCCAAATTAATAGACTCCGTCTCATTTAAGTTTGGTTTGGGTTTTTCTTCATAATGGCTCAAATCTTTACTAATTTCCTCCAATACTTCCTCATCCCAAATTCCACCTCATGTTCGTTTTCAATTTCCTGTATAACTATCTGATTATCAAGACTAGACCGGGAATCCTTCATGCATGACATATCATTGGAATCAGAAAATATTGAAGTGTACAAAAAGAAGAAAAATAAAATAAGGCAAAAAATGGAGGAAGAAAAGAAATTGCATTTCATTGAATTTTTGAGAGGTAACAAGAGTTAGGCACATTTGACTTGATGGGATATGGGATTACAATTTTAAAACAAGACAGTTTCAGGAATGAAATATTAAAATCTAATTACCACAACTCCCTCCTGATCGGAAGAGGAGTAGCTTCCCAATTATTTAGCATAGTGTGGGGTCCAACAAATTGAACGTCCATTTTGCTTGTTCCTTCGCCCGTCTCCATCACATTCACGTCTTCAAATAACCTTTCAAATCTTGCTAAAAGCTCTTCATCCAGTTTTATCTCCGCACGGTTTGGCATGATAGTTGGCAAACGTCTGTGTGTACCAGGCTTGACAAAGGAGTTGGATAATTTTGGGATATGTTTGGGGAGGGCCCACCCTTTCTTTTTCAACTTCTTAGCTTTCTGTATATCAGCAATGGTTGGCTTGAAACCCAAGCCAAAAGTATCAGTGCTGCCTGGAAGGTGAATTGGCAGTGTTATTGTCACGACCCTAGTTCATCAATCGTGAACATGTCATGACGGCACCCAGTCCCCACGACTAGGTAAGCCTAACACGTTACGGAATATATCAGTTTATGAACATTAAATAAGAAATAGCGGAAAAACGATATAAATAGGAATGTAATCCGTGCCGCCTGGCACATACACTCGACAACATACTGTATAAAGATAACACCAAGACCCGGAATCCCACGGGCAACACAGACTAAAAGGGAAATACAAATGTGGCTCTATATGTCAAGAGTATCTAAACCAACGAGATGAGGGCAAAAACATCTACTAATACTATCAGAATAGAAGGAAGGCCTCCAGATCCGCGAACGTAGCAGATCATACCTCGAGGTCTCTAAACGTGCTGCTGAATCACCTAGTATGAGCCAGCCCTAACATACCTGGATCTGCACAACAAAAGTGTGCAGAAGAGTAGCATGAGTACACCACGGCGGTACTCAGTAAGTGCCAAGCCTAACCTCGATGGAGTAGTGACAAGGAAGGTCAGGGCACTACTGAGGGAACAATAATATAATGATGATAACAATAATAAGAGTTTAAATAATAATTAATCTGAAATGACAACAGTAAAGTGATTTCTGCAACCGACTACAATTTAAGCTAGCAGCAAGTAAATAACTCAATAAAAACTCAATCAGCAAGTCCAGGACCTGTGGGAATTGAACCCACAGCCCCACTCTGTAATCAACAATCCAGGAGCTACGGGAATTTAACCCGCAGTCCCAATAATAGTATCTCTGGGTCTCCGGGAATCGAACCCGTAGCCCATGTCTCGATACCTCAAGATGTGTCTCAATGATCACAGGATCTCCGGGAATCGAACCCACAATCCATATCTTAATAATATATCAATAACTCATGATCTCTGAGAATCGAACCCGCTGTCCGTATCTCAATAACTCAGGATCTCTGGGAATCGAACCCACAGTCCATATCTCAATAATATGTCAATAACTGAGGAACTCCGGGAATCGAACCCGCAGTCCATATCTTAATAATATGTCAATAACTCAGGATCTCCGGAAATCGAACCCGCAGTCCATATCTCAATAACTCAGGATCTCCGGGAATCGAACCCGCAGGACATCTCTTAATAATATGTCAATAACTTAGGATCTCTGGGAATCGAACCCGCAGTCCATATCTCAATAATATATCGATAACTCCGGGTCTCCGGGAATCGAACCTACAGCCCTTGGATCTCCAGAAATCGTACCCGCAGTCCACAAACAATACCACTCTGGGTCTCTGGGAATCGAACCCACAGCCCTGGGATCTCCGGGAATCGAACCCGTAGTCTACCAACACAATAATAAAGAAACTCATAGAGAGAATATAATATGCTAAACTACAACTTCACCAAAAACTAGTATCAACAATTTTTCAAGAAGTTCAAATAAGACAATTAGGCAAATAGACAGATAAATCCTATCTAGTCATGCTTTTCTAGTGAATACCAGGTAAATGTAAAAATTTAACCAAATAACAACAGGAATATCACTAATCGGACAGTTCAAGTAAAGTGAGTTACAATAACCAGCGCATGTACACGCCCGTCACCTCGCGTACAAGGTTTTTTAACTATCACATAATATCCTAGGGGTGAAAGTTCCCCACACGAGGTTAGACAAGCCACTTACCTCGACTCCGGTACAAGACCGCTAAGAGACAACTCTCTTGCTGCGAATGTCGGCCTCCACAGGCGTAGTATCTGATAAAAATCAATAGAATCACATCAAAATAGGCCAATTGGGCATTACCCAACCAAAACAATTCAAAATACACCAAAACCCACAAGTTGCCAAAACCCGACCTTCGGTACACTTCTCAAAAAATTACAAAAGTTATATATTCGGGTTCCTTATCTCAACACGAGTCCGTGCATATAAAATTTATTGAAATCGGACTCCGTTTGCCCATTCAAATCAAAGATTTTCTAAAATTTAGGCCTAGGGCTCAAAACCTCCATAAATCCTCCATTAACAGTGAAATAATCACGGATTTCATGATAAACTAACGAATTAAAGCCAAGAAACTTACCCCTGATGATTTCCCGATGATATCCCAGCGTTTCCCCCTTCAATTTCCTCTCTTGGAGCTTAAAAATGGCGTTTTTGTGTATGGGGGTCGCGACTGTTATGTTCTGAACTTAAACTCACTGCCAGACCCCAGTACCCTACGCGTTTGCATTACTGTTCATGCGTTCGTGATGAGCAGCCCAAATTCCTTCTACGCGAATGCGAATTGCTCCACGCGTTCGCGAAGCACAATTCGGCATTTGTCCAAAAATTCTTCTACGCGGACGCGTGACTCTGGACGCGATCGCGATGCTCTGCTTCGTTCCTCTACGCGAACGCGTTACAAGGGACGCGAACGCGATGGTCCCTTTCGTTCTCCGACGTGAACGCGTAGCCTTGGTCGCGAACGCGATGACCAAAACCCCCTTGCCTACGCGAACGCAGCACTTGCCTCGCGAACGCGTAGGCCAAAATCCTGTTGCACTGAAGCTGCAAATTTTCTGCAGATTTTCCAAGTTCCAAATGCCCGTTTGATGGTCCGAATTCATCCCGAGGCCCCCGGGACCCCAACGAAAACCACCAACATACTCCAAAACACGATACGCACTTGTTCCAATCATAGAAACACCATCCTAAACATCAAAATCACCATTTTCACACGGATTCAAGCCTAAATTTCGTCAAAACGTCCGAAAACAACATTCAATCAAAAACACGACGAAACGACGTCCGAATGACCTGAAAATTTGTGAACATATCCAAAATCACATAACGAAGCTACAGAAATTATCGAAATTCCATTCCGACCCCCGGATCAAAATATCACCTATCGTTCGGATTCGCCAAAATTTCCAACTTTGGCATTTCAAGCCTAATTGAGCTACAGACCTCCAAAATACATTCCGAACGTGCTCCCGACCCCAAAATCACATAACAGAGCTAATGGAACCATCGAATTTCCGTTCCGAGGTCGTCTTAACACTGTTCTGACTACGGGCCATTTTCCAACTATAAAGCTCCCATTTAGGGACTAAGTGTCCCAAAACACTCCAAATTCCAGAGCCGGCCCTCCCGGCAAACCACAATAGCAAAAATGAAATTAGGGGAACAGTTAAATTGGGGATTGGGGCGAAATTTTCTAAAACGACCGGCCAGGTCGTTACATCTTCCCACACTTAAAAGATTCGTTCGTCCTCAAACGAGCATAGAAAACATACATGGAGTGGTGAAGAGATGAGGGTACTGGCTGCGCATATCCTGCTTGGTCTCCCAAGTTGCCTCCTCGATCGGCTGACCCCGCCACTGAACCTTTACTGAAGCGATGTTCTTTGACCTGCCTAGAATGGCTACTGGCTCCTCAACATAAGATAGATCCTCGTCTAGCTGAACAGAAGTGAAATCCAACACATGCGATGGGTCACCATGGTATCTCCGGCGCATAGAGACATGAAATACGGGATAGACTCCGACTAGGCTGGGAGGTAAGGCCAACTCATAAGCAACCTCCCCAACACGCCTCAAAACCTCAAAAGGGCCAATAAATCTAGCACTCAGATGAGCATATTAGCCTGATATAATCTGAAGATATTCCCTCTTGTACAAACAATTAAGTCTTAGATCCTAATTCCAACATCCAGATTTCCATGTCAGGCTTGTTTTCATCAAGAGATCACTCAATATTCCTCAAACGCCGTCCTCCAACATGACTGCATAAACTTGCTGGATTCTTACCTTGCAACACAAAATCCACAGGACCACAATAATATTTTATGACCAAATTAGTCAAAAATTCAACGAATCAGATGCTCCCATTGCACCTCATGATCTACATAGGTCTCGTTCTAACTTTTACAATACCGACACGACAGAAGAGATGTGCCAATATCCATAACCAACTACTGAATCAACAATTCATTGGGTCTATACTCCTGACAAGATCCATTACCTTGTCCTAAACCAGAGGATGATCTTTTCCTTTATAATATACCTCATATAATCAGTTTGAACTGATCCCAAATCCCATAATCTCATCTCACCCAGTACGAATTGCTCAGGCGATAAGCCACCTCAGACATAATCAAAAGCCCCACAAGATGACACAATGTGTCATTAGGCCACTAATTCGTACGTGATACAAAAAGAGGGCGAACACTAGAGAGAACTATTCAACTCTCACACTAAGATGGACTTCCTCAGAAAATAAGAAACAGAACACATGAAAGTAAATATGGACACTGAAATAAACATCACACTATTGCAGCGTGCAACCCGACCCCAACAATATACCCATGGCGGCGTGCCACCCGATCCCAACAATATAACCATGGCGGCGTGCCACCCGATCCCAACAATATAACCATGGCGGCGTGCCACCCGATCCAAACAATATAAAACTCACACAAGGAGTCATATGTCGAACTGAATAGCTCATCACATAAAAATACTGAATATCGATCATAAGCATACTAAGGCGCCTGATATCAGACACAAGGAAACATATAGCGCCATAGGCTACAAACTCAAGCACAACTGAGGTGCGATATATGATCTGAGTCTCAAGAGCCATCATGCTCATATAACATCACCGCTGAGCGGAACCTCAACACATAAGGAATTTACCAAGCCATCTCACAACTCATACGGCGTAATATATCTCTACATGAATTAACTTACCATGAAATAAGACTACGACTCTCCCTCCATAAGGAGCGCATTGTTTAGATTAACACAACTGGCCTGACGTAAGGCTCACTTCCATATTTAAATCTGTCCACCGACCTTAAGTCTATCATGGTCGTGCCAAGCTAAGTCAATAATATTTCACAGGTCTATAACCCAATAAGCAGAGTGCCCTCCCGACATAAATTATCAAATGGATGATATCACCAAAATCCTCATACTTGGTTTAAATTTCTAACCAATCAAGTGACTACATGTCACACCTATACAATCTTCTTGTGGGACAAGCTCCCACCATCTTCCGAATAATTAAACGGGCCTGCACATTCAACCCACCAGCTGCACTAACACTGAAAAGCGATCAGGAGTCCCTAACCGGGATGCAAAGCCTTTCCCACAGAACACTGATCTCAAGTGATACTGACGTTAATACCCATCTTACTCAGACACTGAAACTCCTTTCCTGCTCATCCGAGCTCTTTATATCTCAATCATTGACCCAACTGTTACCTTGGTCCTTACTTTAAATTCCACACCACTCACTGCACCTTACGTGCCGATATACGATAAACACGGTTTCCATCACAACTCTAGAACTGGCAATAGGCTAATACTTCATCACATAAGGCTTTCCATTTAACTCACTTCAGGAGAACTATAGCAACATACATGCGGATTCTCATAACCATCGAATATGCCAACCTCTAAGTAGTGGTCCAAGCCACCATAACCCTTCCCAAGATCTGCCTACTCATAACGGGCCCCTAACAGACGAATACTTTAGAATAACATCAATCACTATGGCCGAAAAGTCTCAAATGCACTGCCACAAATCACATGCATAACTCGATCACATTGCATGAACCGATCATTTACATCAATATTCCAACTCAACTATGGCTAATCAATCTACTTCCTTCTAGTTTATCCCAGATTGCCTTAGAAATGTTAATACCTCCCTTCAATACCTAACTTATTCCAACCGCACTCACCCCGAGTGACCTTAAATCATGAGGTCATGTTATATCAAGAACGACGACCATTTCATGTCTCTCAAATACTACACTACTAATCAAAACATCATAGATCGTTTAGTGCCTTTCTTCATAAGTTGCTTCAAAGGCTTGAGCCTTAATTGTACTTATAGACTCAAAATTATCAGGCACCACACTTTACCTCTGGAATTCACTAGGACCGCTATTAAGAGTCATCCGGTCCTGACTTGCCCCAGTACGCAACCCACTCTACTAAATTTTATAACATACGAATACCCTCTCGCTAAAGCCCCCAGTGGAACCACTTCCTTCGCAACCTCTACCTATACGAGGCGTAAATCATGAATCTTCCCTCAAGTTTGAACATGAGCCACTAAGGCTAACCATAACATGCATTCAATAATACATATACTCAAATTACCACACATGGTCCTTTCCCGTGCCTGCAATAACCCATTAATACGCTAGTATCCAGAATTCACGCAGGTAATTAGCCATGCGACCCAAATCATAAGCGGTGAGACTCTCCCACTAGCTCAAAACCACTATTACACGACTATCGAGCATATTAGAAACATTCACTCAAGTCATCTACTCTTATTCAACTGCAATTCACTTGAACCTACGAACATAATCACCTGTGCCCTATTAGCACTCTGACCCCATAGGGGATGACCTCATTCCAATACAACCAAACATCACCCCGCTCTATGCACCGAGCATTCTCTACCAACGACATCTTAAAACATACTATGATTCTCACATGCCTACGAAGCACCATGTAGCCTATGTCGAATATTTCCCTGCTGATAATAAAATGTAGAGTTTATTAAGGGCACAGGGACATCAAAAGTCCCAACATCATACCATACGAGCCTCAACTCTTGCCCATCCGCAAGTTTTCAAAAACTTTTGAATAGCACCTAAATACATCGCAAGCCAAATCTGATATGACACATGACCCATAATTTGATCGTTGATAGCGAAATCCTTTCACTTGGCACGAAGCCTTAAGATACATGTTGCTAATCCATGACAATAGCCTTTATCAGTTGTACATCTTCATCATAAGACAGTCCAAGACATTCGTTTGGTACATGTCCTTCTTAAGATAGTTAAACTCATTTCCCCCAGCATCTCTGCTAGCTGAATCCTTTGCTAAATAGATATCTCATATGAACCATATAGTCTTATTACCACCAACTATCTTTAGATCTATATCCACCTTGTGATTCTACCATTACCCTGACGATTAGGCAGTTAAGTAAACCTTCTCAAGACCGTACTTATCAACAGAATGTCAGAACCTAGTGCACCCCCCATGTGCACAACTAAAGATCTCTCAATTCTCTTGCATTATCGATATAGATGACACGCGGTAACAATGGTTGAGTAAATTCTTGACTCCCTTGGAATCCCTCTGCAGCGTCACGTACCATCAGTATACCGAGCGCACAAATTTCAATACATGAGTGGATGCAAAAGAACGTATGACATAGGCTCCAACTGAATAAATGGCGCACGATAAGGAATTCAAAGAATTGAAGAGTTTCCTAAACAGTTACATAGCCCCTCGTAGATAAATACAGACGTCTCCGTATCGATCAGCGAGAATCTAAGTAACCGGTCTGTGTCCCGTGACTCATATGAACCTAGAGCTCTGATACCAACTTGTCACTACCCTAGTTCACCAATCGTGAACATGTCATGACAGCACCCAGTCCCCATGACTAGGTAAGTCTAACACGTTGCGGAATATACCAGTTTATGAACATTAAATAAAAAATAACGGAAAACAATATAAATAGGAATGTAATCCGTGCCGCCTGGCACATACACTCGACAACATACTGTATAAAGATACCACCAAGACCCGGAATCCCACGGGCAACACAGACTAAAAGGGAAATACAACTGTGGCTCTATATGTCAAGAGTATCTAAAATAACAAGATGAGGAAAAAAAACATCTACTAATACTATCAGAATAGAAGGAGGGCCTCCGGATCCGCGGACATAGCAGATCATACCTTGAGGTCTCCAAACGTGCTGCTGAATCACCTAGTATGAGCCTGCCCTGACGTACCTGGATCTGCACAACAAAAGTGTGCAGAAGAGTAGCATAAGTACACCACGGATGTACTCAGTAAGTGCCAAGCCTAACCTCGATGGAGTAGTGACGAGGAAGGTCAGGGCCCTACTAAGAGAACAATAATATAATGATGATAACAATAATAAGCAGTTTAAATAATAATGAATCTGAAATGACAACAGTAAAGTGATTTCCGCAACCGTCTACAATTTAAGCTAGCAGCAAGTAATAACTCAATCAACAAGTCCAGGACCTGTGGGAATTGAACCCACAGTCCCACTCTGAAATCAACAATCCAGAAGCTACAGGAATTTAACCCGCAGTCAAAATAACAATATCTCTGGGTCTCTGGAAATCGAACCCGCAGCCCATGTCTCGATACCGCAAGAGTGTCTCAATGATCACAGGATCTCCGGGAATCAAACTCGCAGTCCATATCTAAATAATATATCAATAACTCAGGATCTCCGGGAATCGAAACCGCAGTCCATATCTCAATAACTCAGGATCTCTGGGAATCGAACCCGCAGTCCATATCTCAATAATATGTTAATAACTCAGGATCTCCGGGAATCGAACCCGCAGTCCATATCTTAATAATATGTCAATAACTCAGGATCTCCGGGAATCGAACCCGCATTCCATATCTCAATAACTCAGGATCTCCAGTAATCGAACCCGCAGTCCATATCTTAATAATATGTCAATAACTCAGGATCTCTGGTAATCGAACCCGCAGTCCATATCTCAATAATATATTAATAACTCCGGGTCTCCGGGAATCGAACCCGCAGCCCTTGGATCTCCGGGAATCGAACCCGCAGTCCACAAACAATACCACTCCGGGTCTCTGGGAATCGAACCCACAGCCCTGGGATCTCCGGGAATCGAACCCGTAGTCCACCAACACAACAATAAAGAAACGCACAGAGAGAATATAATATGCTAAACTACAACTTCACCAAAAACTAGTATCAACAATTTTTCAAGAAGTTCTAATAAGACAATTAGGCAAATAGACAGATAAATCCTATCTAGTCATGCTTTTCTAGTAAATACCAGGTAAATGTAACAATTTAACCAAATAAGAACAGGAATATCACTAATCGGACAGTTCAAGTAAAGTGAGTTACAATAACCAGAGCATGTACACGCCCGTCACCTCGCGTACAAGGCTTTTCAACTATCACATAATATCCTAGGGGTGAAGGTTCCCCACATGAAGTTAGACAAGCCACTTACCTCGACTCAGGTACAAAACTGATAAGAGACAACTCTCTTGCCGCGAATGTCGGCCTTCACAGGCGTAGTATCTGATAAAAATCAATAGAATTACATCAAAATAGGCCAATTGGGCATTACCCAACCAAAACAATTCAAAATACACCAAAACCCACAAGTTGCCAAAACCCGACCCTCGGTACACTTCTCGAAAAATTACAAATATTCGGGTTCCTTATCTCAACACGAGTCCGTGCATATAAAATTTATCGAAATCGGACTCCGTTTGCCCATTCAAATCAAAGATTTTCTAAAATTTAGGCCTAGGGCTCAAACCCTCCATAAATCCTCCATTAACAGTGAAATAATCACGAATTTCATGATAAACTAACGAATTAAGGCCAAGAAACTTACCCCTGATGATTTCCCGATGATATCCCAGTGTTTCCCCATTTAATTTCTTCTCTTGGAGCTCAAAAATGGCGTTTTTGTGTATGGGGGTCGCGACTGTTATGTTCTGAACTTAAACTCACGGCCAGACCCCAATACCATACGCGTTCGCGTTACTGTTCACGCGTTCGCGATGAGCAGCCCAAATTCCTTCTACGCGAATGCGAACAGCTCTACGCGTTCGCGAAGCACAATTCGGCATTTGTCCAAAAATTCTTCTACGCGGACGCGTGACTTTGGACGCGCTCGCGATGCTCCGCTTCGTTCCTCTACGCGAACGCGTTACAAGGGACGTGAACGCGACGGTCCCTTTCCTTCTCCTACGAGAATGCGTAGCCTTGGTCGCGAACGCGATGACCAAAACCCCCTTGCCTACGCGAACGCGGCACTTGCCTTCTTGAACGCGTAGGCCAAAATCTTGCTGCACTGAAGCTGCAAATTTTCTGCAGATTTTCCAAGTTCCAAATGCCCGTTTGATGGTTCGAATTCATCCCGAGGCCCCCGGGACCCCAATGAAAACCACAAACATACTCCAAAACACTATACGAACTTGTTACAATCATAGAAACACCATCCTAAACATCAAAATCACCATTTTCACACGGATTCAAGCCTAAATTTCTTCAAAACTTCCGAAAACAACATTCAATCAAAAACACGACCAAACGATGTCCGAATGACCTGAAAATTTGCGGACATATCCAAAAACACATAAAAAGCTAGATAAATTGTCAGAATTCCATTCTGACCCCCAGATCAAAATCTCACCTATCGTTCGGATTCGCCAAAATTTCCAACTTCGGCATTTCAAGCCTAATTGAGCTGCAGACCTCCAAAATACATTTCGAATGCGCTCCCAACCCCAAAATCACCTAACGGAGATAATGGAACCATCGGATTTCCATTCCGAGGTTGTCTTAAAACTGTTCCAACTACGGGCCATTTTCCAACTATAAAGCTCTCATTTAGGGACTAAGTGTCCAAAAACACTCCAAATTCCAGAGCCGACCCTCCCAGCAAACCACAATAGCAGAAATGAAATTAGGGGAACAGTTAAATTGGGGATCAGGGCGAAATTTTCTAAAACGACCGGCCAGGTCGTTATAGTTATACCCTGCAAGGTAGCTCCTAAACCCTTTCCTAGAGAAAACCCATTCTTTATCATCTCTTTGGTGACCATAACCGCTGCAGGGGCCACCGTGGGTACTGGCACATTTTCTCCTTCAGATACTTTGTTCGCAATCACGGTGTCCATTACTTGGTACACCCACGGACATTTATCTCCTTCAACTTCCTCAAATGGTGCAATAGCATTGCAAACATTGTCTTCCCCATGCACTATTATTTCTTGTTGCTCCCACTCAAATTTTACCATTTGATGTAAAGAAGATGGTACTGCTTTTGCAGCGTGGATCCACGGATGTACCAACAAAAGGTTGTATGATACAGCGACATCCAGCACTTGAAACTCTATGGTGAAATCCACTGGTTCGATAGCAAGCTCTAGTATGATCTCCCCTACGGTGTTCTTTCCGCCTCCATTAAAACCCCTCACACATACACTATTTTGGCGAATTCTCTCATGATTAACTTTCAGCTTCCGTAGAGTTGACAATGGACAAATATTGGTGCTTGATCCGTTGTTCACCAAAACACGAGTTACTACAGATTCTTCATATTTTATCGTGAGGTATAGTGCTTTATTATGCTCCGTCCCTTCTAGCGGTAGCTCACTGTCCGAAAATGTTATCTAATTAGTCTCAAAGATCTTGTTTGTGATTTTCTCCAGATGACATACCGAGATTTTCTCTGGTATGTGGGCTTTATTTAGAATCTTCATCAACGCCTTTCTATGTTCATTAGAATGAATTAGCAGGGATAACAACAATATTTGCGCGGACGTCTTCCTCAATTGCTCAACTATGGAGTAATCTTAAGCTTTTATCTTCTTTATAAATTCCTCAGCTTCTTCCTCGGTGACTGCTTTCTTCACGTAAGCTAGATTCTCTTTCACCACTTTCATATTTCTCAACTCATCCGGGGCAAAGCATCGCCCAGAGCGGGTCAGACCATGAGTTTCAAAAATGTCCCCCTTAACTTCTTTCCCTTTATACATCACAGTTACCTTATCATAATTTCAAAGTACAGTCTTAGTATTCACAACTACCATCTGAACAACTGGTTTGATACCTACTGGCTCTATATAAGCCCCTTTCACAATCATCAAAGGCTTCACCCCAGGTACTATCACTTTTACTGGCTCAGGCTCAATCATTACCGATGGCTATTTTACTGGTGACTCAATTGACATTTTCTCACTTTCAACTTTCTCCTCAACCTTGTTGTTTGCTTTAATTGTCATCACCGTATGAGAAGGTTTTCTGCAGCTTTCTCCCTGTACTAACTCTATCATATGTGTCTCATGATGCGCTGGCAGAGGATTTTGTGTTATGTTAGGAGTCTCTGGAGCTTGCACCTCAATTCTCCTAGAATCAATGAGTTCTTGTATTGCAGACTTTAAGTGCCAACATTTTTCCGTGTCATGTCCTGGTGCCCAAAAATAGTATTCACAACGGACAGATTGGTCTAAATTTCTGGGTGGAGGTTTGGGAATTTTAGGTTTAATAGGGTTCAGCATCCTTAGTTCTCTCAATCGATAAAAGATACTGGTATATGATTCTCCCAGTAGAGTGAATGTTCTTTTCTTTCGAGCCCTGTCACCTTTTACTTCAGGGTCAGGATGGAAGTTTGGTCGGTTTGGATTTCTGTAGGTTTTTTATGGTGGATAGGCATTTTGTGCATGGTAGACATTTTGAGGAGCTGGGGTACGCCATGAAGGTGGAGGCGGTGGGTAAGGTTGAGCATATTGGACAAAAAATTGTGGATTGGTTGGAGGATAATATGGTGGAGGTGGATTATATGGTGCTAGTGGATATGGTTGGTATGGGCAAAGTTGATGATGTTATGGGTTGGGGCCCCGGGACCAAGATCTACCTTCGATAACCGCTACTTCTTCCTTCTTCTTCTTTCCAATCGACCCTCTTATTCCCGTCTGTATTGCTTGGTTTGTAGCCTTGATGTCTCAGTAGCTCATAATCTTATTCGTCTTTAGACCTTCTTCCACAAAACTCCCCTTCTTTACTACCTCATTAAAGGTTTTTCCAATTGCAGACACCAAACGACCATAGTATGTCGGCTCCAAAGCTTGTAAGAAACAATCTAACATTTCTCCTTCTTTCATTGGTGGATCCACACGTGCCGCTTGTTCCCTCCACCTGAAACCATACTCCCGAAAGCTTTCTCCAGGTTTATTTTCCATCTTAGTCAATGACAATCTATCAGGGATAATTTTCAGATTATATTGGAAATGGTTTGCGAATGATTGAGCTAAATCATCCCAAATGAACCATCGAGTATGATCTTGACGGGTGTACCATTCCAATGCCGAGACACTGAGGCTTTGACTGTAGTAGGCCATAAGTAGTTCATCCTTTCCTCCTGCTCCACGCATTTTACTGTAGTATCCTCTAAGATGGGCCACTGGATCACCATGGCCATCATACATGTCAAATTTTGGCAATTTAAACCCAGCAAGTAGCTGTACCTCAGGAAACAAACATAAATCCTTGTATGCCACACTAACTTGGCCTTCCAGACCCTGCATATTACAAAACGACTACTCAAGGCTCTTCATTTTTTGGGCCATTTCCTCCTGTTCAGGGTTTCTAGCAGGTTTCTCCTCCTCCGTCATGTCGATGAGTGGGGTGTAAGAATCATGTTGCGTGAAGGTGGGTTCTCGCGGGTAGTAATGATTATCCTGGACATGAAATATAGGCTCGCTAGAAGATTTATGTAAAGTGGCTGGTGGCGGTGCCACATACACAGGAGCGGCCTGGGATGGTGGTGGTGGAGCTTGTTTAGGCAGGGGTGGTGGTACTTGTGATGTAGGGGCATAATAGTGCGAGTAAGAAGGATATGTGGAAGATGAGTTCATGGTGGGTGGTTTTTGGTTTGTGTTCGAGGGAGGAATATATATGGGGTTAGCTGGGTAAGAAGGTAAGGGTTTCCCCTTGACCAAGCCTGGTACATTTCTGACATCTGATGTTTCAACTTATACATCTCTTTCTGCATGCTAGTTACATCTATAACTTCCTCCTCTTGCACGGGATCCATCATTGTAGGCTCAATTTCTTGGGTTACCGCTTTTGTCATGCTTTTAGAACGAGTGTTGTAGTTGTGACATGCCAGAATGCCAGTTGCTAACTGTTTTATCTGATACTCATCAACAACAAAAACTTGTTAATAATTAGATCATAAGGGATAAACATCACAAGTTTAAAACCACAACTTTTGCCTAGTAATTATGCATCATCCCAGCATTATTCTTCTTTTTGACCCGCCAATTTTCTTTTGCCACTTTTCTTTTATTTCCTTTCATTATTTCATTGCTTTCGTTATTTCTCTTTCTTCTTTTCCCTTTTTCATTCTTTTTTTTTCTGTTCGCTTTTTCGATCCTATATGTTTACCTATCTCTCAAGCAATTTGTATATATAAGAGAAAAAATAATGACAACTTCTTTTGAATTTTCATTGATATTCAAATATTGATTACAAATTATGTTGCACTACAACTTTTAAAATGCAGAAAAAATACAAATACAAAAATGCATGCCCTATGAATACATTAAAGCTCCTAGTTCCCGCGAGACATCGTTCAGTCTTACCGCGGGCCTATATGCTAATCCACTTTGGAGTTTGTCCAGGTCGGTCATTACTTGCTTCACAAAGATCATTGCTGCTGCGGTAAACATCGAGTGAAACATATCCTCGCATAGTTGGCATTTTCGCGTGATGTATTGAGCAATGTTGATAATTCTTCCCCTGATGACCCCTTTTTCTTGAAGCAACCTACCAATCTGTTCGGCACGAGCATCTAAGGTTTGTTGGTTCTTCTTTTGAAGTTGTTGTAGATCCAATTCTAACCGAGCCATGGCCATGTAGCAATGTTCTCTCTCTACATCAAATTCTTTGGTTTGTTTATTGCTTTTGACCTAGGCTGTAATGATCTTCTTCCTCAATCGGGCTACCTCAACATTATGTTCATCTTTTAACTGTCGAACCATCCAAGCTCTTTCTTCAGCATTCTTGGCCAATTGTTTCCAAACCCCAACTAATTCCTTCACAGTTTTATCTAGATCAAAGCTATAATCATTCACCTTGCGCCGTAGATTTTCAATTAACTTCTCATCTCGGGCAAGTAGAACTGCGGTTTCGGTTGTTGTTCTCATTTTCACAATCTGAGCCTTCAAATTTTCATTTTCTTTTCTCAGCTATTTCTTTTCACCCTCATAAGCTGCTCTCGAATTTGAGGTCCTGGAATTTTTTTTCCAACATGCTGATTCTGGATCGATATTCATTTTCCTTGGCCATCCAATCTTTTTGTTCCTTAGACTGCTCGGCAAACTCTTGAATATGAGGCCTCTTCATCGGTCTCTCATGCTCAACATCTCTGTGGTACCATGTAGAACATCCTGGTGATACTTCTCCTCTAGACCGATCTCTCACACAGGTGTCTATTCTCAGGCATTGGCATTCATTCCATATTTATCGAATTTTTTCTTCCGGGAATTGCCCATCAGGACTAATTTCTATTGCTTGAAGGCTGAAGTCCCCATCTTTCGGAACAACCTGATATTTTCCGAGTTGCCTTAATACCAGGTATGGCGCATAAGGTTGGATGCTCTTGAGACCCATTAACAAAAAATACTACCCTTCTGTTGGCATATATATAACTTCATTGAGGGGCAACCATCCATATGCCCAATCTATCTGGCTAGCATTTAGTGATCGCAAATATGTGATCCAACCTTTTGATCCTTCTGGCAATTTGGCCTCTTTTGTCCTCACGTAGAATTCTTCAATACACGTCTTTTCAGATGATCCATAGCTTGAAAACTGAGGGTGGCGGCATAAATGCTCTATCATCCACATTTGAAGAAGTAAATTACACCCCTCGAAGAAATCTTGTCCTGCTTTGCAGGCTGTGAGAGCACGAAAGATATCAACCACTATCATTGGTGCCAACGTACTATTGTCTTGCACAAGGAGAGTACTGGCAATTTCGGCAACTCTAATGTCAATATTTCCATCTTTTGTCGGGAATATGATCAATCCCAAAAAGGCTACAATAAAGGCGAAACGCCTGTGTTCCTTCCACTTAGCCCGGTTCGCTTTGCTGCAGAGTTTGTTTGTTGGATCATTGAATCCTCCAACGTGGCCATATTTGCGATATATAAAGTTCATAGTATAGAACCCGTGAACCAAGTCCTCATTGTGAACATTTCTGGCAATCTTTAAGGAGTCGAGGAATCTATGCACAGTAATAGCCCTTGGAGCCACCGGATACTTATCTTTTAGGGGAACCTCGCCTTTCCCGGTATAATTAGCAATTTCCTCCAATGCCGGAGTAAGCTCAAAATCTGAGAAGTGGAGCACGTTGTGTGCGGGATCCCAGCAAGCAACTAGAGCCCGGATAATATCACCCTGTGGTACTATGTTCAACAGCCCAGTAAGATCTTTCAAATATTTGCTGACCCAATCATGTCCGTCTTGTCCTAGATCATTCCACCATAATCGCAACTCCAAAGGGATTTTGTTCATTAATGCAAAGGGTTCATTTTGTATTGTGCTCATCCTGCACATTTATTAAAGGCGATTTATTCAAAAAGGAAAATCTTTTTCAAAGACAATTTTTCATTATTTCGAAAAATCAACCTTTCCATATTTCATTTGAAATTTCAAGGCTATTATTCAAAAAGAAAAACGAAAAGACTTCAAAGTGGCCATTTTTGCACAAACAGCCTTCCGGCGTCCTTTCGGAACATTCGGCTATTTTCAAAAACAGCATCACTTTGATTTATTGAAAACTAAAATTTGTCATTTTTTGGTTATTTTTTAAAGGGGTGGTTGGACTCGTCACGGGTTGCCTACGTATCTCGCCTAGTGCTGAGAATCAAACCAGCGTAGTTCGGTCAAATTGTTTTATGACCAATTATTTCAAAAAATAATTCTTCCACCTATTTTCAAACTTTCTTTTTAAACTTTCAATAGCATTTCATCAATATTTCGGTATTTTCTATTCTAAAATTTCTCTCCTTTTTGTTTCAGTATTTTAGCCTGTCAGCATAATAATCTAGGACAAATAAATGCAACATATAATATGCTCGGTCTTTGATTTCTGGGTCACCTGTCCTAGACGGACCCAACCCCTGTGTTGAGTCCCCTAAGTCAGATATGATGCAAATAAATGTCCTAAATCTTGGATCAATATCCTGACTTTTCATGGTACTAGACTGTGTACCCGAGTGGACAACTCGGATCGAGGAGAGGGCTAGGTACCGGGGACCCGCGGGATCGTCCGACTTTGTAACTTTTCCGGCCTCTATTTTTCTTATTGGGTACCGACTTAACAGAAAGGGGAGTCTCAACCAGTAAGCACATCCCCAGAGGTAAGAAGAGAAGGTTTCTCGGCATAATTTACAGTTCACGTAATATCAAAGAGGTAAACATATAGCACATTGATCAAAAACATATAGGGAAATCAGATAATATCAAAACAACAATTTATTTGAGCTCGAATTCTTAAACCCTGAACCGAAGTTCTGGGTATCTTATCCCCAGCAGAGTCGCCAGATTTGTCACACCTCCCTTTTTTACTACTTTTTAGATAAGTATACCCTGCTATTTACTAATACACCCCAATAAGGGATATAATAATCACAGCAGGCGAGGAGTTTTTCCACTTTAAGGACAATCGAACGGGATTTATTTAAATTTCAGAGTCGCCACTTGGGATGATAATGGTGTCCCAAGTCACCCGTTTAATCCCAAATCCGAGGAAATTATGACTCTGTTTCAACAGTCCGCAAAACTAGAAATCCGGATAAGGAATTTTTTTAACCCGGGAAAAGGTGTTAGGCACTCCCGGATTTCGTGGTTCTAGCACGTTGGCTCAACTACTGTATTTGTCTTATCTGATTTCTTTATATTCTTTTACAAAATATTTTTTTATGTCCCGCTTTGTTATTTTTAAAAGACTTGCGACGTCACGAATACGCATTTCGAGTCACACCGCAACCAGTACACCTGTGACTTTAGTGCATTTCAGCTTCGTCGGGATTTGAGATTTGAGTCACATAAATATGCACTCGTATTAAGAATGTATATTTTTTAATCGCGCCTATATCGTCTACGTCTTATTATCTTTTAGGAAAGACCGTGAAATTTGCTAAACGATCCTTCCGAATCTAACATTTAATATTAAAATCCATTTGGGGGCCCCGTGTATCTTTTCATCTTCGAGACGAGGCTCACCCCTTATTTTTAAAGTCCAAACTTAGTCATATACTATGTTTTTCTATTATGTTTTTTCTTCCTAAGTTATATCTCGTTTCTGTGTTGCTTTAGACTATACTATCAGACTCCAGGCCATTTATTCATTATTGGGCCTAGACTTTGGACTACTTTAACAGTCCATCACTGGCACGAATGGGCATCTGTAGCCCAATGTATGCTACTGTTACTATTTGAGGTTACACGTACCATATTAACCAGATTTGGGCCTTTACACACAACTAGCCTAGACTATATAAGCAAAAATGAGTTATTATTTCAACATCAATAGTTGAACAATTATTATTCAGCATTACTACTTAATAATTTTTAGACGATACTAAATTACATTTTTGATCACTACTAATTTCAAGATTTAACAACTAATTAAAATTCTAGCACAGTAATTTGTATCAATGTTGTTATACTATATGGTAAGTTCTGATATTCAGGTAATTATTGTAATACTAGCTTGCAGGATTATTTTGTCACTTATTTAACTGAAAGGAAAATAGTATTGTAACATCGACTATACATGCTTGAGTTGATAACAATCACAAACGTCTAAAAGCAAATCTGTATATAAACCATTTTGAAGGTAGGTGATAATACAATTTCAACTGCTAGCCCACTTACTCCTTTTTTAGATTACATCGATCCTGATTTAGAATTTTAAACTAACAAAAGTAGCTAGATTCTAGTATATACATCCAATTTCAGAATTATATTGTCACGCCCCAAATCGAGGGATATGACCGGCGCCTGACCGAGTTGCCCCAGTCAAGCGGACCTGGGTGCCTTTCATTCCCACGCATTAACCATGTGTTGATTGTTTCTCATTAACCAAATATTTTGCCAACAATGACTGATTTCATAATGCATAAACATAACCATGCGAGTGATTCATTAACAAGTTTACAGTTTTTACAACGCCCAACATAATATATACATGAGCCTCGAATCCCACAGTTTACATGTCTACGGAACCTCTAGGATACAAAGGACTATACAATACTTGCCGGTAACAAGGCTCCGGCTATACCTTACACAAAATCAAAATAAAGTCTAAACAAGAGTGGCATGAGCCACGTAGGGCCCGAAAGGAAAGGGGCTCACCAAAACGGGCAGTGGAAGATGAAGGATGCTACTGCCAATGAGCTGAAGTACCTGCTACTGATTCACCTACAATCATAATACGAATGTAGCGTCCCCGGCAAAAGGGACGTCGGTACACTTGAATTGTACTGGTATGTATGGACAAACTTTGTCCCAAGTAAACTCAAGCCATTAAATTACATCAAAACTAATCAAGCCAGCCAACCATGTTTTCCACCTTTTACTCATTTCAGATAAGCCTCAACACAAACACGTTCGAGGTAAACAAATAGAACAACAACCAATCAACCACACAAATTGCAAGTAGTCAAACATAGGGGCAATCAGTGCCCCCAGGTTGCAAACTCTCCTCTTGTCTCCTTTCACAATTTCACATCATTGATTTTTGTATCAATTTTCAATAGCGATTTCGATCGCTTTCCATCCTTATTGCCCCTGACCACCCTTATTACCTCGGCCACCCTTATCACCCCAACCCACACCTTATTTCCCCACGTTGCGGCGCGCAACACGACCCCGCCTTACAGTTGAAAACACAACAATTTCAAACAGGAGATAAGGTACTACACACAATTTCAACAAGTTCAAATAAGCAACTTACACATTGGTTCATGTTCTCAATTTCTTCTCAAGCCAATATCAAAACCAAGTTACAAGTATTCCAAAATCGAAAATGCCCACATAATCATGTTCAACAATTCACCACCATTAAGGTGTTTCAATTTCCTTCCACAATAAGCCAAATATGCCATCACAATGGTTGTTCCCAATTCTTTACCAATCTCGATTACCTTTTTATCTTTCAATTTATATTTCATACCACACCACACGTAGTTCAACATCAATCAAATGCTCAACAAGGAAATCAAAGAATTACATAAAATTTCTCAATTTGACACATGCCAAAACAATTCGCACACATTTGGGCGATTTTACAAGAATCAAAATTAGCCATACATACCTGGTGATGAGTTTTCTTCCGTTAACTTCCTACTTTATGCTTACCCACGCTATCATACTCTTGCCAACCTTGTTCTTGAAGACTCTTACTTCTACTCACTTCTTTTTACTAAAAATCAAGTTCAATAATCATGCATGAGTGTAAAAATTCTATTTTTAAAAGCTATTATATGCAAACCTCTCTTTACCCAATTAAAACTGAAAATCAAAGAAAATAGTTAGGGTTTTTACCTTGAAAAGATTGGGGAAGTTGAATCCTTGCCCTAAGATCCCTTGGAATTAAGATGGTTGGAACAATCTTTGAAGATGAAAGATTTCTCTCTCTAAAAACCCTCTCTTCTCTCTCTAATTTTGGTAAGATGATATGATAAAATGAAGAAGAAGTGTGTTCTATTAAAGAAGAGATCGGGTCAAAATGTTACAAAAATCTGGGCCGGGGTCAATTATGCGGTGCACTATGCGACCGCAGAATCAACATGCGGTCCGCATAGTGACCGCAGAATGGCTCAAAGAATTACGCAGGTTCTGTTAAGGAATGCGGCCAAAATGCGGTCCGCATGTTTGATCTGCGGTCGCAAAGTGCACCGCAGATTTGACATGCGATCGCATATCGACCGCGCTTTTGACACAATTTTTGGGAAACTCACTGGAACGATTTGCGGCAAGAATGCGGTCCGCATGTCAGGTTTGCGGTCGCATTCTTGACCGCATATTTGACATTTTTCTGGAAAATTTTATTCTCAACATTTTTGACTCTCAAATCACTACCAAGGGTCCGAACCGCGGCTCGCAAGCTCGCCGCGAAGAATTCTACGCATTCCTAACACATTATTCGGACCAAGACACCACAGCTACTAGGTTATATGCACAAAATTTTACGGGGCCTTACATATATCTATTTATCTAAGTGTATTAGTTTTGTATTAGCCTGTTTTAGTTTTGATTTAGGTTTTAACTATATTTAATTACTAATTTATGTCAGACTACATCATTATCTACTCCTACTCTAATCTAGGTCAGATCCACAGAGTTGTTAAGTATAACAACCATTCCTAATAAATTACAAAGGAATCTACAAATTAACTATAGTTATGATAGATGAAACAAAATGACATCATAAAAAATTAATCAAGCCTCATTTCTTCATCATAATCTCGATTACAATCTCCAGAAGCAGAAGTGTACCTGATTCAAAACAAGTCTATGAGTCTAGGGCTTTGGAGAAGAAGAATAATCAGCAACTAATAGCAGCAAAACAACAACAGCAATGAGACAGATCAATCACAATAGAGCAGCTAACAGAAAACCCCAAATATGAAATCCAGCAGATCAACCCAAGTAGAATCAAGGAATTCAGCAAAGTCAAGATGAATTAAAGAAGAGTTGACCCCGCAGAAATTCCCAAATCAACACCCAAGTTAATCAGCTAAGAGCTATAATATGTGGAATCCTTTTTTAAATTCTGAACCCCAAAGATGCTTTTAGAATTCCAACCCTCACGTTGTAACCTAGAATTGCTAACTTTCAAAATGTAACCCAGAATTATAATTTGTCCCCTCTTTTTCAGGCTCACTAATAGCCTATTTATAGAATGATGTTGGGGGGAATTGGGGGGAAATTTAAATAAGCTAATTTCATTTCCCTCCCCTTATTCTTTTCAATTATTACAGTGTGGTCTATTAAGACTATGTCGAAATGCCTTTGAACCCTTGCTAGAAGGTTCTAGGGAAATCTATAGGGTTCTTTTAGGTGTGTTTTACCTAATTATCCTCACTTGCTAAGGTTTGTTACAGAAATACCTTTTAATTCTGCCCAGTTTGCCCTTTGTTTTATAAGTAATTGCAGAAATACTAGGCACTAAAGTAAACTTTAGCCTTATAGGCTCTATTAAATCTTCAGGAATGCCATTTACTATTCCTTTTATACCCTTTGTATTTATTCCAAATTACCCGACCTGTCTAAGGTCTGGCAGAACTAGGGTTGAGAGTTATTTAATAAGTAACCACTGATTATAGATGTTTTAAGACTTAGCCAATTCAGTACCCCAAACCCTTTTCATTATTAGCCAACATTTATCATAACCCAATCACCATAATTAGAAACATAACCCCTTATTAAAAATATGGCCACTTAATAGAAGTACAACCAATTAACAAACAAAGATAGTTTTCAGAAATAACCATTTAATCAGTATAACCACTCAACAATAAAGATAGCCATTTAATAGAAATACAGTCAATTAATCAACAGTATAGCCACTCAATAACCAGACTTATCTTTCAGAAATAGCCACAAGACCTTTACACTCATGACCCAAGTTACAAAAGCATCCAAAGATTCAGAATGAACTCACAAATGAATCAGTTACAAATATAGCTAGTTTTATGTTATTTTGCACATATAGCCTTAATCACAAATTAATTTTCAATCAATCAGAACTCAGAGGAGAAGTTTGATAATGGTTGAATTCCATCTAACCAAAACTCAATTTAGACAGAGCATGATGAACAAACACATAAAAAAGACTTATTGACACATGATTCATGCGTGGTTAACACCAAAAACCCTAAGATCACTTTAGCAGACTTAGACATGTGTAAGATTCACACAAACAAAGATATACCTTAATTCTTTAAGCTGCAGAAAAGACTGGCTCAAGTAGACATAGAAGACGAGTACAGAAACATTTCAAGACATATAGCAATCAAGAAATAGAAACAGAGACAGTAAACTTAGCTTTTTTTCTTCAGGCTTTTCTTTTTCCTTTTCTTTTCTTTCTTTTCTTTCTTTCTTTCTTTATTTAGTCTTTATTTCTTCTTTCTTTCTTTTCAGATCTCCAGAACTTTGAAGACGTTTAGTCTTTCTGGGTACTGGATCTTTCAGATGAGGCTGTAGGTTCGATTTTGATGTATGTGGGGGTGGTCTAGAGGCTTAGTATATCATTTTGGGGGTGAGGTTATTTTTTGGTACTCGCCAAAGTAGGGTTTCGGTGAGTCTTTTTGTTATATTCGAGACGTTACAGGGATATTCGAGACTAACCACCCATATAGGGTGAAATATCACCTTGAAATGGTTCAGGGGTGTTAATCTCAAGCCCTGGTTCATAATTAGTGAGGTCACCGGCTAGGGTTCTAGCGACCAGAGTTTCAAGAACAGGGGGGCTTTTAGTTTTTGGTGGGGTTTTATGGTGGTTTGCAGGGTTTGTGGGTGATGGGTGAAGTGTTGGAGGCTCGCCTGAGCCGGAGAAGGTGGTTGAGGCAGGTTTGTCGGCAGGTCTCCATAGGAGACCAAGAGAAGAAGAAGAAGAGGTCTCTGAGTGTCACGACCCCAAATCTGGTCGTGATGGCGCCCAGCACATTGCTAAGCCAGCCTGACCAATCAATATCAACAACGGAGCTAGAAGCTCTCTTTAACCCATTTAAGAATTTCAAAATATATGAAACAATAGTAATATTTATACCAACAGCGGGGAAACCAAGTCCCAAAATATACTAACTCCCATAGACCGAAGGGTCAAGAGTCGTGAGCCTCTAAAGAACATAAGTGTAATAAAGTTTATAACAAACTCAATGCGGAAAGGAAAGACAACAAGATAAGAAATGACAGCTAGAAGGAATAAGGTCCTGCGGACGCTGCAGCTACCTCGACTATCCCGCACAATGCCTCCAAGTAGCTACCGAATCAAGTCTGCTGAGAGGTACCTGGATCTGCACACAAGGTGCAGGGAGTAAAATGAGTACTGCCAGACTCGGTGGTAATAAACAAGGGTAAGACATCGCAAATAAGAAATCCGCAATAAAGCACTATGTAAAGCTATAATCAGCTACCCTGTCATAGAATCAATATTCACTGTACCTGTACCAACAATTACCAATAAATAGCATAACGGCTAGCAGATGTAGCTAAATGCAATGCAATGCATGATATGACCGCTACGGCGCGTAGCCCGACTCCAATTTTGGGTACCCGTGCTCACTGTGGGGGTTCAGACTCCGGAGGGGCTCCTACAGCCCAAGCACATCTCATAGAGATATTCCTGCGGCGTGCAGTCCGATCCAACATATATCTCGCTGCGGCGCGTAGCCCGATCCACTACTAGTCAGCTAATATGCAGATACAGCCTCGCAGGCTCAAAAGTAGTTTTTGAAAACTCTTTTTATCATTTTTCAGTTGGAAAACAGTAATATCAAGTTCCGGAGATTGGAATTAGCATAATAACAGAAATAGCTGCGGACTAGTAGTAAACTAGCATGTCTATATGATAAGACAATGATAACAATCCTCGCGGGATCCAATAATTGGCTCACGGCCCACAAGTATACTCAACCGCCCAAGAAGGGGGTTCGACGGCTCGAGAATAGCCAATAATACAGTATCAACAGGTCGGACTAATATATAGTCTCCAGTTCATGATCGACCCCGCACTCTCAAGAGTGTGCGTGTCTCGCCGCTATACAGCGTCACAAAGTGGTATACCGGGGTTTCGAACCCGCTGGTCATCACCCACATCTATTACTCACCTCAATACAGCGCGACGAAAGCTCATGCCCGCGACGCCTTAGCTCCTCGAACCGGCATCCACGCACGTCAAAACTAGCACAAATCAGCACAAATATATCAAAATAGGCTAATGGAACATAACCCAATCGAAAGAACTCGAAAAATATCAAAAATCACAAAATTGGCAAAACCCGAGCCCCGGGCCCACATCTCGAAAAATTATGAAACTCACATTTTCGGAATCCTCGTCTCTCCACGAGTCCGTACATACCAAGAACTCCCAATTCGGACCACAAATGGTCCTTCAAATCCCCATTTTAAGATTTTTGCTCAAAGCCCTAATTTTCTTGATTTCTTACCCAAATTCAAAGAATTAATGGAAGATTCTTTGATAAAATCATATATTTAACTCATAAAACTTACCTCCAATGATTCCCCGTCGAAATCCCTTCAATTCTCGTCCAAAAGCTCTCAAGAATGACCAAAAATGGTGGAAAAATGGGTTGATTTCGCGACTGGAATGTTTTAAAAACATTCTGCCCAGGCATATTACTCATCGCGATCACGGGAATGGCTCTGTGATCGCAGAGAACAAAATTTGGCCCAAAATTTACCCTTCGCGATCGCGGGAGTGGCTTCGCGATCGCGGTGAACAAACTCCGGTTCCTCCGGACAAGCTTCAGTATAATGGCCATAACTCTTTGCACACAACTCAGAATTATAAATGGTTTGATGTTCTGGAAACTAGACACATAGGGCTATAACTTTCATTTGATGCTCATTTCTTGAATCCGTATACATTTCTAGATATAAGCTTCCCAATTTATACACGTGTATTAGAAATCCTTCTCGGACACCCTATAGTGTAACGTCCATAACTATTTACATAGATGTCCAAATCACTATTGCTTTATCTTTTTGAAAACTAGACACGATGGGCTACAACTTTCGTTTTTGAATCACCTTAAAATTCCTTGTCGGTAAAAAGATATGAGCTTCCGAAGTAGGATCAATGCACAGAAGTTTTCCTTCTTCGCGATCGCGGAGCATTTCACGCGATCGCGATTCATTAATACATTTCGCACATTTTACTCACCGCGATCGCGTCCCATTGTCCGCGATCGCGTAGAACACTGCTACAGACATAAACCAGCAGTTAAAAATGGCCTAGAAATGGTCCGAAACCACCCCGAAACTCACCCGAGGTCCCCGGGACCTCAACCAAAAGAACCAACACGCCCTATAACCTTATTCGAACTTGTTCCAATCATCAAAACTCTATCGTTAACATCAAAATCGTCCGTTTTCAACAAATTTAAGCTTAAGTTTAACTTTAACTTCAAAAATTCACATTCGATCAAAAACCCGACCAAACGATGTCCGAATGACCTGAAAATTTGCAGGCATATCCAAAATCACCTAAACTACTGCAACTGTCGGAATTCCATTCCGACTCCCGGATCAAAATCTCACCTATCGATCGGATTTCGCCAAAATTCAACCTTAGCCAATTCAAGCCTATTTCTACACCGGATCTCCAAATTCAATTCCGATTTCTCTCCTAAGTCATAAATGATCCCTCGAAACTAGTCGAATCATCAGAATCCGATTCCGAGCACTCTAACTCGATAGTCAACTCTAGGTTGACTTTCCATATTCAAACTTCCTTCAAACATGCTATTTGCTTCATTTTTAATTTAATTCACTCCTAACTCACTCGATAGGTTCTAACACTGATATAGAAGCATAAGATATGTTAATGCAAGGTAACGGGGTGGAAATTTCCGTAACGACGGGCCGGGTCGTTACATTCTCCCCAACTTAAACAAACGCTCGTCCTCGAGCAGACTCGGAGTTGTACTGGAAGCAACCCACTAGCCGAATGACCTTACCAAGTATATATCCGGGCGATCATACGTCACCCTATCTCACATAAGTCCGAAAACACCATATAGTCAGAATTTCACAGACCATCTGAACCATAAATCACATTGCACTTTCCTGAAATCATATGCCAAATGCAAATCCCATGCCTATACTCGGGATACACTCGAATCCACTACAATAACCCATATTCACTACTCCGGGTGAGATCATATGCTGTATCGACAACCCAAATCACTCGAGACGATAGTCTCTAATCACAACAACTGGCCACAATAACCAAATACTAGCTGAAAACCTCTTTCATTAGGTAGAGTCTTATTCCAACACCTCCATATCCTGCCTACGGTAGCTGAAGCACGCGATATACACCGAACCCATCTCTCAGGTTAACCATTCGTGAATCTATTTCCCTCTTAAAACTGATACTACAATAGGTTTCGGAGCCAAACCTTGATTTTTACCTTTCTAACAAGCTAAGATCTAATATGCTCGTATTCATTAATGACTCCAACGGTCATTTCGATTATAACACACCGCACCGGTGATAAGACACCTCAACACCGGCCTAAGCCACGACGAGCACAACATAGGCTCCAATAGAAATGTATGCACACACTCGAATCATGACAACTCAATTCATGACAACTGTCTCCAGCAAATAGAGCTGCAATTCAATTCCTCTGTGCCATCATAACATAGAACTGAGATCGCATCTCGCATTATAGAAATAGAGTACCTGAATCCTCCTCGAGAGGTCATAACATCACGTAGCCTTGTCGCGATTCGTGATTCTACCCCAACATTATTACTCATGAAGCACCTCAAGCCACTAAGCTCAAAACGGTTAGCCACGCACAGATCTAGGTCTTGAACCCAAGCAATCAACCTCACCCACGGTGAAATCATTAACCTATGCTATTAAATCCTGAAAGGACACAACCGATGTGCCATTCGCCAAGCGATACTCAAAATGGTCTTTTCCTCAAAAGTGGGGAAGTATTGTATACCAGTAGCATATAACTAACTATATTTTCACAATATTCTGTTGCGGCGTGCAACCCGCTTCAATGACATACCCGTGGCAGCGTGCCACCCGATCTAGATACCATACCTCTGGCGGCGTGCCACCCGATCCAAGTAACCCTCGTCAAATAAATACGCGTCGAGTCAAGTTGCTCATCATAATAAACATATATAGCCTCAAGTTTGGCCATAAGAAACGCATCCGACAAAGTTCCTCAATACCAGAACTAATCAATGGTAGATACTTCTACACTAACATCCGCCACTAAGGTCCAACTGACAAAGCAATGCCTACCAGCCGTCCGCTGGTCCTGTGTACAACTACTCTGTTGGAGCATACTCTGATGCTCTCTGCTACGCAATTTGTGTCATTTCCCGACATCGTCCATATCACATTTGTCTAGACGACCTGTCTTATGTCAACCAGTCTGAAATAAGGTATCATAATCCAAATTCATCATATCAAACTAAGAGAGAGCCACTAGGGCTTCCGATTTCCAATAATCACAAAACGGTGTGGATACACGCGATATACAACCACTACATAGGCGGATTACGAGGACTTCTAGTCTCCAACACATATATAACACATGAATCGCTATACCTGGTTCCACACTCCACCGTACGAATACATAACGCACAACAAGCGTCCATTCATACCACGACGGCCATTCAGAAATTTCACTATGCCATCAACGATTCAGTTATTATAGTCGATCCAACAAGAGAATACCACCATACAACTGGATATCATCATTTTACATTACCTTGTCCTTTTGGATCATATTCCCTGCCAAGTTAATAGAATAGCAGTATCATTTTCTTAAATTATCAGAAAGATCGATTCTTAATTCACCTGCAGCTGTCCGCGCTGCTCAATAATTTTATTGACTTCCCATATATTATGAACTGATCTCAACACCTAGAATATACCATTATCAACTTTTCCATAACTCATCGTATATACAATACCATACTAAAATAACATGGAAATTCTTATCCCTTTCCTACGCCGCAAACATCGACGCACTCAACTGGTCAAGGACTTTTATGATCCCATATAGAGAAAACTCATTACACATTCCAAGCTTTGCATACCAACAGGAATATACTCATCTTCAAACTATGATAAAACACATCACAAACTATTTCTTCCCATTCATTGCATAAGTTTAACTGCCAGGACTGAGTCCTTATACCTATATCAAGTTACACAACTGCCAGCACTCAAGAGCTTTGTTGCAATGTCTGCAAGACTCATTACTTCAACCACATACCAGAAATCAATCGTATTTCTTTTTATACCATTTAATTTATTAACAAGTTGTTCCATTTACCCAGTTTCCTTTCCGATTCATCTTTAACTCAATATTAGCGCTTACTGTAACACCATAATACATCAACTCCTGTTACCACACTAGATTTGTACATAAGACCCATAGGCCACTGAATATTCCCTCAATGTTTCCCAAAAGTACCACATTCTACCATACTTTATTTTGATGAACTTCCCGCGATTTTTTTTTTTTTAAATTGTTATCATTACTTCCCAATACGGATACCTAGAATCCCATCATTCACATGATATAACACAAGCCTTGATCTTCTCTAACGAAACCGCCATCTTTAGCCACATACACAAATCTTAAGGCACTTGACTGTTACAAGCAAAATCTTGAACACTGCAAAACCATTCTCGGGCATCATTCACCCTTATTCAGCTGTAATTCAACTGTCCTATTGAGTAGAACCACTCGTGTTTTGTTAGAACTCTGACATCGCAGAACATGATTACTTACAGATACAATCAGCTATCTTTATTTTCTATACGGTGAATATTCTTTACCAACAACAGTTCAAAGCACCCTAGTACTTCATCAGATCTACAAAGCGTCATAACCTTTACCAGAATTTCCCAACATACTTAGAGACAGAATCAACATAGCACACAATAGTGCAATCAGTTAATCAATAGCAACCTCCCCAACTTAGCTCGAAGCCATTCATCAAAGCACTTTCAACCACTCATATCAGTATTACTCAAGTGATGCCGAAAATGTCACAATGAGAGACTCATGTCATTTACAAGCCTTGACAGAGACTCGAATCATTAGAGACCTTAGCTCTTCTGCAATTCTTGCAGATATACACGCACCACCAATGAGCCCACTCTCTTTAGGTGACAGAAATCTTTCTAAGTCCCAAATTTTCCAAAAATTTCGGCAGAGTTCCCTTTGTAAATTGGCCTATCCACCTGCGAGAGAATCACCAAAACCATCCTAGCAATACATTCACAACTCGACAAGACATCACAATGCATATCGACAACATTAGTCTCAATACTACACAAATCATATTATCATATTTGGTACATGAGCATGCGTTGTACCTGCTCGAATCATAACACATATCAACTACCTTTCAATTACACATGAGAACCAATCCACCTATCTCGCCTCAATTTAGCATTTCAGCACAATACCTTCCACCAGGATACACATAGCATAATCATTTTAGTCTTCCTGAGTTTGAACTCGTTCCACTACACATAAGGCACTTATATTACTGAGTGCTCGATGCGTACACAGACGTGCGGAAGGAATTTCAAAAGCATATCTCAAGCTGAATCAAGTACGCACGATAAGAATTCCAAGAAATGTGAGTGTTTCCTAAAGGTTCGCAGCCTCCCGAGGATAAGTACAGGCGTCCCCGTAACGATCCACAAGACTCTACTAACCGGCTCAAGACTCATGAGGCCTAGTAAACTTAGGCTTTGATACCAACTTTTCACGACCCCAAATCCGGTCGTGATGGCGCCCAGCACATTGCTAAGCCAGCCTGACCAATCAATATCAACAACGGAGCTAGAAGCTCTCTTTAACCCATTTAAGCATTTCAAAATATATGAAACAATAGTAATATTTATACCAACAGCGGGGAGACCAAGTCCCAAAATATACTAACTCCCATAGACCGAAGGGTCAAGAGTCATGAGCCTCTAAAGAACATAAGTGTAATAAAGTTTATAACAAATCTCAGTGCGGAAAGAAAAGACAATATGAAATGAAATGACAGTAAGAAGGGGAGTCAGGTCCTGCGGACGCTGCAGCTACCTCGACTATCCCACACTATGCCTCCGAACGGCTACCGAATCAGGTCTGCTGAGAGGTACCTGGATCTGCACACAAGGTGCAGGGAGTAAAATGAGTACTGCCAGACTCGGTGGTAATAAACAAGGGTAAGACAGCGTAGATAAGAAATCCGCAATAAAGCACTATGTAAAGCTGTAATCGAATACCCTATCACAGAATCAATATCAATTGTACCTGTACCAACAAATACCAATAAATAGCATAACAGCTAGCAGATGTAGCTAAATGCAATGCAATGCATGATATGACCGCTACGGCGCGTAGCCGACTCCAATTTTGGGTACCCGTGCTCACTGTGGGGGTTCAGACCCCGGAGGGGCTCCTACAGCCCAAGCACATCTCATAGAGATATTCCTGCGGCGTGCAGTCCGATCCAACATATATCTCGCTGCGGCGTGCAGCCCGATCCACTACTAGTCAGCTAATATGCAGATACAGCCTCGCAGGCTCAAAAGTAGTTTTTGAAAAACTCTTTTTATCATTTTTTCAGTTGGAAAACAGTAATATCAAGTTCCAGAGATTGGAATTAGCATAACAACAGAAATGGCTGCGGACTAGTAGTAAACTAGCATGTCTATATGATAAGACAATGATAACAATCCTCGCGGGATCCAATAATTGGCTCACGGCCCACAAGTATACTCAACCGCCCAAGAAGGAGGTTCGACGGCTCGAGAATAGCCAATAATATAGTATCAACAGGTCGGACTAATATATAGTCTCCAGTTCATGATCGACCCCGCACTCTCAAGAGTGTGCGTGTCTCGCCGCTATACGGCGTCACAAAGTGGTATACCGGGGTTTCGAACCCGCTGGTCATCACCCACATCTATTACTCACCTCAATACAGCGCGACGAAAGCTCATGCCCGCGATGCCTTAGCTCCTCGAACCGGCATCCACGCACGTCAAAACTAGCACAAATCAGCACAAATATATCAAAATAGGCTAATGGAACATAACCCAATCGAAAGAACTCGAAAAATATCAAAAATCACGAAATTGGCAAAACCCGAGCCCCGGGCCCACATCTCGAAAAATTATGAAACTCACATTTTCGGAATCCTCGTCTCTCCACGAGTCCGTACATACCAAGAACTCCCAAATCGGACCACAAATGGTCCTTCAAATCCCCATTTTAAGATTTTTGCTCAAAGCCCTAATTTTCTTGATTTCTTACCCAAATTCAAAGAATTAATGGAAGATTCTTTGATAAAATAATATATTTAACTCATAAAACTTACCTCCAATGATTCCCCGTCGAAATCCCTTCAATTCTCGTCCAAAAGCTCTCAAGAATGACCAAAAATGGTGGAAAAATGGGTTGATTTCGCGACTGGAATGTTTTAAAAACATTCTGCCCAGGCATATTACTCATCGCGATCGCGGGAATGACTCTGCGATCGCGGAGAACAAAATTTGGCCCAAAATTTACCCTACGCGATCGCGGGAAAGGCTTCGCGATCGCGGTGAACAAACTCCGGTTCCTCCGGACAAGCTTCAGTATAATAACCATAACTCTTTGCACACAACTCCGAATGATGAATGGTTTGATGTTCTGGAAACTAGACACATAGGGCTATAACTTTCATTTGATTCTCATTTCCTGAATCCGTATACATTTCTAGATATAAGCTTCCCAATTTATACATGTGTATTAGAGATCCTTCTCGGACACCCTATAGTGTAACGTCCATAACTATTTACATAGATGTCCAAATCACTATTGTTTTATCTTTCTGCAAACTAGACACGATGAGCTACAACTTACGTTTTTGAATCACCTTAAAATTCTTTGTTGATAAAAAGATATGAGCTTCCGAAGTAGGATCAATGCACAGAAGTTTTCCTTCTTCGCGATCGCGGAGCATTTCACGCGATCGCGATTCATTAATACTTTTCGCACATTTTACTCACCGCGATCGCGTCCCATTGTCCGTGATCGCGTAGAACACTGCTACAGACATAAACCAGCAGTTAAAAATGGCCTAGAAATGGTCTGAAACCACCCCGAAACTCACCCGAGGCCCCCGGGACCTCAACCAAAAGAACCAACACGCCCTATAACCTTATTCGAACTTGTTCCAATCATCAAAACTCTATCGTTAACATCAAAATCGTCCGTTTTCAACAAATTTAAGCTTAAGTTTAACTTTAACTTCAAAAATTCACATTCGATCAAAAACCCGACCAAACGATGTCCGAATGACCTGAAAATTTGCACGCATATCCAAAATCACCTAACGGAACTACTGCAACTGTCGGAATTCCATTCCGACTCCCGGATCAAAATCTCACCTATCGATCGGATTTCGCCAAAATTCAACCTTAGCCAATTCAAGCCTATTTCTACACCGGATCTCCAAATTCAATTCCGATTGCTCTCCTAAGTCATAAATGATCCCTCGAAACTAGTCGAATCATCAGAATCCGATTCCGAGCACTCTAACTCGATAGTCAACTCTAGGTTGACTTTCCATATTCAAACTTCCTTCAAACATGCTATTTGCTTCATTTTTAATTTAATTCACTCCTAACTCACTCGATAGGTTCTAACACTGATATAGAAGCATAAGATATGTTAATGCAAGGTAACGAGGTGGAAATTTCCGTAACGACGGGCCGGGTCGTTACACTGAGAGACGGCTAGGGTTTCTATACAGGTTTGTATATGTGTGTATGTAGTGAAAATGAATGGGAGATGGGAGTATTTATACCAGATGTGTCTCGTGGATTCCTGGCCCTTGGATTAATCAAGATCAACGGCCAGGATCATTTACTCGTGAAATGGTATCGTTTGGTTAAGCGAGTGATCTCTTTAGGTTCGTTAGATATTAAGCTTGGACGGTTGTGATTGTTTCATCTATACTACATCGTTTGGCTTTTAACGAGACATTGTCTCATCCATTTGATCAATCGCTTTGAACGGCTAAGATCAATTCTTTACACGACGTCGTTTGATTAGTGAAGTAACCGCCTCATCTGGTCTGTTTGATTTAATTCATCAATGGTTGATATTTGTTTGGCTATTGAGACGTCATTTGGTCACGAGTCTGGGCAGACCAGGCTTGTCTTTGGGCCTGGTATATTTTTGGCTTGGTGTATATATATGTATTATCTTATTTGTAACCCAATACTATATTGTATTTTACATTTTAACTTGTATTTTAATTATTTCTTGTGTTTTCTTTTTGTATTTTATATTTTTCTTTTTCAACTGCTATTTTCTTTTATTTCCTATTTTTCCTTAATTTTCTGGTATTTTTGCCATTTTCTTTTATTTTTTTCTGGTATTTTTGTATTTTCTTGATTTTTCTTGAATTTTCACATTTTTATGATATTTTCTAATTTATTTCTTTTTGTAATTTTAATTTCAATTTTATTTTTTAAGAAAAATACGAGTATTTCAATTAAATCACACAATTGCACACCAAAATCATTTTTGTATATTTTTTTATATATTGGAACTTAATTGCTCAGGGCAAAAATCACGTGCTCACAGGGCCAAATACGGCTTAACTATACGGGGTCGAACATGGCCATCCCCATGCTTACGAGTGATAGGGCACAACCCCTCTCATACGCCCCTTACAACAAGGGCGTAGTTTGGGCGTAAGAATGTGAGCGATGTCACTTATGCTTGGGCGTCCCCACTAAAAGGACGTCGACCACACATCAACGGTTTATTGTTTTAATAAGGGCCTCCCCCTCTCTATATAAAGGGAGGCTTCCTTATTTGTAAAGGATCGTGTGTTATTATCTAATAATATAATTCTCTCATTCTGTCTCTATTTTTCTCAATTGTGATAAGTATTTATTCATAAAGTTCTTCATTCTTGCAAATATCTTTACACTATAATTGCGTTGATCTTATACCTAGGTTCACTATATTTGATTACGATTTGCCCCTTTCCTATTTGACTATTTCAAGCTCACAGAGCAATGATTAACTTTTGAGCCAAACAATTTGGTGCTGTCTGTGAGGATTTCGAGAATCAAAATCATAGTATCCACCTAGATGTCAATCAACCATCTCTCTCTACATCGCACAAAAATAATAAATGGCTGAAAACGATGCCAGATCTAAAGCAATAATGGGAGTCACAACCAACCTCCTTGGTCCTCTCAATGAGGTCAGCAACGATGCTATCATCAATACAACCCTCTACACCACACCAGATGCAGATATCTCACCCTCCCCCTCCGAAGATCCAACGATCTTGCACGACAAAGGAGCTTCCACATCTGCTATCAAGAAAGCATCCGCAGTGGTCAAAAAACTAATTGAGGAATGGCTGAGAAGCACCTTAAGCGGTTTAGTCGAAAACCCACCGCAAGGCAACATGAGGCCAGTACCGATGATAAGTATCACCACAGCTATGGGTGAACAGAAGGAGACACGAGGGAACATCCAACCCGTTGAAACATAGACCCAGAACGAAACGCTGACCGCCATCTTCAAGAAGATAGAGGAAATGGAAAGCGAAAACAAAGCTCTTCATGACCACATGAAAGAGCATCAGGAGAGGGTCGACAAAATTCCTGGAGCCCATAAGTTGCTTCCAAAATGCGACATGGGAGGTTCGTAGAGCAGCCATACTCTAAAGAGGCTGCCCCCTACTCTATACAAAAAAACCTTCAAGATGCCCCCTTATCTGAGAGTATATGACGGGACCACTAATCTTGAGGATCATCTGATCCATTACGTCACCGCCGTGAAAGGCAACAACTTATTAAAAGAACATGTACCATCAGTTCTATTGAAAATGTTTGACGAAACGTTAACCAGAGGAGCCTTAACATGGTACTCCCAGTTGCCAGCCAAGGCAATATCAACGTTCGAAGAAATGGTGAATAAGTTCATCACCGCCCATGCGGGTGTGAAGAAGGCAGAGGCTAGGTTCAACGACATCTTCGCCGTTAGACAAACCACAGGTAAAGGGCTCAGGGACTTCCTCGTCAGATTAAACAAAGTGAGGATGAGCCTTCCAAACATATCGGAAGGAATGGCAATCGCTACCTTCCAAAACAGACTAAGCAGAAACGGAAAGGGCAACTAAAATGTTGTTGAACAGCCTCATAAAGTACCCCCCTACGACCTGGGAGGAAATTGTCACGACCCAGATTTTTCCCCCAACATCGGGATCGTGATGGCGCCTACTCGTGGTAGCTAGGCAAGCCTCTTTATTCATACTATCCTGTTTAACAATACTTCATAATCTTAATTAAACAAGTGCGGAAGACTTTATAAAAATAGAAATAAGTAGTTTCAAGGTATCTGATACTGAAATCCTCTACCCAAGACGTGAAGTCACCAACTCACGAACTACTACATGAATACTACACATAAAGGTCCGGAAGAAATATAACATAATCTGTTTGTCTCGGAACAAGGAGACTACAGCTAGTAATATAATAAAAGGAAGAGACGTCGGGCCTGCGGACGTCTGCAAGCTACCTCTGTCTCAAGATGCTCAACTCCCACACAATCGATTTACTGCTGCTCCTGATCGTAACCTGGACCTGTGCAAAAACGCACAGAAGTGTAGCATCAGCACAACCGACCCCATGTGCTGGTAAGTGCCTGGCCTATCCCGGCGAAGTAGTGACAAGCCTAGGACCAGACACCCACATAAACCCGTGCAATTCAATATATATATGTGTACCACAAAATAACAAGAAATAATCAAGTATTAACACCATAAGGAATATCTTAAAGAATTCAACAATTAACAACATTAAATAAATTCACAAGGAAAAGCAAAGTATAATGTAAACACAAGTAATATCAATTCAAGAAATAGCAAGCGGTTGCACGGCATCACCCTTCGTGCTTTTACTCTCATCCTCACCAAATAAACAAATAAAGTACACGGCATCACCCTTCGTGCTTTTACTCTCATCCTCACATCCATAGTACGGATGATCCTTCGTACATGGTTCAATAACAGGGCACGGCATGATCCTTCGTGCATAATCAATAAATAAACATGGCACGGCATTAACCTTCGTGTATAAATAAATAAACATGGCACGGCATCACCCTTCATGCATTATCACTCTTCCTCACCCAAATAACAATCACAGTTAAGGGCAAAGAAAGAAACAGTAATTCATAAACCGTCCCATCAAGGGCAATCAATAATTATCTTCACAACAAGTTCCAACAAGGGAGAACAATTAAAATTCATCTGTAATATATCTCAAAATAATCATTTTTCAACGACTCACGGTCATACTAGACGCCAGTGTATGGATGCTCGTCACCACAGCCCATACACCGCACTCGATCACATAACACATAGCACATAATCTTATTCCCTCAAGCTAGGATAGAACAAACACTTACCTCGAATGTTTAAGGCCAACTCAATGCTTACGCACCGCTTTTCCTTTTAAATTTATCTCCAAATGCTTCAAATCTATTCACAAACAATTTGAAATACTCAACACGAATCGTAGGAATGAATTGGATAATAAATTTAATAATTTTCCGGATAAAATCCGAAATATATTTTTAAAATTCAATAGTGGGACCCACATTTCGAATCCCGAAAAAACTTGCGAAATCCAAACACCCATTCCGATATGAGTTCAACCATACCAAAATTACTAAATTTCGATAACATTTCGACCCTCAAATCCTCAAATCTATTCGAGAGGGTTTCTAAGCTTTTCCCGCAAAATTCATGGATTTAATGACAAAACTTGCAATAGAATCGAGTAATATAACCACAATTAAGTTAAGAACACTTACCCCGTTGTTTTCTCCGAAAATTTCTCGAAAATCGCCTCTTCCCGAGCTCCAATTTGACAAAAAAAATGGAAAATGGGACAAATCCCATTTTCCAGAAATAAGTATTCTGTCCAGAAATTCGCGGGTACTGTTCACGCGTTTTTACTGTTCACGTTACTGTACACGGTACTGTTCACGATACTGTACACGGGGTACTGTACACTGGGTACTGTACACGGTACTGTACATGGGGTACTGTACACGACTGTACATGGGCTACTGTTCCTGTGCACTGTTCATGTGCACTGTTCATGTGCACTGTTCACATCAGATTTTTCTGCAATTTTCTGCCAATTTTCTAAGTCCGGATTTATTCCGAGACACCTCCGAAACACTCCCGAGTCCTCGGGGATCCAAACCAAATATGCACATTGACTCTAAAACATCATACGAACTCGCTCGAGTGATCAAATCGCCGAAATAACATCAAAATCATCAATTTTCATCAAATCAAGGCCTAAGTTTCCAAAAACTTCCGAAAATACACTTTCGATCAAAAACCCGACCAAACGATGTCCGAATAACCTGAAAATTTGCGTACATATCCAAAATCACCTAACGAAGCTACTGCACCTGTCGGAATTCCATTCCGACTCCCGGATCAAAATATCACATATCGATCGGATTCCGCCAAAATTCCAACTTCGCCAAAATAGGCTAACTTCTTCACCGGACCTCCAAAATTACTTCCGATTGCGCTCCTAAGTCTTAAATCATCCCCCGAAACTAACCGAATCATCGGAATTCAGTTCCGAGCCCTCTAACTCATAAGTCAACATTGGGTTGACTTTTCCAACTTAAGCTTTCCTTAAAGAGATTAATTGTCCCTTTTCCTACCAAAATCAATCCGAGTTGACTCAAAGTTTGCACACAAGTCACATTCGACATTACGGACTTGTACCAATTTTCGAAATCGCATTCTGACCCCGATATCAAAATTTTCACTTCCGGTAGAATTTTCTCAAAAACCTTCAAATTCCTATATTTAGCCAAATGACTTCAAAATGACCTCCGGACATCCGAATTCACTTCCGATCGCTTTTCCAACTCCAAAATCACCATACAGATCTATTCCCAGACTCGGAATCTCAAATGGACATCTATAACTCTGAAATGCCTTCCAACCCAAATTTATGAAATTTTTCTAAAATACTAACTTCCACCATATATGCCGAAATGCTCACGGATTATCAAAAACCAAATCCGGACATACGCCCAAGTTCAAAATCATCATACGAGCATGCTAGAACATTTAGATCCCAATTCTGAGGTCATTTACTCAAAATTCCAATCCTAGTTCATTTCTTCAACTTTAAGCTTTCAAAATGAGAATTTTCATTTAGATTTGACTCCAAACTTCGTGAATTTTAATTCTGACCATACACACAAGTCAATATACCTGAGATGAAGCTGTTCATGGCCTCAATCTGCTGTATGACGCGTCGGGGCTCAAAACGACTGGTCGGGTCGTTACAATCTCCGCCACTTAAACATACGTTCGTCCTCGAACGTGCTGAGAACTACAATGATGTAGTCTCAAATAACTTGTTTAACACGTCGCGCAACTTCCCGTGCTACCACTACTTAGTTGAGCACATTAGTTATATAATTCTGTAGATATAATTCTTTATTCAAGCGAATAAGCCATTAGGCCAAATTCCAACACCCTGAATTTCCTGCCAAGTCCGTTTCCATCATTCGACCACCATATCAATCTCCACACGTTGTACCCAAACATTAATGCATAACTTTGTTGAATTTACACTTCGCATCACTTTACTCATATGACCACAATAACATTCTTTATTTATTGCAGTTGCCTACAATACCCAAATACCGATGGAAACGTCTTATTAGGTTAAATCTTATTCCAACACTTTCATATACCGCCAACGATCAATAAAACACGGGCTAAACCGTAAAAATTCCTCAGATCAACCATTTATGAAGCCATTTCTCTTTTGACTGATATTACAACGGATTTTGGAGCCAAACCTCGATATTACCTTTCTAACCAACTGAAATCACATATGCTCGCTCTTAATAATGACTCCAACGATCATTTCGATCATAACACACTGTATTGGTGACATGACACCTCAAACACCGGCCTAAGCCGCGACGAGCAAAACACACGCTCCAATAGAAACGTCCGAACATACTCAAATCATGACAACTGTCTCCAACAAAAGAGCTGTAATTCAATTCCTTTGCACCATCATAACATAGAATTGATATCCCGTCTCACATCATAGAGTACCCGAATCCTCCTCGAGAGGTCATAACATCACCTGGCCTTGCCACGATTCGTGATTCTATCCAAATACTATTACTCATGAAGCACCTCAAGTTACCAAGCACAAACGGTCAGCCACACACAGATCTAGGTCTGAACCCAAGCAATCAACCTCACCCACGGTGAAACAATTAATGTATGTTATCAAATCCTGAAAGGACATAACCGATGTGCCATTCGCCGAGCGATACTCAATATGGACTTTTCCTCGGAAGCCAGAAAGTATTGTATACCAGGTAACATATAACTAAGTCTATTTTTTTACATTACACTGTTGCGACGTGCAACCCGCTCCAATGACATACCCGTGGCAGCGTGCCACCCGATAAGGTCCCGTACCTGTGGGTAAATCCAATACCGGTGTTATGGTCAAGGCTGTCTTGAGCTTTTGAAAGCTCGCCTCACATTCATCAGACCATTCAAATTGAACACCATTCTGTGTCAATCCGGTCAATGGGGTTGCAATAGATGAAAACCCCTCCACGAATCGCCGATAATAACCCGCTAATCCCAAGAAACTCCAAATATCCGTGGCTGATGTCAGTCTAGGTCAGTCCTTGACTGCCTCAATCTTCTTCGGATCAACCTGAATACCTGTTGTCGTCACAATATGACCCAGGAATGCAACTGAACTTAGCCAAAATTCACACTTCGAAAATTTTGCATATAGTTGGCTATCTTTCAGAGTCTGCAAAGTCACTCTGAGATGCTGCGCATGCTCCTCCTAACTGCAGGAGTAAGTCAATATGGAACAATGAAGACTACAACAAACAAATCTAAATAAGGCACGAACACCTCATACGTATGCACATATCCATGACTCTGAAGTGTGGCCATAAGAGTTGTTCTTAGATTATAACATTGTCAATTAACCCTGTTATCAAATATCTTATTCCAAAACTCCCACTTTACTCACAATGAGGTATGGAAACCTCATGATTACTTTCCCGAATTAATGCGTCATATTAATCCTTAGCTGGTGCTCGTCTCAAAGTCTAGAACTCAACGGTCACAAAATAAAAATGGCTAAATATGAATAGAAACTATGCAAGGATTGTCAAATAATCCTAACAGGCATGGCTCAAATTTAGGATATTATGCTAGATTTTTATTTCCAGAAAGGGAAAATTTTAAACACAAACTTTTCACCACCAGGACCTTGTCCTCATATAATATTCACCGCAGCTTGCAGCTCGGTTTTTTTTAAAACAAATATTTTCACGCTATACAAAAATTTTGAGGATCTCATCCTCCACTCTAAATCACAAGTATTTGCACATTGTGCCACCGATGTTTTTCATTTCCTTTCTTTCTTCTTTTCAATTATTGTCCGTCAAAGAGTATCACAGCATAAAAGAACCCTCATACCGACAGGGTATACAATTTAACCATTGAAAATAATTATTTAAGGAATTACATCAATTCTCATTGTAATAATTAATATAAAGTCACTTTTGACCTCATCAATATTCCTAGTGACCAATACATAATAATAGAGATAATTATCTCCATTTAATAGCATAGTGTGAGTATTCACATAAGTAGATTTGATGATTACGAAGATCACTCATGAGCAGAGCATATTAAGAGGACTTGCCTCAATTCTTCAAAGATCAAATCAAATTGAGGAAAAATATTCCTTTTATAACAATCAGAATTGTACATGTGATAACATCATCTGGTGTAGTGACCTCAGTCACACCATAGAAATTATGTCAACAACTAGATCTCCACCTCTAACATCCTGACCTCTAACTCTGGCTGGTCATGTGAGCTAAGTATTGACTGCAATGGGCACGTGGCTTGAGTGCCTTTGTTAATTATATTTCTCCAACCTGCCATATTCATAACAACTACTTTGAGGATCAGCTAACTTATTGGACATGACGACATATTCGGACACTGTCATAATAACCTGCATGATCGTTCAGACCATACATGCCATACCTTTCAAAGAGTCAGGGAGGTAAACTCTTCCAAAACATTTCTACAAATAGGGTTGAGTAGGTAATGTCGCATTGGCCGATCTGCCCTATTCATAGGCTTGTCACAAACATTGACGACCAATTACCTCTTTTGCTATGCTAGCTTGACACTGTGGAACTACCCTATTTGCTCATATACTCTTTATTATTCTTTGGGCTGATTCTTACCCCCTGCAGAGTACTAAGCCTCAAATATGCATAATTTATTTGGGGGACCTTTCCATACCATATATATACATTCCAAGCCAAAACTGACATAACATATGGCCATCCGATCCATTCACTAATAGTGGATTTCCCCCTTTTGGCTATAAGTCAAAGTCACAACATCTGATAGTCCACAATAATTATCCTTCACAGCTTCAAATCAATCAACCAGACGTCAAGGTCCATTAAAACCACAACCGGTTAGTAAATACATTATGTTTCCACTACTTCACTCGCTACCTGAAACACCGTAGAATCAACCCTCTCACCTTCAACTATTACCGCATTCTACAATATCTCATAGCAACAGTCAATAAATTGCCTTGGGTTCTCAAATGATGCACCACTGAAAGAGATAGCGAAGAGTTTGGTGAAACTTATCCGAAACTCCATAAAACTTCTGAAGACATCGTTGATCTATCACTAGCATGTGCCATTGTCAGCTGAAGAAGCAGTACATGCCTTCGCCAGTCGTGGGAAGACAAGAGTAGAAATTCAACTTAACATTTGAAGAATAAACTCGCACGATAGGAAAGAATGAATGGAATATTTTCCTAACTCCGTAGCCTCTGGGGGATAAATACAGACGTCTCCGTACCGATCCCTCAGACTCTACTAAGGTTGTTCGTGAGTTGTGAGACCTGTGCAACCTAGTGCTCTGATACCAACTTGTCACGACCCGGATTTTTCCCCCAACATCGGGATCGTGATGGCGCCTACTCGTGGTAGCTAGGCAAGCCTCTTTATTCATACTATCCTGTTTAACAATACTTCATAATCTTAATTAAACAAGTGCGGAAGACTTTATAAAAATAGAAATAAGTAGTTTCAAGGTATCTGGTATTAAAATCCTCTACCCAAGACGTGGAGTCACCAACTCACGAACTACTACATGAATACTACACATAAAGGTCCGAAAGAAATATAACATAATCTGTTTGTCTCGGAACAAGGAGACTATAGCTAGCAACATAATAAAAGAAAGAGACGTCGGGCCTGCGGACGCCTGCTAGCTACCTCTGTCTCAAGATGCTCAACTTCCACACAAAAGATCTACTGCTGCTCCTGATCGAATCCTGGACCTGTGCAAAAATGCACAGAAGTGTAGTATCAGCACAACCGACCCCATGTGCTGGTAAGTGCCTGGCCTATCCCGGCGAAGTAGTGACAAGCCTAGGACCAGACACCCACATAAACCTGTGCAATTCAATATATATATGTGTACCACAAAATAACAAGAAATAACCAAGTATTAACACAATAAGGAATATCTCGAAGAATTCAACAATTAACCACAGTTAATAAATTCACAAGGAAAAACAAAGTATAATGTAAACACAAGTAATATAAATTCAAGAAATAGCAAGGAGTTGCACGGCATCACCCTTCGTGCTTTTACTCTCATCCTCACCAAATAAACAAATAAAGTACACGGCATCACCCTTCGTGCTTTTACTCTCATCCTCACATCCATAGTACGGCATGATCCTTCGTACATGGTTCAATAACAGGGCACGGCATGATCCTTCGTGCATAATCAATAAATAAACATGGCACGGCATTAACCTTCGTGCATAAATAAATAAACATGGCACGGCATCACCCTTCGTGCATTATCACTCTTCCTCACCCAAATAACAATCACGGTTAAGGGCAAAGAAAGAAACAGTAATTCATAAACCGTCCCATCAAGGGCAATCAATAATTATCTTCACAACAAGTTCCAACAAGGGAAAACAATAACATTTCATCTGTAATATATCTCAAAATAATCATTTTTCAACGACTCACGGTCATACTAGACGCCAGTGTATGGATGCTCGTCACCACAGAGCCCATACACCGCACTCGATCACATAACACATAGCACATAATCTTATTCCCTCAAGCTAGGATAGAACAAACACTTACCTCGAATGTTTAAGGCCAACTCAATGCTTACGCACCGCTTTTCCTTTTAAATTTATCTCCAAATGCTTCAAATCTATTCACAAACAATTTGAAATACTCAACACGAATCGTAGGAATGAATTGGATAATAAATTTAATAATTTTCCGGATAAAATCCGAAATATATTTTAAAATTCAATAGTGGGACCCACATTTCGAATCCAGAAAAAACTTGCGAAATCCAAACACCCATTCCGATATGAGTTCAACCATACCAAAATTACTAAATTTCGATAACATTTCGACCCTCAAATCCTCAAATCTATTCGAGAGGGTTTCTAAGCTTTTCCCGCAAAATTCATGGATTTAATGACAAAACTTGCAATAGAATCGAGTAATATAACCACAATTAAGTTAAGAACACTTACCCCGTTGTTTTCTCCGAAAATTTCTCGACCATCGCCTCTTCCCGAGCTCCAATTTGACAAAAAAAATGGAAAATGGGACAAATCCCATTTTCCAGAAATAAGTATTCTGTCCAGAAATTCGCGGGTACTGTTCACGCGTTTTTACTGTTCACGTTAATGTACACGGTACTGTTCACGGTACTGTACACTGGGTACTGTACACGGTACTGTACACTGGGTACTGTACACGGTACTGTACATGGGGTACTGTACACGACTGTACGTGGCTACTGTTCCTGTGCACTGTTCATGTGCACTGTTCATGTGCACTGTTCACATCAGATTTTTCTGCAATTTTCTGCCAATTTTCTAAGTCCGGATTTATTCCGAGACACCTCCGAAACACTCCCGAGTCCTCGGGGATCCAAACCAAATATGCACATTGACTCTAAAACATCATACGAACTCGCTCGAGTGATCAAATCGCCGAAATAACATCAAAATCATCAATTTTCATCAAATCAAGGCCTAAGTTTCCAAAAACTTCCGAAAATACACTTTCGATCAAAAACCGGACCAAACGATGTCCGAATAACCTGAAAATTTGCGTACATATCCAAAATCACCTAACGAAGCTACTGCACCTGTCGGAATTCCATTCCGACTCCCGGATCAAAATATCACCTATCGATCGGATTCCGCCAAAATTCCAACTTCGCCAAAATAGGCTAACTTCTTCACCGGACCTCCAAAATTACTTCCGATTGCGCTCCTAAGTCTTAAATCATCCCCCGAAACTAACCGAATCATCGGAATTCAGTTCCGAGCCCTCTAACTCATAAGTCAACATTGGGTTGACTTTTCCAACTTAAGCTTTCCTTAAAGAGATTAATTGTCCCTTTTCCTACCAAAATCAATCCGAGTTGACTCAAAGTTTGCACACAAGTCACATTCGACATTACGGACTTGTACCAATTTTCGGAATCGCATTCTGACCCCGATATCAAAATTTTCACTTTCGGTAGAATTTTCTCAAAAACCTTCAAATTCCTATATTTAGCCAAATGACTTCAAAATGACCTCCGGACATCCGAATTCACTTCCGATCGCTTTTCCAACTCCAAAATCACCATACAGATCTATTCCCAGACTCGGAATCTCAAATGGACATCTATAACTCTGAAATGCCTTCCAACCCAAATTTATGAAATTTTTCTAAAATACTAACTTCCACCATATATGCCGAAATGCTCACGGATTATCAAAAACCAAATCCGGACATACGCCCAAGTTCAAAATCATCATACGAGCATGCTAGAACATTTAGATCCCATTTCTGAGGTCATTTACTCAAAATTCCAATCCTAGTTCATTTCTTCAACTTTAAGCTTTCAAAATGAGAATTTTCATTTAGATTTGACTCCAAACTTCGTGAATTTTAATTCTGACCATACACACAAGTCAATATACCTGAGATGAAGCTGTTCATGGCCTCAATCTGCTGTATGACGCGTCGGGGCTCAAAACGACTGGTCGGGTCATTACAGAAATCCATAATGTTTACTGCGTAGAAGTACGAGCGGATAAGGACGACCTCAACGGACCGACCCAGCGGCTTACAAATATACACTCGGAAGCAAAGAAATATCAATTCCATGAGGGACGCTAGGAACATCCCCCGCGCTCCAAAAGGGAATGACATCAGCCACACACAAGATCCTCCCATCCACCACATAGGCATATGGACGCGTTACAATGACATGTCACAAAAGAGATACGCCCCCTTATAATCATCACATAACTTTTATGTGTCTCCCTCAAAAATAGTGTACGCACTAAAGAAGCTTGTCACCAAGGTACAGTGGCCTCCAAAAATGAAGTCAGATCCCGTGACAAGAAAATCAAATGTTCTGTGCGAGTTCCATCAGGAACGTGGGCATAGGACCGAAGACTACACAGGCCTATGGCAAGAAGTCAACAGGATGCTGAATCAAGGATACCTGAAAGAACTACTCAGTGACAAAGGTAAAATAAACTTCGCACGTGGGCGAGAATAGTCCCACGGGCCACCGAAGCCACCTTTCCCGACGCGGACAAAAAGATGATCGACGATGGAAGCGGCGCCTGTATTATCCACCCAAGGGTCCTCGCACAAATGGGACTCAAGGATAGGGTAATACTGCGCTGCATAACACTAACCAGTTTTAACAATGCAGTAGAATGGACGTCCGGAGAAGTAACCTTACCTGTCCTTACGGGAGGGGTCACGCTATAGACAATTTTCCACGTAATGAACCAGGAGACGACATATAAGGTTATCATAGGACGTCCATGGATACATGCCATGCGAGCGATCCATTCGATCCTGTACCAGGTGGTCAAATTCCCTACCCCATAGGGAATATTCAACATCAGGGGAGAGCTACGCATCGCACAAGAGTGCCATAAAATAATCCAAGTCTGTGCTCACATCCAACAACTAAGGGGAGCGAGCATGGAGGCATAACAATTATCTGTGTCCGGGACTGAGCCCAACCCAACGGCAGACACCATCCATAAACCTGACATCGTGGAAGCCTGTAAAGCAATGATCGAAGATCTCGACCACGTCCAACTAGACAGCACCGACCCCGCAAAGAAAGCCTACATCGGTTACGACCTCACCAATCCAAGTAAGTACCATGGATTTTTAACTAACCATGCAGACCTATTTTCCTTTGCCCACGCATATATGCTTGGGGTTTCGCTAGAAATTGCCACGGATAAGCTGAACGTCGACCCGCTGCATCCGTCGGTACGGCAGATAAGAAGAAAGTTCAATGCCGCAATCAATGAAGCGGTCAGCGAGGAAGTAAACAAATTACTCGCCAATGGTTCTATGAAGGAATCAAAGTACCCTCAGTGGGTCACCAACGTCATCATGGTCAAAAAGAAAAGGGGGAAGTGGAGGATGTGCGTGGATTTTACCGACCTAAACAAAGCATGCCCGTTCCCCCTCCCCCACATTGACCAGTTGATCGACGCCACCGCGAGACACGAACTGCTGAGTTTCCTAGATGCATATTCTGGCTATAATCAAATCTTAATGGCCGAGGAAGACTAGGAGAAGACAACCTTCATCACCCACCAAGACACCTATTGCTACAAAGGGATACCCTTCGGACTTAAAAATGCAGGAGCCACCTATTAAAGACTGGTCACTAAAATGTTCAAGGAGCAGCTTGGTACGACCATAGAAGTCTACATCGATGGCATGCTGGTAAAATCAACAAGAAAAGAAGACCACATAGGCCACTTGAAGCAAGCCTTTGAAATACTAAAAGGTACGGGATGAAACTGAATCCCGAGAAATGTGCTTTTAGCATAGCCTCAGGGAAATTCCTAAGGTTTCTCGTATCCTAACGAGGCATCGAGGTCAACCCCAACTAGATCAAGGCAATTGATGCAATACCCAAAGTGCTAAATAGAAAAAAGCAGGTCAAAAGCTGACCGACAGAATAGCCGCCCTGTCCAGATTTATCTCACTATCCTCTTACAGATGCCACAAATTTTTCAACTTACTAAGAAAGGACAACGGATTCCAGTCGAATGAAGAATAATTCAAAGCCTTGAAAGAACTAAAGGAGTATCTATCCTTACCTCCACTACTGGCCAAAGCAAACCCGGGCGAGCCCATGCTGGTATACCTGGCCGTGTTAGAAGTCGTCGTCAGCACCGTGTTAGTTTGTGAAACAAAAGGTATGCAATACCCTATCTATTACATTAGCAAAACCCTGGTGGACGCTGAAACACGGTACCCACACCTCGAAAAATTAGCCCTGGCACTGGTCACAGCTTTACGTAAGCTCAAACCCTATTTCCAATGCCATCCCATTAAAGTGGTGACCACGCTCCCCTTAAGAACCATACTGCACAAGCCCAAATTGTCGGGCCAACATGCCAAATGGGCCATAGAGCTTAGCGAACATGATATCTCGTATATCCCAAGAACCGCTATCAAGTCAAAAGTCCTCGCTGACTTCGTGGCCGATTTTAGCACAAAAATACTACTAGAGGTGTAGCAGGAGGCGCTACGTGCCCCCTCAAATGCCAACCTATGGGCTCTCTATACGTAAGGGGCCGCTAATGCCTTGGGATTGGGACTGGGACTTGTCCTCGAAGTCCCCATGGGGGAAATAATTTGTTAGTCCATACGATTCCCCGAGATGACTAACAACGAGGCAGAATATGAAGCCGTTATCATAGGTATAAGGCTGGCCATCAAGTATGGAGCCCGCCGACTTGTTCTCCATTGTAACTCCCAACTCAAGGTGAACCAAGTCACTAGGACTTACCAAATCAAGGAAAAAAGACTACAAAAGTACCAGGATGAAATCCACAGGTTAATGACCAAACTTGACGAGTGCAACTTCGAGCAAGTTCCCAAAACATAAAACATCGAAGCGGACGGCCTGGCAAAACTGGCTGCGGCCACCAAACATTTTGACAAAGAATGCGTCGTCACCCTCCTTCATTCGGCAATCGATCATGTAGTGGTACTCTCATTAAACTTAACTTGGGACTGGCACAACCAGTTTTTATCCTACCTGTAGGAAGGAACTCTCCCACCTGATAAAAAAAAAGCAAAGAAGCTCCGTGTACAGGCCACCCGATATTGCATGATAAACCACGAACTCTACAAAAGGACCTTTGGTGGACCCCTGGCCAAGTGTCTAGATCCTAGCCAGACGACACCGGCACTAGAAGAAGTACATGAGGGCCATTGTGGCGCCCATACTGGCAACCATGCACTTGTGCATTGTCTAGTACGAGCTGGCTACCACTGGCCTACCATGAAGAAAAATCCTGCAGAATATGTCCGCCGATGCGAAAGATGCCAAAATTTTGCTCCCATGATACACCAACCGGGATGTCACGCCCCAAATCGAGGAACATGACCGGCGCCTGACCGGGTTGCCCCAGTCAAGCGGACCTGGGTGCCTTTCATTCCCACGCGTTACCCCTGTGTTGACTATTTCTCATTAACCAAATATATTACTAATCATAATTGATTTCACATTAAACCAATAAAACGATACGAGTGATTCATTAACAAGATTTCAATTTTTACAACGCCCGACATAACACAATATATATACATAAGACTGGAGTCCCGCAGTTTACATGTCTACAGAGCCTCTAGGATACAAAAAGGGAAATACAATACTTGCCGGTAACAAGGCTCCGACTATACCTTACAAAACCAAAATGAAATCTAAACCGAGTGGCATGAACCACACAAGGCCCCGAGGAAGAAAGGGGCTCACCAAAAACGGGCAGTGGAGGATGAAAGATACTACTGCCGATGAGCTGAAGTGCCTGCTACTGATCCACCTACAATCATGACACGAATGTAGCGCCCCCGGCAAAAGGGACGTCAGTACACTTGAATTGTACCGGTATGTATGGACAAACTTTGTCCCAAGTAAACTCAAGCCATTAAATTACATCAACAATTAATTAAGCCAGCTAACCATATTTCCACATTTTCCTCATTTCAAATAATTCCCAACACAAAGCACTTTCTACAATCAACCAATTTAACAATAACCAATCAATCACGTAAAACACAAGTAGTCAAACAAAGGGGCAATCAGTGCCCCACAGGTTGCAAACTCTCCTGTTGTCTCCTTTCACAATTTCACATTATTGATTTATGTATCAATTTTTAATAGCGATTTCGATCGCTTTCCATCCTTATTGCCCCTGACCACCCTTATTACCTCGGCCACCCTTATCACCCCAACCCACACCTTATTTCACCACGTTGCGGCGCGCAACACGACCCCGCCTTACAGTTGAAAACACAACAATTTCAAACAGCAGATAAGGTACTACACACAATTTCAACAAGTTCAAACAAGCAACTTACACATTGGTTCATGTTCTCAATTTATTCTCAATGCAATATCACAACCATGTTACAATATTTCCACAATTCAAGTGTTTCATCTCTTTCCATAATAAACCAATTCTCAAGTGTTTCGTTTGTTTTCCACAAGGTGCCATATAGGCCATCATAGTCATTATTCACAATTATTTTGCCAAATTAAACTCTTATTTTACATCACTCATAGCTCAACAACAAACTTTGAATATCCAACAACAACATCAAGAATTTCACACAATTTGTCAATTTAACAAGAAACAAACAAACTTCACACATATAGGCGATTTCACAAGAATCAAAATTAGCCATACATACCTGGTGATGCTTTTTCCTCCTACTTTATGCTTACCCAAGCTATCTTACTCTTGCCAACCTTGTTCTTGAAGACTCTTACTCCTACTCACTTCTTTTTACTAGAAATCAAGTTCAATAATCATGCATGAGTGTAAAAATTCTATTTTCTAAAGCTATTATATGCAAACCTCTCTTTACCCAATTAAAACTGAAAATCAAAGAAAATAGTTAGGGTTTTTACCTTGAAAATATTGGGGAAGTTGAATCCTTGCCCTAGAATCCCTTGGAATTAAGTAGTTGAAACAATCCTTGAAGATGAAGAACTTCTCTCTCTAAAAACCCTCTCTTCTCTCTCTAATTTTTGGTAAGATAATATGATAAAATGAAGAAGAAGTGTGTTATATTAAAGAAGAGATCGGGTCAAAATGTCACAAAATCTGGGCCGGGGTCGAATATGCGGTCACTATGCGACCGCAGAACCCACATGCGGTCCGCAAAGTGACCGCAGAATGGCCTCAAAGTTGAGCAGTTTCTGTTAAGGAATGCGGTCACTATGCGGACCGCATGTCTGATCTGCGGTCGCAAAATGCACCGCAGATTTGACATGCGATCGCATATCGACCGCATATTTGATAGATTTTTGGGAAACTCTCTGGAACGATTTGCGGTCAGAATGCGGTCCGCATGTTGATTCTGCGGTCGCATTCTTGACCGCATATTTGACACTTTTTCGGAAAAATTATTTCTCTACATTTTTGAAACTTAAATCACTACCAAGGGTCCGAACTGCGGCTCGCAAGCTCGCCGCGAAGAATTCTACGCATTCCTAACACATCATTCGGACCATGACACCACATCTACTAGGTTTTATGCACAAAAATTTTACGGGGCCTTACATCCTCCCCCCCTTAAGATCATTCGTCCTCGAATGAGGATTTTGAAATAAATGAGTTTTGAAAGACATGATATGCAAGCTATCAAAATTTTGACTAACTCTTATATTTTAGAAAAATTTCGCCAGAGTTTCCTTTGTATTATGGACATATCCACCTGTCAGAGGGCCCCCGAAACACATTTCCAAACAACAATATACAACTACAACACTTTTCACAACCGGTATACACTTTCTTACCTCAACGAATGCACATATTCCATCACATTATTACAATTGCACATAAACTAGTCACGTCAATGAATTCTTACCTTACTTAACCAATTTAACACACCATGTGCACTTAACAAACCATTACCAATCTATACTTACTATTAGTAGTTTATTAAACACGTAACTCTTTATAAGGCTTTCATTTTTCAAGAACGGTTCAAGTGACCCAAGGTAACAACACAATTAACTCATTACAAAATGAAGGGGACTTTACTAATACTAAGAGGGAAACAACTTAGGCCAGATGACAGTTACTAGGAGTAGGAGGGTCACCTAATTTCTTCTAGGCTTGACCAAACAAATGGGGGTACTTTTCTTTCATCTCTTTTTCTGCTTCCCATGTGGCCTCCTCAACTTGTTGACTTCGCCACAATACTTTAACAGAGGCAACTTCCTTATTTCTCAACTTACGGACTTGCCTATCAAGAATGGCAACTCGAACTTCTTCATATGACAAATCTTCATTAACCTCTATAGCTTCGACTGGCATGATGGTGGATGGATCTCCAATCCCTTTCTTCAACATGGACACATGGAATACCGGATGCACTGATGACATCTCAGGAGGCAACTCTAGCCTATAAGCAACTTGACCAACCCTTTGAACGATCCGATATGGCCCGACATACCTAGGACTCAATTTCCCTTTCTTTCCGAATCGCATGACTCCCTTCATAGGAGATACCCTCAAGAACACCCAATCATCGACTTGAAACTCCAAATCCCTTCGACGAACGTCTCCATAGGACTTTTGACGACTCTGTGCTGTTTTCATTCTCTCCTGAATAACTTTGACCTTTTCCATAGCTTCGTACACCATATATGGCCCTAGCAATTCCGCTTCACCTACCTCAAACCACCCGATTGGCGATCTACATCTTCTCCCGTATAATGCCTCAAACGGGGCCATCTGAATGCTAGCATGATAGCTGTTATTGTAAGCAAATTCTATCGGTGGCAAGTGTTCATCCCAATTACCTTTAAAATCTAAGACACAAGCCCGCAACATATCTTCAAGCGTCTGAATGGTCCGCTCAGCCTGTCCATCGGTCTGTGGATGGAAAGCTGTGCTGAGATTCACCTGAGTTCCCAAACCTTGCTGAAACTTCTTCCAAAAGTTAGCGGTGAACTGAGCCCCGCGATCTGAGATGATAGAAAGTGGAGTGCCATGAAGCCTTACTATCTCTTTGATGTACAATCTTGCATATTGCTCGGCAGTATCAGTGGACTTGACAGGCAGGAAGTGAGCTGATTTGGTGAGTCGATCCACTATCACCCATATTGAGTCAAACTTACGCCGAGTGCGAGGTAACCCCACCACGAAATCCATATTGATCATCTCCCATTTCCACCTTGGTATTTCTATGAGCTGAGTTAATCCACCAGGCCGTTGATGCTCGGCCTTCACTTGTTGACAGTTCGGACATTTAGCTACAAAGCCTGCCACATCCCTTTTCATACCGTTCCACCAATAAATCTCCTTGAGATCGTGATACATTTTCGTTGAACCAGGGTGCACGGAATACCTGGAAGTATGAGCCTCTGCCATCACTCTTTCCCGAAGCTCGTCCACATCCGGAACACATAGCCTATCTTGACACCGCAATACACCATCTTCGCTGCTGAGTACAAATGCTGAGGTCTTGTCATCCATGACTGCTTCCTTCGCCCGAACCAATGCTGGATCCATGAACTGTTGTTCCTTGATTTCCGCGACCAATGATGATTCTGCTCCATTATGCACCAAGATATCCCCCTCGTCTGACGCCGAAATACGAACCCCCAAGCTGGCTAATTGGTAGACCTCTCGAGCCAGGGGTCTCTGATCCACACCCAAATGAGCCAAACTACCCATGGATTTTCGACTAAGAGCGTCGGCTACCACATTTGCCTTCCCTGGATGGTACAATATGTCCATATCATAGTCCTCGAGTAATTCTAACCACCGCCGCTGTCTCAGATTTAGCTCCTTCTGCTTGAACAAATACTGGAGGCTCTTGTGGTCCGAAAACACATCTACATGAACCCCATAAAGATAGTGTCGCCATATTTTCAAGGCAAACACAACAGCTGCAAGTTCCAAATCATGCGTCGGATAATTCTTCTCATGGTTCTTGAGTTGCCTGGAAGCATATGCTATAACCTTTCCGTGCTGCATCAATACACATCCCAAACCGACTCTGGAGGCATCACAATAGACTACAAATCCCTCTGTGCCTTCTGGCAAGGCCAATACTGGTGTCGAGGTCAATCTTGACTTCAATTCTTGGAAACTTTTCTCACATGCTTCGGACCACTGGAACTTAACTGCTTTCTGCGTCAATTTAGTCAATGGGGAGGCGAGGGTTGAGAATCCCTCTACAAACCTCCGATAGTACCTGCCAGACCCAAAAAGCTGCGAATCTCTGTCGGGGTCGTGGGTCTAGGCCAATCTTTCACTGCCGCAATCTTCTGAGGATCCACCATAATTCCCTCACTGGAAATAACATGCCCTAGAAAAGCTACGGACTTCAACCAAAACTCACATTTTGAGAACTTGGCATACAATTAATGCTGATGAAGGGTCTGCAATGCTGCTCTGAGGTGAACGGCATGATCTTCCCTGCTCCGAGAGTAGATGAGAATGTCGTCAATGAATACAATCACAAAGGAATCTAGGAATTGCTTGAAAACCCGATTTATAAGGTCCATGAAAGCTGCTGGGGCATTGGTTAGCCCAAAAGACATGACCAAAAACTCAAAGTGACCATAACGAGTTCTGAAGGCGGTCTTAGGAACATCCTGCTCCCTGATTTTCAACTGGTGTACCCGGACCGTAAATCAATCTTTGAGAAGAACTTCGCTCCCTGCAATTGGTCAAATAGATCATCCACTCGAGGCAATGGATATTTATTCTTAATGGTGACTTTGTTAAGCTGCCGATAATCAATACACATTCGAAGTGACCCATCCTTCTTTCCTGACAAAGAGAACCGGAGCACCCCATGGCGACACACTCGGTCGTATGAACCCTTTCTCTAATAAATCCCTCAACTCCTCCTTTAACTCCCTTAACTCTGCTGGCGCCATTCTGTAAGGTGGAATGGATATTGGCTGAGTATCCGGCAATACATCAATTCCGAAATCAATCTCCCTATCCGGCGGGATGCCTGGAAGCTCATCTGGAAACACTTCAGGAAATTCATTCACAATTGGCACGGACTCGAGGATAGGCACATCCGAGGTGGTGTCCGTTACCCGAACCAGGTGATAGATACACCCCTTCTTAATCATCTTCGAAGCCTTAAGGTAGGAAATAAACCTACCCCTTGGCACTACACCATTTCCTCTCCATTCAAAGACTGGCTCGTTAGGGAACTCGAGCCTCATAACTCTCGTTCGACAAGTCAAGTTTGGCAAAGCACGAATAGAGCCAATCCATCCCCATAATTACATCAAAATCTACCATCCCAAGCTCAATAAGATCGGCCGTGGTATCACGACCACCCACCGTAACAACACAATTCCTATAGACTCGTGAGGCTGTAATAGAATCACCAATAGGAGTCGACACAGAGAACTGCTCACGAAGCTGTTCGGGTTCTATCCCAAAACTTGAAGCAATGAATGGAGTAACATAAGACAAGGAGGACCCCGGATCAATAAGGGCATAGCAATCAATAGTCCGAACAGACAGGATACCTGTAACAATATCTGGAGAAGCCTCAGCATTTTGGCGGCCACTCAATGCATAGAATCGGCTAGGTCCACCCCTACCATGAGCTCCACCCCTAGCTGCACCACGCCCTGCTGATGCTGGAGTACGCGCCGATGATATAGCAGCCAAAGAACCGAATGACTTAGCAGATCCCCTACCTATACCCTGACGGGGTCCACGGCAGTCCCGCTGAATATGACCTCTCACCCCGCACCCGAAGCACACTGGAAGGTCAAGGTAGCTAGTCTCTGTATGAAATCTCCCACACTTGGGGCATATAGGTCTCCCCTGTTGCTGGGATCTCACCCTAGGACGACCAGACTGACGAGACCTCCTGCTGTCTGAACTGGGTCTCGAGTAACTGCCCTACTGATGACTGTGCACAGATGGCGGTGCACTTGCGGAGGACTGAGCATATGACTGGGATGGCCCTGATGACCCTCTCCCTGGAAGTGATCTCCCTGAATGACCCATTGACCGGGCCTTGTTGCTACTTTCTCTTTCTGCACGAATCTTCAATTTCCTGGCCTCTGTGGCCTGAGCAAACCCCACAATCCTCCCATAGTTCATGTCTGAGTGCAAAGCTGCTGTGGCGGCCTCATTTACCACCAAAGGGCTAAGGCCTTGAACAAACCGTCGAACCCGGGCATCCATGGTCGACACTAAATGTGGAGCATACTTGGACAACCTTACGAACTCCATGCGATACTCCCAAACACTCATACTGCCCTGTTTGAGAACCTCGAACTCAGTGGCACGGGCTGCCATTGCCTCGGCAGGCAAGAAGTGGTCCATCCCATCTGGCCGGAGGGCTCCCTTCCTCACGGGAATCCTCCCACATTTCGAACCATGAACGTGCCGCTCCCTTCGGCCTGTAAGAGGCCAACTCTACCCCCTCTATATCTGTAGCCTTCATCACTCTGAGGGTCTTGTATATCTCATCAAGGAATTCCTGTGGGTCAGCCTCTGGATCGGTGCCTGAAAATTCTGGAGGGGCCAATCTCAAGAATTGATGGACTCTGGAGCCAAAGGAATCTCCCCGTCCGCTGGAGGATGCAGGGGCATCATGGGATCTCTGGGCCTGGGCGGCCACTAACTGTGTTAACATATGGATGGCTCCCCTAAGTTATTCATTAGAGATACCAGAGCCCGAAGCGGGAACTGTATCTGAGTCAAGAACACCGGCAGGAGGAATGGTGGCATCCTCTGCCGCGGCTGGAATAGGGACACTTGGGTTTTGAACAGATGGGCCATGCAAATTCGGGACCGGTGGGTCATTCTCTCCCACGGCATCGGGTACATGATTAACAGCTGCACTTGGGCCGGCATTGGCCCTAAGGCCGAGTCTAGCCTTCTTCTTAGGTGCCATATTCTGAAAATTTGGGAACAAGGCACGAATTAGACAGAGATATTTCCACATTGCACTTTACCGCACGACATAGATTAACAAAGAAATAGGTAATTTCCTAAATGCCCGTGTAGCCCCCTACTTATATGATGTGGTCGACAACACACCTATAAGAAGGGCACTACTAGACACGGCTCCAAGACATCCTAGGACACTTTAAAACCTTAAGCTCTGATACCAAGTTTGTCACGCCCCAAATCGAGGAACATGACCGGCGCCTGACCGGGTTGCCCCAGTCAAGCGGACCTGGGTGCCTTTCATTCCCACGCGTTACCCCTGTGTTGACTATTTCTCATTAACCAAATATATTACTAATCATAATTGATTTCACATTAAACCAATAAAACGATACGAGTGATTCATTAACAAGATTTCAATTTTTACAACGCCCGACATAACACAATATATATACATAAGACTGGAGTCCCACAGTTTACATGTCTATAGAGCCTCTAGGATACAAAAAGGGAAATACAATACTTGCCGGTAACAAGGCTCCGGCTATACCTTACAAAACCAAAATGAAATCTAAAACGAAGTGGCATGAACCACACAAGGCCCCGAGGAAGAAAGGGGCTCACCAAAACGGCAGTGGAAGGAGAAGGATACTACTGCCGATGAGCTGAAGTGCCTGCTACTGATCCACCTACAATCATGACACGAATGTAGCGCCCCCGGCAAAAGGGACGTCAGTACACTTGAATTGTACTGGTATGTATGGACAAACTTTGTCCCAAGTAAACTCAAGCCATTAAATTACATCAACAATTAATTAAGCCAGCTAACCATATTTCCACATTTTCCTCATTTCAAATAATTCCCAACACAAAGCACTTTCTACAATCAACCAATTTAACAATAACCAATCAATCACGTAAAACACAAGTAGTCAAACAAAGGGGCAATCAGTGCCCCACAGGTTGCAAACTCTCCTGTTGTCTCCTTTCACAATTTCACATTATTGATTTATGTATCAATTTTTAATAGCGATTTCGATCGCTTTCCATCCTTATTGCCCCTGACCACCCTTATTACCTCGGCCACCCTTATCACCCCAACCCACACCTTATTTCACCACGTTGCGGCGCGCAACACGACCCCGCCTTACAGTTGAAAACACAACAATTTCAAACAGCAGATAAGGTACTACACACAATTTCAACAAGTTCAAACAAGCAACTTACACATTGGTTCATGTTCTCAATTTATTCTCAATGCAATATCACAACCATGTTACAATATTTCCACAATTCAAGTGTTTCATCTCTTTCCATAATAAACCAATTCTCAAGTGTTTCGTTTGTTTTCCACAAGGTGCCATATAGGCCATCATAGTCATTATTCACAATTATTTTGCCAAATTAAACTCTTATTTTACATCACTCATAGCTCAACAACAAACTTTGAATATCCAACAACAACATCAAGAATTTCACACAATTTGTCAATTTAACAAGAAACAAACAAACTTCACACATATAGGCGATTTCACAAGAATCAAAATTAGCCATACATACCTGGTGATGCTTTTTCCTCCTACTTTATGCTTACCCAAGCTATCTTACTCTTGCCAACCTTGTTCTTGAAGACTCTTACTCCTACTCACTTCTTTTTACTAGAAATCAAGTTCAATAATCATGCATGAGTGTAAAAATTCTATTTTCTAAAGCTATTATATGCAAACCTCTCTTTACCCAATTAAAACTGAAAATCAAAGAAAATAGTTAGGGTTTTTACCTTGAAAATATTGGGGAAGTTGAATCCTTGCCCTAGAATCCCTTGGAATTAAGTAGTTGAAACAATCCTTGAAGATGAAGAACTTCTCTCTCTAAAAACCCTCTCTTCTCTCTCTAATTTTTGGTAAGATAATATGATAAAATGAAGAAGAAGTGTGTTATATTAAAGAAGAGATCGGGTCAAAATGTCACAAAATCTGGGCCGGGGTCGAATATGCGGTCACTATGCGACCGTAGAACCCACATGCGGTCCGCAAAGTGACCGCAGAATGGCCTCAAAGTTGAGCAGTTTCTGTTAAGGAATGCGGTCACTATGCGGACCGCATGTCTGATCTGCGGTCGCAAAATGCACCGCAGATTTGACATGCGATCGCATATCGACCGCATATTTGATAGATTTTTGGGAAACTCTCTGGAACGATTTGCGGTCAGAATGCGGTCCGCATGTTGATTCTGCGGTCGCATTCTTGACCGCATATTTGACACTTTTTCGGAAAAATTATTTCTCTACATTTTTGAAACTTAAATCACTACCAAGGGTCCGAACTGCGGCTCGCAAGCTCGCCGCGAAGAATTCTACGCATTCCTAACACATCATTCGGACCATGACACCACATCTACTAGGTTTTATGCACAAAAATTTTACGGGGCCTTACACGGGAGAACCCCTCCATTCAGTCACCTCCCCTTGCCCTTCATCAAGTGGGCAATAGACATAGTCGGTCCATTACCTATAGGACGAGGAAAGGTATGATTTCTATTAGTTTTGACTGACTATTTCTCCAAGTGGGTAGAAGCAGGTGCGTACGCCCAAATACGCGAACAAGAAGTCATTGCCTTTATATGGAAGAACATCATCTGCCGCTTCGGCATCCCCAAGGAAATCACCTGCGATAATGGGTGATAGTTCATCAGACAGAAAATGACCGAGTTCTTCAACAAATGGCACATCAAATGAATACTCTCCACATTATATCAACCTGACTGCAACGATCAAGCGGATTCGTCCAACAAAACAATACTGAACATATTGAAAAAGAAACTCAAAGATGCCAAAGGGCTATGGCCTGAACTACTACCAGAGGTGTTATGGGTGCACATGACCACTCCTAAATCCTCCACAGGAGAAATGCCGCACTCACTCATTTACGAAACTGACACTGTCATACTGGTTGAGGTATTCACACACAAGCGGGACGGAAAATGACTCAAACCGACTCCATGATCTCGATGAAATCGAGGAAAAAAGAGAAATGGCCCATATCAGGATGCTAGAAATAGCAAATCGAAAGATACTAATTTAAGAAGGCTAAAATCCGACCACTCGAAGTAGGCGACTACGTCCTCAAAGCTAAAACCTTGGCGTCTAAGGACCCAAGCGAGGGAAAACTAGGCACCAATTGGGGCGGACCATACAAGATTACTACGGAAACAGATAAAGGGTCATTTCGACTGGAAACAATGTAAGGGAAGACACTCCAAAACAATTGGAACATCTCTCACCTCAAGTATTTCCATTACTGAAGAGCACCCCCCGAGTCATACTCTTTTTCCCTTACCTTAGTTTTGTCCCAGTTGGGGTTTCTCGGAAAGATTTTTAACAAGGCGACGAGGGAGATGCTCAGAAATGCTCACAAGGAAAGTTTAACACGCCAGTTACTCTGCAAACCATCACAACAGGCATGCCAAAGGGACTGGACCAACGACCATCTCCATTGTATGAAAGGCTACGACCATCTCCATTGTATGAAAGGCTACAACCATCTCCAATATATGAAAGGCTACAACCATCTCCAATGTATGAAAGGCTACGGCCATCTCCAATGTATGAAAGGCTATGGCCATCTCCAATGTATGAAAGGCTACTACCATCTCCAAAGTATGAAAGGCTACGACCATCTCCATTATATGAAAGGCCACGACCATTTCCAATGTATGAAAGGCTACGACCATCTCCAACGTATGAAAGGATACGGCCATCTCCATTGTATGAAAGAGTACGACCATCTCCATTGTATGAAAGGCTATGACCATCTCCAAAGTATGAAAGGCTATGACCATCTCCATTGTATGAAAGGCCACGACCATCTCAAATATATAAAAGGCTACAGCCATCTCCAATGTATGAAAGGCTACGGCAATCTCCAAAGTATGAAAGGCTACGGCCATCTCCATTGTATGAAGGCTACGACAATCTCCAATGTATGAAAGGCTACGACCATCTCCAAAGGAAGAACTAGCTAAGGTCATCATCATAATAAAACGACCCAACTCGATTATGACAAGTTAACTCGACATGGTCGAGATCACTTACATGGTCACGGCCATCTCAAAATGAAGAAATGGCTAAGGCCATCGTAGTAATAAATCAACCCATCTCGATTATTACAAGTTAACTCGACACGGTCAAGATCACTTACATGGTCACGGCCATTTCATAATGAAGAAATGGCTAAGGCTATCGTCGTAATAAATCGACCCAGCTCAATACAACAAGTTAACTCGACACAGTCGAGATCACTTACATGGTCACGACCATCTTAAAATGAAGAAATGGCTAAGGACATCGTCATAATAAATCGACCTAGCTCGATTATGACAAGTTGACTCCACACGACCGAAATCACTTACATGGTCATTGCCATCTCAAAACAAAGAAATGGCTAAGGCCATTGTCGTAATAAATCGACCCAACTCGATGATGATAAGTTAACTCGACACGGTTGAGATCACTTACATAGTTACGACCAACTCAAAATGAAGAAATGGCTAAGGCCACCGTCGTAATAAATCAACCTAGCTCGATTACGACAAGTTAACTCGATATGGTCGAGATCACTTACATGGTTACAACCATCTCAAAATGAAGAAATGGCTAAGGCCATCATCAGAATAAATCGACCCAGCTCGATTATGACAAGTTAACTCGACATAGTCGATATCACTTACACGGTCATGGCCATCCCAACACAAAGAACAAGTTAACTCGACACGGTCGAGATCTCTTACATGGTCACAACCATCTTTAAACGAAGAAATGGCTAAGGCGATCGTCGTAATAAATCAACCCAACTCGATTACGACAAGTTAACTCGACACGGTCGAGATTACTTACATGGTCACAACCATCTCAAAATGAAGAAATGGCTAAGGCCATCATCGTAATAAATCGACCCAGAGCGATTAAGACTATTTAACTCGACACGATTGAGATTACTTACATTGTTATAGCCATCTCAAAACGAAGAAATGGCTAAGGCCATCGTCGTAATAAATCGACCCAGCTCGATTACGATAACTTAACTCGACACGATCGAGATTACTTACATGGTTATGGCCATCTTAAAACAAAGAAGTGGCTAAGGCCATCGTCGTAATAAATCGACCGAGCTCGATTATGACAAGTTAACTCGACACGATCGAGATCACTTACATGGTTACGGCCATCTCAAAATGAAGAAATGGCTAAGGCCATCGTTGTAATAAATTACCCAGCTCGATTATGACAAGTTAACTCGACACGGTCGAGATCACTTACATGGTTACGGCCATCTCAAAACGAAGAAATAGCTAAGGACATCGTCGTAATAAATCGACCCAACTCGATTATGACAAGTTAACTCGACACGGTCGAGATCACTTACATGGTTATGACCATCTCAAAATGAAGAAATAGCTAAGGCCATCGACGTCCCAGCTCGATTACGACAAGTTAATTTGACATGGTCGAGATGACTTACATGGTTATGGCCATCTCAAAACGAAGAAATGGCTAGGGTCATCGTCGTAATAAACCTACTCAGCTCGATTACGACAAGTTGAAAAAAACTAGACAACGGCGATACTACACATATTACTACGACAAGCATACAAAATAAACGATAATAGAAATTGAACCTTTCTTCTATTTATAGGGCTCAAATATACGGAAATCAAAGAGACAGGCGTCGAAAAGGGGGTGGAAAACCAAAATGTCAAATCGCCCCCTGATCCATCTTGGGAGCAGGTATAATCATGATGCATGCCGGTAATGCTGTTAGTTCAAAAAGTAGACCACGTGTCAATGCATTAACAATTCCACAACGTATCAACATTTCTGTCCATTGAAGACGTATACCACATATGCCTCCATCGAGCGGAGGGACTAACTTTATGGGGCCAAATACGGCTTAACTATACCGGGCCGAACACGACCCTCCCACGCTTATGAGTGATAGGGCACAACCCCTCTCATACGCCCCTTACTGCGAGAGCGTAGTTCGGGCGTAAGAATGTGAACGACGTCGCTTATTCTTGGGCGTCCCCACTAAAAGGACGTCGACCACACCACAATGGTTTATTATGTTAATAAAAGGCCCCCCTCTCTATATAAATGGAGGCTTCCTTATTTGTAAAAGACCATGTGTTATTATCTAATAATACAATTCTCTCATTCTCTCTCTATTTTTCTCCTGTGATAAGCAATTATTCTTAAAGTTCTTCATTCTTACAAAATATCTTTACACTATAATTGCGTTGATCTTATACATATGTTCACTATATTTGATTAGAATTTACCCCTTTCCTATTTTTTTATTGTTTCAAGCTCACAAAGCAATGATTAACTTTTGTGCCAAACACTATTGAAGAGCCGTTCTACGATATTTATAAAAACATTTTATCTTTATCAAGAGTGATAATTTTGGTGCAATATATTCATTCAAATTAATATGGCTGATTTCTTTATCAAATCTCTACCAACGATCTCTTGAAGATGTCACACAATATTGGGACACGAAAGCTCAATGATGTGAATTGACGCTCTCATTAGGGTAAGTTAATGCGCGTTGCACTCTTTTTCCCTTACAAGGTTTTGTCTCACTAGATTTTCCTTGCAAGGCTTTTAATGAGGTAACCAATAGGAACATTTCTAAACATGTGTACTCTTTTTCGTTTTCTAGAATTTTTTTTCCATTAAGTTTTCTTTTAGTTATGGTTTTAATGAGACACATTATCTGTTGAATAGACATTGGGGGAGTGTTATAAATAGAATTCTATTTATTGTGAATGTCCATATTTAGAGAGATTCTATGGTTTATTATTTGGTATCTAAGTCACCGTCTCCATATAAATAGAAGGTTCTATTCCATTGTAAATCATCCCAATATTAATAAAAATTCTGTTCTCTCTACTTTTATCTGCCATACTTATTTTATCTTCCTTTTTTAAGAGAGAATTATTATCAATTCTTCCTCTTTTAAATAGTGAACTAGTATTAGTACCCGCGCAATGTGCGGACACAAATCATGTCATATTGTGATATATATTGTTTGAATATTTGTAAATTACCTTAAAATATGAACCTTTCATATAAAAATTATATAACATTAGATATTAGTTATGAAGCAGGATATGAAATTATTATTCAAATCTCGTTGTACTCAACTTTTTTTTTATTTGTAGCAACCTAACCCCTTAATTTTAGTACTTGCATTTCGTTCTGGTGTCAATATTAAAACGTACTAAATAAGTGATGTTGTGATATGTCTTGTTTGAGCATATTATATCACATTGTTTTAACAATTTATTATCACTTTATTTTTTACTGAAAGTCAAATATGTCTTATTCATCACATTGTTTTTACGCAAATTCTTTTTTATTTTTGTTATTTTCTTGTAGCTATTGTTTTATTTATTATTTAATACAATTAACTGTTATATAATTTTTTATTAGCTTAATAATCAAATTATTATCTTTCTTATTATCCTTTTAATAGTCTTTAATAGATATGAGCATTTTAATCATTTAAATTTATTAGTAATATTTTAAATATAATTTAATAATTTTATTTATTTATTTTCAATTAATTTAAAGTATTAATATCCTCACACTACTTTTTATTTATACATCTCTTCCCTATTATGAATTTTAATAGTTTTTATATTAATATTTTACCTACAACCAAAAATAATAGTATCATATTTTATTTTAAATTGTAACTTTAAATTAGTCTAAAATGTTAATACATAAGTTATTTGATTATTACGTTCCAAATATATTGAGTTCTTTTATAATATTTTTTGTATTAAATGCATTTAAATTTTCTTTCTTTTTTAGTTTAAAGATACAAATTTAATTTTTAATTATCATTAGTAAACACCTATAATACAAATTAATTTTAAAATTTTAATTTAATCTTAGAAAAATATTTTCTTAATTGTTTGAACACATTATATCTAAATATTGTAGTAATATTTTTACTATTTTATTTCTTAAAAAAAATCTCATCTCAAATTCAAATAATTCTTATCATTCTATGTTCTAAAGTAGACATCATTTTCAAAATATTATGTTATGCTTTCAAACTCAAACTAACTGCACTCAACTTAGATATTAATCATGGAAACATATTTTCTTAATTGTTTGAACACATTATATCTAAATGTTATAGTAATATTTTCACTGTCATTTTGTTTATTTACATATTTTATTATTATAGTTTTAAGATACAAATTTAATTTTTAATTTTTATTAGTACCTATATTATGTATTTTTAAATTTTTATTTATTTATTTTCATAAATAAGACTTCAATTTTGTGGTATTCTCCATAGTTTGATCATTCTCAACTTAGTTTTAAAAAGTTTCTAATATCAAATTCAAATATACTTCCCCCTTCGTTTATAATAGTAAATTTTTAATAATTTAACATAGTTTTACAATTTTAATCTAATATATAGTTTTATTATGTTTTATGTGGCTTTTTATTAGATGAATATTAATTTTTGTAATCATAAAATAATTATTTATTTTGTTTTAAAAATATTTCTTGACAATTTTAAATTTTAATAATATTTTTAAGTGTTGTATATTTATTTTACTTTATTTTATAAACTTAAGATTTTCAAATTTCCTCACGTTATCTTTAATTTATTAATTATTCAATATTTTATTTGTTGATTTTATCTATTAGACTTGAGTTATGTGAACTTATCCATATTATGAATTTTCTTATCATAATATAAAAATCTTTCTCATCTCAAATTTAAATAAGTTTTAGCCTCTTCTCTATGATAAAAAATAAATTTTTATTTTTCTCTATTTATTCTTTATTTTTAATATTATATTATTCAATAACTAATATTATTACATTGTCATGTGGATATTTATTAGCTTGTTTGAATTTAATATCTATTTCTACCACACTCATTTTAATATAATATAAATAAAAATTTAAAAGCTTTTTTATCTCAAATTCAAATAACTTTTATCATTCTATTTTCTAATTTGAATCGCATTTTCAAAAAAATATGTTATTACTTTCAAATTTAAATTAACCACACTCAATTCAAATATTAATCATAGAAAAATATTTTCTTAATTATTTTTACATATTATATCTAAATATTTTAGTAATATTTATGTATAAAATATTCATTTGCTTGATTTATCCATATTAATATGACTTTATTATTCTTGTTATTAAAATATTTTACTAATATTTAATTTATTTATCTTACAAATAATTTAATATAAATATGTATTTGCCTAAGATCTATTTAGATTATGTATAAGATTCATTAAAATTACTTTCATTAATTATATTTCTATATATAACTTTTAATTATTAATATTATTCCAAAATTACCGAGTAATTTCATTTTAATTTGCCACTTGACTTAACCACAATACATCCATATACCAGATCACTTGACCGACCCAGATCTATGATATATAATGACAGAAATAGGTGTAGCCTACCACACATTCCAATATCAACTACAACCTTACGTCTTTTTATTTTTTTCCTTTCAAAATTTTATATATAGTATATATTTTTAAAATTACTGTAAAGTTTTTGTAGTAATACATACATCTCGTCCTCATTCATCTCTTATATTCTACTCTTAAAATAAGAGCCCTACACTTTCCATTCATCCGTATCTCTTTTATTGAATTTTGGTCAAATTTTCCTCATTTGAGTGTCTCAAATTTGGATCTTTGGCTAAAATCCTTTCTTCATAATTTTCTCTCTTTTTATTTCCTTGTAACAGATTTAATTTTCTTCATCAAAGGTGTTTAATTGTGTATTAAGATCTGTTATATTTTTATTTATCTCTGTGTTCAATGGGCGCATTAGATGAAGGGCACTATCATTCAGAAATAGAGAATGAAGTAAATCTTGAGCTTGGCTTTGAGATTCAGCCTGAAACTGTGGCTATTAAGGATGCTGTAAAAGTCCTTTTACAAGGTTTGGGTGAAGATATTAATAGGGAAGGCATTAAAAAAACCCCTTTTCGTGTTGCTAAGGCTCTTCGTGAAGGAACAAGAGGTGAAAATTTATTACACCCTTTTGGATTTTTAATGTTTTAATATGCTCAAGATTTGATTATCAATGGCTGGATGTAGAGTAGGACTAGTAGCTTTGGCTCGAACCTTGTACATATATCTGTAAATTTACTAAAGATTTGATTTACACTTCTAAAAATTTACCTGCTCAAGATTTGATTTTTATTTGTTCTGCACCACCAGTATCTTTGGCTCAAACCTTGTATATATGTTAAAAATTCACTTAATAGATTTCTGAATCCAGTAAATCAAAATTCTGAACTTGAAGACATTATGTTCAAGTCCTGGATTTGACTCTTTATGGATCTGCTTCATTTTTCCTGTCCATGAGATCTGGGAAAGTGGAGCATGTGCATCTGGCTTGTTAGTTTGCATTTGGATTTTGAAAGTATTTCTTTGAAGACAAATAATAATAAATTACTATTAGTAAGTAGTAGTACTGAAATAGTATTTGTCTCATACTCTTTGTTTATGTGTTGCCCTTGTTGGAAAGTGCCTAAAAATACGACTTTTAGCTAAAAGTTAAGTAAGTCTGGCAACCAATAGTGATGGAGTATCCAGATTTTAATGAATTGATCTTTTTTGTTTGTTTTTTCTTTAGTGAAGATTCTGCAACCATGAACACTTTGTCCCTCTATGTATAAACGGAAAGAGAATGTGTAGGGTGATGGAATTAGCTTAACCAGACAAACAAGCTTTGTCATTTTCCAGGAGTAGCTATTTTAGTCGAACGAAATCTTTTATGCCTTAAAAGAAACAGTCTTTTCTTATCCCTTGTTCCTTTCTGCATTTTACGTTTAAATTTTTGATTGCTAGTTGGTGCTGGATTTCTGTTTTAGGCTGAAACAACTTATAATTGTCTCATAAGTCAAAATTGTGCCTCATATTTGCTTCCTGAGGACTTGAAGAACTCTCTTTGTTGCAAATTTCTTAACACCAAAAACCTGTTAACATTTTAACAAAGCAGTCCAAGTCATTAGCATCTTTCTATTTTATGCTAGTTAGCTATGGAATTCAACGATCTGTATGCGAAGGACATCTACATCTTTCTAATAGGATGAAAAATGTTGATATTTTTAATTGTACCTGGGTTGGTTGATTGATTGGTTTAAACTACTGTATGACTCTAGTCTTTCATCTTTTATGTTGAATGAAGGTTACAAACAAAAGGTGAACGATGTTGTTCATGGAGCTTTATTCCCTGAAGCTGGATTGGAAGGTGGAAGTGGTCAGGCTGGAGGAGTTGGTGGGCTTGTGATTGTTCGAGATCTTGATCTCTTCTCATACTGTGAGTCTTGCTTGCTCCCCTTCCAGGTCAAGTGTCATGTAGGTTATGTTCCATCGGGACAAAGGGTTGTAGGACTAAGCAAACTCTCTCGGGTGGCTGATATTTTTGCAAAACGGCTCCAAAGTCCACAGCGCCTTGCCAATGAAATTTGCGCTGCTTTGCAGCATGGAATTAAGCCAACAGGTGTTGCTGTGGTTCTACAGTGTTCACATATTCATTTCCCAAATTTTGAAACAGCCTTTCTTGACTCGACTCCCCAAGGATGGGTAAAGATATTAATCACCTCAGGTTCTGGAGTTTTTGAGGGTGAAAAAGCTGATGTTTGGACTGATTTTTTAAGTCTTCTGAAATTCAGAGGTATCATCATAGAAAGTGCCCACCCAAGGCTCTCCGACCAATCATGGTGCCCGTCTCAATCTTGTGGCAAGTCGGGACAAGCAAATTCAGCTATGACAAATGCAGTGCTTTCGATACTCAAGTCTCTGGGCGAAGACCCGTCAAGGGAAGAGCTTATAGGAACACCATCTCGGTTCGTGAAGTGGTTCATGAATTTTAGTAATTCGAATTTGGAGATGAAACTGAATGGCTATGTTCTAAGTAGAATAGATACGCGAATTCATCCTGGTCAGGTTGGTAATTTCAAAGATGGTATCTGCTCTGAGCTCAATTTATCGTTCTGGTCCCAGTGCGAACATCATCTACTTCCTTTTCAAGGTGTTGTGCACATTGGTTATTATTCTTTGGATGGACTGAATCCAGTTGGAAGAGCGCTATTGCAATCAGTAGTACACTTTTATGGCTTTAAACTCCAAGTCCAGGAAAGACTTACAAGGCAGATAGCTGAGATTGTTTCATCGCTCCTAGGTGAAGACATAATAGTAGTTGTGGAAGCAAATCACACCTGTATGATATCAAGAGGAATTGAGAAGTTTGGAAGCAACACGGCTACATTTGCTGTGTTGGGTCGATTTTCCACTGATCCTGCTGCAAGGGCAAAGTTTTTGCAGAGCCTCCCAGATTCTTGTTCTGCAGGAAAATAACATCTTCACTGAAAGGAAATATACAGGTTACTGCAAGCTAGGTACTTATCCTTTCAATGGCTCGGGTAAAAATGGAGGAATTGAGAAGCAAACTCACACTGCATTCGAAAACATATCCTTTGCTCGGAATGCAAGGTCCTGTTTATGACTTCTATACCATAGTGATAAATAAGGTGATGAATTTTATCCATATTTTGTCTATCCTTATATTATGTAGCATGAGCAAAGGGTGAATACCAGCAACTTCCAAAGTTGCCCTTGATTCTTTTTTCCAGTGCAGTTGCCGTGTCATACTTGGCACATTGTGCCATATAAGCACATACATGATGTTTTCCTATGTTTTCTGCAACATTGATGTTACTGAAGTTCTGATTGAATTCATTTCAGTATGATGTTTTTGACAAGGCATTTCAGTGTGATGTGAATTAGAGTTTTTCCTTGTCTACCGAGCTAACTTTCTTTTAAAATGCTAGTGATCAGTAGTGGAGGCAGGATTTTCTCTAAGGGGCTTCAAAAAAGAAAAAAAGTTATAAAAAAATATAGCAAGTGGAAATTGAATCAATGACCTTAAGGTTTTGAACCCTTGACCACTAAGCTAGACTTTTGAGCTACGTCAAGGGGATTGAAAACATAATACACTAGAGATCAAAAATAGATTTTCCCTTAAATATATACAGTGCCCCTACTAGTGGTATATACTTCCCAAACTTCCATTGGAACCTAGCATGCCAAATCAGAAGATGGTGGATTTTTAGCTGTATGAGCATCTTGCAGAATGTTTTGGCAAAGAAGACCAGGAACGAAGTCACTCGACCAAAAGGTCTTATTTGAGTTCAAAGCGAGGAGCAAAATTCTCTGAAAATAATAACCAGAGGATTGTGTCAAAAGTTCTGAGCATTTTGTGATTTACAAAATATTTTTTGCAGTCCAAAAATGCACAAAAGGTATTTGAGAAAACCTTATGTTAAACATATTTTTTCCGTAAACTCTCTTCTTAATCAGAGGTTTTAGATAATGAAGTTATCGTTGGCAAGGAGTGCGTTGCTCCACAATAGTACTTCTCGTCACAAATCCTTGATTGACTCTTCCTATTTGAATGTTAAAATGCTGACGAGCTTTGCTTGGCTTCTCTGGTTGCAGAGCCAACGAATTACAATAAGTAAATGCCAAAACGAATGCCGCTTCTCTTGGTGAGAGAATTAACGCTGAATGGTCACATATGCAACAGTAGTAAAACAGCATTCACATATGCAATAGTAAAACGGCAGAGTTAGCACTCGTAATGATTTCCCAAAGATTGCCAATTCTCCAAGAGAATTATAACTGAAAGATCCTCTATGCAAGGAGAGTAAGACAGCTTATGCTGTTTATACACATAATGAGTACTGCATTTTCGAAATTTCACAGTATAGATAAATGCATCCATTTTTATACATCCAAGCTCATCAGTAAACTTAATCAGACCATAAGTGTCGGATTGCACCCCAATCTATGTTTATATCTGATTGGGGGTGCTCAGTGTGAAGATCGCAAACATAATCAACCCCGCTTGCATGGAAATCAACGTTGAGTACAGAATCAACGGTAGTCGCATCCCAATCGATGTTTACATAAGATTGCATTTCAATCTATGATTTACATGTGAGTGCAATACCCATCAGCGAAGATTGAAAAAAGAAACAACCTTGCCATGAAATTGAACATATTGATTACCATTCCCGCAAGTATTGCTAGAGCCGCATATGCCAGTAGAAACGATACAAGCATCTCCAAGACACCCTAAAAGAGAAAATGAACATGTTTTAAAATTGCATGATAGGTAGTAATTTAAACAGAAGAGCACATTTAGGTTGGGTGTGTGGTACAATTTACAACAAGCACAAATCAATTTATCATCTATAAAACTACGAATACAGCTGAATGTTATACCTAAAATGAATAGTGCACGCAAATGTAGCTCTATGAACTAGAAATAGCAATGCAATAACTGGATCTTAGTAGGTTGTCAATATTGAGCCATAAAGTGTACGCCATCCAAATTCAAAAGGTTAGGCGGGTGACATTCATCTAAGTGACAAATAGGAGTAGCCCAAATCAATATTTCAACAGCCTGGGCTACATTAATATCAGCCTTTACAGAATTTTGTCAAAAGGTAAAAATGAAAAAGAAAAAGCTAATTGCTCTCGCATATGGCATTTTTATCTTATTGCACAGTGAATAACTTTTAGCAACTTTACTGTATAGCTACAAGCAGAAAAATAAAAAACAAACGGAAAAGTGAAATTTGAATGGTCAGAATATGACCCTTTAATTACTCAAAACCCATTTTAACTTAGCATAAATTTGATCCTACCCGAACATGCAACACCCTAGACCTCTGTATTGTAATAGGTTACCCTAGTCAAGAGACAAAGCATAAAAGGGGGGAAACAACTAATGTCAAAGACTGCATAACACATGCATTACTGCTTAAAGACTGCAGCTAGAAGGTCTAAATGTTGACTGAACGCACATTTGATCTAGAAAACGTCCATCAACTGATAAGTTCCTCTTAACAATAATCTTACCTTGCTGTTAAATGGGCCTTTGAAAGGTAGATCTTTTTTGAAAGGTAGATTTTTTATCAGCGTGCTCGAGGCAATAACGAAGCATGTTGAGTATAGTCAACTTAGTTCCTGCATCATCGCTTCCTGAAAACACAAGACCAGAAAAGAGAAAAAAAAGGGAGGAAAAAGATCAGCGTTTAGTTCAACTTAAACAAATTCATGTAACAGCAGGCTAATTTATCTTGATGCCACCTGGGATGTCAAAAATTTGTTTCTTGGGATGAATACCGAGCAGCTGTCCCAAATGCATGCGGATTTGGGTACGATCAGAAAGGGAGAGAAAATCACCATGTGTGAGCACAACAGCAGGCTTGGAATCTGAGGATGGCGAGAGTGAGAAAATTAAAAGAACCATAATATGCTCCAACATTAAGAAAGAGAAAATGGGATGATTAAATACTGAAACATGTGATTTATTTTGTCTTTGAATAAAATAAGGATTTCCTCTCTTCATTTTTTTTTTTGGGTTGGTTGGGGGGTTGTATTTCCAATGTTATTTTGGAAATCCAAGATGAACTACCGCATATTCTGATCAAGGAAGCATCAATTAACATTAGTTGTTGTCTAGGAGAACAGCTACAATTTTGTTTCTACGGATCTACCTATACATTTTTTTAATTGTTATCTAGGAGAACTACAATTTTGTTTCTACCTATACATTTTCTTTAGTACTCACAAAATGCCTAAATTCTTTAATCAACTGCACTGCTCTTACCAAGCTTAAAGACTGATTGAAGTGATAATAAAGTTAAAAGAAAGTAAATTAATGTCTTCAAATGACAAGCGGGGGTCGTTGAAAGTTGTGGCAACAGCTTGAGTTTTTTGCCTCTTGGTTTCATCATCACTGTCCATCAATTCCAGAACTGAGACTGCACTGACAACGAATATGACAAAGTTAACCACCTTGGCCTCAATGGCACAGAAACTATTTCGGCGAGCTTTAGACTTCATTTTGGATTTCAGATGTACATCATCAGAATCCCTGCCAAAGGGAGCATTTCAGGAAGTCCAGGTACACCAAGTATGGTTTTGTCTAAGGAAGTTGAAGGAAAAAACGATGATATAGACCTCTTTATCAGCTCCCCATGACGAACACACTTTGTCATCCATTGCTTCACCATTTTCTTATTTTCAGCCAGATCATCTGACAAGCTACGTGTGTCTACAAACAAAAAGAACTTGAACCTCTTGGTATTGTGTACTCTTGGAGAAAATATGTCCCATCTCCAACAGAAGAATCTGGTAATCCATAGGTTCAAGAACAACGATTCTGTTATATCCGCATTAATTATCTGACAAATAGTATTTAAAGAAACAAACTATCTAATCACATTAGTATCTACGACAAATAGAGCACACATGACAAGCGTATTCTTTGTGGTTATCTTTTATAAAATTTCACTTATTTCATGAGAAAAGGAGAGAGAACATACACGATACTGGGGCCCTTTCTGGTGTAAAGGGATCATCCTCAAGCACCATCGAGATCTTGTTAACAAGACTGCTTTTCCCAGATGCTTTTGGACCAATACAAGAGTGTCATCTTTTTTGGGATATTATAATCGCTCTTTTTCATGCCACCCATCTCCTCAATCCATGATCCAGGGGTGTAGCTGCAGTGGCCATTTACAATGTATCTAACAAGACAAAGAACAGTATGATATGCTAGAATAGATTCTACAATGTACAGTTGAGAAACTGTATAAATGCCGGAATGAAAACCCCATTTCCTACATTCTGAAGCTTAGCAGATTATCCAGTATTAAAACCCAAAATACAATATTTAATCCAAATATCTGGAAACAGAGGAGGAGAAATCAAACAAGGCCATGAAACAAACAGCACCCCAGAAGTAGATAAGTAGAACAAATACGAGACAAACAGCACCCCACAAATAGATAAGTAGAACAAATTCGAGGAGCATTGTTAAATTATCATATCTAGTTACTTATTCCCGAGAGTAAAAGAACAAGAATAGCAAACAAATGACCATAAATCACAGTACCTCAAGATTTTCTTCAAACGGTCTTTATGAAGGTGCAGTTCATCATAGCTCTTAAGAACATCCATATACACATTCCTTACCCGCTTTCGGTTAACTTCATCCAAGGAATTTGAAGAAGCTCGAACGAATTCCTCAGAATCCAACAAACCTAGTCCAACTTTTCCATTCTCTACTTTTAAGCCAAAATGATCACCACCACTGAACACATTCGAATTTCCAACCACTAGTATTACAATATGTACACACACATAGAAACTGTAGCCAGGTCCATCTTTGTGTAAAAATCAGGAACTTGTTAAAGTAATTACCTGAGAAAAGTAGGCGAGCCTAGAGAATTTTCAGGGAAGTCTTGATCAAGAGATGATGCTTCTGCAAGTACCAAAAAATCAATCTTTTTCAGTGTTGTCAGTATTGAGTCTATATTTTTAAATATATAAATTTTTTATGCAAGACACAAAACAATCGATCAATTTAATCAACTTTGAGAAGAACTACTTTTTATTTTTTTACCTATGAATAACAGTCAACCTACTGCAATACCTCGTTATTTATCCGAAATTAAAAAGGCCTACATTTTACAAACATAAATAGGAAAATTTTATGCAACCAATGTGAATAATATATACATACAGAAAATAGAGAGACCCATAGGAAAAAAAATTGATATAATGTACCAGTGGAATAGATGAGAGGGGAATCAAGGGTTGTAGTATCTCCACTCCACCCATAGCTGCTCTCTCTACTGAAAAGTGAAAACTTCTGTGAATTTAGGTTTTTGAAGAGAAGAGTGGACTTTTTAATAAGGTGATGATGAAATTGGAAGAGCAATTACTGAGCAAAGAAGAGTTGAAGGTTGAAGAAACAAAAAAAGGGGAAGATTTTGAAGCAGGGTGGCATGTGCTCGGTTATTTTTGGATGCTTATCATGGGCTGCTGCCACGTGTCATATGATATAGCAGTAGTTTATTGGTTCTTGGAGTCTACACTTCTATCATGTTTATACTATTTATTTAAGAGCGCCGAACCAAAATATTACTCCTTCCGTTTCAATTTATCTGAACCCATTTGATCGGGCACAGAGTTTAAGAAAAGATAAAAGACTTTTGATCTTATGGTATAAAATAAGACATCTTTATTTTGTGTGGCTATAAATCATTGCATAAAGATAAATTATTTCCAAATAAGGAAAGAGGTCATTCTTTTTTGCACGGACTAAAAAGAAAATAAGTTCACATAAATTGAAACGGAGGGAATATATTTTTTTACTCAAAATAAATTAATAGGTATAAAAAAAAGTTACATATCTATATATAGCGTCTAAAAACAAGATGATATACCTTAACGGTAACTTTTTTCGTTAGGGTGTAGCATCTTATTTTTAGACGCTATATCTCACTAACGATGTGACTTCTAATATAACGTCTTCATTTCATACGCTATACATAATGTATGTAATAAAAATGCTATACCCCTTTTTATGGACCCACCAATAATTTAACTGACATAACAGTAATTTAAATTAGAATAATGTCAATTTAAAGAACGCTATACGTCACAAAATTTTCAGATCGCGGGCTAGCCATTTCCTATATATAGTGGTTAGGATTTTAGAAAAATTCGTTCGCAAGTTCCAACTCCCATTCAATATCTTCTTGTTGTTAAATTCTTAAGCATTTTTTCCCTAATGTTTGAAGAGCATATAATAAGAGTTCCATCATATTGGAGGGTGGGGGATGAGGCTGTGATGGAGAATAACTCTGTGAGATATAGTTTATCTCCACAGGGTCATGTTAAATTATCACTTACAATGGAGTACGATAAATTGATATCGTTGTTATGCAAAAAGAATGGTGTGAGGAAACGTTCAGTGATACCTAAAGTAACCGAAAGATATCCGTATTCCGTCACTCCGCAAGGGGCTACTTTTTACATGGAGTTAAACATCCGATGATGGAAGTTTGAGGGATTTTCTGAGGACTCCGGATGAATACTGAGAATATCTTGTAATCAAAATGCTGGATTTGTACGTCAAGGTCGAAGAAGTTCCAAACAATGATGTTGCTGGATAGGTTTCGGATAACCCCCATTCATCGGGTGGTTATTCTGGAGGAGTTTTTGCCGGACAGGTTTCGGATGAAAGAGTTTTTGTCACGCCCCAAATCGAGGGACATGACCGGCGCCTGACCGGGTTGCCCCAGTCAAGCGGACCTGGGTGCCTTTCACTCCCACGCGTTACCCCTGTGTTGACTGTTTCTCATTAACCAATTACCTTACCAATAAAGACTGATTTCACAATACATAAACATAACCATGTGATTTATTTACTAACAATTCATAATTTATATTTACAACGCCCCATACATATACATAGGCCACAATCCCACAGTTTACATATCTACGGAGCCTCTAGGATACAAAAAGGAAATACAATACTTGCCGGTAACAAGGCCCCGGCTATACCTTACAAAATCCAAAAGAAAGTCTGAAATAAAAGTGGCATGGGCCACACCGTGCCCCGAGGAAGAAAGGGGCTCACCAAAACGGGCAGTGGAAGGAGAAGGATACTACTGCCGATGAGCTGAAGTGCCTGCTACTGATCCACCTACAATCATGACACGAATGTAGCGCCCCCGGCAAAAGGGACGTCAGTACACTTGAATTGTACCGGTATGTATGGACAAACTTTGTCCCAAGTAAACTCAAGCCATTAAATTACATCAACAATTAATTAAGCCAGCCAACCATGTTTCCACATTTTCCTCATTTCAAATAATTCTCACACAAAGCACTTTCTACAATCAACCAATTTAACAATAACCAATCAATCACGTAAAGAACAAGTAGTCAAACAAAGGGGCAATCAGTGCCCCACAGGTTGCAAACTCTCCTGCCGTCTCCTTTCACAATTTCACATTATTGATTTATGTATCAATTTTCAATAGCGATTTCGATCGCTTTCCATCCTTATTGCCCCCGACCACCCTTATTACCTCGGCCACCCTTATCACCCCAACCCACACCTTATTTCACCACGTTGCGGCGCGCAACACGACCCCGCCTTACAGTTGAAAACACAACAATTTCAAACAGCAGATAAGGTACTACACACAATTTCAACAAGTTCAAATAAGCAACTTGCACATTGTTTCATGTTCTCAATTACTTCTCAAGCCAATATCACAACCAAGTTACAATGTTTCCACATTCAAGAATATTCACACATGTATATTCAACAATTTTCCATAATTCAAGTGTTTCATCTCTTTCCACAATAAACCAATTCTCAAGTGTTTCATTTTCTTTTCCACAAGGTGCCATATAGGCCATCATAATCATTATTCACAAATTCTTTACCCAATTCAACTCTCATTTACCTTTCGGTTCATATTTCATACCACAACACTCATAGTTCAACAACAACTTTGAATATCCAACAACAACATCAAATAATCACATACAATTTCTCAAATCAACACATGCCAAACAATTTTACACATAAGGGCGATTTCACAAGAATCAAAATTAGCCATACATACCTGGTGATGAGTTTTCTCCCGTTAACTTTCTACTTTATGCTTACCCAAGATGTCCTATTCTTGCCAACCTTGTTCTTGAAGACTCTTACTTCTACTTACTTCTTTTGTTTTACTAAAAATCAAGATCAATAATCATGCATGAGTATAAAAATTCTATTTTCAAAAGCTATTATATGCAAACTTCTCTTTACCCAATTTAAAACTGAAAATCAAAGAAAATAGTTAGGGTTTTTACCTTGAAAAGATTGGGGAAGTTGAATCCTTGCCCTAGGATCCCTTGGAATTAAGTAGTTGGAACAATCTTTGAAGATGAAAGATTTCTCTCTCTAAAAACCCTCTCTTCTCTCTCTAATTTTGGTGAGGTGATATGATAAAAATGAAGAAGAAAGGTGTTATATTAAAGAAGAGATCGGGTCAAAATGTTACAAAATCTGGGCCGGGGTCGAATATGCGGTCACTATGCGACCGCAGAACCCACATGCGGTCCGCAATAGTGACCGCAGAATTGCCCCAAATTTTACAAGGTTCTGTTAAGGAATGCGGCCAGAATGCGGTCCGCATGTTTGATCCGCGGTCGCAAAATGCACCGCAGATTTGACATGCGATCGCATATCGACCGCACATTTGACACGATTTTTGGGAAACTCTCTGGAACGTTTTGCGGCAAGAATGCGGTCCGCATGTTGATTCTGCGGTCGCATTCTTGACCGCATATTTGACACTTTTTCGGAAAAATTATTTCTCTACATTTTTGAAACTTAAATCACTACCAAGGGTCCGAACCGCGGCTCGCAAGCTCGCCACGAAGAATTCTACGCATTCCTAACACATCATTCGGACCATGACACCACATCTACTAGGTTTTATGCACAAAAATTTTACGGGGCCTTACATCCTCCCCCCCTTAAGATCATTCGTCCTCGAATGAGGATTTTGAAATAAATGAGTTTTGAAAGACATGATATGCAAGCTATCAAAATTTTGACTAACTCTAATATTTTAGAAAAATTTCGCCAGAGTTTCCTTTGTATTATGGACATATCCACCTGTCAGAGGGCCCCCGAAACACATTACCAAACAACAATACACAAATACAACACTTTTCACAACTTGTATATACTTTCTTGCCTCAACAAATGCACACATTTTATCACATTGTTACTATTGCACATAAACTAGTCACTTCAATGAGTCCTTTCCTTATTCAACCATTTTAACACAACATGTACACACAAACAAACCACTACCAATCTACACTTACTATTAGTCGCTTACTTAACACATAACTCTTTACAAAATGGAGGAGGCTTTTACTAACACTAAGAGGGAAACAACTTGGACAAGATGACAGTTACTAGGAGTAGAAGGGTCACCTAATTTCTTCTAGGCTTGATCGAACAAATGGGGGTACTTTTCTTTCATCTCTTTTTCAGCTTCCCATGTGGCCTCCTCAACTTGTTGACTTCGCCACAATACTTTAACAGAGGCAACTTCCTTATTTCTCAACTTACGGACTTGCCTATTAAGATGGCAACTGGAACTTCTTCATATGACAAATTTTCATTAACCTCTATAGCTTCGACTGGCATGATGGTGGATGGATCTCCAATCACTTTCTTCAACATGGACACATGGAATACCGGATGCATTGCTGACATCTCGGAAGGCAACTCTAGCCTATAAGCAACTTGACCAATCCTTTGAACGATCCGATATGGCCCGACATACCTAGGACTCAATTTCCCTTTCTTCCCGAATCGCATGACTCCCTTCATAGGAGATACCCTCAAGAACACCCAATCATCGACTTGAAACTCCAAATCCCTTCGACGAACGTCTGCATAGGACTTTTGACGACTCTGTGCTGTTTTCATTCTCTCCTGAATAACTTTGACCTTTTCCATAGCTTCGTATACCATATCCGGCCCTAGCAATTCCGCTTCACCTACCTCAAACCACCCGATTGGCGATCTACATCTTCTCCCATACAATGCCTCAAACGGGGCCATTTGAATGCTAGCATGATAGCTGTTATTATAAGCAAATTCTATCAGTGGCAAGTGTTCATCCCAATTACCTTTAAAATCTAAGACACAAGCCCGCAACATATCTTCAAGCGTCTGAATGGTCCGCTCGGCCTGTCCATCGGTCCGTGGATGGAAAGCTGTGCTGAGATTCACCTGAGTTCCCAAACCTTGCTGAAACTTCTTCCAAAAGTTAGCGGTGAACTGAGCCCCGCGATCTGAGATGATAGAAAGTGGAGTGCCATGAAGCCTTACTATCTCTTTGATGTACAATCTTGCATATTGCTCCGCAGTATCAGTGGACTTGACAGGCAGGAAGTGAGCTGATTTGGTGAGTCGATCTACTACCACCCATATTGAATCGAACTTACGCCGAGTGTGAGGTAACCCCACCACGAAATCCATATTGATCATCTCCCATTTCCACCTTGGTATTTCTATAAGTTGAGTTAATCCACCGGGCCGTTGATGCTCGGCCTTCACTTGTTGACAGTTCGGACATTTAGCTACAAAGCTTTCTATATCCCTTTTCATACCGTTCCACCAATAAATCTCCTTAAGGTCATGATACATTTTTGTGGAACCTAGTTGTACAAAATATCTGGAAATATGTGCCTCTGCCATTACCTTTTCCCGAAGTTCGTTCACGTCCGGAACACATAATCTGCCTTGACACCGCATTACACCATCTTTGTTGCTGTGTACAAATGTTGAGGTCTTGTCATTCAGAACTGCTTCCTTTACCCGAACTAATGCTGGATCCATGAACTGTTTTTCTTTGATTTCCGCGACCAATGATGATTCTACTCCATTATACACCAAAATATCCCGCTCATCTGACGCCGAGCTACGAACCCCCAAACTGGCTAATTGGTAAACCTCTCGAGCCAGGTGTCTCTGATCCACACCCAAATGAGCCAAACTACTCATGGATTTTCGACTAAGAGCGTCGGCTACCACATTTGCCTTCCCTGGATGGTACAATATGTCCATATCATAGTCCTTGAGTAATTCTAACCACCGCCGCTGTCTTAGATTTAGCTCCTTCTACTTGAACAAATACTGGAGGCTCTTGGGGTCTGAAAACACATCTACATAAACTCCATAAAGATAGTGCCGCCATATTTCAAAGCAAACACAACTGCCGCGAGCTCCAAATCATGTGTCGGATAATTCTTCTCGTGATTTTTTTGAGTTATCTCGAAGCATACGCTATAACCTTTCTGTGTTGCATCAACACACACCCCAAACCAACCCTGGAGGCATAACTATCACCTTAACACTTTACATCATTAGCGGAACATCTTTATTATATCCCTCTTACATAAGACCTTCCACGAATTTAGTTCTACTATAATTTCCTTGATATAGTTACGACCCCATCTGAACCATTTCTACTAACTCTTGCGATTCTTATCAAAAGGCATTACTGAGTGAGTTTTCTCATATGACCTCCTATCTCAAATGAATAGCACTGGCTAACTTGCACATATACCCCGAATAACACTAACTTGCACGGCATTGTATCGAATGTAAAGTAGCATTGTGCTCTAACTTTTCTTAACCAACCTCTCCTCCCCATATGTGCATTATAGACTTTAAGAAACTGCACTACTTCCCCTGTGAAATTTCCTACCATCCCTCATTACGGTTAAACACCTCTCAAAATGTATATCAACAACCTTTATATGCATATGACTTAGGAAGGGTCACTAGCCCGAGAAGGGTATTCTCTGAAACTTTAAATCCTCCTCAATACTTCAACAACAACTTTTGGTTTCACTCTTAAGTGTAAGGCTTAGTCCACTTGATTCTATCTCGGATGAGTAACTCGCCTTATTCCCCATGTTATAGTTACCAATAAAGTTCCCTGATATTGCCGCTTAAGAGTTATCATGCCAAACACGTCTAGTCTGTCACGAGTTTTCATCCTCTTTCAATCCATTCCGAACCTTTCATTCCCATCTTTTTTTGCGGATAGTGCATAATTAATAGCTTTAATGTTCCACACATTTGTCTGCCTCCTGTGAACTTGAAAAATCATTATGTCTTGTTTAATCATTTTACAGTACCACAACCTCACCAACGATAACCTCGCTTCCCATTGTGTGTAGACATGAACTATCTCTAGACCCCTTTAGTCGATATTCAGTGTCACCCATGTCGGTTGCATTGCGGTTAATCCCTCATAACCTTTATTAACACTTGTGCCCTAAGTGAGTCCACCATTCTGATGCAAAAATTGTTTTAAATAACCATGACCATCTCAATTTAAAGGTTTTCTCCCCATTTCTTCTCACCTCATTCTTCCTAGTTAGTGAATAGCCACGCACTCTTCCATATATTACGTGGTCTCTTACCTTAGGCATTCCATCCGGCTCACCTCTTAACTCTTATTGGGACATATGTAGCAAGGAGTGTTCGTCTGAACATCACTTAACACTTATCTATTTGTAAGGCTCTTTAGAGGCTCTCTATCAAGCCCCAATTACCATCTTGGGTTGTTGTGGCAACACATTCATTTCTCTCACTCGTTCTGGCTTTCTTAGTATCCCGAAACTTTGTTTAAATCACAAATCTTTGATTAGCCCATTCTAGGAACTCACAATCGTTCACATTTGACATATGGCACCTCCTTGGGTCCCATTTCTCCTGACCTTATGACAAGTAAAAGTCTCTTTACAAACATACTATTATTTTCTAGAATCGTTGACCCTATCAGTCACATTGCCATGCGTGAAGAATTTACATTCCTTAATCTCTTTTCTAGACCACACATGTCTTTACCAAAATATTCAAATATCATAGCTACATGGTCTCGCTCTTGTTTCATTGTATTTAAGTAGCCTCACGATGGTCCTCCCTCTCCCACATGGGGAAAATATCCTGGATCTTGACACAAGTCTTGAGTGTAAAAACCTTAGGAACATATGCCTCATATATCTATACCTCTTATATATATACTCGACCATTAGGAAAATTTAAGTCACCATAGTATTGATCTCATAAGTTCCCTTCTCCTATTCAGCCACGTAGGTATGGGATTCCAAGTCCCCACGCATATCCTTTATGAGTGTAACGCAACTTCGTACATTTCTGGGTCCTTATAACGTTCGTAAGACAAGGGTCTTCTCACCTAGGGTCCAATTGAGTCTCATTTCATAACTTTTTACCTCATATGAGAGACTTACATTCTCCCCATTAATCTCTTAGTCATTCTCTCATATATCACGTGCTATACAGTTTCCCCAAATAAAGTATACTTGTAGTACTATGTACTTATACTATATATATTCATACAGTTTATTCAACAAGATACATGTGCAATCTCCATAACACCCATGTCTTTTCCCATTGGTCATGACATATGACAACACTACATAAAATAGACGAAAGAGAATTTAAACTTACCTTGAATCTCAACGCACGGGTTACAAAACAATCTTATAATCAAGCTTTATCGCACGATTTGGAGTGATGAAGAAGGGTAATATTCCTAAATGTCCGTGTAGCCCCCTACTTATATGATGTGGTCGACAACACACCTATAAGAAGGGCACTACTAGACACGGCTCCGAGATATCCTAGGACACCTTAAAAACCATATGCTCTGATACCAAGTTTGTCACGCCCCAAATCGAGGGACATGACCGGCGCCTGACCGGGTTGCCCCAGTCAAGCGGACCTGGGTGCCTTTCACTCCCACGCGTTACCCCTGTGTTGATTGTTTCTCATTAACCAATTATCTTACCAATAAAGACTGATTTCACAATACATAAACATAACCATGTGATTTATTTACTAACAATTCATAATTTATATTTACAACGCCCCATACATATACATAGGCCACAATCCCACAGTTTACATATCTACGGAGCCTCTAGGATACAAAAAGGGAAATAAAATACTTGCCGGTAACAAGGCCCCGGCTATACCTTACAAAATCCAAAAGAAAGTCTGAAATAAAAGTGGCATGAGCCACACTGTGCCCCGAGGAAGAAAGGGGCTCACCAAAACGGGCAGTGGAAGGAGAAGGATACTACTGCCGATGAGCTGAAGTGCCTGCTACTGATCCACCTACAATCATGACACGAATGTAGCGCCCCGGCAAAAGGGACGTCAGTACACTTGAATTGTACTGGTATGTATGGACAAACTTTGTCCCAAGTAAACTCAAGCCATTAAATTACATCAACAATTTATTAAGCCAACCAACCATGTTTCCACATTTTCCTCATTTCAAATAATTCTCACACAAAGCACTTTCTACAATCAACCAATTTAACAATAACCAATCAATCACGTAAAGAACAAGTAGTCAAACAAAGGGGCAATCAGTGCCCCACAGGTTGCAAACTCTCCTGTTGTCTCCTTTCACAATTTCACATTATTGATTTATGTATCAATTTTCAATAGCGATTTCGATCGCTTTCCATCCTTATTGCCCCTGACCACCCTTATTACCTCGGCCACCCTTATCACCCCAACCCACACCTTATTTCACCACGTTGCGGCGCGCAACACGACCCCGCCTTACAATTGAAAACACAACAATTTCAAACAGCAGATAAGGTACTACACACAATTTCAACAAGTTCAAATAAGCAACTTGCACATTGTTTCATGTTCTCAATTACTTCTCAAGCCAATATCACAACCAAGTTACAATGTTTCCACATTCAAGAATATTCACACATGTATATTCAACAATTTTCCATAATTCAAGTGTTTCATCTCTTTCCACAATAAACCAATTCTCAAGTGTTTCATTTTCTTTTCCACAAGGTGCCATATAGGCCATCATAATCATTATTCACAAATTCTTTACCCAATTCAACTCTCATTTACCTTTCGATTCATATTTCATACCACAACACTCATAGTTCAACAACAACTTTGAATATCCAACAACAACATCAAATAATCACATACAATTTCTCAAATCAACACATGCCAAACAATTTTACACATAAGGGCGATTTCACAAGAATCAAAATTAGCCATACATACCTGGTGATGAGTTTTCTCCCGTTAACTTTCTACTTTATGCTTACCCAAGATGTCCTATTCTTGCCAACCTTGTTCTTGAAGACTCTTACTTCTACTTACTTCTTTTGTTTTACTAAAAATCAAGATCAATAATCATGCATGAGTATAAAAATTCTATTTTCAAAAGCTATTATATGCAAACTTCTCTTTACCCAATTTAAAACTGAAAATCAAAGAAAATAGTTAGGGTTTTTACCTTGAAAAGATTGGGGAAGTTGAATCCTTGCCCTAGGATCCCTTGGAATTAAGTAGTTGGAACAATCTTTGAAGATGAAAGATTTCTCTCTCTAAAAACCCTCTCTTCTCTCTCTAATTTTGGTGAGGTGATATGATAAAAATGAAGAAGAAAGGTGTTATATTAAAGAAGAGATCGGGTCAAAATGTTACAAAATCTGGGCCGGGGTCGAATATGCGGTCACTATGCGACCGCAGAACCCACATGCGGTCCGCAAAGTGACCGCAAAATGGCCTCAAAGTTTATGCAGGTTCTGTTAAGGAATGCGGCCAAAATGCGGTCCGCATGTTTGATCTGCGGTCGCAAAATGCACCGCAGATTTGACATGCGATCGTATATCGACCGCACATTTGACACGATTTTTGGAAACTTTCTGGAACGATTTGCGGTCAGAATGCGGTCCGCATGTTGATTCTGCGGTCGCATTCTTGACCGCATATTTGACACTTTTTCGGAAAAATTATTTCTCTACATTTTTGAAACTTAAATCACTACCAAGGGTACGAACCGCGGCTCGCAAGCTCGCCACGAAGAATTCTACGCATTCCTAACACATCATTCGGACCATGACACCACATCTACTAGGTTTTATGCACAAACATTTTACGGGGCCTTACAGTTTTCCTTGACTTAAACTCATCCACGCCTGCTTTACATAATTCACAAGATGAGTGGTAAGCTTCAATTTTCCTTTGTGTTTACGATGTACATTTTCATTGTATTGAATTTGTATTAACGCTCGTATATTTAACATGGGATACATGCCGGATACGAATTTTACAAATTATGAACCCAAGCACAATTTTGGTGTGTTGGATCATGGTGGTCCATCCGGAAACCATCACCTAAATAAAAATGTACATCATGGAATTTCATCACATTACGTCTTGTAAGTGAAGTGATTTAGCTATATGAAAAGTATTTATTAAATTTAGTATCTTATTATTTTGTTGATTGTGCAGTGAAACGAGCAAGTTGAACCAAATGTACTAACTCAATTGCCCGAAGATAATGTATTAAATCGGGATCTGGCAGATGCACAAAGTAAGGAAGAGAACTATGATTACGACAACAATGCCGATGAATCTGGAGATGAGACACCCTTTGCTCGTGAGGATGGTGATGAGGAGGATGAGAAGGAAGGACCCGATTTGACGAGAGAGTATGCTACATCCCCCCAGATGAAAAATGTACGAGTCCCAAGTGCCGTTTTATTCAAGAGAGATTCTTTACCTTGATAACTTGCCAAGCACGCTGGATGTGGAAGCTCTCACAAGGAATTTTAATGAAATTTGGACATAAATATGGGACGAGTTTAGACCAACGGTGCTGGCAAAGGGCATATTTTTTCCTGATAAAGCGCACCTAAGCAGGGGTTGTAAAATGCACAACGTAAAAGAGTGTCGTGAGATGACGGTATGGGAGTCAAGTCCGATTGTATACGGGGTTGTTTATTGTAGGTGGTTTTGGCCATGTCATTGGATGTTGTGTGCAAGCAAGAAGAAGTCAGGTTTGTGGAAAGTGCGTAAATACATTCCCACCCACACATGCGAAATGGACACATTCAACAGGAATCACTTCAACTTGGATATTGACTTGATTTATCTTATTCTTATTTAGCACATCGAAGCGTCCATAAGGTATACAATCAAAGAGTGTATTACAGCAGTCCACCAGGAACATGGCCATATCATTACTAAAAGAAAGGCATATCTCGGGTGAAACGAGCGTTTGAAATAGTTATCGGTAACTGGGATAAGTCATTTGCAAATCTGCCTAGGTACATGGATGCACTACAACAGTTTAACCCTGGGACGGTTGTTGTATGGAAGATTGAGGGGAGTCAGGGTAAACTAGAATATATATTCAATACGTGTTTTGGGCGTTTGAATCAACAATTGATGGTTTTTTGCATTGTCGGCCCGTAATATCCGTAGATGACACTTATGTCTGTGGAAAGTACAATATCAAGTTGTTGATAGCCGTGGCAGTACATGCTAATGAAAAGATATTTCCTCTAGCTTTTTCTATTTGTGCCAATGAAAGCCAAGAGGCGTGGACACTATTTTTGAACCACCTGAAAGAGCGTGTTGTCAAACAACATTTTGGTATTTGTCTAATATTTGATCGACACGGTGGTTCTATGGAGAACTTGCCTGCATGGCAAGAACCTTATGCCTACTATTGTTACTGTGTTAGGCACCTTAAAGCCACTTTTTAGAAGGTATATTCCAACAAGGATCTGCATGATTTGATGTGGATGGCAGCACCAGACCACCAACAACATAAAATGCAGAGAATCATGGAATATATCAGGCAAGAAGACGAGGCAGCCTATTGTTGGTTAATGCGACATAACCCTGAAAAGTGGACTTTGCATGCAGATGGTGGCAGACGATGGGGAACTCTGACAACAAATGTGTGAGAGTCTTTCAACGGGTTATTGACATCGGCAAGAGGATTGTCTGTCACAGCCATGGTGCGAATATCGTTCAAGAAGATGGCAGAGAGGTTTGTTGAAAGGTCTGCAGCTGCAATGTCATTGATGGAAAGGGGTGTTGAATTTATGCAAATTCCGATGAAGGAATTTGAGAAATACAGATGGTAAGCAAATTAGCATTAATTTTTGTAGTTTGATAACGAAAGAAATATTTTGAATTTCGCACCGCTATCCATCAAAATTGGGATAATAATGTGCATACTATAAATAAATCTACAAGGTTATGCTCTTGTAAAAAATGATCTATCTATCACATGACTTGCTTACATGCCATCAAGTACTTTCAACAAGTTGGTTTAGGTGCAACCAGTTATGTTCATCAACAATATAGTGTTTCGAAGTACCTAAACACATATAGTAGGCAGTTGCAGCCAGTAGGTACTGAGAATTATTAGCCGCATGAACCATTTAAAATGGTGTGTAACAAGACCTATTTGCGCCGAATACTGGTGAAGAAGATAACGTGTATACGGAACCAAATGGATGTTAGTGATACCGTTTATGTGCATAGATCTGGTATATGCTTGCAAACAGGACACGACCGTTGAAAATGTTCTTCGGCTGGTTCAGGTGGCAATAATACTCAAGATCTTGGTGGTCCTTCTTCTATTATGCCTAACTATCACTAAGTTAATGTTGTAACAGGATGCTACTATGTTTATGTTGCAAGTTTTATAAAATAAATTTATGTTTGTTAATTATGAGTTGAACTTTTCCATTTTAACTTTTTAATGATTTAAAAATTTATATATTCGGAAGAACTGGAAAAAATATTGAAATATCATAACGCTAATTAATTTAATTTTAATTATGGTTGTTATATAAGTATCTTGTCCAACTGACATAAAGTTGTATCTTACTCGTCGAAACCTTTAACACGGAAAGCATAGTGTGATCAAATATTACGTTATGTGTGTATATAGCGCGCTCAAAGAGTAAGTTATGTGTGTTGTCTTGTCGAACTGAAAAGGTTGTCCAACTGATATAAAGTTATTTCACACCTGTCGGAACGTTTAACACGCAAAGCATAACGTGGTCAAATATTATGTTATGTGTGTATATAGCATAGTCAAAGAGTACACTATGCATGTTTTCTTGTCGAACTGAAAAGGCTATCCAACTGACATAAAGTTATTTGGTACGTGTCGGAACCTTTAACACGTAAAGCATAGCGTGGTCAAATATTAAGTTATGTGTGTATATAGCATGGTCAAAGAGTACCTTATGTGTGTTGTCTTGTCAAATTAAAAAGGCCGTACAACTGATATATAGTTTTTTCGTACTTGTCAAAACCTTTAACACATAAAGCATAGCGTGGTCAAATATTATGTTATGAGTGTATATAGTGTGGTCAAAGAGTATGTTATGTGTATTATCTTGCTTATAAATAACGAGCTCATTCTACATATTTTCTGCGCTCAACAACAACAAATAGAAAATCTTTCAAGAAAAGAAAGTTTTTTTTAACGCACAAATAGCTCAACCTCTTTATGTACCAAGGTGCGAGTGTGGAAAAAAATACATGTCGCAAAGATATTGGGATAATGGTGAAATTGGACGCCGCTACTGGCATTGTATGAACAAATTTTATAAGGTTCCCGGTGAACCTACTTGCGATTTTGAGGTATGGCTTGATGAACCCTGTCATCAGGAATACTACAAAGAATTGTTGGAGCATCTTAATGATTTGTATTTAAAACATTGGGAACGGGAAGAATAAAGCAAAAAAGAAATTGCGGGGTTGAAATCAAAACTTAAATATAATGAAGAAGAAAATAGTAAGCTGGAAAAAAAATGTAAGTAGTTAGAACAGAGAATAATTTGCGGCAGGAACTAATGATTTACATGTATTTATTTAGTGTGTTACTTTATCTTTATGTTTTCCGTGTCATCTATTATTATTTGTCGTACTTAACTTTAATTATGTTAAGTTGCTACGTTTGTGTTTCAAGATTTATAAAATAAAATTATGTTTGTTAATTATTACTTGAATTTGTCTATTTTAAATTTTTAATGATAATTGGGAGACATGGAAACAACATTGAAATTTCTAATAGATCTGATTATTCTATGACTGTGTGTTGTCTTATCGATCTGATATAAAGCTGCTCAACTGACATAAAGTTTTTTCGTACCCATCATCACATTTAACACACAAAGCATAGCATGGTTAAATTTTATGTTATGTCTATATATAATGCATTTAAATACTACGTTATGTGTGTTGTGTTGCCTATAAATGACGAGCTCATTCTACATATTTTCTGCTCTCAACTACTAGCTAATAGCATATCTTTCAAAAAAATCAACATCTTTTTTACCATAAATATGTCGCAACCTCTTTATGTACCAAGGTGCAAGTCCGAAAAAATGCCAGATGCAAAGTTGTTGGGATAATGGTGCAGCTGGACGTCGCTTCTGGGGTGTTTGAATAAGTTTTATAGGGTTCTCGCCAAACTTGTTTGTAATTTTACGGTATGGATTAATGAACCCTATCATCAGGAGTTCTACAAAGGGTTGTTAAACGATCTTAATGATTTGTGTTTAAAACAGTCTGAACGGGAAAAAGAACTTAAAAAGGAGGTTGTGGAGTTGAAAGCAAAACTTAAAGAGGTAGATGAAGAAAAAAAATAAACTGCTAGAATAATTTAAGTGGTTGGAGCAGAGAATGATGAGAGGCACAGACTAAAATGTATATATTTTTTGTGTCGTGTATTTTCATTGATTGTACTAAATTATGTTAAGTTCTATGTTTGTGTTCGTGTAGTATTACTAAACTAAACTAGTTGTAATGAAGTTTATTTTCAGTCATTGTAATGGAATTTAAGTTTTTGCGACCTGTATTTGCGTTGTAGTACAAAACTAGCTAATTAACGGAGAAATAAAAAAGTAATGCACATATTATATAAAAGTTGTTGTTACTGTATATACAAAAATAATATCTACATCAAATAAAAAAGAATAAAGCAGTGTGTCCCACATCCAGTGTGCCTCAACACAGCCGCTGGCCTGAGGCGCAACACATCCCGCCTAGGTACGCTATCGGGATCGTCATCATCAAGTCGCCTCCTTATAGCCGGATGCGCCGCTGCATGACCATCAGTTATGAGTACATAATTTTTGCCACGCTTAAATTAGTCCTATAAAATTCCTTAGAATTATGATTTTTCTTTATTATTTGAATTTTCGGAATTAATTGCATAATTTTATGTCTTGTTTGCATTTTTGTGTGCATTTTACTTGATATAATTCCAAAAATACATATAGTATGCATTTTAATATTACAAAAAATAAGGAAAATGACATAAATAATTCTTTGCATTTCTACTTTTAATTTCTAGAATTTGTCTTAAATTTTCTTTTAAAATTAGGAATTAGTTTAATTTTATAATTTAATTAGTATAATTTTAAAATCCATTTGGGTCTTTATTCTAGATCTTACATTGAATAAAATCAGAAAATAAAATACAAAAATCAAATTAAAAAAAATGAGAGAAAACAAGAAAATAAACAAAACAAAAGAATTTAAAATAAAAGACAAAAGGGCTGGCCAATTTGGGCCATTGTTTCATGCAAAGACATAAGCTCAATCAATCCATAACCCAGTCCCCACCGGTCCATCCCAAAACCCCAACCCAGTCCGGTCCAGAGATGCCCAAAAATGGCATCGTTTTATAGTCAAGCAATCTAGGATATCCATTGTAAGCACGTGATTTTTGGCCTAAGTGAGAATTACTCCCAAATTCAAAAATAAAATAGTTTTTGCATTGCGTGGGATTTTCCGTAAATTTTGTGCCATGTCTTAATTACTTATTTGTATCCTTTGTCTATGCGTGTCATTGTTGAATTAATTAAAAAAAAAACACAAAAAATATTAGGACTCAATTTTACAATTAGGAATTAATTAGTTTAGATCTTTTTTATTTTAATTATTTAGGATTTTAAATGAAGAAAACAAAAGAAATTGAAGCAAAATCGGATTTGGGCCATTTGAGGCCAACCAAACACCAAACCCGCCCACCACCCTTGACCTTACCCGGCCCAAACCGTCTCCCCCCCACATTAATTGATCTAGACCGTTGGATTTTTATGATCCAACGGTCGAGATTAAAAGGATAATTTTAAACCCCAAAACCCGGTTTCAGTTCCTCATTCACCAAACAAACCATTATCCTCCTCTCTTAACCTTAGAGACACCCCAAGCCCTAGCCGCCGTCGAGCCACCGTCCGCCGCCTGCCGGAAATCGCCTCACGGCGGTTCCGGTAGGCCAATCACCCCCAAATTAACACCATAGCTTCCCCTTCTCCCCCTCTACACGAATCCTTTACCCATCTTGCTCGAATCATTGTCGAACTCTTCGAATATTAGATCGAAAGTTCGCCGGAAATTGAGATTCACCCCAAACCACTCCAAATTGACACCACACCACCACCGGACTATCCCCTCCATGAATCCATGGCCCTTTTTGCTCGAATCTAACCGGAAACCATTAAGCCCCAAATCGAGACTTTAAGAGCCTTAAAATCCAAATTGGGGCCGCCGGGTTAGATTTAAAGAAATTGGGATTAGAATAGACTTTAATTGAGATGTTTTCGGTTGAAAACATTTCAATTAAAGTCCATTTGATTCCCAAAGTCCAAATTTAAGTTCAAAACCGAGAATTCTTTCCAAGGTTGCTGATTTTCGATTTCTTTTGAGGTAATGTTATTTTCCTGTTTATTTCGATTTGTTTTGTGTATTTGTTTAGTTTAACTTGGTTGAATTCTTCTCGATTTTTCGTTTGGCCGTCCCTGTTTCATTTTTTCTTCTCAAAGACCTTTTTTTTGGTCAATTACTTTTCTGTGTTGCTTATTTGATTGTGAATGTTGTCGAGTATGTGTTCGCGTCGATTAGCGTCGTCGAACAATTAGCTTTGCATTCCCCAGCATTGGCCGAGAGTTTCTTGAATCACTGTTTTTGCGATTGGTTGGTTATCAATTGTACATGTCGTAATCGTTTAATTGGATGTTGACGATTAGTTTCGTAGTCTTGTTTGTTATCACTGTTGGATAGAAATTGATCCCATTTATGTCCAAAATCCCTGTTGGACAGAGTTTCGGTTACCTGTGATGTTTGAGTGTAGCTGTTAGTCCATTTAAGTGTTCAGAAAACTAAGTTTTAGAGTGCATTGCACATGGAATGACATGGAATGAGTTGTTGAAATTGCTAGACAGCAGTATGTTCCAGTGATCTCTTGCCTTTAGGACTTGTTTAATTGTTAAAACCCATACTTAGACAAACTTAGGTGGAATCAGAGAATAACAGGCAAATACTTTTGTTTATAATAAGTTTTCAGTGTTAAAATAGGCTAAAGAGATCTGGAAAACAGATGGGGGGAATGATTAAAGGTTCTTTGTTCTTTATCTGTAAAAGGGAGACACTGGCAGAACACAAAACACAGACATACACTCACAGAGAGAGATTAAGACATTTGAAAATCTGGAAAACAGAGAACACATACACAAAGGGAGAATATATTTGCTGGAAAAACAGAAACACAGAGAGATATTCGATAGAGAGGGATTTTTGATTCCAGTGTTCAAAAAAGAACCATATTTGCTTCATTGACTCTTTCTTGGTTTCCGATTCACTGTGCATTCTGCCAGTGATTGTTGTTACTACTCTCATATTGATTTTGGGGTTTTTTGTTCACTGCTTCATCAAGTGTCCTGGGTGTTTCATTTGATTGTCGATTTTCTGCTGTTTTGGAACTCCAAATTGCTGCTGATTTTGGTGCTACTGTTTGTTAGTTGCTATCTGCTGCTGCTGACTTACCTCTCCTTCTTCTCACTTTCCAATTCAGGTACACACTCGAATTAGCAGTTGATGTAATCCCAAATAAGATCGGAATGAGTCGACTTTCAGATTGCAATTATGTGTTGATCTGGATATGTATAGTGCAGTTTTGTTTAAGTTGATAAGTAGAGATGTGTATGCAACTTGTTTGATTTGAATAACATTACGAACTGTTAATTGGAACCATATTTGAACTATTTGGTTTACTTTACTTTGTAATCAACCATGTTGTAGCTTCATGGTGATTAATATTTAGTTAGCTAAAGTTAAATTTGAAACAATGGAGATATATAGCTTATGTGATCTAATATGCGGCATCTATGATATTCCTGGTTTTAAGTTTAGTTTTCATTCGCATAGATTCATATAGAACCTTTTTTTTAGTAAGTCATCAATGGTTGTTTCGTTGGAGTATATGCAGATTTGGAATGAAGGGTGATTTAGCTTACCTATGTTAGTATTAATGAAACGATCAGGTTAATTGGTGTCTAAACTAAAATCTATTTTCAATTTACAATCGTAAGTTAGTGATTCAAACGTGTTCAGGGAACTTAACTTGCTATAATACTGCAAATAATCGTTTTTGGATCCTCGACCAATTGGTTTAAGGTGAAAATGAAAACATTATATTACCATAGCACACATTTTTAGGCTTTCCCTTTATTTGAGCAGTTTTTGAATTTATCGGATTAAGGATAGTAAACAATCTTACTTTTAATAATAGGATCAAGGTGAATTATTTCTATTCCGCACATTTTGATTAATTTTCCGTTAGTTTAAATCTTTTCATTCAATCTCCGGCCTTAAGTCAAAAGCTAGGAAATAACACATCATCTGGTACGATTCTTTAATTGGAAATAATTTTAAGGGATACGCTTTTAAATAAATTGATTTTTTTGGTTTAGTTTTACAATAGTTTTAAATCGGCATAGTTTCAAATAAGTAATCCGGATACCTTTTTTATTTATTTATTATTTACCTATCTATCAAAGTCCGAGTCTATATTGTAATTAGTCTTTCTTTTGGTATGGTTTCAAATTAATAGAGCGGTTTAAAGTTTAATCAGAGCGTATAATTTATAAGCACGTATAAAATCAGGAATTTTTTAGCCATTTATAATAATTGAAGCGACCGTGCTAGAACCACGGGATCTGGGGGTGCCTAACACCTTCCCTCGGGTCAACGAAATTCCTTACTTAGAATTTCTGGTTCGCAGACTTCATTTGGAAAGTCGTAAATTTCCTCGATTCGGGATTTAAATAAATCGGTGACTTGGAACACCTTAATTTATTCCAAGTGGCGACTCTGAAATAAATAGAACAATCATGTTTCGAATATTGTCACTTAAATTGGAAAAACTCCCTTGCACATCTATCCTCCGGGGGTAGGGGGCGCGCCAAAAGGAGATGTGACAGCTCTGGCGACTCTGCTGGGGAACAAACCCAGAACCACTGGTTCAGGGTTTAAGAATTCGAGCTTTGAATAATTATTTTATTTGGCTTATTTATTATCTGATTTTATTACATGTTTATATTTGATATGCTAAATGTTGCTTTACCGCTTTGATATTTTGTGAATTGTATATAAATTGTGCCGATACCCATTTTTTCTCTTCTTAGTCTGTTGAAATATAATATCGGGCATTTGCTGGACATAGCCCGTTTTTCTCAAGATAGCTGTGGTGCTTGGCACCCGGTGAAGGATTTTGTAGTCACACATGTTTAGGCGGAGAGTTTTGTCAATTTAGCCGGAAAGTCATGCTACCGGTGCACTGACACTCTTCGGCTCGAGTTGTCCGCTCGAGTTAAAGCCAGTCTAGACACTTTTTCCAATAGGATGATGACTTAGAATAACAAAACCTTATGCCGGATCCCCGATAGGAATGCTTATTTGCATCATGTGCATATTTTCCTTAGGAGGCTCAACACAGGGGTTGGGCCTGTCTAGGACAGGTGTACCTGAAACAAAAGACCAACTTGTTGCATCTTTCTGTGTGCATTTATTTGTTTCGATCTTACATATCGACCGGTTTGTTAAAAAAGAGGGTAAGAAGTAAAAGATGTCAAATTAATGGAAAACGAGGTGTTTTATTGGAAAATAAATTTGAAAAAAAAATGGAAAAAGAAAACAAAATGAAAAAAAAATCTCCGAATAAATGTTGTTAATTTTAAATAGTTAGTTTCTTTGAATCTGTTTTTTTTTTAAGAAAAATTCCAAATAAAGTTTCTTAAATTTTACGAAAAATAATTTAGCTTCTTTGAAATAATTTTTGAAAATGCAAAAAAAAAAAATTTCAAATAAATTTTCTTCGAAAATAATTTTTTGAAAAAAAAATGAAAAAACAATTTCCAATAAATTTTATTAATATTATTTAAGATAGGTTAGTTTCTCTTAAAATAATTTTAGAAATGCTGTTTAAAAAACAGTTTGTTTTCTTTTCTTAAAATAATTTAGTCCTTTTATTCCGAACTACGCAAGTTTGATTCTTACCAAACATGAGATACGTAGGCAACCCATATCGGGCTCAACTAATACTGATTTTTTCAAAAGAAAAACAATAAGAAAATATTAGAATTAGGAATTCTGTCCTTAGTCAAGAGTTAGGAAATTTTGCAAAAATAGCCAAACGCCTCAAAAGGGGTGCCGGAGGACTAATTTCGCAAAACGGAATATAGACATCACACTGGTATCCTGTTATACAACCTTCAAATCTTCTTCAAGTGCTGAAAGGCCGTATTAACAAGATTCATTTTTTTTATAATAAAAAAAATTTGAAAAAAAAATCTTAAGTTCATTTTATCTTTTCTAGGATCAGCATGACTTCCTCGCAACGAATCGGCCAGAAAAGGGCGAGAGACGAAATGCCACCCAAGTTCATGGTCCAGGACAAGACTCCAGATCGGCTATGTAAATGGTGGACTAGTTTTTCGGCTTGGGAAAGAAATCAAGTTCACAAGCACCTCAAGTTTCTTCCGGACATCATGATGATAAAACCGGACAAAAATGTGATCAGAGCTTTAGTGAGTTTTTGGGACTCAACAAGCAATGTGTTCATATTTTGGGACTGCGAAATGACACCCACTTTGGAAGAACTGGGCGGACTCACAGGGCTCGGAAGAGATTTGCACAAAAAGAGACCTGCAGCTCCTAGGCAAATGGGTGTGAATAATTTCTTGAAGAAGTTATGTCTCCGGCGGGTCCCCGTGAGTTGTTTGGAGAACGGTTGGGTGCCATTGGATTATCTCTACGACAGATTTGGTGATAAGAATGGGTTCGCGAAATTCTCAAACACTGAATTTGTCAACCAGTTGAAGTATGACGCCTGGGGAGACTTGAGAATCTATGCCTTTATGATCGCTTTTTTGGGAACCATGGTCTTTCCCGAACGTGGCGGACGCATCAGAATCCGTTTGGCTGCGGTGGTCTCATATCTACAGAGTAACGAGGAACACACTGTTCTTCCCATGATTCTAGGAGACATCTTCCGGGCCTTAACTCGGTGCCAAGAAGGACATGATTATTTCGAAGGTTGCAATATCTTATTACAAATGTGGTTTGTAGAGCATCTCTATCATCACCCAATTGTGATAGACTTCAATGCGGATTTTGGTTGAATTATATTCGTTGTCATACAAACAGAGCCGCCCGTTGTAACCTTCCAGAAGATTTGAGGACTTTGCAAGAACTTCTCAACACTTTGAGAGCAGATCGACTTACCTGGAATTATTATTGGTTCCCTTCCGCCAAAATCATGCATATGTCGACATATCGCCCATTCTACATACTAATGGGTTTCAGGGATTTCCAACCATATGCCCCGCTACGTGTCATGCGGCAGTTGGGTAGAGAACAGAAAAGGCCCCCAATTGAGGATATGCGATCGTTTACATGGGAATTTGTGACGGAGGAGACCCCGAGGGAGACTTATGCACAAAAGGTATGGTTCGGTAGTCGACTCTCCAACATCGACGAAATGGTTGCCGATCGAGGACGGGGAGAAGTGAACCTCGCATATCTTGAATGGTTCCACAACCAATCAATGCCAGAGCAAAGGTCAGAAAGGTCGGTAAAGTATGCCATCGATTGGGAAAAAGAGGTAGAAGCCAGAGTTAGGGAGGCTAAGCATGAGACAGCACAAGATTTCCAATCTTGCATCAACACTTTAAAAGAAGACAACGGAATTCTGGAAGCGGCCATGGACATACAACAGGCTGATTTCGATCGGGAAAGGGCCAGTTGGGAGCAGGAAAGAGAAGCACTTCAAACTCAAATTCAAGAGATACAATTGACCGCAGAAAGGTCAAGAAGAAGTTGGAATGATGAGATACTGATAAACGATTTGGAAAGGAAAGCCTTTGAACACCAAGAAGACTTGGAGAAGGCAAAAGCGGCTTTGGTTGCAGTCCGGACAAAATGGAAGAGATTAGCCTACCAGGAAGCGCTCCTTCTACAACAAGTAGAAAATGATTATGATGCAATCATCGTTGATTTAAGAAAATCAAATGCCGCTCTTAGAGAGCGAACTCTCAGGCAAGTCCGGGATGCCAAAATAGATAGAGAACGTTGCCACAACTTGATGGCACGGATGGAAAGATGAATAGATAGGCTCTTGGACCATGTCTCCGGCAACGCTCAAGTATTAGGGGCAAAGAACCGACACATAGGGCAGCTGCTCAGAGAAAAAGATATGATCAGGACCAGGATCAATGAAATCGGGCACTACATCACTATGAGGTGTTTGACCTGTGAACGATTACCTCAGCCTATCCTCTTCTCTTCAATCATGGAATGTGTCCACCAAGTCATGGCAGAATTGGGGAGTATACAGAAAGATCTTACACCAAGAACTGCAGAAAGGCCAAACAACGCCCCCCGGGCGCAAAGATTCGAGGCGTTGGAACATGCTTAGAAGAGTCTGTTATTTTTAGAGTCTGTTTGTTTTTAAAAAAGTTTTCCTCCATTGTTGTCACTTTGCAAGTGTTTCAAGTTTGAAGTTTGTTGAAATAAAATTCAAGAACATTTCATTCATATCTTATGTCTATTGTTTCCGAACTATGCCCGGTCTGATTCATGCGGGGACATGATACGTAGGCAATCCACATAAGATTCGACCATCACTAAAAAAAGTAAAAATAAAAAAAAAATAAAAAAGGGGGGGGGGAAGTTAAAAGAAAAGAAGATTGATAAAGGATGAAAATACAAACCGGAATGACGCATCGCAATCAAGTACATGTAGCAACACCATCATCCTGTATAAGTGCATCACACCCAACATGAGATTACTTATCTATTATGTTGTTTCAGACTAACCGTTTGTTTGCCAAACTCCAGGTTTTAGTAAAGAGTGGTTGACTTTGTGGTAATCTGGCATCACATTCGTACTTCACAAGGTCCAAAGGAAAAGTTCGGCAGTCTGAAAGTACTCATCCCTATTTCACTAGGTCAAAAAGAGGTGCCAACATGTCTTCAGAAATGCCTCTGGCAACCATTCCCGTCTCGGAAGAAAGCTCCTTGACAACCATCCCGGCTACTGAGTCAGCAGCTTTGGAGGAGAATAGAATTTTGCGCTGCCGCATGCTCGAGATGTTGGAAGATTGGAACAACGGGAAAGAGCCCCCAAGTCTGATCCCTGGATTCCCTGAAATTCTTCTCAGATCAAGTGGGATTTCCAATACCCCCATCAACTACCCGCCTATTCTGTTTGGGTATTCTAATGCCACAACCCTCTCCGAATCACCCTCCACCTCCCATCCTCGGGTGACACCATTAGATACATCCGCAAGAACGTCGGTTGAGTTGCCAGTTCCAGTCACAACGCATCCCACCGCACATGCTCCTTTCTTCGACTCCGCACATTCCCAGAACCACCGCTTACACGGGACCATACCCAGGTTGCAGCCAATATATATCCTCAGCCACCTCGATATAAATTCCTACCAAGCCAAAATCCAAAGGCTCCCGAGCAGGATGAGATGGCAAAAAGAATGAGAAGTTTGGAACAAAGCCTGAAAAACATGCAAGGTTTAAGTGGGCAGAAAAGTGTATCTTACGCCGACCTATGCATGTTCCCGCACGTCCACTTGCCATCAGGTTTTAAGACGCCGAAGTTCGAAAAGTATGACAGGCATGGCGACCCCATTGCTCATCTAAAGAAATACTGTAATCAATTGCGAGGTGCCGGCGGCAGGGAAGAATTGTTGATGGCGTACTTCGGAGAAAGTTTGGTCGGAATAGCATCAGAATGGTATATGGATCAAGACATATCTCGATGGCACATCCGGGATGATCTGGCCAGAGATTTTGTGAAACAGTTCCAATACAACATCGATATTGCGCCAGACAGGAATTCTTTATCGAACTTAAAGAAGAAACCCTCCGAAAGCTTCAGAGAATATGCCATCAAATGGCGAGAGCAAGCATCCAGGGTGAAACCCCCTATGGACGAAATTGAAATGGTCACGACTTTTCTCCAAGCTCAAGAGCCAGACTACTTTCAAAATATGATGTCGGCGATGGGAAAACCTTTCGCCGAAGCAATCAAGATCGGAGAAATGGTGGAAAACGGCTTAAAAACAGGGCGAATTTTGAGTCAAGCGGCCATTCGGGCAACTTCCCAAGCCATCCAAGGCGGGTCTGGAGGGATGCCCAAGAGCAAAAAGAAAGAGGAAACTGCCATGGCGGCAGCAGAAGACAGAAGATACCAAACCTCAAGGCAGGTATTCTCCGACAGGGCCCCCCAGCATTACTATCCACACCATAGCATGGCCTATGCTCCTCCGCCTCCACCCTATGCAGTCATGAACATTCAACTTTTGGCGCGGCCGCAGCCACCAGTCAACAGAAATCCACCTTCATTCCAGAGAAGCCAACCTCCTTACCCAAACCAGTACAACCCCCAGCCAAATAACGCCCGCCACCGTGAGCAACCCAAAATGAGCTTTACACCGATTGGGGAGCCGTATTCCACTCTTTTTCCAAAACTTAGGCAAGAGAACCTACTGCATCCCGTTCCGCAGAACAGGCAGAATCCAGACTCTCCTGCCTACCAGAGGGGAATATACTGTGCCTATCATTCAGGTGTTGAAGGACACAGTACCGACAATTGTTGGACGTTGAAGAAGGCAGTGCAAGAATTGATCAATCAAGGGAGGATTGTCTTCGCAGATGAAGACATCCCAAATGTGACAAACAACCCATTACCAGCCCACAACAACGGGCCAGTGATTGGGATGATTTGTGACGACAAGGAATTTGACCCAGCTTTAAAAACAATAATCGCCATCGCCAATATAGAGAAGCGGCCTGAGGTTACCCTGAAACAAGATAAAATAGGGAAAAGGGTTGAAGTTCTTGAGACTAGATCTGAAAAGACGATTGAATTAAAAGCATCGTCTCAGAAGAGTGGAGTCCTTTACCTCCCGCGAGGTCGAGTGGAAAAACCATTGTCAATAGGTACCCCCAAGAAGTTCCACTTAAAGAGGGAAACATCAATGTATGTACCAAAGGGAACCTATGCGGCCCGAAAACCAGATAAACCCGTGGTTATTGCACGTGTGCAACAAAAACCAATGACAGATCCGTCCGCAGTACCCTGGAGCTACCAACGAACACTAGTTACACGCAAAGGGAAAGAGGTTGCAGGAGATTCATCTGAGAGCGTCCTAGGGCGAAAGTACTTAAACACGCAGGAGGTAAATAACGCCACACAAAGGCGTTTCCCATAAAAAAAACCTGTGAGTGCTGAAGAGGCAGAGGTCTTTTTTCAAAAGATGCAAATGCCTGACTATGAGGTGATAGACCAACTGCGCAAATACCCGGAGCAGGTATCGATGTTGTCCCTTTTAATGAAGTCTACTGAACATCAGAAGGTTTTGTTAAAAGCCTTGAATGAGGCATATGTGCCTATTGAGACTTCATCCGAACAACTTGAAAGAATGACAGAGAGGTTCTTCGCAATCAATCAAATTTCTTTCAATAAAGCTGATTTGCCTTTGGAAGGTGCCGCCCACAACAAAGCTTTGCATTTGACTGTCAAATGCGAAGGCTACTATATGAAGAGGGTCATGGTTGATGGGGGCTCAAGAGTAGACATATGCCCACTTTGCACTTTAGGCCGCATAGGAATTGGAGCTGAAAGGATTCGGCCTAACAACATATGTGTGCGAGCCTTTGACGGTGTGAAAAGAGATACTGTCGGAGAGATTGATGTGATTATGACCATCGGCCCGGTAGACTTCGAAGTGACATTTCAAGTTTTGGATATGGACACTTCCTATAACTTTCTTCTAGGGAGACCATGGATTCATGCGGCTGGAGCTGTGCCCTCTACCCTCCATCAGATGTTAAAATTTGAACACAAGGGACAAGAGATCGTGGTCCACGGGGAGGACGAACAATCAATTTATCCAGATCCATCCATCCCATGCTTGGAAGCGGAAGAAGGAAGCGAACACATTGTCTATCAAGCTTTCGAGATTGTGTTGGCAGATCAACATGAAGAAGAGAACCCTCTTCCCCAACCCTTTTTATCTAATACCTCCATCATGGTGGCAAAATAAATGATCAAACATGGCTTCCAGCCAGGAAAAGGTTTGGGAAAGTCCCTACAAGGAGTGCCAAAGCTGATAACTTTACCCGTAGCTGAAAAGTTCTTCGGAGTAGGTTTTCGCCCAACCCCTGAAGATGAGAGATGGGCCAACAAGAAAAAGGAGAAAGGATATATTCTGCCGCAACCATTGCCACATCTGTACCAAACTTTTGTCCGACCAAGGTACAGTGAAGAAGAAGAAGACGAGGCCTTCACATCGGAGGAAATTGAAGAAATATGTGGGGCCATGAGGAAAATGCTCTATGATGTTAATATGGTTCAATCGGGAGAATGAACAAGCACCGTTGAGGTGTTGTATGTGGGCCTTGAAGCTAAATTGCAAAATTGGAAAGCCACACCCTTCCCAGTCAGGCGGGAGTTCTGATAGATTTGTCCTGTCATTTTTTCCTTCATCACAAGTTACTTTAGGACGTAGCTTGGATGTTTTTCTTTGTTTTCTTGTATTTTTCGTTTTCTCAATGTAATTTTGTTTGTCTTCAGAAAATTCCAAGAAAATGAAATAAATATTTCATCATTTTGCACTCTTTCTAATTTTGTTATTTATTCTTCCTTTTCAGTCCTAATAATGCGGCTTTAAATAACATGACATGCTTGCGGAACTCATGCTCAAATCCGAACACGCCACCTAATCTGGAAATAATGAACCAAGAACCGGAATACGATGAATAAGAGGATTTTAGGGAAATAAATCAAGAATTGGAACATTTTGAGAATAAACCTAAGCCAAACTTGAATGACACCGAACCGGTTAATTTGGGAACTGTTGAAGAGGTCCGAGAGACCAAGATAAGCATCCACACAGATGAGAAAACACGAGATGCAATAATCCAACTCTTGTTTGAATTTAAAGACATGTTTGCTTGGTCTTACGACGACATGCCAGGATTAGGAGCTGATCTAGTGGTGCACAAATTACCAATCTACCCTGACTGTCGCCCAGTGCAACAGAAGCAAAGAAAGTTCAAGACTGACATCAGTGATAAAATCAAAGAAGAAATTACTAAGCAGTTGAAAACCGGGGTAATTCGAGTGGTACAATACACCACGTGGTTGGCTAATATTGTGCTCGTGCCAAAGAAGGACGGAAAAACTCGAGTGTGTGTTGACTACCGAGATTTGAATAAAGCGAGTCCTAAAGATAACTTTCCTTTACCAAACATCCACATCCTTGTTGATAACTGTGCCAAACATGAGATACAATCGTTTGTGGATTGTTATGCGGGATATCATCAAGTGTTGATGGATGAAGAGGACGCCGAGAAAACTGCTTTTACCACACCTTGGGGGACTTACTGTTACCGAGTCATGCCATTCGGCTTGAAAAATGCGGGAGCAACATACATGAGAGCTATGACTGCCATTTTCCACGACATGATGCATCAGGAAATAGAGGTGTACGTGGACGATGTGATCATCAAATCCAGAACTCAGGGCGATCATGTGCGAGACTTGAGGAAATTCTTTGAGAGGTTGCGGAAGTACGATTTGAAGTTGAATCCAGCCAAATGCGCTTTTGGAGTGCCATCAGGTAAACTTTTGGGTTTCATAGTCAGTAGAAGAGGTATTGAATTAGATCCCACAAAGATAAAATCCATCCGGGATTTACCTCCTCCCAGAACAAAGAAAGATGTAATGAGTCTTCTAGGCCGACTAAACTACATCAGTAGGTTCATCGCTCAGTTGACTTCCACATGTGAACCCATATTCAAGTTGTTGAAGAAAGACGCTGCAATCAAATGGACAACCGAATGTCAAGAAGCTTTCGACAAAATCAAAGAATATTTGTCAAACCCTCCAGTCTTAGTCCCGCCGGAGCCAGGGAGACCTCTTTTCTTGTATTTAACAGTCTTGGAAAACTCTTTTGGTTGCGTCCTCGGACAACGTGATGTGACAGAGAAGAAAGAGCATGCGATTTACTACCTGAGCAAGAAATTCACTAATTATGAGGTCAAGTACACTTTGCTGGAAAGAACGTGTTGTGCTTTAACTTGGGTCGCTCCGAAATTGAGACACTACCTCCAAGCCCATACGACTCACCTCATTACTCGGTTGGATCCTTTGAAGTATATATTCCAAAAACCGATGCCCACCGGAAGATTGGCAAAATGGCAGATCCTGCTCACCGAGTTTGACATAGTCTATGTCACTCGCACAACAATGAAGGCTCAAGCATTGGCAGACCATTTGGTTGAGAACCCGATCGACGAAGTGTATCAACCATTGAATACCTACTTTCCTGATGAAGAGGTAAATACGCCAGAAGTTGTTTCGGAAGACAGTCATGCTTGGAAAATGATTTTCGATGGGGCGGTAAACGCTAAAGGTGTAAGGATTGGGGCAATCTTGATCTCTTCTGCTGGTCAGCATTACCCAGCCACGGCTAGGCTCCGTTTCTTTTGCACGAACAATATGGCTGAGTATGAAGCTTGTATCATGGGCATGAACATGGAAATTGATCAGGGCGTCGAAGATTTGTTGATCATGGGGGATTCAGATCTAATTATCAAACAATCTCAAGGTGAATGGGAAACTCGGGACGTTAAACTCCTCCCTTACCGACATCACGTGAATATTCTTGGCAAGCGATTTGCATCAATAGAGTTTAGGTATATCCTACGATGTCACAATGAGCTAGCTGACGCACTTGCCACTTTAGCTTCAATGCTACCTTATCCGGGCAACGCCCATGTCAATCCCTTAGAAATCCAAATCAGGGAAAACCACGGTTATTGCAATGCAATCGAAGAAGGACCAAGCGTCAAGCCACGGTACTACGATATCAGGAGTTTTTTGAAAACGCAAGAATACCCCGAACATGCTACTGGAGATCAAAAGATGACCATTAGGCGACATGCAGGTCGTTTCTTTTTGAGCGGCGAGGTCATGTATAAAAGAACCCCAGATCTTAACCTCTTAAGGTGTGTTGATGCCGAAGAAGCAGGAAGAATCATGGACGAAGTACACGCAGGAGTATGCGGGCCTCATATGAATGGGTATGTTTTAGCCAAGAAAATCCTTCGAGCAGGTTATTATTGGATGACCATGGAGAAAGATTGTTTCGGTTTTGTCCGAAAATGCCATCAATGTCAGGTACATGGAGATCTAATTCATGCACCTCTAACTGAGCTGCATCCTATGTCAGCGCCGTGGCCATTTGTCGCTTGGGGAATGGATGTCATCGGCCCGATTGAGCCGAAAGCTTCGAATGGGCACCGATTCATACCGGTGGCTATCGATTACTTCACAAAATGGGTCGAAGCCGTCACTCTCAAATTATTCACTAAGAAAGCTGTGGTGGATTTCGTACACTCAAATCTTATCTGTCGTTTTGGTATACCTGCAACTATCATCACAGATAATGCTGCGAATTTGAATAGTCGTTTGATGGAAAAAATATGCGAGCAATTCAAAATAACGCATAGGAACTCCACCCCTTATCGGCCCAAAGCCAATGGTGCCGTGGAAGCAGCGAACAAAAACATTAAGAAGATTTTGAGAAAGACAATTCAAAGTTCTAGACAATGGCATGAACAATTACCGTTCGCCTTACTGGGATACCGTACTACAGTGCGCACATCGGTAGGAGCAACTCCATACCTGCTAGTCTATGGAACCGAGACTGTGATACCGGCAGAGGTAAAAATTCCTTCACTTCGTACGATTGTTGAAGCAGAGATTGAAGATAGCGAGTGGGTTAAGACTCGATTGGAGCAATTAACTTTGATCGATGAAAAGCGAATGGTTGCGGTCTGTCACGGACAACTGTACCAACAAAGAATGGCTCGTGCTTACAACAAGAAAGTACGGCCGAGAAATTTCGAAGTAGGTCAGTTGGTTTTAAGACGCATTCTTCCACATCACCAGGAAGCGAAAGGAAAATTCGCTCCTAATTGGAAGGGACCATACATCATCAGGAAGATACTGCCGAAAGGAGCGTTATACTTGGGAAATATGGAAGGAAAAGATCCTGAAACAACTGTGAATGCAGATGCTGTGAAAAGGTATTATGTCTGAATTTGCTTCGATGATGTCCTTACAAGTCGAAATGATTGAAGGCTTTTATTCCCGCTACCCAAACACTGCCAACCCTTTTGTAAACCCTTTGAGTCGGTTACCTTTCTTTGGCTACCCTCTTTGGAATCCAAATCAAAAAAAAAAAAAACCAAACAAAACAAAGTTCCTGAACTACGTTCTGACTTGATTCCAAAAGGATACATAGGCAACCTCTCCCTGAGGTTCAGTCACACCAAACCAAAAATCCCAGTTTCCCCATAAAATGAAACTGGGGCAAATGATATTGTTGATTCGGTTTAAGATCCGTCAAGATGATTCCAAAGTTGTAATTTTGTCCACAATTCTTGTTACCCAAACCGAGTACAAGTCCTTCAAGATCGATTGGAAGCTGTGAAAACATCATTGTTGCGGTCCGAAGTTTCTGGAAAGAAAAGAAATAAAATGAGAGAGTCTTATTGGTGAAAACCTTCGGGCACCATAAGACGATGGAAGTAGAGAAATACAAAATGAGAGAGCCTGTTGGTAAAAACTCGCAAAGAATGCTATCTGGCGATGGTAAGAAGAGAAATGAGAGAGGTCGATTGGCGAAAACCCGCAAAAGGGCGCTATCAACCGAAAAGGTTGTTTCACCACAAGAGGTCCTGGCATGGCTCCTCAGCTCGGAAACATAGACCCGAAATGGGAGTTTGTGACGATCAAGCATCTAGTCCGAGAAGCATGTCATGTTGGTTAAAGTCAGCATATACCTCAGATAAGTCCTTCTTTTTCCCCGAAAGGGACTCCTCTATCTTCGATACGTTTTTTCATTATTTGTTCATTTTTCTTTGAATCCCTTTCGGTTTGATTTTAATTCTGAAACTATTACAAAGAAAGGCGGCAGGACCGGTTTTACAGGACTCTGCCTGGTAAAGAAGAAAAGAAAAATAGCCTCAGTTGGTGTATTGATACAATCCCCGATTGGATCGTAATGATCGATTGTTCCCAAAGAAACGGATTTTAGAAATGGAAATCAAAGGCTAAGGTCTTAGAAGAGACGGAATAAGGCAGAAGGATAGAACCCACACAGAAAATCCTCATGGAATTCCGGGAATGAATCCGGTCATGTTTGAAAAGAAGTCACCCCAAAGACAATTGGTAGCGAACTTCTCAATGGAAATGGGGAAACGATCAAGCAATGAAGATAATCAAGGCCACAAAGTCAACCACTTTTTCAACTGATAAAATGTTCTTTGTTGAAAGAAGGTCTGTTTAATTATGCAAGAAGAAAGTACAACTTAAAGAAGTGAAGTACGCAAGCATTGAAATGGCTGTGGAACAAGGAAAACACATAAAAAGAGAAGTTTCTTTTTAGAGCTTTATCTTATGCATTTGTTGATGGTTAAAAAGAAAGCCTAAAAGAAGGCCCAAAAGGAAGAATAAAAAAAAAGAGAAGAAAATGAAAACTCCAAAAAAGAGAATCAAATCATATCAGTCCAATATCTGTTTGGACCCCGGTCTGAAAAACCGAGGGTCTTTCCGGCCAGAAAGCCGTGAAACTTTTATCCCCGGTCAGAAAACCGAGGATCTCCCAGTCACAAAACTGCGGAGCCATTTACTTTAACCCCAGCCAAAAAACCGAGGGTTTGACGGCCAAAAAATCGTTAGACATTGTTTGAATTCCGGCCAGAAAGCTGTGAAACTTTTATCCCCGGTCAAAAAACCGAGGATCTCCCAGTCAGAAAACTGTGGAGCCATTTACTTTAGCCCCGGCCAAAAAACCGAGGGTCTAGCGGCCAAAAAACCATTAGACATTGTTTGAATTCTGGCCAAAACGCCGTGAAACTTTTATCCCCGGTCAAAAACCGAGGATCTCCCCAGTCAGAAAACTGCGGAGCCATTTACTTTTACCCTGGCCAAAAAACCGAGGATCTGACGGCCAAAAAACCGTTAGATATTGTTTGAATTCCGGCCGGAAAGCCGTGAAACTTTTATCCCCGGTCAAAAAACCGAGGATCTCCCAGTCAGAAAACTGCGGAGCCATTTATTTTTACCCCGGCCAAAAAACCGAGGATCTGACGGCCAAAAAACCGTTAGATATTGTTTGAATTCCGGCCGGAAAGTACGCAAGCATTGAAATGGCCTTGGAACAAGGAAAACACATAAAAAGGGAAGTTTCTTTTTAGAGCTTTATCTTATGCATTTGTTGATGGTTAAAAAGAAAGCCTAAAAGAAAGGCCAAAAGGAAGAATAAAAGAAAAGAAAATGAAAACTCCAAAAAAGAGAATCAAATCATATCAGACCAATATCTGTTTGGACCCCTGTCAGAAAAACCGAGGGTCTTTCCGGCCAGAAAGCCGTGAAAATTTTATCCCCGATCAAAAAACCGAGGATCTCCTAGTCAGAAAACTGTGGAGCCATTTACTTTAACCCCGGCCAAAAAACCGAGGGTCTGACGGCCAAAAAACCGTTAGACATTATTTGAATTCCGGCCAGAAAGCCGTGAAACTTTTATCCCCGGTCAAAAAACTGAGGATCTCCCAGTCAGAAAACTGTGAAGCCATTTACTTTAGCCCCGGCCAAACAACCGAGGGTCTAACGGCCAAAAATCCGTTAGACATTGTTTGAATTCCAGCCAGAAAGCCGTGAAACTTTTATCCCCGGTCAAAAAATCGAGGATCTCCCAGTCAGAAAACTGTGGAGCCATTTACTTTAGCCCCGGCCAAAAAACCGAGGGTCTGGCGGCCAAAAAACCGTTAGACATTCTTTGAATTCCGGCCAGAAAGCCGTGAAACTTTTATCCCCGATCAGAAAAGCGAGGATCTCCCAGTCAGAAAATTGCGGAGACATTTACTTTAACCCCGACCAAAAAACCGAGGTTCTGGCGGCCAAAAAACGGTTAGAAATTGTTTGAATTTCGGCCAGAAAGCCGTGAAACTTTTATCCCCAGTCAGAAAACCGAGGATCTCCCAGTCAGAAAACTGCGGAGCCATTTACTTTAACCCCGGCCAAAAAACCGAGGGTCTGACGGCCAAAAAACCGTTAGACATTGTTTGAATTCCGGCCAGAAAGCCGTGAAACTTTTATCCCCGGTCAGAAAACCGAGGATCTCCCAGTCAGAAAACTGCGGAGCCATTTGTTTTAACCCCAGCCAAAAACCGAGGGTCTAGTGGCAAAAAACCGTTAGACATTGTTTGAATTCCGGCCAGAAAGCCGCGAAACTCTTCTTCAAAATCCCGGCCAGAAAGCCGTGGAACGTTTATTCGTGAAACCATGATTTTATTACCCAATACCAAAGAGTCTTTTTAATCACTTTCTGTGTCACAACTAACTCACGAAATTTCCTAGCAAAATTGGGGCAGAAAAATTTCGTTCGTTTGTTTATTTTGTTGTCTAAATAGGTTTGACCTCGGGACACAAGGATCGAGATAACCTACAAATGGAACGTCAATCCAGAGTGAAGAAAAGAACCAGAAGAAAAGAACCAAAAGAAAAGAGTTCAAACGTTGGAGTAAACAAAGGCGCGGATTTCTCAGAAGATGATTGAAGTTACAAGCTCCGCCGACTCTGTTTCACTCAATGTTACAGAAATAAACAAGCACGTACAGCTTGTTGAGCATCAAGATTCAGATCGAGGTCTACAGCAAATCGGCTAAGATTCAAGATCAAGTTTTCAAGAGAATCATAGATAGGAATCTTGTAACTCATAGTTTGATAGCATAGCTAGTTCAGCTATAATTTCTCTTTTGGTGTAATAAGGAGGTCAGTAAGCAGTAAGCAGTAAGCAGTAAGCAGCAACAGCAGCAGTAACAGCAAAGTGTCAGTCCACGGTAGTCCCAGCTACCAAAACTTCCGGAACTACATTGACCTGATTCCTGTTTAACCCAGGATATGTAGGAGGCCTCCCGAAGCAAAGGCTCGGTCAAGATCTTTTCGAAATGCTTCACACGGAGTGCTCGAACGGGCAAAAATCGCTCGTATTTGCTCATTATTCTTTGCACGAAAAACTCTTCGTGTTTACGCGCAAAGAGGGGCAGCTGTGAGCACGTGATTTTTACCCTACGTGAGAATTACTCCCATATTCAAAAATAAAATAGTTTTTGCATTGCGTGGGATTTTCCGTAAATTTTGTTCCATGTCTTAATTACTTATTTGTATCCTTTGTCTATGCGTGTCATTGTTGAATTAATTAAAAAAAACACAAAAAATAATAGGACTCAATTTTACAATTAGGAATTAATTAGTTTAGATCTTTTTTGTTTTAATTATTTAGGATTTAAAATGAAGAAAACAAAAGAAATTGAAGCAAAATCGGATTTGGGCCATTTGAGGCCAACCAAACACCAAACCCGCCCAACACCCTTGACCTTACCCGGCCCAAACCGTCTCCCCCCACATTAACTGATCTAGACCGTTGGATTTTTATGATCCAACGGTTGACATTAAAAGGATAATTTTAAACCCCAAAACCCGGTTTCAGTTCCTCATTCACCAAACAAACCCTTATCCTCCTCTCTTAACCTTAGAGACACCCGAAGCCCTAGCCGCCTTCGAGCCACCGTCCGCCGCCTGCCGGAAATCGCCTCACGGCGATTCCGGTAGGCCAATCACCCCCAAATTAACACCATAGCTTCCCCTTCTCCCCCTCTACACGAATCCTTTACCCATCTTGCTCGAATCATTGTCGAACTCTTCAAATATTAGATCGAAAGTTCACCAGAAATTGAGATTCACCCCAAACCACTCCAAATTGACACCACACCACCACCAGACTATCCCCTCCATGAATCCATGGCCCTTTTTGCTCGAATCTAACCGGAAACCATTAAGCCCCAAATCTAGACTTTAAGAACCCTAAAATCCAAATTGGGGCCGCCGGGGTAGATTTAAAGAAATTGGGATTAGAATAGACTTTAATTGAGATGTTTTCAGTTGAAAACATTTCAATTAAAGTCCATTTGATTCCCAAAGTCCAAATTTAAGTCCAAAACCGAGAATTCTTTCCAATGTTGCTGATTTTCGATTTCTTTTGAGGTAATGTTATTTTCCTGTTTATTTCGATTTGTTTTGTGTATTTGTTTAGTTTAACTTGGTTGAATTCTTCTCGATTTTTCGTTTGGCCGTCCCTGTTTCATTTTTTCTTCTCAAAGACCTTTTTTTGGTCAATTACTTTTCTGTGTTGCTTATTTGATTGTGAATGTTGTCGAGTACGTGTTCGCATCGATTAGCGTCGTCGAACAATTAGCTTTGCATTCCCCAGCATTGGCCGAGAGTTTCTTGAATCACTGTTTTTGCGATTGGTTGGTTATCAATTACACATGTCGTAATCGTTTAATTGGATGTTGACGATTAGTTTCGTAGTCTTGTTTGTTATCACTGTTGGATAGAAATTGATCCCATTTATGTCCAAAATCCCCGTTAGACAGAGTTTCGGTTACCTGTGATGTTTGGGTGTAGCTGTTAGTCCATTTAAGTGTTCAGAAAACTAAGTTTTAGAGTGCATTGCACATGGAATGACATGGAATAATTTGTTGAAACTGCTGGACATCAGTATGTTCCAGTGATCTCTTGCCTTTAGGACTTGTTTAATTGTTAAAACCCATACTTAGACAAACTTAGGTGGAATCAGAGAATAACAGGCAAATACTTTTGTTTATAATAAGTTTTAAGTGTTAAAATAGGCTAAAGAGATCTGGAAAACAGATGGGGGGAATGATTAAAGGTTCTTTGTTCTTTATCTATAAAAGGGAGACACTGGCAGAACACAAAACACAGACATACACTCACAGAGAGAGCTTAAGACATTTGAAAATCTGGAAAACACAGAACACATACACAAAGGGAGAATATATTTGCTGGAAAAACAGAAACACAGAGAGATATTCGATAGAGAGGGATTTTTGATTCCAGTGTTCGAAAAAGAACCATATTTGCTTCATTGACTCTTTCTTGATTTCTGATTCACTGTGCATTCTGCCAGTGATTGTTGTTACTACTCTCATATTGATTTTGGGGTTTTTTGTTCACTGCTTCATCAAGTGTCCTGGGTGTTTCATTTGATTGTCGATTTTCTGCTGTTTTGGAACTCCAAATTGTTGCTGATTTTGGTGCTACTCTTTGTTAGTTGCTATCTGCTGCTGCTGACTTACCTCTCCTTCTTCTCACTTTCCAATTCAGGTACACACTCGAATTAGCAGTTGATGTAATCCCAAATAAGATCGGAATGAGTCGACTTTCAGATTGCAAATATGTGTTGATCTGGATATGTATAGTGCAGTTTTGTTTAAGTTGATAAGTAGAGATATGTATGCAACTTGTTTGATTTGAATAACATTACGAATTGTTAATTGGAACCATATTTGGACTATTTGGTTTACTTTACTTTATAATCAACCATGTTGTAGCTTCATGGTGATTAATATTTAGTTAGCTAAAGTTAAATTTGAAACAATGGAGATATATAACTTATGTGATCTAATATGCGGCATCTATGATATTACCTGGTTTTAAGTTTAGTTTTCATTCGCATAGATTCATATAGAACCTTTTTTTAGTAAGTCATCAATGGTTGTTTCGTTGGAGTATATGCAGATTTGGAATGAAGGGTGATTTAGCTTACCTATGTTAGCATTAATGAAACGATCAGGTTAATTGGTGTCTAAACTAAAATCTATTTTCAATTTACAATCGTAAGTTAGTGATTCAAACGTGTTCAGGGAACTTAACTTGCTATAATACTGCAAATAATCGTTTTTGGATCCTTGACCAATTGGTTTAAGGTGAAAATGAAAACATTATATTACCATAGTACACATTCTTAGGCTTTCCCTTTATTTGAGCAGTTTTTGAATTTATCGGATTAAGGATAGTAAACAATCTTACTTTTAATAATAGGATCAAGGTGAATTATTTCTATTCCGCACATTTTGATTAATTTTCCATTAGTTTAAATCTTTTCATTCAATCTCCGGCCATAAGTCAAAGGCTAGGAAATAAGACATCATTTGGTACGATTCTTTAATTGGAAATAATTTTAAGGGATACGCTTTTAAATAAATTGATTTTTTTGGTTTAGTTTTACAATAGTTTTAAATCGACATAGTTTCAAATAAGTAATCCGGATACCTTTTTTTTATTTATTATTTACCTATCTGTCAAAGTCCGAGTCTATATTGTAATTAGTCTTTCTTTTGGTATGGTTTCAAATTAATAGAGCGGTTTTAAAGTTTAATCAGAGCATATAATTTATAAGCATGTATAAAATCAGGAATTTTTTAGCCATTTATAATAATTGAAGCGGCCGTGCTAGAACCACGGGATCTGGGGGTGCCTAACACCTTCCCTCGGGTCAACGGAATTCCTTACTTAGAATTTCTGGTTCGCAGACTTCATTTGGAAAGTCGTAAATTTCCTCGATTCGGGATTTAAATAAATCGATGACTTGGAACACCTTAATTTATTCCAAGTGGCGACTCTGAAATAAATAGAACAATCCTGTTTCGAATATTGTCACTTAAATTGGAAAAACTCCCTCGCACATCTACCCTCCGGGGGTAGGGGCGCGCCAAAAAGAGGTGTGACATCCATCACCCTAAATCTAACAGTCCTTAATTAATACCAACATTACACAAAATTGTCCTAAATACCAAACAAACCCAAAAATATCTTCCTTATTCCTCATACCATGTCGCCGCCGCCCTCCGTCGTCGCCGCTGGCCAGAAATCGTCTCTGCTGGCCACAAATCGTCTCCGCTGATGGCCAGGCTCCAATCTCTCCCAAAATTTCACCTGAAGCTTCCCTTCCCCTCCTCTTTCCAAACCCCATAATATTTTTCCTTGAATGTTAGTCTTTCCTCTCGAATAATCCAAAACAGTGGCGCCGCGTCCGCCGTCCACAACGGCGCCACCGCCAAACAACTCCAACTTTACACTATACATCCTCACCAAGGCCCTCCTCCCAAATCCATAGCTATTTTTGTCCAAATCCTCCTATATTTCCTCGAATTTTAGATCAAAAGGGACCCCAAAACCCTAATTTTTAAACTTTGAGGATTCGTCGGATTTTGGACTGTAATAGTCCTTAATCTTGTGTTTCCATGGGAACACACGATTAAGGATAGATTTCAGTCCAAATTTTACAAGGGTCATTCAAAACCAGTAAGTGTTCTAAATTCATTGATTTTTTTAGTTTAATTCTGTTTAGTTTTGATTTGATTCTTCTTATTGTTTCGTTTATGTTAGTGTTAATTAGGTCAAGCACTTTATTGTTGGTTTAGTTGAATTTTTCTTAGTTTTTGATGTGTTTGATTTTCTTTTAATAGTCATAATTGGTTTGTTTATTAATCTAGGTGTCATTTCAATTTTTAAAAGTTAAGGTTAAGCATGTTCTGAGTTTTGGTTCAAATTTCTATAATTACTTTCCTATTTTTTTTTTTTTGAATTCCTTTAGTATAATTGAGACTGATTTAGTAATTCTTTCCTTTAGCTTAATTTCGACTCTGTCAATTGATCTTATGAGTTTCATTAAGTTTAGTAAATGTGTTCTTGCATTACTTCTGCATGGTTAATTGATTTCTAGGAAGTCTTGTCAGTCATTGTTTGATCTTTTATTATTTTGTGTTAATAGTTCATACATTCTAATTTAATTTTGATTAATTTTAGGTGATTGGTTATAGCTGATAGATTTTGGCAAGGGTTAGTAATTTCAGGGGTAGTTTGGGCATTCAAAATGGGCTAGTTTGTGAAGGCTCTATAATTTCAGAACAAAAATAAGGGTAGTATAGGTATTCCATAGAGAGAAAACAAAGCTAGAATTTCCTAGGTCCTACAAGAAGGGGGCCATAGTGTAATTTTCTGCATTCTTAATGCAGTAATTTTGGCGACAAGCCACAAATTTAGGGATTAAGTATAAATTTTGAAATAAAAAGGGGGAAAAAATGAGTGAAAACTTACAGAATATTCCTGTCCCTTCCTTGCCTATAAAAGGCAGGCCTAGTGCCTTGATAAATAGGTTTTACACCTCTGAAAATTTCCAAACCCTTTCCAACTTATAATTCCCTCACAAAATCCTCTTCTTCAAGTCTAAATCTCAATTTTGAATTTCAAAATCAAAAGAAGTTCAGATCTGAACTCCTATAGTTCTTGGAACCCTCATTTAGATCTTAAAATATGCAGAAAAAAATAAAAACAACATAAAACTTTCAAAAAATCCCCAAAAATACTGCTCCTTAGGTTAATATTGATTTTCAGTCGTTGATTTACATTGTCTAGTTCAATATTTTGTTGCTGAAGTGTTCTGAACATCCCTGGGGTGTTTGTCTAGTGTATTTGGGGTTATATCAAGTCAAATTTGGGTCATTCAAGCTTATTTTTGGTTGCTTACTGGTTTGGCTACTAAAAATCAATTGTTAGGCTGATTGACACTATTTTTTTGGGTTTAAACTGAACTAATTGATGTTATTTACTGTTGCTGCCTAGTTGACCTCAATTTCTTTCCATTTTATTCAAATTTCAAGTACATTGTTGTCTCCCATAATCTGATGTTTCGTTCGATGTATATGCACAATTTTGAAGTCAAAAATGAGGAAGAATTGCTAATCATAATGTGAATTGTCTCTGCATTTCATTACTAGTTCAAAATTGCTTTGTAATTAAGTTGGACAAACCTCAGACTATATACTTTGGACTATTTTTGAAGTTGATTTGGACTGTTATGAAGCTAGGAGTCTATGTTCATTTAGTAGTCTAATATAGTCAATTTAGCAATTTGATTAGATTGAACCTCATCTCTTGGTGGAATCCAATAAGACCGGATATGTATAAAGTTAGGAATAGGATTTTCAATCTTATTACTATTGTATAAATGACTGCTTTCAAACTATATGGATACTTTAAAACTCCAGGTGTTTGTTCAATAATAGTAGCTTCAACACGTTAAACACATTTTCAGCATGTTCAACATTAAATTAGTTTGATTTCAGCATCAAATTGTCATTTTAAATCTATATAATTAAAAGTTGAGTCGAAATTGGTAGCATAAGGTAGTGGTTATATTTGCAAAAATAATGAATGGCTCAAATAATTAAACTAGTCTGTTAAGAGATCCAAACAGAATAACTGCTAAAACTTAGTTTATAATAACCAATTTCCTATATAACTAAACCTTGAGCCAGTTCCTAGAAGCCCAATCCAGGCTCCCCGCCCAAACTACTATTGCCATAGGCCTAGGCCAAATTTGTCAAAGCCCAAAAATACTGAAGGCAAAAATCCTTTAAATTATATTAGGAATTAGGGAATTAATTTGTAAATATAAATTTGGGTTGGGTTCAAATTAGGAGGGTTCCCCCTTTTGTTTGAATTCGTACTTAAAATCGAGGCCCGAATTTATAAATGTAAATTAATTAGGCCCTTTTAGAGACAAACAAAAATAGAAAATTTTAGTTTGCTCTAGGTTGGCCTTTAAATAGTAAAATGAGATGAGCCTCGCTAAATAAAATGCAAAAATTGCGGGGCCCTGCTTAAATGTTCCTATTAAAAATATTTAGAATTCGGGGCGTGTCGTTTAACGAATTTCACGGTCCTCCGCAAAGAAAATAACCTGTTAGTCGCTTTAGGCACGTTCTTAGTAATTTTACCTTCTTAAATATGGGTGTGCATTTCATGCAAACCAAATTCAAATCCAAAAATATTGAATAAGAATGTGTCGAGGATCCGGGTGTATTTCATGTGACGTGATCCAAAAATACGTTTTTTAAATGACATTCACTTTTCTTAAAAATTTACCAAAAGGCGGTAAATAATCTTAAAATTGCACTATAGGTTGGAACATGTAAGAAAAATTCAGATTCTATCCATTTATAATAATTTAAGCGACTGTGCTAGAACCACGGGATTCAGGGGTGCCTAACACCTTCCCTCGAGTCAACAGAATTCCTTATTCAGAATTTTTAGTTTGCATACTCCAATTGGGAAGTCGAAATTTTCTTCAATTTGGGATTTAAGTTAAACCGGAAATATGGGACACCAAAAGCCAATCCTATCCCAAGTGGCGACTCTAAAAAAATAAATAATCTTATTTCAAATAATATCACTTTAAATGGAAAAACTCCCTTATACACTACCATTTTGGGGTGGGTGTATAAAAAAAGAGGTGTGACAGCTCTGGCGACTCTGCTGGGGATACGAACCCAAAAATTTGATTCAGGGTTCAAGAATTTGAGCTTAGTATAATTGTTATATTTGGTTTTATCTGATTTTTCTGCATGTTTCATGCTATATGTGCTAAATATTTTACCGCTTTGATATTTGTTGAAATTGTATATATAGAAACTTTCGCGAATCCCTTCCTCTTTCTGAGTCATCTACATCATGGAGAAGGGTGCACTTCATGTAGCTTCTCTACTGTTTAGAGTCTTTCCCAATTTAGAACGAGGTTTGGATAAGTTTTTAAGCTGGTGGAGCTTCTGTATCCCCAGTACGCTGCCTCCCCATCGGCTAGGTCTAGACCAATAAACCTAGGGTTTAAACCTAGAAGAATAAAAGCTCATACCGGATCCCTAGCAGGACATTTGTTTTCATCATGTTTATTTGACTTAGCGGACTCAACACAGGGGTTGGGTCGATCTAAACATAGGGGTTGGGTCCATCTAGGACAGGTGACCTGAAATGAATTGACCATCCTGATGCATCTTACGTGCTACTTGTGCATTTATTTGTTCAGATTTTCATGTTGACCGACTTGTCTAAAATGAGTGAAAATTGAGAAAAATAAGCAGTGTTAGGACTAAGTGAGGATGACAATTTGTTTTAAAAACCCCAATGCCCAAATAGTACCGAAATGCTGCCGGATTTTTGATAAAAAATAAAAAGAAACAGAGAAAAATATTTGAAAAAGTAGAAAAAAAATTGTTGTTCAAAATAGTTTTGACTTTGGCAAGGCTTCCCGAACTATGTTGGTTTGATTCTCACCGGATGTAAGATACGTAGGCAACCCTCATCGGGTCCAACCTCCCTTTTGCAAAAATAGCCCAAAAATATCAAAATTTTAATTTTTGTGATAAATAAGTCGGGTGATGCTATTCTTGTTTAAAATAAGCCAAATGTCCCCAAAAGGACGCCGGGAGGCTATTTTTGTAAGAACAGCCACCTTGAGTCATTTTTAAATGGTTTGCGGGCACAACCTTAAAGTATTCCTCCCAGAAGTGCTGAAAGGCCATATTTGCAATACCAAGTCCTTATTTTCTAAATAAAGAATCTTTTCAAAAAACAACCATTTTTTTCAAAATAAATCATTAAAATACCCTTTTAAATAATATGCAGGATGATTTCAAGTAACATCGAAACCTTCTCAGTCCTGAGTGAGATCCCCTTGAAACTCCATATGTGGTGGCATGATCCGGGAAAAGGAAGCAGAGATACTGTGGTCAAAAGTTTAGGCGGTCTAGTTGATTTATTGAACATCATATCGAAGAAGGATATCATTCAGGCATTAATACCATTTTGGGACCCGACCCGTAATGTATTTCGGTTTTCAGATTTTAAACTCACACCCACATTAGAAGAGATTGCAGGATACGCGGGTCTCAACGGGAACCTCCGAGGTAGATACCCATTGGCCCCACGACCGGTAACCCTTCATAGGTTCTTGTATTTTTTGAACATCAGCCAGGATATTCAAGACTGGCATCTAGTGGAGGGTGTTGTACATTGCATTTCTTGTATCACCTGTATGGTAACCCAAAAGGTTTCTAGGAACCCAACACCGGCTTGACACATGTCGGCAATAAAGACAATTGGGAAGCCTGACGAGGATTAGCCTTCATGGTAGCCTTTCTGGGAGTGGTGGTTTGTCTGGGAAAAGATAGTCATATAGACCTCGGCCTGGTAGGGATGTCAGATGTTGCCATGAAAGAACCTACTAGCACAATGGTTCCCTTGATTGTAGCAGAAATGTACCGAGCTTTAACCAAATGTCGGGAAGGTGTGAAATTCTTTCAAGGTTGAAATTTGCTCTAACAGTTGTGGATACAGGAATACCTATGTTACCGCAAAGGCTATATGAATTACGATTTAACCAGGTTGAGTTGTATTGCAGAATTCGGGACCCGGGTGATAGGTATTGATTTCCCTGAAGGTACTGACGTCTGGTCGTCATGTTTAAGATTCCTGACTACAGATAAAGTTGAATGGGATTATGGGGGGCTTCCTACTACTGATGTTATATACACATCATCAAAGGTCTCTTATATTCTTCTAATGGGTATTCACAGTATACAACTATGTGCTCCTTACCGAGTTTTGCGACAACTTGGAAGATTCCAGACAGTACACAATAATGAAGACCTGAGTGGGTAAGTCATTGAGTTAGGCCCTAAGGCTACATTCCCTGAAGGCAGAATCCAGAATATATGGAATGAGTGCCTATTAATCGAGCCTAAAACCATAGTACAGGACCAAGCTAGAGGCGAGGTAGATCCCAAATATTTCACGTAATTTGGAAAAAGGTTTCAAATCTCTGATAGACCCGCTAAAAGGTCACACGTGCAACAATTCACCGATGCGGCCCAGGTACAATAGGATTGTCAAGCCAAGGAAAGGGAGTACTAAGCTAGAATAGGACAGTTGGAACAACAGGTCCGGGATGTCCAATTCGACAAAAGTGTACAGACTGCAGTCGATAAAGGTGATAAAAAGAAGTTAGCTTAGGAGAATGAGGCACTCAAAGCCCAAATTCAGCAAATGAAAATAGATTCCAGGAACCAAGAAAGAAGTCTATCTGATGAAAGGTTGATTAATGGGCTGAAGAAACAAGTCTTGGACCACCAGGAGGAATTAGAACAATCCGAGGGAAACGTGGCAAGACTTCGGGCACAATGGGCCAAGAAGACTGAGGAAAGGGCCCAATTTGTGCAACAAATGAAGAGGAATTACGAGGGAGCCATTGCCAACATGAAAAGAAAAATGAATACTCTGGAAGAAAAGGTAGCCCGGCGGGACAAAGAATTCCAAGCCGAGAGGGACTAGTTGTATGGGTTAATTGCCGAGATGGAAAAGGAAATAAAATTGCTACAAGACCTTCACTTCCAGGACTCTCAGGTGCTAGAGGCTCGTACCCAATAAATAAGTCGACTCCTCCAAGAAAAGGGACGAATCAGGGAAATGATTCGAAGCATTGCAAACTATATTGTCATGAAGTGTCAGGCCGGTGAACGGGTGGGTCGTGCCACCTTCTTTGCCTCGGTGATGATATTTGTACGCCAACTCATTAATGATTTAGATAAGTTGCAATGGGGTCTTGCACGTAGGCCCGCGGTGATGCCGAGTGATGCCCCACAGGCCCCAAGATTTGAAGCTTTGATGTATTCTTAGTTAATTGAGTCAGTATTTTGAAAAATAGTCTTGTAGCTCTTGTAATCGTAGTTGTTATAAATGAAAAATGAAAAATTCCCAAAAATTGTTTTCTTATTTTTGCATTTATTTGCAAGAACTATGCCTGGTCTGATTAATGCGGGGCCATGATACGTAGGCAATCTACATAAGATTCGACCGTAATCCTAAGAAAAAGAGAAATAAATCAAAGGAAAAACAAGAGAGAAAAGAAACACAAAGGAAGGAAATAAGGTGTTGAGATAAAAAACCATGGCCAAAGAAAAGAAAAAGCAGAAAATGAAAAAGAGGGAAAAGAAAATGAGAGAAAACAAAACAAAAAGAGAAAGAAAAGAGAAAGAAAAGAGAAAAGGAACAAGAGAAAAATCCGGGATGACGTATGAAACCGTGGCGAACATGTAGATATTCATAGGTGCATCACACTCCAATGTGCAGTCACCTATCTGTTAATTGTTTCACACTAACCGTTGTTGCTGTCAATTCCAACTGAGCTTTTAGAAATAGTGGTTGGTTTGTGGTAAGATGACTTGATAATAGGTGAATTTGACTATAATTATACCCTAAATAATCATGATTTATTGTTGAATTGATATTGTTTATGATGACAAATGCTTTTATTAGTATTTTTTTGGTGTGTTATAGGTACACATGAGCCATTGGAGACTAAAAGAGCCATTTTGGAGTCATAAGATGGTAAAAAGTCCAAGTGTAGAGCAAGAGTGAAGTTGGCATTAAAAAATAGGATGAAGAACCCGAGATACTGTTCATCCGCGGTCCATCCGCGACCACGGATGAACCGCAGAAAAAGAGGCTCGCGGAACCTCACAGACTTCAGAGGACTTGATTTCTCGCGGTCCATCCGTGACCGCGGACGGACTGCGGATGTTGCCGAATTTTTGAAGGCCAAACTTGTAAAAACTCAATTTTTGTAACCTAAACGCTCTAAATAAGTATAGTTATCGCCCAAGAGAGGACCGTATTGTATTATTCACTACTTTTGCAAGTAAATTAGTAAGAGAGAGCTCTCTCAACATCTTTCTTTCTTTTACATTGAATTGTTGATTATGAATTCAATTATAATTCTTGTTTCTTTGATTATGAGTAGCTAATTCCTTATCTAAGGTTTTGATGGAACCTATTGAGTGATGAACTTCTCGTTTATGTGATTACAAATTGTTAGCTAGATTTCTATTTGTTCAACTTCATTCTTGTTGTAGTTAATTGGTAGGATCCTCAATTAGTTGTGCCTATTTAGTATGCATAACTTGGAAAAGAGTGCATAGTTAGATATATTGTTGAACAACACCACACCTAGGTTATTGGAGGAATCTATAATTTTAGGCGTAAAAGTGGGATTAGGAATAACGAAGCCTTGGGTGCAATCTAAAGTGAACTATTCAAATTAAAGCTAGCTAAGGTAGCTCAGAAGAGTGCACTAGTAAATTATTGTAGTTGCTCGGGAGAGAATTATAGTAAAAATAGCGTTCATGATTGATAGAATAATATTAACAATTTGTATGAGCATAAACAGAAGGGACTCCATCAATAAGGGAAATCAATACCTTAGTCTTTCTCTTCATTCTTTACATCTTATTTAAATCTTTCATTTTAGTCTTTAATTCTTGCAAAAGTTAGTTAGTAGAAAATATTCCACAAAAATACATTCAAATTTTGGGAAGCTACTTCAGAAGTGTTCTTGGGTTGTGAAAGTTGCAGTTGGTAGGTTAATTCCCTGTGGGATCAACGCTGGACTTAATTCACCAGATTATATTGACTACAACCGTTGTTTGGACGTGAATCAATTTTGGCGCCGTTGCTCGGGGAATTAACGGAATTATCAATTGCCATTGACAGAACTACAAGATTCTTGTGTAGTCGGGTTCTTTCTACACTTTACATTGAAATTTTTGACGGTTGTTGAATTGGGTACTCAGGTACATGCCTAGAAAATGTGCAAGGATTGGAGAACTAATTGAAGGACTCTCAGACCCAGAGCAAACTTTCCGGGCACGTAACAGGGCAATCAAACAAATTCAGCAATCTTAACAACCAATCAAACTAGATTTCGATATGGGAGACATGAACGACCCAAACCAGCAATCTGGGTTGAACGCACAGGAGGTGTAGGAAGGTGCACTATATGACTGGGCACAACCAACATCGGATAATTTGGCAACTTCCATTATTGTGCCAGCGATTCAAGCTGAGTCTTTCCAGATTACTAACAACATGCTACACTTGTTTCAAAACAAGGGATTATTCTCTGGAACTCAAGTTGAAGATCCACAATAGCACCTGAAGAACTTTCTCTGTATATGCAAGACACATAGGCAACCAAATGTGACACCGGAAGCTATCAGACTATTGCTATTTCCGTTCTCAGTTACAGGGGCTGCGCAGGTATGGCTAAACTCACTCCCCACAAATTCCATTGCAACTTGGGATGAGTTGGTCAAGCAATTCCACAACAAGTTTCATCCACCTAACAAGACATCCAACAAATTGATGAGATTGTGAGCTTCAAGCAGAAACCAGTTGAGACATTACATGAAACTTGGGGCAGATTCAAAGGTATGCTTGTTATGTGTCCTCACCATGGGGTTCCTGAGCAAATGTTGGGTAAAAGTTTCTATATGGGGCTTTCAGACAGTATAAAGAATATAGTAGATATTTCAGCAGGTGGGGCTTTTCTGAGCAAGACTTGGAGAGAAGGCCAGAATTTGCTTGACAAGATGGCTCAAAACTCCGGGTGGACGACCAGGAATTATCCTATCACTCTAGTGGTACACTCTGCACCTCTGAATCCATCCAACACTATGGAGGAGAACATGGAAACCTTATTGACACAAATGAACATCCTAACAAAGAAGGTGGAAGAATCTGGGGTCAAGCAGCAGGTTCACATTGTAGACACTACCAATGGTGGTTTATGCACATCTTGCATTAGCCAACCCATAGGTAATCCATGGGCTGCAGACCAAGAACATCATCAACAACATGAAGACATGAATTATGCGGCTAATTATGGAGGGCAGCGACAGGGTAACCAGAGTTGGCGTTAGCAGGCTGTCACGACCCCAAATCCGCCTCAGCCACAGTATAATGCAGCAGGTATGAGGCCACCAAACAACATGGCTCCATATCCTAGACCTCAGAATTTCAACAATCAGTAGCAGGGGTATCATCCACCTCTACCACATCATGGGGGTAGACATGACAATGGGTTCACAAGGTTTGAAGCTATGATGTAGCAGGTAATTCGGTCACATGCAAAAACTAATGAGAGGATAGATGCAGATGATACAACTATTAATAATATTGAAGTATAGGTGGGCCAGATTGCTATGTCACTTAACAATCATCCTCAAGGGACATTGCCTACCGATACACAAACAAACCCAAAGGATCAAATCACAAAGAAGCTGATGGCAGTTAATCTAAGAAATGGAAGAGATCTTGATGCTGAGCAGGAAAGAGAGAGAAGCAATTTGCAGGCTGATACACTCAGTCCTGTACCCATTGAACTCGAGGAGTCCATCGGGTTGACAAAAGTTACAATCCAGCCAGTAGTTAAAAATAAAGATGTGCAGCAGGGAACGGAGAAAGTAGCTGAATAGGTAGAGCAGACGGTTGATGAGTAGGTGATAGAGAAAGAAAAGTCCCAAGTGATTGGTAAGAAGAGGCCTCCAGCACCATTACCCCAAAGGTTGGCCTAGCACCAGAAAGAATAGCAATACAAAAAGGTTCTTTGATATGCTCAAGCAAATCCAGGCGAACATTCCTTTAATTGAAGCTTTGAAAGAAATGCTTGGGTATGCTAAGATGATGAAAGAATTGATGTCGCGTAAATTTGATTTCCGAGACTTGGCCACCGTGACTCTTACTCAGACTTGTAGTGTAGTGGTTTCTAGACCCATTGCTGAGAAGTTATCTGACACAGGTAGCTTCACCATTCCATGCACTATAGGAAACTTTGCCTTTGCAAAGGCATTGTGTGATTTGGGGACAAGCATAAATATTATGCCCTTGGTAATTTATAAGAGGCTGGGCATCGGGAGAGCCATGCCTACTTCCATGTTATTGCAGCTTGCTGACAGGATGGTGAACCGTCCATTTGGTATATTGGATGATGTGCTCATCCAGGTGGGGAAGTTTGGGTTTCCCGCCGATTTTGTTATTCTTGACTGTAAGGTGGACGAGAAAATTCCTATAATCTTAGGAAGACCATTCCTATCCACAGGGAGAGCATTGATTGATTGTGAGACTGGGGAACTCAAGATGAGGTTGAATGATGAGGAAATCATATTCAATGTGCAAAACTCCATGAGGCGCCCTAGTAAGTTCGCGAATTGCTCTCTTATTGATGCGGTGGATGTGATAGTGGAGACCGATGATATAGAATTCACTGCTGAAGATCCATTTCAGGCATGCCTGATGAACTTGGAAGAGGCAAACGGTGAAAGCCTGGCGGAGTGGGTGCTATCTTTGGAAGGTAAGGGGTTTTGGGATAGAGAGTTGGAGTTTGAACCTCGACATTTAGAAAAAAAAAAGAGACCCCTCGAGCAAAACCATCCATAGAAGAGCCACCAAAGCTGGAGCTTAAACTACTACCATCTCATCTCAGGTATGCATTTCTAGGCCCTAACTCCACTTTACCTGTTATTATCTCATCTGGTTTGCTAGATGTGCAGGCTCAAAAGCTTATATAGGTACTAAAAGAATGCAAAACTACCATTGGGTGGACCATGGCAGACATAAAGGGGATCAGCCCCGCGTACTGCATGCATAAGATTCTCCTGGAAGAGGGGCACAAACCTTCCAGGGAACATCAAAGAAGGTTGAACCCAAACATGAAGGAAGTGGTGAAGAAAGAGGTAATAAAGTGGCTAGACGCGGGAATTATTTTCCCAATCTCTGATAGTAGTTGGGTTAGCCCAGTTCAATGTGTGCCAAAGAAAGTTGGCATGACGTTGGTGAAAAATGAGAACAACAAATTGATCTTAACAAGAACCATCACCGGATGGAGAAAATGCATGGACTATAGGAAGATGAATCTAGCCACCCGCAAGGACCACTTCCCACTTCCCTTCATTGATCAAATGCTTGACAGGTTGGTAGGGAGGTCACACTTTTGCTTATAGATGGGTACTCGGGGTACAACCAAATTTCCATAGCCCCCGAGGATAGAGAGAAGACCTCCTTTACATGCCCATATGGCATTTTTGCGTTTAGGAGGATGCCATTCGGACTATGCAATGCACCTGCCACATTCCAAAGGTGCATGATGGCTATATTCACCGACATGGTGGAAGATATTGTGGAGGTGTTCATGGATGATTTCTCAGTGGTAGGGAATTCATTCGATGAATGCCTTGTCAATCTGACAAGAGTGCTGAAACGGTGCATGGAGACAAACTTAGTGCTAAACCGGGAGAAGTGCCATTTATGGTACAAGAAGGTATAGTATTGGGGCACTGGGTTTCGAGCAAAGGTATTAAGGTAGACCGAGCTAAAGTAGATGTCATTGCAAAGTTGCCTCCACCAACATCCATCAAGGCCATTAGAAGCTTTCTTGGATATGTCGGTTTTTACCGGAGGTTCATTAAAGACTTCTCCAAAATCTCAAACCCTCTCTGTAAGTTACTTGTAAAAGATCACCCCTTTTTATTTTCCGATGAGTGTAGGATTGCATTTGAGGAGCTGAAGAAGAGGTTGGTCACAACACCCATCATTATTGCCCCCAACTGGGAGCTACCTTTTGAGCTGATGCGCGATGCAAGTGATTACGCAGTGGGGGCAGCGCTTGGCCAAAGAAAAGGCAAGCTGATGCATCCAATCTACTATGCTAGTAGAACATTGAGTGGAGAACAACTGAAATACACAATGACGGAAAAGGAGATGCTGGCGGTAGTGTTCGCATTTGACAAATTTAGGTCCTATCTCATACAATCTAAGGTAATAGTATACACTGACCATGCAGAATTAAGGTACCTAATTGATAAAAAGGACTCTAAGCCGCGCCTAATTCGTTGGGTGCTGCTTCTACAAGAGTTCGACCTTGAAATACGTGATTGGAAGGGCACTGAAAATCAAGTTGCTGACAATTTGTCACGACTTGAAGGAGCTGAAATTGTCAAAGAGAGTGGAGAAATTATGGAAACCTTTCCAGACGAGCAGCTGCTCACTACCACTCTACTTGAAGCGCCATGGTATGCAGATTATGCAAATTACCTGGCTAGTGGTATTGTTCTTCATGACCTATCATCGGTCCAGAGGAAAATATTTCTTTGTGAAAGCTAGCTTTATTATTGGGATGAACCCTATTTGTTTAGGATATGCCTCGATAACATGATCTGGAGATGCATCCCCGAGATCGAACAATCTTTTGTTTTGCAGGCGTGTCATACTTTTGCATATGGTGGCTACTTTGGAGGAGTGCGAATAGCTGCCAAGATACTTGAGGCTGATTTCTACTGGCCAATGGTGTTTAAAGATGCACACTTGTGGGTGAAAGGATGCAATGAATGTCAACGCACAGAGAATATTTCCTGGCATCATGAGATGCCGATGAACCCAATTCAACAAGTGGAAGTGTTGGACGTCTGGGGAATAGACTTCATGGGTCCCTTTGTCAGCTCATACGGCAATAAGTACATCCTTGTTGTGGTAGACTATGTATCCAAATGGGTGGAAACGGTAGCATTACCCACCAATGATGCTAAGGTGGTGGTGGGATTTCTGAAGAAGAACATTTTCACTTGTTTCGGGACTCCAAGGGCAATCATTAGTGATGAGGGTAGGCATTTTGCCAATCGGGCATTCGGAAAATTATTGGCCAAATATGATGTGAAACACCGGGTGGCTACTCCATATCACCCGCAGACCAGTGGGCAAGTTGAGGTCTCCAACAGGGAGATAAAGAGTGTGTTGACAAAAACAGTGAACGCCACGAGGATCGACTGATCCAGGAAGCTCAATGATGCATTATGGGCATATAGGACAGCATTCAAGACACCAATCGACATGTCACCATACAAATTGGTGTTTGGGAAAGCTTGTCATCTACCTGTGGAACTAGAGCACAAAGCATGGTGTGCACTAAAATAATTAAATCTCAGTTGGGATGAAGCGGGAAAATGTAGAGTCACCGGGTTGCATGAGATAGAAAAATTCCGGTATCTAGCCTTCGAAAGCACAAGACTATACAAAGAAATGATTAAGCGGCTTCATGACCAGAATATCATAGAGCATAACTTCAAATCCAGGGACAAGGTGCTTCTATATAACTCAAGATTACGGTTGTTCCCGGACAAATTAAAATCAAGGCGGTCAGGCCCTTTACGGGTAATTGAGGCATAACAATCGGGCGTTGTGGAAATCCAAACTATTGATGGCTCACGCACATTCAAAGTAAATGGACAGGGGTTGAAACTATATGTTGGCATGGATGACAACGAGGAGAAGGTGGAACTACGGTTAGAGGAACCTCAAAGGTCTAGCGAGCCTTGAAATACGCTAAGCTGAGTCGTGCCACGACGTTAAATCAGGTGCTACATGGGAGGCAACCCACGAATGCATTGTAAGTGTAACCATTATAGTTAATCTATACAAAAAAAAATATTCTGCTGCTGCCAGGCGAAAAAAATCAGAGAGGCTGAATTTTCGCGGTTCATCTGCGGTCGCGGACGGACTGCGAAAAAACAGCCCCTCTGATTCTCACCTTTCGCGGTCCATCCGCGACCGCGGACGAACTGCAGATGACCGTGGTCAGTTCTGCCCAACGCGGAAACAAAAAAATGTAACGATCATTAACCCCCCTCCCCTTTTTATTACCCTAAAGATTCACCCCCCCCCCCACAATACACAACCAACCGCCCTTTTTCCCCAACCCCTCTCTCTCTCTCTCTCTAAAATCAAACTTTCTCTCCTCCTTCTCTCTACACTTTCTCTTCCAATCTTCTCCAAACATCCTTCTTCACCATTTTTCTTTATCATCTCCACCTTCTTCACTTCCCATCTTCTACTAGTAAGTTTTTCTTCTTCTATCTTTCCTTTTTTAGTTTTTCTCCTTAATTTTTGTAGAACTAATTAGTTTAGATAGTTTTTTTAACACACTTTAATGGTAGACATTATATAATATCTTGCTAGTAGCTAGTAGACTCTATAAAAATTAATTTTTGTTGTAGTGTATTATTAGTATGAATGTTGTTGTGGGATGTTGGTATATTTGGTATTGTTGGGTCTCCAATGTATTTAATTGTGTTACTTATGTTGTTTTGGAGACTCAATGTGATGGTTGATTTATTTGGTGATTGGGTTGGCCAAAGTTGGCAAAATTATGTTGTAGTATTTGGGTGTTGTGACAAGAGGGGTTGCTCTGATGGTAAGCAACCCCCACTTCCAACCGAGAGGTTGTGAGTTCGAGTCTCCCCAAGAGCAAGGTGGGTAGTTCTTGGAGGGAAGGATGCCGGGGGTCTATTTGGAAACAGACTCTCTACCTTAGGGTAGGGGTAAGGTCTGCGTACACACTACCCTCCCCAGACCCCACTAAGTGGGATTATACTGGGTTGTTGTTGTTGTTGTTGTTGTTGTTGTATTTGGGTGTTGTATTTTTGGGGGAGATATTGCCCAAGTTTGTGGTTATTTGTTATTGTGTATAATTGGAGATGGTGTATGTTTAATTGGGTCATGTTGGAATGCCACAAGAAATAAGTGTGGGGTGCATTAGGTAACTTGGTGAAATTGTTAGATATTTGGTTAGTAGTAGGAGTTATGGGATGATAGCACTAAAGGAAATATTGTTGTAGTCCACGGATGGTGAAGTCTGCGTAGCCAACCGATGTACTAACGTGATGGAAATTTTTGGTTGTTTCTCTATTGTGCATGATTATGGCTCCTAAAATATCAAGGAACGTAGCAAGCTCGTCTAGGCAACTGACCTATGACAAGTCTCGATCCACAGGCGAGGAAGCGGAAGCAGACTTTCATGCCAAGGCTACTAAAGCTTGGCTGCAGGAGATTGAAATCGACAGGATAGCTATTCAGGTTGAAAAGCCTGATATGTACGAGGAGATCTGACGTAGAGAGATGGAGTTCCTGTTTGATGAACTGGCCCTTGTGAATAAAATGCTAGTTAGGGAGTTCTATGCGAACGCACCCTACGGAATGGCCAGAGAAGTCTTCGTCCGAGGTAAGTATGTTTGGGCTCATGTACAAACTATTAGGCAAGCTCTTACATTGCTCACTTTTACTGGTGACGTGGACTTTTACCACGATAGTCCCGGTGTCACTTGGGACACCTTGATTGCGGCCTTATGTGTTGATGGTCACCCAGTCTGGATAAGAAACAACACACTGCATTCTAACAGCTTCACCCATATTGCTAAGTGCTGGTTCACAATTATATGTAACCGGTTTCTGCCCTCAAGCAACACAACTGATGTGAAATTTAATAGGGCATTGCAGACATAGTGCTTTGTCACCCAGCGGGACGTTGACATTGCCCGCTTGATAAGTGACGAGATGGTGTTGAGGGGACCCCTCAAATTCAAGGGTTTCTACTACCCGTCTCTTGTCACTACTCTGTGCCTCGGCCACCGGACGCCGGTACTACCAACGGATGGTGATCTTCCTCTAAAGGATCCATTCAAAACCTCTCACATCCGGGTGGGTCGAGGCAATGACCCAATTGATCTAGATGCTGAGGATGACCCTGTGCCGGTTGTCCAGTCCCGCAATTCCACGAACTCTGCCGGACCTTCTAGGCATGCTCATTATGGAGCGGGCATATCTCGGTCCGAGTATACTAGACCTATGCTTAGGTCTATTGAGGAGGAGGTTGCAGATTTACGCACTCAGTGGATGGTTTACACACGCGCATGGATGCGACGTCACAAAGACAAGCTCGAACAGAAAATAGGTTCATGGCATGGTTTTGAGCACTGGGTCAAGCGTGTAATGTCGACCCTACCACCGTCTCTGACTCTGAGTAAGTCACAGGTAAGTTTTCTCACCCTTATAAGCTATACTTGTATTATTATGCCATGAGGACATGACATGATTTTAAGTGTGGGGTGGGAAACTTATTTTGTATATGTTGTACATAGTAGTTGTAGTTGTAAATCATATTAGCTGGCTTGGCCCGATGATGGACACTTGGCGATGGGTTTCTTAAGGGTCTAAGTAGGAATAAAAACACAAATAAATCAAAAAAAAATTGAAAAACCCAAAAATATGAGTAGAAGACTCTTCCTGATGACGGACTATTTCGACAAGTACTCTTGAGGGAAGTAGTCCACGTAGGAATTTTTCTTTCTTTTATTTTCTTTTTCTAGGTAGTGTATCACCTCCCCCTTGGTTTTTCTTTTGACCACGGTTCTTTTCCAAGGGTTTTTATTGAACCGGGTTAGGTAGATTTTTCTTTTTAGGATTAGAGGGCAAAGGTTAACATGTAACCCCAAGTATGCACATTAGCAAAACTTAATTGAACTTGAGAATGTATTATCTAAGCTTGACTGTAGATTCTAGGATATGCCTTAAATTGCACAATACAGCTTGCTTGAACATTGATAGGACTTTGTAGATGAACCTGATTCTAAATGAGTTGCATGCTACGTGTGTGTGAGATTTTACTTACATTATATGTTTTACATGATACCTAGAACTTGCCCTGTGTGTTTGCAAAGCGAAATAGAAGTTGTTTGGTTGTAGAGATGATATAGGCATTTCTTTGTATAACCCCATAAATCAATAAGACATGAATTAACCTGTACATAATATCCTAGTTAACCCCTTTAAGCTTAAAGCCTATTCTTTGATAACCCTTGAATGTTCATGAAAAAAAAATCGAAATCATATATTGTTCTACTTTACCTCCTAGAAGCACTTGTGTTGTAATGAATATGCAAAAGTCTAAGTGTGGGGTGAAGGGAAGTTGAAAAAAAGGAAAATCAAGAATGAATGGTAGAAAATGGTGAACTGGCAAAATAATGTAAATGTGTTGCAAAGCAATGATGAAAAAAACATTAATGTATATATGTAAAATAGAAAGGCCAGTTACACCAACAAAAGAAAATTGGGGATTAAAATCAAATAAAGGTGAAGGAATGTTTATGGGAGACATAAGGAAGAAAACAAAAAAAGGGATGTTGTGAAAAAGAAAGAAAGTGCTTAGGGAGGTTAGCCACTATAACCAAAAGTATCCTACCCGTCCCGTAGCCAACATTACAACCCTTAAAGACCTCTTGATCTATGATTGAATAACTCGATTAGTGGAGTATTACACTAGGGGCAAGCCTATGGTGTGTCTGTATGCATATGAATGTTCTTTGTTGAGAGTGAGTGAATTTTTCCTATATCTATAAGTTCCATGTTCTAAATTGTTTATGTGTGGGAACTTCTCTCAATAAATTATGTGATGGCATGTAACTCAAGAAGGAAAAGGTAAATTTGCAAGTCTGTGATAATAATTAGAGTAAGCAATAATGTGCTGGCATGTGAGTTTACGGTTAGGTAACGGTTGTGCATGTCTTAGGTTAATCATGAAAAATAGCTTTTGTGACATATTTGGGGGGGGGGGGACATTAATAAAAATTGGCCTAAAGTGTGATTAAGGTTGCTCGAGGACGAGCAAAGGTTTAAGTGTGCGGTATTGATAATAGGTGAATTTGACTATAATTATACCCTAAATAATCATGCTTTATTGTTGAATTGATATTGTTTATGATGATAAAATACTTTTATTAGTGTTTTTTGGTGTGTTATAGGTACACATGACCCTTGGAGACTAAAAGAGCCATTTTGGAGTCATAAGATAGTAAAAAGGCCAAGTGTAGAGCAAGAGTGAAGTTGGCATTAAAAATAGGATGAAGAACCCGAGATACTATTCATCCGCAGTCCATCCGCGACCGCGGATGAACCGCGGAAAAAGAGGCTCGCGGAACCTCACAGACTTCAGAGGACTTGATTTCTCGCGGTCCATCCGCGACCGCGGACGGACCGCGGACGTTGCCGAATTTCTGAAGGCCAAACTTGTAAAAACTCAATTTTTGTAACCTAAACCCTCTATATAAGTGTAGATTTCGCCCAAGAGAGGCAAGTATTATATTATTCATTACTTTTGCAAGTAAATTAGTAAGAGAGAACTCTCTCAACATCTTTCTTTCTTTTACATTGAATCTTTGATTATGAATTCAATTATTATTCTTGTTTCTTTGATTATAAGTAGCTAATTCCTTATCTAAGGTTTTGATGGAACCTATTGAGTGATGAACTTCTCATTTATGTGATTAAAAATTGTTAACTAAATTTCTATTTGTTCAACTTCGTTCCTGTTGTAGTTAATTGGTAGGATCCCCAGTTAGCTGTGCCTTTTTAGTGTGCATAACTTCGAAAAGAGTACATATTTAGGTATATTTTTGAACAACACCACACCTAGGTTATTGGAGGAATCTATAATTTTTGGCGTAAAGGTGGGATTAGGAATAACGAAGCCTTGGGTGCAATCTAAAGTGAACTATTCAAATTAAAGCTAGCTAGGGGAGCTTGGGAGAGCGCACTAGTAAATTATTGTAGTTGCTCGGGAGAGAATTACGGTAAAAATAGCGTTCATGATTGATAGAATAATATTAACAATTTGTATTAGCATAAACAGAAGGGGAATCAATAGGGGAAACCAATACCTTAATCTTTCTTTTCATTCTTTACATCTTATTCAATTCTTTCCTTTTAGTCTTTAATTCTTGCAAAAGTTAGTTAGTAGTCCACAAAAATATATTCAAATTTTGGGAAGCTGCTTCAGAAGTGTTATTGGGTGTGAAAGTTGCAGTTGGTAGGTTAATTCCCTGTGGGATCGACTCTGGACTTAATTGATCGGATTATATTGACTGCGATCGTTGTTTGAACGTAAACCATGGCCTCACATTGATATTTCACCAGATTAAAAAGAAGTATAGATATGTTGTCTGAAATGACTCTGCCTACAATCCCTAAACCCTAGGACAGCCCCTCTTGGGGGTCTCGGCCTCTGAGTCCTTTACTGCTGAAGAAAATCGAATATGCCTGCGATTGATGGAAATGTGGGATGCTTGGAACAACAGAAAGGAACCTCCAAGTACCATCCCCGGATTCACAGAGTTATTCCTCAAATCTGGAAGTGTTACCACTGTCCCTATCAGCCATCCAAACATTCCTCTAGGACAACCTACCATAACTGCTCACTTCTTTGGCACACCTTCTGAGATTTGCCCCCAGGTGTTCCCATCTAGAATTGCTCCCAATATATTCAAGGCTCCACCATCCTCTGCAATAACCCAACTATCACTACTGAAGCATGCTTTTGACCCCTCGGTCTTCACATTCCAAAATCCTATCTTTCAAGCTGACCCTCCTAATTATCCTCAATACACCTACTCTCAGCCACCATATGAGCTTATGCCAAGGCAGGACAAGATCCCCAAGGCTCTAGAGCAGGATGAGATGGCGAAGAGAATGAGAAGCCTCGAGCAAAGCTTAAAAAATATGCAAGGCTTGAGCGGGCATAAGAGTGTCTCCTATACAGACCTATGTATGTTACCGCATGTACACTTGACCTCGGGGTTCAAAACACCAAAATTTGAAAAGTATGACAGGCACGGTGACCCCATTGCTCATTTGAAGAAGTATTACAATCAGTTATGGGGTGTCGGTGGTAAAGAAGAATAGTTGATAGCATATTTCGGGGAAAACCTAATTGACATTGCTTCAGAATAGTATATGGATCAAGATGTTTCATGTTGGAATATATGGGATGATTTGGCCCGATACTTTGTTCGACAATTCTAGTACAACAATGACATTGCGCCAGACAGGAACTCCTTGGCAAATCTAAAGAAGAAGCCCTTAGAAAGTTTTTGAGAACATACAATTAATTGGCATGAACAGGTGTCAAGAGTGAAGCCTCCAATGGATGAGGTAGAGATGGTCATTGTTTTCCTTCAAGCCCAGGAAGCGGACTACCTTTAGAATATGATGTCAGTCGTGGGAAAGCCTTTTGCAGAGGAAATAAAAATGATAGAAATAATAGAAAATAAGCTAAAAATGGGTAGAATCTTGAGCCAGTCATCCATATGAGCCACCTCCCAAGCCATCCAAGACGGGTCTGGAGGAATGGACAAAGGCAAGAAGAAAGAAGAAACAGTTATAGGAGCATCATGAGGAAGAAGGTACTAGGCTCCTAGACTGATGTTCTTTGAAAGAATCCCTCAACACTAATATCCTCACACTAATATGGCTTATGCTTCCCCACCTAATGCGGTGATGAATGCTCAACCTTTTGGCCGACCGCAACCACAAGCTTACCGAAATCCACCTTCATTCTAAAGAAACCAACCTCCTTACTAGAACCAATATAATCCTCGACCACCACAAAATAACTTTCGCCCTCGAGAACTACCTAGACAACCAAATTTTACACCAATTGGTGAACCATACTCCAATTTGTTCTCGAACCTTATCCAGATGAATCTGCTGCAACCTATTCCCCAAAACAAGCAGAACCCGGAATCTCCAGCCTATCAATGGGGTGTCCGTTGTGCCTATCATTCAAGAGCTGAAGGGCATTGTACTGAAAACTACTAGACATTGAAGAAAGTTGTGGAAGATTTGATCGAACAAGGAAAAATAGTGTTGAGGGATGAAGAAGCCTCAAATATGACCAATAATCCGTTGCCAACCCATAACAACGGGCCAGTAATTAGAATGATTTGTGAAGACTAGGAATTTGATCCAGCCCTAAAAGCCATAATTGCTATTGCCGATGCAGAAAGGAAGACTAACGTAGCCTGGAAACGGGGGAAAGGGGAGAAGAAGAATAAAATTGTCAAAACTGAGCCTAAGAAGAAGATTGAGACAAGAGCAGAGTCGATGCCTCCTAAACACGAGGTTCTTATGTTCGACGAGGTCTCCAAAAGAAACCACTAGTTATGAGCGCTCCAAGGAAGTTTAAAGTGAAGAAGGGGACATAAATTTATGTGTTGAAATGAGCCTATGTGGTACAGGGGATAATTAAATCTCCTTGGCTAAGTGAGCTAGTGGTTATTGGACATGTACCATAGAAGCTAATGACCGACCCTTCTACAGTGCCATGGAACTACCAGTGAACAATGGTTACATACAAAGGCAAGGAAATTTCTAGAGAACTTCCAGGAACAGTCCCTGTTGAAAATACTCAAATGTACAGGAGGTAAACATCACCACACGAAAGTGATTTCCATCTAAGAAGCCAGTGAGAGCTGAAGAATGAAATAGTGGACCAATTGAGGAAATATCTTGAGCAAGTGTCACTGTTGTCATTGGTGACCAAAATCTGTCGAACATCAGAATATCCTAATGAAAACTCTGAATGAGGCATATGTGCCAATTGAAGCTTCAGTTGAACAACTTGAAATGATGGCAGAAAGATTCATCGTTGTCAATCAAATCTCTTTCAGTAAAAATTTGCCTCCAGAGGGAGCGGCCCACAACAAAGCCTTGCACCTAACTGTCATATGTGAGGGTTATTACATCAAACGAGTCATGGTGGATAGAGGCTCAGAGGTTGACATATTGCCACTCTACACATTGCAAAGAATGGAAATCGGGACATGAAGGGTCCATCCTAATAGTGTTTGTGTGAGAGCTTTTGATGGTATTAAGAGGGATACCATCGGTGAAAGTGATTTGATATTGAATATAGGCCCGGTGGATTTTGAGGGAACCTTCTAGGTGTTGGACATGGATACATCTTACAACTTTCTTCAGGGAAGGCCTTGGATCCATGTTGTAGGAGTTGTACCATCTACCCTCCACCAGATGGTGAACTTTGACTACGAAGATCAGGAGATCGTGGTCCACGGAGAAGACGAGCAGTCCATCTATCGTGACCCATCTATGCCATTTTTGGAGGCGAGGGAAGGAAGTGAGCATATTGTCTATCAAGCCTTTCAAATTGTGATAGCTGACCAGTACGAGGAGGAAAATTCGTGCCCCAGCCTTTCCTATCTAATGCTTCAATCATGGTGGCAAAGAAATGATTAGACATGGTTTCAAACCATGAAAAGGGTTGGGAAAAGATTTGCAAGGACTATCCGAGCCGGTAACTCTACCCACAACAGAAAAGTTTTTTAGGATAGGCTTCCACCCTACCTCAGATGATGAGAAATAGGCCGAGGAAAGGAAAAAAGAAGGATGGGTTCTGCCGCAACCATTGCCACATCTCTATGATACTTTTGTCAAGCCTAAGTATGTCAAGAAGAAGACGATGAGGTGTTCACAACTGAGGAAATAAAAGATATATATGGAGCTATAAGGCAAATTCTTTACAAAACCAACATGGTTTAGCTAGGGGAAGGTACTAGCACAGCTGAGGTGCTCTACATGGGACCAGATGCTAAAATCCAAAATTGGAAGGCTACGTCATTCCCGATCAGGGGGGAGTCCCAGTAGACTAGCCCTATCACCTTTTCTGCATCTCGTGTTATTCCACGGTGTAACTTGAATGTTTTTTTAGTTTATTGTCTTTTAAATTCCTAAATGTAAACCCTGTTAACTTTCCAAATTCTAAGAAATGAAATCAATATTTCATCATCCATTTTTCTCTTTATTCTTTCTATTTTTGTTATTTTATCTTTTCATTTTTCATTTTAGTTATAATAATGCGATTTTAAATAACATGACATGCTTGCGGACTTCATGCCCATAACCAAACACGCTATCTAACTATGAAATAATGAATCAAGAACTGGAATATGATGAAGAAGAGGCTTTTAGGGAAATAAACCAAGAATTGGAACAATTTGAGAACAAACCTAAGCCAAATCTGAAAGACACTGAACCTATTAATTTGGGAACAACCGAAGAACTAAGGGAAACCAAAATAAGCATTCACACAAATGAGAAAATCCAAAATGCAATAATCCAACTCATGTTTGAGTTTAAAGATGCGTTTGCTTGGTCGTACGACGACATGCCAGGACTGAGTGTGGATCTAGCGGTGCATAAATTGCCAATCTACCCCGATTGTCCTCCAGTGCAACAAAAGCAAAGAAAGTTTAAGACTCATCTCGGTGATATGATCTAAGAAGAAATCACAAAATAGTTGAAGGCGGGGGTAATCCGAGTGGTCCGATATACTACAGGGCTAGCCAATATAGTTCCGGTGCCAAAGAAAGACAAAAAAACCTGGGTGTGTATGGACTATCGAGATTTGAATAGGGCAAGTCCCAAAGATAATTTCCCTTTGCCTAACATCCACATTCGTGTTGATAACTGCACCAAGCATGAAATACAGTCTTTCGTGGATTGTTATGCAGGATATCATTAGGTGTTAATGGATGAAGAAGATGCCGAGAAGACAACCTTCACTATACCCTGGGGTAAATACTATTATCGGGTCATGCCATTTGGGCTAAGGAATGCCGGGGAAACCTATATGAGAGCCTTGACTGCCATTTTCCACAACATGATGCATCAAGAGATAGAGGTGTATGTGTAAGGCCCTGTAAAAATTTTTTTGTGCATAAAACCTAGTAGATGTGGTGTCATGGTCCGAATGATGTGTTAGCTCGCCGCGGTTCGGACCCTTGGTAGTGATTTAAGTTTCAAAAATGTAGAGAAATAATTTTTCCGAAAAAGTGTCAAATATGCGGTCAAGAATGCGACCGCAAACCTGACATGCGGACCGCATTCTTGCCGCAAAACGTTCCAGAGAGTTGCCCAAAATCGTGTCAAAAGTGCGGTCGATATGCGATCGCATGTCAAATCTGCGGTGCACTTTTGCGACCGCGGAATCAACATGCGGTCCGCATAGTGACCGCATTCCTTAACAGAACCTGTATAAAATTTGGGGCAATTCTGCGGTCACTATGCGGACCGCATGTTGATTCTGCGGTCGCATAGTGCACCGCATAATTGACCCCGGCCCCGATTTTTGTAACATTTTGACCCGATCTCTTCTTTAATATAACACCTTTCTTCTTCATTTTATCATATCATCTCACCAAAATTAGAGAGAGAAGAGAGGGTTTTTGAGAGAGAAGTTCTTCATCTTCAAAGATTGTTCCAACTACTTAATTCCAAGGGATCCTAGGGCAAGGATTCAACTTCCCCAATCTTTTCAAGGTAAAAACCCTAACTATTTTCTTTGATTTTCAGTTTTAAATTGGGTAAAGAGAGGTTTGCATATAATAGCTTTTGAAAATAGAATTTTTACACTCATGCATGATTATTGAACTTGATTTCTAGTAAAAAGAAGTGAGTAGGAGTAAGAGTCTTCAAGAACAAGGTTGGCAAGAGTAGGATATCTTGGGTAAGCATAAAGTAGGAGGAAAAATCATTACCAGGTATGTATGGCTAATTTTGATTCTTGTGAAATCGCCTATATGTGTGAAGTTTGTTTGTTTCGTGTTAAATTGACAAATTGTGTGAAATTCTTGATGTTGTTGTTGGATATTCAAAGTTTGTTGTCGAGCTATGAGTGATGTAAAATGAGAGTTTAATTTGGCAAAAGAATTGTGAATAATGACTATGATGGCCTATATGGTACCTTGTGGAAAACAAATGAAACACTTGAGAATTGGTTTATTGTGGAAAGAGATGAAACACTTGAATTGTGGAAATATTGTAACATGGTTGTGATATTGAATTGAGAAGAAATTGAGAACATGAACCAATGTGTAAGTTGCTTATTTGAACTTGTTGAAATTGTGTGTAATACCTTATATGCTGTTTGAAATTGTTGTGTTTTCAACCTGTAAGGCGGGGTCGTGTTGCGCGCCGCAACGTGGTGAAATAAGGTGTGGGTTGGGGTGATAAGGGTGGCCGAGGTAATAAGGGTGGTCAGGGGCAATAAGGATGGAAAGCGATCGAAATCGCTATTGAAAATTGATACAAAAATCAATAATGTGAAATTGTGAAAGGAGACAGCAGGAGAGTTTGCAACCTGGGGAGCACTGATTGCTCCTATGTTTGACTACTTGCAATTTATGTTGTTGATTGGTTGTTGTTCCATTTGTTGACCTTGAATGTGCTTGTGTTGAGACTTATCTGAAATGAGTAAAAGGTGAAAAACATGGTTGGTTGGCTTGATTAGTTTTAATGTAATTTAATGGCTTGAGTTTACTTGGGACAAAGTTTGTCCATACATACCAGTACAATTTAAGTGTACTGACGTCCCTTTTGCCGGGGACGCTACATTCGTGTTATGATTGTAGGTGGATCTGTAGCAGGCACTTCAGCACATCGGCAGTAGTATCCTTCATCCTCCACTGCCCGTTTTTGGTGAGCCCCTTTCTTTCTCGGGGCCTTGTGTGGTTCATGCCACTTCGGTTTAGATTTCATTTTGGTTTTGTAAGGTATAGCCGGAGCCTTGTTACCGGCAAGTATTGTATTTCTCTTTTTGTATCCTAGAGGCTCCATAGACATGTAAACTGTGGGATTATGGCCTATGTATATGTATGGGGCGTTGTAAATATAAATTATGAACTTGTTAGTGAATCAATCACATGGTTATGTTTATCTATTATGAAATCAGTCATTATTGGTAAAATATTTGGTTAATAAGAAACAATCAACACAGGGTTAACGCGTGGGAATGAAAGGCACCCAGGTCCGCTTGACTGGGGCAACCCGGTCAGGCGCCGGTCATGTCCCTCGATTTGGGGCGTGACAGTATGTGGATGATATAATCATTAAGTCCCAAACTCAGAGAGAACAAGTTTTAGATTTGAGAAAGTTCTTAGAATGGCTGCACAAGTATGATTTGAAGCTGAATCCGGCCAAATGTGCCTTCGGAGTCCCATCATGTATGCTCCTGGGTTTTATAGTCAGCCGGAGAGGTTGAGTTAGATCCGAAAAAGATAAAATCTATTCGAGATCTACCTCCTCCGAGAACTAAGAAAGACGTGATGAGTTTATTGGGCATGTTAAACTATATCAATCGGTTCAAAGCTCAACTGACTACCACGTGTGAGCCCATATTCAAACTGTTGAAGAAAGATGCAGCAATCAAATGGACATCTTAGTGTCTAGAGGCCTTCGATAAGATCAAGGAATATTTGTCAACTCCTCCAGTATTGGTCCCATCTGAGCTAGAGTGACCTCTCTACTTGTATCTGACGGTGTTGTAAAATTCTTTTTGTTGTGTTCTTGGGCAACATGATATAAATAGCAAGAAAAAGCAAGCGATTTACCATCTGAGTAAGAAGTTCACCAGCTACGAGGCCAAATATACTTTGTTGGAGAGAACATGCTGTGCTCTGACGTGGGTTGCTCAAAAGCTGAGACATTATCTTCAAGCCCATACGACCTACCTCATAACCAGGTTGGATCCTCTGAAGTATATATTCCAGAAATCGATGTCCACAGGGAGACTACCAAAATGACAAATATTGCTCACTGAATATGACATAGTCTATATCACTCGTACGGCAATGAAAGCCCAGGTGTTGGCAGATCATTTGGCTGAAAATCCAGTTGACGAATAATACCAACCATTAAGCACATATTTCCCAAATGAAGAGGGAAATTCAGTAGAAGAAATCTCTGAGGACACCCGTACCTAGAAGATATTATTTGATAGAGCAGTAAATGCAAGAGGTGTAGGCATTGGGGCAATCTTGATCGCCCAATGGTCAGCACTACCCAGCTATAAATAGGCTTCGATATTCTGTACAAACAGTACAGTTGAGTATAAGGCCTGCATCATGGGCATGAATATAGCTATCGATCAAGATGTTCAAGATTTATTGATCATGGGGTATTCTGGCCTGATTATCCGGCAAGCCCGGAGAGAGTGAGAGACTCGAGATATTTAACTCATTCCCTATCGGCAACATGTGGAAGATCTCACCAAGTGTTTCAAGTCGATAGAGTTCAGGTATATTCCTCCATGTTACAATGAACTAGATGATGCACTTGCCACTATAGCTTCTATGCTACCTTTCCCAGTGCCCATATTAACCCTCTGGAGATTCAAATTAAAGAAAAGCGTGGGTGTTGTAATTTGGTCGAGGCGGAGCCCAGCATTCAGCCCTGGTATCATGATATCAAAAGATTTTTGAAAACACAAGAATATCCTGAGCAAGCAACTGGATATCAAAAGAGAACCATTAGATGGCATGCGAGTGGTTTCTTCTTAAGCGGTGATGTTTTATACAAAAGGACCCCATACCTCAATTTGCTAAGATGTTTTGATGCCGAGGAAGCCGGAAGAATTATGCATGAAGTACATGCGGGAGTATGCGAACCTCGTATGAATGTATATGTGTTGGCAAAGAAAATTCTGCGAGCGGGGTATTACTGGATAACCATGGAAAAGGATTGCTTCAACTTTGTTCGAAAATGCCATCAATGCCGGTGCATGGTGATTTTATTCATGCACCTCCCACATAACTTCATCTGATGTCAGCACCTTGGCCATTTGTTGCTTGGGTATGGATGTCTTGAGATGCACTATTTTCTATTCTAATAGATTCCACTTTGCTTGCTTGCACAAGTTCCTCTTTGCTAAAAAAAAGCGCTAGTAGACACGGGAAGGGGGGTGTGGAGGAGCAGGCGAAGTGTGTTGTTCGAAATGGAAAGAAAGATACCACTACTTCGCCTCTTTGTTGGACCGCCGGTGCGAACACTGGGCTAATCGAGTCGAAAGCTTCTAAGAGGAATAGATTCATAGTGGTTGCAACCGATTACTTCACAAAATGGGTTGAAGCCATAACACTCAAGTCAGTCACTAAGAAAGTTGTGGTAGACTTTGTGCACTCTAGTCTCATTTGTCGCTTTGGCATTCCTGCAACCATTATTACCACAATACGGAAAACATGAACAGTCGTCTGATGGTAGAAGTATGCGAACAATTCAAGATAACTCATAGGAACTCTACCCCCTATCGGCCGAACGCCAATGGTATCGTCGAAGCAGCAAATAAGAACATTAAGAAGATTTTGAGAAAGATGATTCAAAGCTCCAAGTAATGGCATAAAAAGATGCCTTTTGCATTACTCGGATATCGTACTACAGTACGTACATCAATTGGAGCGACCCCGTACTTGTTGGTTTACGGAACTGAAGTAGCCATACCCGCAGAAGTAGAAATTCTTTCGCTTCGCATAATTACTAAAGCGGAGATTGAGGACAGTGAGTGGGTTAAAACCCGTCTAGAGAAGTTGTAATTAATTGATGAATAACGAATGGTCGCAGTTTATCATGGCAGTTGTACCAACAAAGAATGGCCCGCACCTATAACAAGAAAATGCATCCCAGGAATTTTGAAGTGGGACAACTCGTGTTAAGACACATTCTTCCTCGTCACCAGTAAGCCAAAGGAAAGTTTTCTCCTAATTGAAAGGGTCCATACATAATCCGAAAGATACTGCCAAGAGGAGCACTATATTTGGGAGACATCGAAGAAGTGACCCTGAAATAGCAGTCAATGCAGATGCAGTCAAAAGGTACTATGTTAGGCCTCCTAGTTTGATGGTTTTTGTGTAATTAAGATGACGAAGGCTTTCCTTCCCGCTACTCCAAACACTATCAATCCGTTGTAAACCCTTTGAGTTGATTATGCTCTTTGGCTACCCTCTTTGGAACCCTAAAGTACAAAAGAAAAAGAAAAGCAAAAGAAAAGAAAAGAAAAAGAAAAATAGAAAAAGAAAAAAGAAAAAGAAAATAATAAAAGGAAAAGAAAAAGGAAAAACAAAAAGAAAAAAAAAGAAAAACAAAATTATCTTCCTGAACTACGTTTGACTTTATTTCGAAAGGATACGTAGGCAGCCTCTCACTGAGGTTCAGTCACACCAAAACAAAAATCCTAATTCCCCCAAGAATTGAAACTAGGGCAGATGATATGATGGTTTGGCTATGAAGCCGTCGAAATGGTTCCAAAGTTGTAATTCCGCCTAAAATCCTTTTACCCACCTAGTTCAAGTTTTTCCGATCAATTGGCAAAGGCAAGGAAACAAAAACGTTATTGTTGGGATCCGATGCAATTTAAATTGAGAGATATAAAATGACAGAGTCTTATCAGTGAAAAACTTTGGGCAACATAAGGCGATTATGAGAATAGAAAATAAAAATGAGAGAGTCCGCTTAGTAAAAACTCGTAGAGAGCACTATTGGGCGACGGTGAGAAGAGAAATGAGAGAGGTCGATTAGCAAAACCCGCAAAGGGCGCTGTCGGCCAAAAAGAAGACATCTCACCACTAAAAGAGCCCTGGCAAAGTTCCCTGGTTTTGAAATACGGATCAATGGGTTCACGAGGAACTGGAAAGTTTATGTGGGTCAAGAGTCCATTCCAAGAAGCATGTCGTGTCAGTTGAAGCCAGTATGCACCCCAGATAAGTCCTTCTTTTCCCCGAAAGGGACGATTCTCTTTAAACTCATATGCTTGCCTTTTGCATACTTTTCTTTAAATCCTTTTTTGGTTTGACTCTGATTCTATAACTATTACAAAGAAAAGGTGGCAGGACCTATTTCACAGGGCTCCGCCTGGCAAGAGTCGAAGAAAATACCCAGCCTCAGCGAATGCATCACTCCAATCCTGATTGACCATAATGCTTGATGCTTTCAAAGAAAAGACATTGAAAAAGAAAGAAAGTCAAAGGCAAAGGTCCTAAGAGCAGAATAAAGTGAAAAGGCTAGAGCCCACACGGGCGAGTCATCATGAGGTCTTAGGCTGACCCCGGTCGGTTTAAAAATAAATTCACCCTCAAGGCCAACGAAAATCAAAGTTCTCAACGGAAATGGGGCTGGGATCAAGCAATTGAGATGATGAAGGCCATAAAACCAACCACCATTTCAAACTAACAAATTCTTCTTTGTTGAAAACAGGTTCAATCAAAGCAACCCTGCAAGAAAAGGTGCAACCCAAAAGGAAATGAAATGCGCAAGCGCTGAAACAGCTTTGCAGCAGGAAAACGACCAAAAAGGAAGTTTCCGCAAAATTCTTTCATGCATTTTCTAAATAAAAATGAAAATATAAAAAGAAGAAGAAAAGAAATGAAAACCCCAAAAGAAAAACATATTATGGTAGCAATGAGCTTTTTCTTTTCATATCCCGGCCAAAAACCGAGGATCTCCCTGGCATAACCCCAAGAGCTTTTACTTTCCAAATCCCAGCCAAAAAATCGAGGATCTCCCTGGTATAACCCAAGGAGCTTTTTTCTTTCCAAATACCGGCCAAAAAACCAAGGATCTCCCTGGCATAACCCAAGGAGCTTTTTCTTTCCAAATCCCGGCAAAAAAATCGAAGATCTCCCTAGCATAACCCAGGAAGCTTTTTCTTTCCAAATTCTGGCCAAAAAACCAAGGATCTCCCTTGAATAACCCAAGGAGCCTTTTCTCTCCAAATTCCAGCCAAAAAACTGAGGATCTCCCTAGCATAACCCAAGGAGCTTTTTCTTTTCAAATCTCGGCCAAAAAACCGAGGATCTCCCTGGCATAACCCAAGGAGCTTTTTCTTTCCAAATCCCGACCAAAAAACTGAGGATCTCTCTAGCATAACACAAGGAGATTTTTCTTTCTAAAATCCCGGCCAAAAAACTGAGGATCTCCCTGGCATAACCAAGGAGCCTTTTCTTTCCAAATCCCGGCAAAAACCAAGGATCTCCTTGGCATAACCCAATGAGCCTTTTTTCTTTTCGTCCCGGCATAACCCGAGACCTTTTTTCTTTTTCCGGCATAACCTGGTCATTTTCCAGCATAACATGGATTCATTCACAGGGATAACAATCCTGATTTGACTGCTTAGATATGTATCACAACTAACTCACGAAATTTTCCTTAGTGAAAATAGGGGCAAAAAATTTCGTTCATTTGTTTGTTTTGGCATCTTAAGCAGGTCGACCTCAAGACACAAGGTGTGAGATGACCAATGGAATAAGTCTAAATCCAGAATCAACAAAAGAAGAAAAGATTAAAAATAAATGAACTCAAAAGTGAACCAAGCAAGGGTACGAATTGCTCAAAATCTAATTGAAGTCACAAGCTCCACTGATCCTGTTCTCACCCAATGTTGCATGAAGAAGTAAACATCTACAACTTGCGAGCATCAAGATTCAGATCGAAGTCCACAACCAAATCAGCTAAGACTCAAGATCAAGTTTCAAGAGAATTATAGATAGGAATCTTGTAACTCATAGTTGATAGGCATAGTTAGCTTAGCTTTGATTTTCCTTTTGGTGTAATAAGGAGGTCAGCAAGCAGTAGCAGCAGCAACATCAGTGAAATTCATAGCTCCTGGTAGTCCCAACTACCAGACCTTCCAGAACTACACTGACCTGATTCCTTTATAGCCAAGGATATGCAGGCAACCTTTGAAGTAGGGTTCGGTCAGACGGATTTTAAAAATGCTTCTCCCAGAGTGCTGAGCAAGCAAAAATCCTTCATGGTGCTCATTTATCTTTGCCCGAAAACCCTTCGTGTCTTCGAGCAAAGAGAGGCAACTGTGAGCACATGATCTTTTGGCTAAATTACTCCTATCAAATTTCTTAGAATTAGAATTTTTCTTTATTATTTGAATTTTAGGAATTAATTGCATAATTTTATGTATTATTTGTATTTTTGTGTGCATTTTACTTGACATAAATCCAAAAATACAAACAGTATGTATTTTAATATTACAAAAAATATGGCAAATGACAAAAATGGTTCTTTGCATTTCTACTTTTAATTTGAAGAATTTGTCTTAAATTTCTTTTAAACTTAGGAACTAGTTTAATTTTGAAATTTAATTAATATAATTTTAGAATCCATTTGGGTCTTTTTTCTAGATCGTACATTTAACATTATCAAAAAATAAAATATAAAAATCAAATAAAAAAAGGAGATAAAAGAAGAAAATAAACAAAACAAAAGAATCTAAAATAAAAGACAAAAGGGCTAGCTAATTTGGGTCATTCTTTCATGTAAAGGCATAAACCCAATCAATCCATAACCCAGTCCCCACCGGTCCAGCCCAAAATCCCAACTCAGTCTGGTCCAGTGACGCCCAAAAACGACATTGTTTTATAGTCAAACAATCCAGGTTGTCCGTCACCCCAAATCTGACGGTCCTTAATTAATACCACCCATTACATAAAATTATCCTAAATACCAAACAAACCCTAAATCATCTCTATTCTTCCTCGTACCATGTCACCGCAGGCCAAAAATCGTCTCCGCCGGCGGCCAAGCTCCAATCCTGCCCAAAATTTAACCAGAAGCTTCCCTTCCCCTCCTCTTTCCAACCCCCATAATATTTTATCTTGAATGTTAGCCTTTCCTCTCGAATAATCCACAACAGTGGCGCCACCTCCGCCATCCACGGTGGCGCCACTGCCAAACAACTCCAACTTTACATCATACATCCTCCCCAAAGGCCCTCTTCCCAAATCCATAGCTATTTTTGTCCAAATCCTCCTATATCCCCAAATTTTAGATCAAAAGGGACCCCAAAATCCTAATTTTTAAACTTTGAAGATTCATCGAATTTTGGACTGTAATAGTTCTTAATCTTGTGCTTCTCATGAAAATACACGATTAAGGACAAATTGTAGCCCCAATAAGTGTTCTAAATTCATTGATTTTCTTTAGTTTAGTTCTGTTTAGTTTTGATTATTCTTCTTATTGTTCTGTTTCTATTAGTGTTAATTAGGTCAAGCACTTTATTGTTAGTTTAGTTGAATTCTTCTGAGTTTCTGATGTGTTTGATTTTCGTTTAATATTCATATATGGTTTGTTTATTAATCTAGGTGTGATTTGAATTTTTAAAAGTTAAGGTTAAGCATGTTCTGAGTTTTGGTTCAAATTTCTATAATTACTTTCCTTTTTTTCTTTCCTTTAGTACAATTGAGGATGATTTAGTAATTCTTTCCTTTAGCTTAATTTCGACTCTGTCAGTTGATCTTATGAGTTTCATTAAGTTTAGTAAACGTGTTCTTGCATTACTTCTGCATGGTTAATTAATTTTTAAGAATTCTTGTTAGTCATTGTTTGATCTTTTATCATTTTGTGTTAATAGTTCTTTCATTCAAGATTAATTTTGATTAATTTTAGGTGATTGGTTATAATTGATATATTTTGGCTAGGGTTAGTAATTTTAGGGGTAGTTTGGGCATTCAAAATGGGTTAGTTTGTTTAGGCTATGTAATTTCAGAATAAAAATGAGGGTAGTATATGTATTCCATAGGTAAAAAATAAAGCTAGAATATCCTAGGTCCTTCTAGAAGGGGTCCATAGTTGTCACGACCCTGATTCCTCCCACCATCGGGATCGTGATGGCGCCTACTCGTGGTAGCTAGGCAAGCCAACTCATTCACATTTTCCTGTTCATGCCATCTTTTTATTCTCGTATTTAATAGCAAGAAATAATTACTCAATTTGTTAAATGCGGAAGTCTTTCGAAACAGAGATAAATAATAATAATGTAAAACAAGTGACATAATCCTCTACCCAAGATGTGGAGTCACCAACTCATGAACTATTAAGGAATAACTACACAAAATGTCCTGAAAGAAAATAATGAACATCCGTCTGTCTTGGAACAATGAGACCACAACAATAAATAAAAATAAATAGAAGAGACGTCGGGCCTGTGGACGCCTGCAAGCTACCTCGATCTCGGAAGCAGAGAAAATCTCACAAGTACTCTACTACTGCTGCTGCTCCTACTCGAAACCTGGACCTGTGCAAAAACACACAGAAGTGGAGTATAACCACAATCCGACCCCATGTGCTGGAAAGTGCCTGGCCTATCCCGGCGAAGTAGCGACAAGCCTAGGACCAGACACTCACATAAACCTGTGCAGTTCTATATATGTATATACCACAAAATAACGAAATTATCAAGTAACGCAATTAACAAAGGAGTATCATGCTGGGGGAGTACAATCAGCAACATATAATAAATCAGTAAAGAGAATCGGAGTGTAGTAAAAACAACTATCACCAAAATAAGAAATTCAAATAGTTGCACGACATCACCCTTCGTGCTTTTACTCTCATCCTCACCAAATAATCAAATAACAGTGCACGATATCACCCTTCATGCTTTTACTCTCATCCTCACATCCATGGCACGACATGATCCTTCGTGCATGGTTCAAATAGCAACAGCATGGAATGTTCCTTCGTGCATAATCAGTATAACAAGGCACGACATGATCTTTCGTGCATAATCAATAAAACAAGGCACGTCATGACCCTTCGTGCATAATCAATAAACAAGGCACGACATCACCCTTCGTGCATAATCAATAAACAAGGCACGACATCACCCTTCATGCATTATCACTTTTCATCACCCAAATAAAAATCATAGTTAAGGGAAAAAGAACGAAACAATTAATATGAACCGTCCCGGCAACGGGCACAATAATCATCACAGTAAAGTCCCGGCAAAGGAAACAATAATCAACTTCACAATAAAGTCCCGGCAAGGGAAAACAATAATCAACTTCACAACCCGGCAAGGGTTCAAGATTATGACTTAAAAACATCCCACATTAACTCACAATATATGTCAACCAACGACTCACGGTCATGCTAGACGCCAGTGTGTAGATGCTCGTCACCACAGCCTATACACCGCACTCGATCACATAGCAAATAGCACATTAAATCATATTCCCTCAAGCTAGGATTGATCAAACACTTACATCTAAGCCTTGAAGTCCAATTACCCTTCAATTATCGCTTTACCTCAAATTTCAACCTTCAACTTGCTCGAATCTAATCACAATTATTTCAATTACTCTAATAAATACTATATAAATTGGTTTGGATGATTAAAAATGGTTTTGTCAAAGTTTAACCCAAAAATTCCCAAAACACCCCTGGTCCCACGTGGTCGGAACTCGGGGTTCAGACCAAAATCCGGTTACCCATTCCCTCACGAGTTCAATTATATGATTTATTTCGAAATCGGACCTCAAATCGAGGTCTAATTCCCCAATTCATGAAAAACCCAGATTCTACCCAAAAATAACAATTCCCACCATGAAAACCTTTGATTTCTCTTGGAAAACATGTTTAATGATGTTAGGAATTGAAAGAATTAATTAAAAAGTGACTTACAAGTGATTTGGAGTGATCTTGTTCTTGGAGAATCATGTGTGGTATGTTGGGTTTTGAAAGAATGGTGAAAAAGGGTTTAAAATTCGTTTAAGTATCAGATTGCACAGCTGCGGATATGGGAATTGCGAACATTTGTTCGCAATTGCAAACTTAGCAGGTTTTGACTGTGGCCCTTGCATTTGCGAGAAACCGTTCGCATTTGCGAACTTGGCCCAAGTCTATTAGCCTCGCATTTGCGAGATATAATTCGCATTTGCGAACTTAAGGCTTCCTGCGCATCTTCGCATTTGTGATCCGTTGTTCGCATTTGCGAACCCAAGCCATTTAAGGGCCTTTTTGCATTTTCCACTTATTGTTCACTTTTGCCAACTTCTCCTGTTTCTGGAACGCTTCGCAATTACGAGTAATTCTTCGCATTTGCGAAGATATCAGTTGGAGAAAAATACCGGCTATGTTATTTTTTCAAAATCTGTTGTAACGGCCTATCAAATCTTTACCCGAGCCCTCGGGCTCCAAACCAAACATGCTCACAACTTCAAAAATATACTACGAACTTGCTCGCACGATGAAATCGCCAATATAACATCATTTTCATAAGATCAAGCCTCAAATTCATGATTTTTCTTCCTTTAACTTCATAAACTTTCAAATTTGGAACTCAAGGTTCAAAACACATCAAACGACGTTCAAATGATGTCAAACTTTGTAGGAAGTACTTAAATAATATTTAAGACTTGTACCGAGTGTCGAAACCAAAATACGAGCCGATACCATGGTCATTTAATCCATTTTCATTCAATAATTTCAACAAAAACAATTTAACAGAAAAATTCATATCTTGGGCTCTAGGCCTCAGAATTCGACTCTGGACGCATGCCCGAGTCCCATATTTTCCTACGGACCTTCCGGGACCATCCAATCTCGGGTCTGGGTCCATTTACCAAAAATGTTGATCGAAGTCAACTATATCAATATTAATATCAAATTTCTTCAAATAGAATTCACATATTCTAACACAAAATCTTTCCGGTTACATGCCCGGACTGTGCACATAAATTGAGGCAATATAAAATGAGGTTTTCAAGGCCTCAGAAGCGCGGGACAAATGAGGAATCAGGTGATGACCCTTTTGGTCGTCACAATAGTGTAAGTTTCTGCATTCTTAATGTAGTAACTTGGGCGACAATCCACAAATTTAGGGATTACGGAAAAATTCTGAAATAAAAAGGAGGGGAAGGGGAATGAGTGAAAACTTCCAGAACATTCCTGCCCCTTCCTTACCTATGAAAGCAGGCCTAGAGTCTTGATAAAGAGGTTATACACCTTTGAAAATTCCCAAACCCTTCCCACCTTATAATTCCCTTTCAGAATCCTTTTCTTCAAGTTTGAATCTCAAATTTGAATTTTAAAATCAAAAGAAGTTCAGATCTGAACTCCTATAGTTCTAGGAACCCTCAAATAGAACTTAAATTCTGCAGAAAAAACCAAAAACAACAAAAACCTTTCAAACAATCATCAAAAATACTGCTCCTTAGGCTAATTTGGATATTCAGCTGTTGATTTATATTGTCTAGTTCAATATTTAGTTGTTGAAGTGTTCTGAACATCTCTGGGGTGTTTGTCGAGCGTATTTGGGGTTATATCAAGTCAAATTTGGGTCATTCAAGCTTATTTTTGGTTGCTTACTGGTTTGGCTACTAAAAATCAAGTACTGGGCTGATTGACACTATTTTTGGGGTTTAAACTGAACTAATTGGTGATGTATACTGCTGCTGCCTAGCTGACCTCAATTTCTTTCCATTTTGTTCAAATTCCAGGTACACTATCATCTCCCATAGTCTGAACTTTCGTTCGATGTATGTGCACAATTTTGAAGTAAAAAATTAGGAAGAATTGCAAATCATTATGTGAATTTGTCTCTGTATTTCATTACTAGTTCGAAATTTCTTTGTAATTAAATTGGACAAACCTCGGATTGAATTATTTGGACTGTTTATGAAGTTGATTTGGACTGTTATGAAGCTAGGAGTCTATTGTTCATTTAGCAGTCTAATATAGTCCTTTTAGTGATTTGATTAGATTGAACCTCATCTCCTAGTGGAATCCAATATGACCGGATATGTATAAAGTTAGTAATTGGTTTGTTAATCTTATTACTATTGTATAAATGACTGCTTTCAAACTATGTGGACACTTTAAAACTCCAGGTGTTTGTTTAATAATAGTATCTTCAACAAGTTAAAACACATTTTCAGCATGTTCAACATTAAATTAGTTTGATTTAGTATCAAATTGTCATTTTAATCTATATAATTAAATGTTGAGTCGAAATTGGTAGCATAAGGCAGTGGTTATATTTGCAATAATAATGAATGGCCAAAATAATTAAACTAGTCTGTTAAGAGACCCAAGCTCAATAACTATTGAAACTTAGTTTATATAAATCAATTTCCTATATAGCTAAACCTTGGGCCTGTTCCTAGAAGCACAATGCAGGCTCCCCTCCCAAACTGGTATTGCCACAAGCCTGGGCCAAATTTGTTAAAGCCCAAAAATGCTGAAGGCAAAAATCCTTTAAATTATATTAGGAATAAGGGAATTATTTGAAAATATAAATTTGGGTTTTCGATTTAAGTAGCGAGTTCAAATTATGAGGGTTCTCCCTTTTTTTGAATTCGGACTTGAACTCGAGGCCCGAATTTATAAATATAAATTAATTAGAACCTTTTAGACACAAAAAGAAATAGAAAATCTTAGTTTGCTTTAGGTTGGCCTTTAAATAATAAAATGAGATGAGCCTCGCCAAACAAAATGCAAAACTTGTGGGGCCCTCCTTAAATGTTCCTGTTAAAAAATAGTTAGAATTTGGGGTATGCCGTTTAGCGAATTTCACGGTCCTCCGCAAAGATAATAACCCGTTAGTCACTTTAGGTGCGCTCTTAATAATTTTACCTTCTTAAATACGGGTGTGCATTTCATGCAACCCAAATTCAAATCCAAAAATATTGAATAAGAATGTGTCGAGGATCCGGGTGCATTTCATGTGACGTGATCCAAAAATATATTTTTTATACGATGTTTACTTTTCTTAAAAATTAACCAAAAGGCGGTAAATAATCTTAAAATTGCACTATAGTCTAGAAGATGTAAGAAAATTTAGATTCTAGCCATTTATAATAATTTAAGCGACCATGCTAGAACCACGGGATCCTGGGGTGCCTAACACCTTCCTTCGGATCAGCAGAATTCCTTATTGAGAATTTCTGGTTCGCAGACTCCAACTGGGAAGTTGAAATTTTCCTCAATTTGAGATTCAAGTTAAATCGGTGACTTGGGATACCAAAAGCCAATCCTATCCCAAGTGGCGACTCTAAAAATAAATAAATAATTTTATTTCGAATAATGTCACTTTAAATGGAATAACTTCCTTATATACTACCATTTTGAGGTGGGTGTGTAAGAAAAGAGGTGTGACATCAGTGGTGATGGCAGGATTAGTAGAAGGGGCCCATACATAAGAATAAAAATCTCAGTATAGCAAAGTATTTAATAAGTCACAAAAATTTAAATTGTCGTACCCACTATATCACCGGGCTCCTGAAGGTAATCATCTGTCGCAGCCATGTCAACATCACGTTCAACCTTAAAAAGGAAATTAACAAAGTTATGGAAAATAAAGACAAATTCTAATTCATTACTATGAAACCATACCTACAAACGTGATGATGATCCATAACTCAGCCGATGCCCACTATGTAAATCCTGGGTCGGCCGCTCCTCAGCAACAGTAGATGAGCCTGGTAAGTATGTAGCCTAATCCACTCTAGATTGATGCGTGCCCATGATCAATAATTGACATGATGGGGTCACCTGCGAAGTCCATAGAGTAAGATCCATCCCAAGGCTGCATGATGACATGTCCGTCTCACGTAGGCCACCCGGCATATCTGCAACAACATAATCAGCAGGGGCCTCAATGCCCCTTTACTGGGGACCACCTCTTCTCCTCCCACCACCATATCGTTCGACACCCCCGCCTCGTCGGGCACTACCACCTCATTGGGCACCCCTGCCTTGTCGGGAACCACCACCTCATGCCATACTAGGGCCTCGCTCGTACAAATTTGGCTCCACATAATCATGCATATGTGCCAAGCGTTGATCCTCTCGGTCTCGTTGTAGTGTCCTAGCAGCCAACTCTACAAATCGATTGTTGTAATCCTACAAGGCATCCGTAAGATCGCCGACATAGTCCTGCATTTGCAGTCCCATCTAATATACTATGTGTAGTCCAATAGCCTGCACAACATATAAAATATAAAATACGTATATTGTACTAAAATACAGTTACATAATGAATAATAAGAGAAAACATACTAGGGCCTCGTGTCGCCTGACATATGGAACGTACCGACCGCCGGCCTGATGAATAGGGTTCCCGATAAAAATTTGGGTGACGTTCTGGTACCATGACATATACCTCTGAATATCTACCTCTTGGTCCCAAGTAGGTGGGGGCGAAATCATCTCAACTCGATGGTCCCAAATATGGATCCGCGCGGCTAACTATGCCATAAATGTATCATCTGCCTGGCTACAATCATCCCTCTGGTAATGGATAGGCTCCCATATAGGCCCCATCAGTATATACTGCAGGAGGCCAAACTGCAGAAATACCCTTTCCGAGGTATAATGCTGCACAATATTGAGGCATATGAGTGGGGCAGAAGTGCTCCAAATCAATCGGTCGGCCGATCAATAAGGTGGCAGGGAAGCAATCAGATGGTCATTGTATGGCGTCCAGATGAACTATCAAATACTAACATGAAACATGAGTATGCGCAATACTAAGTTAATCCACACAAGGTAATTTAAGTACTTATTTACTTGTGCGCCCTCCAACATATCCAAGACATCCCTACAGAGGGGAGATTATGATGAGCATCATACGCTCGTGAAAGTTTACGATGGAGAACCTACCTCATGTCTAGAGGGACAAACAGAGGTGCTATAGTAGGAGGTAACTGCGGTCGCAGTGGCTGAAACTGCAAGAACCGCTCCCATGCCCAAACCTAACATACAAAGTTGACGTAATGTTTAAGTTAAAGTCTAAGTAGGTAGAGTCGAAACTGATGAACACTTTATTTGAATATGTTGTCACCTATAGAAGTGGCATAAAACCACAAACATCTCTTTGAGTGCCCATGCTCACCCGACACATCTGCCTATACATGTAGCCGAGAATAGAACCACCCCGGCTGTAATAGGGTAACTCATCTAGCAGTTGAAGATGATGCAGAAATCTAAGGCTGAATAGGTTCCCCGAAGTGTTCGGGAAGAAGACACATCCAAATAGAAGAAGCAACAACAATCTCATATACTAGGTGACATCCTCCTCTGTATCATCGGTGATATCGGGTGGAGTAGCCCCATGTGCTGTCTAATAGGGGCCAAAGTCAACCGACTAGCACTCGACAATGCAGTCTCGTCATGTGGCCTGAAACCTGTGAGATGCTGCAACATGTCCAAATAAGCATCATGTAACATATATCTCATAGAAATATGTAGTGAAACGGGCATGCCATCAACGGGAAGGCCATATAAAACCTCAACATCCTACAGTGTGACAGTAGCCTCGCCAATGGGTAGGTGAAAAGTATGTATCTCCTGTCGCCACTGCTCAATCAACATCGTGATCAACGCCCAGTCAACCTGTATCTGCCCGGTCTCAATAATCCTATAGAATCTCGTGTCCTGGAGGCGATGGACTACATGCTCGTGGAGATGTATGTGACTCAACAAATCCCACAAGTCGTCCACTCTCCTAGCGCAGAAAGTCTAAGACAATAACTCTCCATCTCATATATGGTCGGACCTATGATTGCCTTGAAGCACTAATAGCTCCCGAAAGTAAGGGCCGGGATGTATAGGCGGCGTGTCCATGTCGTGAACTATAAATTCAATAACATTAATTGTATGTTTATTATTTAATTGAAGAAAATATATATTCTTAATGGGTTACGATCTCGATATTTGAGACCCAGTAGCACCAAGCTATCATGAATATTTATGTGTGTAATTCAATATTTTGATTATTTTGTGTGTGTTTGATTTATAATTAAATTCTTAATGGGTTCCAAGCTCGATATTTGAAGCCCAGTAGCGTGTCATGTCCTGAACCGTAAATTCAACAACATTAATTGTATGTTTATTGTTTAATTGAAGAATATATGTATTCTTAATGGGTTACATGCTCGATATTTGAGGCTCAGTAGTACCATGCTATCATGCATATTTATGTGTGTCAAATTCAATATTTTGATTATTTTATGTGTGTTTGCTTTATAATATAAATTCATAATGGGTTCCAGACTCGATATTCGAGGCCCAATAAAAATTAATATTTTAATTATTTAATTGTACAAAGTACATATATATTCATCTACCGGTATAAGAAATACTTAAACTACATGGATTCTACGCTAAAATACTATACGGCTTGTCACACCTCATTTTTGCACACTTACCCCGAAGGATAATGCATAAGGGAGTTTTTCCAATTTAAGTGACAATATTCGAAACGGGATTATTCTATTTATTTCAGAGTCGCCACTTGGAATAAATTATGGTGTCCCAAGTCACTCATTTATTTAAATCCCAAATCGAGGAAATTTTCAACTTTCCAAATGAAGTCTGCGAACCAGAAATTCAAAGTATGGAATTCTGTTGACCCGAGGGAATGTGTTAGGCACCCCCGGATCCCGTGGTTCTATCACGGTCGCTTAAATTATTGTAATGGCTAAATATCAGATTTTAAAACATGTTCAATACTATAATGCAATTTTAAATCATTTACCGCATCTGGTTATTTTTTAAGAAAAAAAGTGAACATTGTTATTGAGGGGCCCGCAATTTCATTTTTTCTATTTGGCGAGACTCGTAATATTTTTATTTGAAAGGATAATCCCAAAGTGACTACATTTGTTTTCTATTTAGTTTGTCTCTAAAAGAAAAGAAAAAGTCCTAATTAATTACATGTTTAAAAGGCTACTCTATATTAGTACAAAAGGTGTTACCTCACAAGCCGACTAAATGACAAATTTATTCTTCAAATTATAGAGCTAACTACAATTTGACAAAATTAATAGCACGGAAAATAACAACAAATATTAATCAACAACTTGTTGTTCTATTTCATTTCAAAACTTCAAATTCCAATTCGAGCTTACATCAACACATGGTTTTTAGAATGCGTACCTAGTATTCAAAGGAATGGGAAGATGGGAAATCAACAGGGCGATGAAAATACAGCAACAGGAACAGTAACAACCAGCAGTAGCTTCAACACCTCAATCCAAAAAATCCCAGCAATACGGAGAAAAAAAAAATAGTAAAAATAGAAAAGAAAAATATATTCCAAAATTTCTCGTTGTTTTGTCTTTCTAGCTTTGAACTCTTTTCAATTCTCAAAAGAAACTCTCAAAAATTAAATTTATGTCCGTGTATACTTCTGTATCCAGAATGTATATCGAGTGTATATTACTCTCTTTTCCCCTTATTTTTCATCTCTTCCTATTTTTTCCTCTCTTTTATGCACCCTTTTTTCAATCTTCTCTTCTATTTATAGGCAATAATTTCAAAAAAAATCAGATTTTTTTATTAAAAAGAAAATATTTTTTAATTTAAAGAAAACCCACTAATCCATATTTTGTTCTCCTTGTTTTCTTCCTTAATTTCCTTACCCCCCCCCCCCCAACTATTTTATGTTATGTGATTATGATTATTTTTGGCTAAAAATCTGATTTTTTTTTTGGGCCAAGGGGTTTTGGGTAGGGTAACGGTGCTTAGGTTTGGGCTTGTAACTTAATTTGCAAGATGGCCCAATTTTTTTTTCTATTTTATTCTTCTCCATTATTCAACTTCCTAATTAATAAAGCCCAAAATACTAAGATTAATTTATAAAAACTAAAATTATCTTTAAACACTAATTAACACATAATAATAATTGTCACCTAAATTTAAATGGTAATTAAAATACAATCACACAATTTGGACATTAAAGGCTAAAATGCAAAAGATGCCTATTTTTGTGATTTTTATTTTGTAAGATAAAACTAATTACTCCTAATTGTAGAATTAAATCCTAAATGCAAATGCGACATTTTTTTTATTAATTTAACAAATAAGCATGCACAAAAAATGACACTAAATTCACAACAATTGCAAACAAACTAAAAAATTATTTTATTTTGAATTTTTTTGGGAAGAATCCTCATAGGCAAAAATTACGTGCTTACAGCTGCCCCTCTTTGTCCGGAAACACGAAGAGTTTTCGTACAAAGATAAAGTGAGCAATATAAGGGATTTTTGCCCATTTGAAAACTCAATAAGAAGCATTTTTTGAAAGAGTCTGACCGAACCTTGCTTCAAAGGACTCCTACATATCCTGGGCTAAACAGGAATCAGGTTAATGTAGTTCGGGAAGTTTTGGTAGCTGGGACTACCGTGGACTAACACTTTGATGTTACTGTTGCTGCTTACTGCTAACTGACCTCCTTATTACACTAAATGAAAAAATTAAAATTAAACTAGTTGTGCCTATCAACTATGAGTTACAAGATTCCTATCTATGATTCTCTTGAAAATTTGATCTTGAGTCTTAGCTGATTTTGCTGTAGACCTCGATCTGAATCTTGATGCTCGCAAGCTGTACATGCTTGTTTATTTCTGTAACATTGAGTGAAATGGGATTGGCGGAACTCGTGGCTTCAATCATATCCTGAGAAATCTGCGCCTCTGTTTACTCCAACATTTGAGCTCATCTTCTTTTTGGTTCTTTTCTTCTTTTCTTTATTCTGGATTGAGACTCAACTCGTGGGTTATCTCGATCCCTGCATCCCAAGGTCAAACCTGCTTAGACAACAAAACAGGCAAACGAACGAAATTTTTCTGCCCCAGTTTCACTAGAAACATTTCGTGAGTTAGTTGTGACATAGAAAGTGATTAAAAAGACTCTTCGGTATTGGCCAAGAGAATCTTGATTTTTTAAATCTGGTTTTTAAAATAAATGCTCTGCAGTTTTCTGGCCAGGATATTTTAAAAAAGGGGCTCCACAGCTTTCTGGCTGGGAGATTCTCTGTTTTCTGACCGGGATACTCTGAAAAGAACTGCTCCACAGTTTTTTGGCCGGGAGATCCTTGGTTTTCTGATCGGGATTTTTTAAAAAACAAAATTCTCCATGGCTTTCTGACCAGGGGATCTTCGTTTTTCTGGTTGGGATTTTAAAAGAAATGCTTCACGGTTTTCTGGCCAGGAGATCCTCGGTTTTCAGGATGGGATTTAAAAGAAATGGTCCATGGCTTTTTAGCTGGGAGATCCTCGATTTTCTGGCCGGGATTTTTGAAAAAAAAATGCTTTACGGCTTTCTGGTCGGGAGATCATCAGTTTTCTGGTCGGGGTTTTTGAAAGAAATGTTCCACGATTTTTTGGCCGGGAGATCCTTGGTTTTCTGGCCGGGGTTTTTGAAAGAAATTTTCCACGGTTTTTTGGCCAGGAGATCCTCGATTTTCTAGCCATGATTTTTGAAAGAAATGTTCCACGGTTTTGTGGCCGGGAGATCCTCGGTTTTCTGGCCGGGTTTTTTGAAAGAAATGTTCCACGGCTTTCTGGCCTGGAGATCCTCGGTTTTCTGGCTGGAATTTTTGAAAGAAATGTTCCACGATTTTCTGGCCGGGAGATTCTCGGTTTTCTGGACGGGATTTAGAAGAAATGCTCCATGGCTTTTTGGCCGGGAGATCCTCAATTTTCTAGTCAGGATTTTTGAAAAAAATGCTTCACGGTTTTCTGGCCTGGAGACCTTGAGTTTTCTGGCCGGGATTTAAAATAAATTCTCCATGGCTTTCTGGCCGGGAGATCCTTGGTTTTCTGGACGGGATTTAAAAGAAATGCTCCATGGCTTTCTGGCCAGGAGATCCTCGGTTTTCTGGTCCGAAATTTTGAAAGAATTGCTCCACGATTTTCTGGCCGAGAGATCCTCGATTTTCTGGCCGGGTTTTTTGAAAAGAAAAAGCTATGCTACCATGATTTGATTCTCTTTTGGGGGTTTTCATTTTCCATTTCCTTCCTTCTTCTCTTTTGGGTTTTCTTTTGGGTATTTTCCTTTTACTCATCAACAATGCATAAAATAATGTTTTTGAAAAGAAACATCCCTTTTGGGCATTTTCCTTGTTACAGAGCCATTTCAGTGCTCGCGCATTTCATTTTTTTTGGACCGCGCCTTCTTCTGGCACCGCTAATTTGAAATAGACCTGTTTTTAACAAAGAATAATTTGTTAGCTGAAATGATGGTTGATTTTGTGGCCTTGACTATCTTGCTTGATCCTGGCCCCATTTCCATTGAGAACTTTCTTGCTGATTGTCTTTGAGGGTGACTTTCTTTCAACCTGGCCGGGTTCAGCCTTAGGATTTCATGATGAGTTGCCCGTGTGGGCACTGTCCTTTTACTTCATTCTGTTTTTAAAACCTTAGCCTTTGATTTCCTTTTCCTTCCAAACGTCCTTTCCTTTGGAGGCGATCGGCCATCATGATCAGTTGGGATTGGATCAATACACCACTGAGGCTGGGTATTGTTTTTCGCCTTTATACCATACGGAGTTCTGTATAAACGGTCCTGCCACCTTTTCTTTGTAATAGTTTCATAATTCAAAGTTAAGCCGAAAGGGATTCAAAGAAAAATGAACAAAGAGTAAAAAAAAATGAATCGAAAATAGATGCGTCCCTTTCGGGGGAAAAAGAAGGACTTATCTGGGGTGTATGCTGGCTTCAAACTGACATGACATGTTTCTTGAACTGGATGCCCGACCATCACGAACTTCCATTTTCTCATGAACCAAAATGGGTCTATGTTTCCAAACTAGGGAACCTTGCTAGGACCTTTAGTGGTGAAATCCCCTTTTCGGTTCAGCGCCTTTTGCGGGTTTTCGCTAGTCGACCTCTCTCATTTCTCTTCTTACCATCGCCCGATAACACTCTTTGTGAGTTTTCACTAACGGACTCTCTCATTTTGTATTTCTCCACTCCAATCACCTTATGGTGCCCGAAGGTTTTCACCAATAAGACTCTCTCATTTTATTTCTCTTAATTTAAAATGTATCGGTTCTCAACAATGATATTTCTCAGTTTCTATGCCTCTGCATTGATCTTTAAGGACTTGTACTCGATTTTGGGTGAAAGGAATTATGGACAAAATTACAACTTTGGAGCCATCTGGTGAATCCTTGGTCAAACCATTATAACACCTGCCCTAGTTTCAATTTCGGGGAAAATTATATTTTTATTTTGGTGTGACTGAACCTCAGATAGAGGCTGCTTAAGTATCCTTTTGGAATCAAATCAGAACGTAGTTCAGGAAATTTTTGTTTTGTTTTGTTTTTGGTTTTTTTTTTCGGTTTTAGTTTGGATTCCAAAGAGGGTAGCCAAGGAAATGTAACCGGCTCAAAGGGTTTACGAAAGGGTTGGTAGTGTTTGCGTAGCGGGAATAAAAGCCTTCGTCATTTCAACATGCAAAGACATCACCAAAGCAAACTCAAACATAATACCTTTTGACAGCGTCTGCATTCACAGTTGTTTCAGGATCATTTCCTTCCACATCTCCCAAGTATAATGCTCTTTTCGGCAACATCTTTCTGATGATGTATGGCCCCTTCCAATTAGGAGCAAATTTTCCTTCGCTTCCTGGTGATGTGGAAGAATGCGTCTTAAAACAAACTGACCTACTTCAAAATTTCTAGGTCGTACTTTCTTATTTGAAGCACGAGCTATCCTTTGTTGGTACAACTGCCCGTGACAGACCGCAACTATTCGCTTTTCGTCAATTAAGGTTAATTGCTCCAATCGAGTCTTAACCCATTTGTTATCATGAATCTCTGCTTCAACAATTTTCCGGAGTGAAGGAATTTCTACCTCTGTCAGTATCACAACCTCGGTTCCATAAACTAGTAGGTATGGGGTTGCTCCTACTAATGTGCGCACTATAGTACGATATCCCAGTAAGGCAAAAGGTAATTATTCATGCCACTGTCTAGAACTCTGGATTGTCTTCCTCAAAATCTTCTTGATGTTTTTGTTTGCTGCTTCAACGGTGCCATTGGCTTTGGGCCGATAAGGAGTGGAGTTCCTATGCATTATTTTGAATTGTTCGTATATTTCTTCCATCAAACGACTATTCAAGTTTGCAGCATTGTCTGTGATGATAGTTGCAGGTATACCAAAATGACAGATAAGATTTGAATGTACAAAATCCACCACGGCTTTCTTAGTGACTGATTTGAGAGTGACAGCTTCAACCCATTTTGTGAAGTAATCAATAGCGACGAGTATGAATCGGTGCCCATTCGAAGCTTTTGGCTCAATTGGGCCAATGACATCCATGCCCCAAGCAACAAAAAGCCACGACGCTGACATAGGATGTAGCTCGGTTGGAGGTGCATGAATCAGATCTCCATGTACCTGACACTGATGGCATTTTTGGACGAAATTGAAACAGTCTTTCTCCATAGTTATGCAATAATACCCAGCTCAAAGGTTTTTCTTGGACAAGACATACCATTCATATGAGGTCCACACACTCCTGCGTGTACTTCATGCATGATTCTCCCAGCTTCCTCGGCATCAACACATCTTAAAAGGTTAAGATCCGCATTTTTTTATACAAGACCTCGCCGCTAAAAAAGAAACGACCTGCATGCCGCTTAATGGTCCAGTTTTGATCTCCAGTAGCATGTTCAGGGTATTCTTGTGTTGTCAAGAATCTCTTAATATCATGGTACGTGGCCGGATATTTGGACCTGCCTCGGTTACATTGCAATAACTGTGTCTTTCCTTGATTTGGATTTCCAAAGGATTGACGTGGGCGTTGCTTGGATAAGGTAGCATTGAAGCTAAAGTGGCAAGTGCGTCAGCCAGTTCGTTGTGACATCGTGGGATGTACCTGAATTCTATCGATGCAAATCGCTTGCCAAGATTATCCACATGATGTCGGTAAGGGAGGAGCTTGACGTCTCGGGTCTCCAATTCACCTTGGGCTTGTTTGATAATCAGATCTGAATCTCCCATGATCAGTAAATCTTCAACACTCTGATCAGTTGCCATATTCATGCCCATGATGCAGGCCTCATATTCAGCTGTATTGTTTGTGCAAAAGAAATAGAGCCTTGCCGTAGCTGGGTAATGCTGACCGGCAGGAGAGATCAAAATTGCCCCAATCCCTACACCTTTAGCATTTACTGCTCCATCGAAGAACATTTTTCAAGCATGGGTGTCCTCAGGGAATGTTTCTATTACGTTTACCTCCTCATCTGGAAAGTAGGTATTCAATGGTTGATACTCTTCATCAATCGGGTTTTCGGCCAAGTGATCTGCCAACGCCTGGGCCTTCATTGTCGTGCGAGTGACATAGACTATGTCGAACTCAGTGAGCAGGATTTTCCATTTTGCCAACCTTCTAGTGGGCATCGATTTCTGGAATATGTACTTCAAAGGATCCAGTTTGGTAATGAGGTGAGCAGTATGAGCTTGGAGGTAGTGTCTCAATTTCTGAGCGACCCATGTCAGAGCACAGCATGTTCTTTCCAGCAAAGTGTACTTGACCTCACAACTAGTGAACTTCTTTTTCAAATAGTAGATTGCCTGCTCTTTCTTCCCCGTTACATTATGCTGCTCGAGGACACAGCCAAAGGAGTTTTCCAAGACTGTCAGATACAAGAACAGAGGTCTCCCTTGCTCCGGCGAGACTAAGACTGGAGGATTCAAAAAATATTCTTTGGTTTTGTCAAAAGCCTCTTGAAACTCGGCTGTCCACTTGATTGTGGCATCTTTCCTCAGCAACATGAATATAGGCTCACACGTAGAAGTCAATTGGGTGATGAACCTGCTGATGTAGTTTAGTCGGCCCAAAAGACTCATTACGTCTTTCTTCATTCTTGGAGGAGGTAAGTCCCCGATGGATTTCATCTTTGTTGGATACAATTCAATACCTCTCCTACTGAATATGAAACCCAGGAGTTTACTTGATGGGACTCCGAAGGCGCATTTAGCCAGATTCAGCTTCAAATCATAGTTTTGCAACCTTTCGAAGAATTTTCTCAAGTCTCGGATGTGATCATCCTGAGTTCTGGATTTGATCATCACAACGTCCACGTACACATCTATTTTTTGATGCATCGTGTCATGGAAGATGGCAGTTACGGCTCTCATGTATGTCGCTCTAGCATTTTCCAAATCGAATGGCATGACTCGGTAGTAGTAAGTGCCCCAAGGTATGGTGAAAGCAGTCTTCTCGGCGTCCTTTTCATCCATCAACACTTGATGATATCCCGCATAACAATACACAAATGATTGTATCTCATGCTTTGCGCAGTTGTCAACGAGGATGTGGATGTTCGGTAAAGGGAAGTTATCTTTGGGACTTGCCTTATTCAAATCTCGATAGTCCACGCACACTGGAGTTTTCCCATCCTTCTTTGGCACAAGAACGACATTAGCCAACCACGTGGTATACTGTATCACTCGAATTACCCCCGTTTTTAACTGCTTGGTGATTCTTCTTTGATCTTATCACTGATGTCAGTCTTGAATTTCCTCTGCTATTGTTGCACTGGGAGACAGTCAGGATAGATTGGCAACTTATGCACTACTTGATCAACACCTAGTCCTGGCATGTCATCGTATGACCAAGCAAACACATCTTTAAACTCAAACAAGAGCTGAATTATTGCATCTCGAGTTTTCTTATATGTGTGGATGCTTATCTTGGTTTCTCGGATCTCTTCGGGGGTTCCCAAGTTAACCGGCTCGGTGTCATTCAAATTTGGATTAGGTTTATTCTCAAAGTGTTCCAATTCTCGATTTATTTCCCTAAAAGCCTGTTCTTCATCTTATTCCAGTTCTTGGTTCATTATTTCTATATTAGGTGGAGTGTTCAGATCTGAGCGTGAAGTCCGCAAGTATGTCATGTTATTTAAAGCCGCATTATTATGACTGAAAAGAGAGAATAAAAAGAGAAAACAACAGGAAATAGAAAGAATGCAAAAATAACGATGAAATATTCATTTCATTTCTTGGAGTTTTGGGAAGATAAATAGGGTTACATTTGGGAAATTAAAGACAAGAAAATAAAGAAAAACATCTGAGTTACACCCTGAAATAACTTGTGATGCAGGAAAAATGACAGGACAAGTCTATAGAACTCCCTCCTGGCTGGGAATGGCGTAGCCTTCCAATTTTGCAATTTAACCTCTGGTCCCACATACAGAACCTCAGCAGTGCTAGTACCTTCTCCCAACTGAACCATATTAACATTGTAAAGCATTTGCCTCATAGCTCCACATATGTCTTCTATCTCTTCAGCTGTGAAGATCTCATCTTCTTCTTCTTCATTGTATCTTGGGTGAACAGAGATTTGGTTTAAATGTGGCAATGGCTGCGGTAGAACCCATCAGTTTTCCTTTCTTTTATCAGTCCATTTCTCATCTTCAGGGGTAGGGCGGAAGCCTACTCCAAAGAACTTTTCGGTTGTAGGCAAAGTTATCAGCTTCGATATTCCTTGTAAGGAATTTCCCAAACCTTTCCTTGGCTGGAAGTAGTGCTTAAGCATTTCTTTTGCCACCATAATTGAGGCATTAGACAAAAAAAGGCTGGGGTCAAGGGCTCCCCTCCTCATGTTGATTTGCCAATACAATCTCAAAGGCTTGATAGACGATTAGTTCACTTTCCTTCTTTTGCTTCTAAGCACGAGATAGATGGATCCCTATAGATTGATTGCTAGTCTTCCCCGTGGACCACGATCTCTTGCTCCTCACTCTCGAACTTTATCATCTGGTGGAGGGTATATGGTACAGCCCCGGCCGCATGGATCTATGGTCTTCCCTGAAGAAAGTTGTAAGATGTGTCCATATCCAGAACCTAAAAGATTACTTCGAAATCCACTGGGCCAATATTCAAGACCAAGTCGATCTTTCCGGAGGCAAATCAGCTTTGCTAAAAGAGATCTGATTAACTGCAAAGAATCTCTTTGTCATTCGTTCAAGCTGCTCAACTGAAATCTCAACCGGCACATATGCCTCATTCAAAGTTTTCAACAAAACCTTTTGATGCTCAGCGGATTTCATCAACAAAGACAACATGGACACTTGTTCTAGGTACTTGCTGTAATTGGTCTAGCACCTCATAGTCAGGCATTTGCATTTTCTGAAAAAAGGCTTTCGCTTCTTGAATGCTTACAGGCTTCTTGGATGGGAAACGTTTCCGTGTGGCATTATTCACTTCTTATATGTCTGAATACTTTCGCACTAAGATGTTCCCAAGCAGTTCTCATGTGATCTCTTTACCCTTGTGTGTGACCACCGTCTGTTGATAATTCCAAGGTACTGCGGACGGATCTGTCATGAGCTTCTATGGCAAGCGTGCGATAACCACGGGCTCATTCGGCCGCAGTGGTTTAATCGCCCCCGGACCACATAGGCTCTTTTGGGAACATATATCGGTATTTCTCTTTTCATCTGAAACTTCTTTGAAGCGCTTATTACCAGGGGCTTTTCTGATCGACCTCGTGGGAGGTAAAGAACTCCATTTTTCTGAGGCACTGTTGTTTCTGCCTTTGTTTCGATCTTCTTTTCAAACCCAGCTTTGACAGTTTCATTCTTCTTCCCCATTTTCTCTTGTTTTGGGACTATTTTAGGTTGTCTTTCCATGTCGGCAATGGCAGTTATGGCTTTCAGAGCAGGATCAAATTCCTTGTCCTCGCATATTATTCCAATTGCTGCCCTGTTATTATGGGTCGGCAATGGGTTATTCGTCACATTAGGAATATCTTCATCTGCAAACACTACCCTTCCTTGGTTAATCAACTCTTTCACAACTTTCTTCAAAGTCCAACAATTATCGGTGATATGCCCCTCAACTCCTGAATGATAAGTACAATACACACCTCATTGGTAAGCCAGAGAATCTGGATTTTGTCTATTCTGGGGAACGGGCTATAACAGATTCTCCTGCATAAGCTTAGGGAAAGGGTGGAATATGGTTTCCCAATTGGTGTGAAGTTTGACTTAGGTGGTTCACGAGGGCGAGTGTTATTTTTTAGTGGTTGGAATTTATACTGGTTTTGGTAAGGAGGTTGATTTCTCTGAAATGGAGGTGGGTTTCGGTTGGCTGGCAGCTGTGGACGGCCAAAAGGCTGAGCATTCATGACTGCATAGGGTGGAGGTGGAGGAGCCTAGGACATATTATTGTGCGGATAATAATGTTGGGGAGTCTTTTCGGAGAACAACCGCCTACCTTCTGTCTCCAACCGTTGCTGTCACACCTCCCTTTTCCACGACCGCGAGGGCGCGAGGGGTAAATGGAGTTTTTCCAAATAAAGGACAATCGAGGCGGGATTCATTTTATTCAATTCAGAGTCGCCACTTGAGAGATTTATGGTATCCCAAGTCATCGGTTAAGTCCCGAATCGAGGAAAAGAATGACTTTGTTTAACAGTCCGCGCAACAGAAATTCGAATAAGGAATTATGTTCACCCGGGAGAAGGTGTTAGGCATTTCCGGGTTCTGTGGTTCTAGCACGGTAGCTCACCTGTTGCATTTAACTTATTTATCTGATTTTTGTTACCCGATGAACTTCTATGCAAATTTTAACTTCGAACCGCTTTTATTATTTATTACACTTAAAGAGGATTACAGCGTCGTGAGATTGCGGCTCGAACTGCGTCGCACAAATGTGTTCATAGTTTTTGATGCGTTCCGACTTGATTGAGATTTAGATTTGGGTCACATAAATGTGTACCCGGGTTTAGGGAGGTAATTTTATTAAATACGTGCCTAAAGATGCTAACACATTATTATTTTTTGGGAAAAACCGCGAAATTCGCTAAGCGAATAATTCTGAAATCTATTTGTTTATTATGTATATTTATTGAGGGCCTCGTAATTTGCAGCTTGTTTTGCAGGGCATGCCTCATCTTGTTATAAAGAATACCTTGAAACAATTATAATTTAAATTTTTTTCTTTTTCTTTTTCTCTCTAAAAATGGAAAGACAAATTCTACGTTATCTATACACTTGCGAATTATTAGCTACTGAATATACTAATGTAGTGTGTCAATTCTGAAAAAATAAGGAAGGTAAAGAAAACAATCTATTTGTCATTTTTGGGTCCACACTTAATCGTGTAAGGTGCGGAGCCGGACCTAGGCCATCCCATTTGATTCGGATACTTGTTTACCCTATATTACATGTTTTAGGCTTTATAGTAAGGCGGAAATAGTAAAATTTAGTAGCTAATGAAACTTATTCTTTATGGATCCAAGTGAATAAATTATTTATTAACAGAATTTTAATTACCAACATATTGAAACCTGATATTCATTTTTTGAACATGTCATGAATGAAGAGTGAAACAAGGCTAAGAGTGAAAGGGGATACATGTTACATCTTTAATTTTCTCAATTAGCACGCATATGAATGAATTTGCAGATTTTAAATTTGCTACAAGACAATGTTAATACTACAAATACTTATATGCTTCTACTGAACTAATATCTAGCATACATACAACTTTAGAATGTAAAAACTAGAATAAAATCCTTGAGCCTCATGGTATTTTTTATTCATGCTTCAAATGTTTGACTACATGGTATACCAATATAGTTGTGTACCTGATTATTGAAGCAAAGGAAAAGCAGAGGAAGATCAGTATAGGCAGCAGTCGTACAAGCAGCCAAATAGCAGGTTCAACAGTAAATTCCCACAGCACCAAACCAGTTCAATCAATATAACAAATTCGGAAAGAAGAACCAAAATGAAACCGACAAAAAAACAGCCCCAAGAACAATATGAAACCACTGGAATAAACTTCAGCAGCAACCAATGAAGCAGTAACGCTCCAAAGCAAACTCAAGCAAAACCAATTTGCACCCCATGAATACCAAATGCAATCACAGGCAGAAATAGAAAGAACCAACAGCAGTAGAACAATAGTTTCTGGTTTTCAAACACTCAAAGAAAAGAAGCATGAAGCTTCAATAAAACAGTAGCCGATTAACAAAAGAGACCTCACTATCAATTTTTCTAACTCTAAAAAATGATTGTCGTTTTTCAGATTCTCGATCCCTTAACTCTCTCTGTATATTTTCTTTTTTTTTCTCTCCCAGTATCTCCCCTTTTATAGACAAAACAGACCTTTTACACCCCAAAATATTCAAACTTTCTGCCTGTTATCCCTTTGCACATGTGGCCCTTAACCCTTTTAATCACCCCCCCCTCCCCCCCGCCCGTTTTCTCCTGATTTCCAGCTCTTAAGAGCACTCAGCAGAATTAAGAAACTAAATTTGGCCATGATATTCTCTGCCCATCCCATTACCTAGTGTCTAATTCCATTTTTAATTCAAAAGTGTACTGCCAGCCATAATTTAAAAGTCAGGCGTGCCCTGACAACCAAGATGCCTTCCACTTTAGTCTTAACAATTTCAAATAGGTGAAATGCTGTAATCTTAATTAATAAACAAATAGAACACAAACTGAATTAACATGTATGATGCAGGTTCAGTGGACGACTAAAATAAACAACACACTCACGACACTTAACTGACCCAAACAGTTCAATTCAATGTGACGATTAACTAATTCAACTCATTTGATGAACTAACCCCTTTTTAGCATACGAACAGACTTAATACGGGCACAAAAATAGAAATGAAGTCGAGGAGAAAATGAACCAGGAATTTAAGCAAAAATAAAAGATAAAAGAGAAGAAAAAGATTTGAAAATACTCGGAATCAAGCGGACCAAATACTGGAAGTTACCCCCTAGTACCTTTGATTTGGATAGAATCAAACCTTTATCGTGTGTTTTCAAGGTGAAAGCACACTGCTAAGGTCCCATTCGCCCAAAAGATCCTTCTACGCCAGTTGAGAATAGGGTTCGAGTTCTGTGATTTAATATTTGAGACTCTGGGGAAGGATTTGAGGGAAACTATTGGTGGATTAGAGGTAAAGGGATCAAGGGGATCATGGGGTGTGAGTATGGGGCTATTTTGAGATGGCGCCGCCACCGGGGAATCTTAGGGTGGCACTAGGGTTCAAGCCTTAGATTGGATATTCGATGCGGTATATTGTTATTCGAGAGAAAGCAAGGGTGGCATGGAGATAAGGGGGTTGAGATGAATAGATGGTGTAGTTTTTGGACGGTTTGGTAACTGACCGCCGCCGTTGGCGATTTCCGACGGGCGGTCAGTGGCGGAGTGAGGTCTGGTCTCTGAAGACCTTTGGAGAGATGAAGAGAGAGGGGGTTCTAGGGGGGCTGGGTCGTTAGAAACAATATATATTGGTCGTGGGATTTAATCCAAGCCATTGGATCTGATTAGATCAATGGTATGGATTGCTTTACTAACGTGAGACGACGTCGTTTGGTTAAGTTTTGGGATTGGGTTGGTCAGGGCAAAATAGGTCGGGGGTGGAGAAATGATCTTGGCCATTGGACTAATTTAATTAAGTGGCTTGTACTGAACGTTACACAAAATGATGCTTGGGCAGGGATTTGGGCTGGATTGAGGGCAGGTTTGGGCTGGCTTTGGTTTGGGCCTGGCTTTCTTTAGTCCATTCCGATTTTCTCTTCATTTTTCCCATTTTTCTTCTTTTCTTTTATTTTCTTTTTAATTCCTAATTTAAAGCCAAAATCCTAGATTAAATCATAAAACAAAAATTAACTTGAAATACTAATTAGCTCTTAATAATAATGATCACACGTAATAAAGAAAAAGTCACACAATTTGATATTAACACTAAAATGCGAAGTACATTATTTTTGTGATTTTTTCAATTTGTAAAACAAAATTAATTACTCCTAATTGTAGAATTAAATCCCAAGTGCACATGCCACATATAATTTTATTATTTTTCATTTATTTAAATGCATAAACATGCACGGGCACAGGCGAATAATGACATAAAATACCACAAAATTTCACAAAAGGCACACAATAAAAAAAATTACAATTTTTGTTTTGATTTATTTGGGAGTAGTTCATATAGGGCAAAAATCACGTGCTCACAGCTGCCCCTCTTTGCCCGTAAACACGAAGAGCTTTTGCGCAAAGATAAGTGAGCCAATACGAGCGATTTTTACCCGCTTGAGCACTCCGTATGAAGCATTTTGGAAAAGGTTTTGACCGAGCCTTTGCTTCGGAAGGCCTCCTACATATCCTGGTTTAAATAGGAATCAGGTCAATGTAGTTCGGGATGTTTTGGTAGCTGGAAATACCAAGGGATTTTGGTTCTGCTGTTACTGCTACTGCATGTCGTTACCACTGCTTTACTGATCTCCTTATTACACCGTGCTAAAAAGGAAAAACAAGAAGCTGGCTTATGGATCATAAGAGCTCATCTATTTTCAACTTATTCGTGTCGCCTTGCCTTCTTGTCGTCTTGTGTTTCTTCCAGTGTTTTTATTTCGAGAAGTAGGAGGTGGCACTGGCCTTCGCTTCTCTGAATATCAGTTTTCCTCGTTTTGCTCAATCTGTTGGGGATAGAGCTTTCTCCATCAAATTTGTTATGTTGAGGGGGGTAGACAAAGTTTGAAAGTTGTTCCTCTCCGGATGTGTCTCATCTTTCTTCTGACTCATGTGCTTGGATTTTCGCTGGGAACTTTTGTTATAACCTTCCGCTTTAGGGTGGGTTACTGGTTTCAAAACCTATAATGTAAAGACTGAAAAATATTCCTCTTGTTATACAGGTGGCCGCCTATTATCATAAAGACATAAAAATGTATTCCCTTGTTATACAGGTTGGAGCCTAATTGCTAAGATATGAAATTTATTCCTTCGTTATACAGGTGGGCGCCTAATTTCTAAGATATGAAATGTATTCCCTTGTTATACATGTGGGTGCCTAATTGGTAAAGACATCAAAATGTATTCCCTTTTTATACAGGTGGTCGCCTAATTGCTAAGATATGAAATGTATTCCCTTGTTATACAGGTAGGCGCCTAATTGCAAAAGACATGGAATGTACTCCCTTGTTATACAGGTGGGTGCCTAATTGGTAAAGACATGAAAATGTATTCCATTGTTATATAGGTGGGCGCCTAATTGCTAAGATATAAAATGTATTCCCTTGTTATACATGTGGGCGCCCAATTGCAAAAGACATGGAATGTATTCCCTCGTTATACAGGTGGGCGCCTAATGCTAAGATATGAAAATGTATTCCCTTATTATACAGGTGGGCACCTAATTGCAAAAGACATGGAATGTATTCCCTTGTTATACAGGTGGACGCCTAATTGCAAAAGACATGGAATGTATTCCCTTGTTTCCTCGTTCAACAGAGAAAATTTTTGATAATGGCAGAAAATGTTCTGCCCCAGTTTCGGTGACTTTCCTTGTGGCGTATCTTCCTACCATTACCAACCTTTATTTTCCTGTAAGATCAAAGAAAATCTTGTTAGTTTTAAAACATGGTGAGTAATCTTGACACTCCTGTTGGGGATTGTTTTTTTCTTTTTCTTTTCTGTTTTTTGCTATGTGCCTCCCAACTGGTTGGGGATAATATTACACGCCGGGGATGATTTTTCTGTTGGGGATGGACTTTCCATTCATCCGTTTCCCTCTCTCTAGTTTCAAAACACTCTGGGGAGTCTTTTCAACTCTAAACCACTCTCTTCAAGAGTTTCTCCTTCCTTCAATACTGCAGGGGATAAGATGTTATTAACTGAGGATATTGTTTTTAATGATGCGGATACTGGGATCATTTTGCTGTGGATGGATTTTCCCTTTCTCCTTCCCTTTTCTGTGTGGTCTGACCATCTTGGAACTTGGTCAGTGATCCATCGAAGTTCTGCTGGGGGTCTTCTGGGAACTTGATCTGTAAGTTCCTCAAACATTGTTTCCAGCTTTTCTCCATATTTTCCTTTGTACCATCTCGACGACTGGTAGTAGACTCTAAAAATTCTTTCTTTTAAATATAAAGAAAACAAATTTTTGGAAAAGTCTTTTAGACAAAGAGATGAAAAGATAGAAAAGGAGAAAAATCTTTCTGAACAATATGCTAGGAAAAGAAAAGAAAAGAACTTATCTAGATGGTATGACTGTTCCCAACGATCATGTCGTGCATTCCGGATTAATCGACCCAGTCTATTTGCATCAATCAAACTTTCCGATGGCCTCATTCGCCCGGAGTAAATAGATGCGCAACTCATTGCCATATATGGATCCTTTCCGCCAAACTCGTCATGTCGACTCATAGCGCCCTTCGAGGGGTTTTCACTAATGAGACTCTCTCATTTCTCTCAGATCCCATTGCCTTAAGGTGCCTGTGAAGGTTTTCACCCTAAGATTCTCTCATTTTAATTCATCTTAGCTTATGTCGCCTTACGGTGCCTATGAAGGTTTTCACCGATAAGACTTTCTCATTTTATTTTTCAGTTGGGGATTGGAGTGTTGCCGATAAGATTCTCTCTGCTGGGAATTCTTTCAGCTCATGATCTTTTTCAGTCGAGGATCAGTGTATTACCCTGAGCTCTCATCTTCCTGACCTGACACCTATTAAACAATGATCGGAAGGTCTTTTTTGGACATAAGATGGGTGGTTTTGTGTGGGTAAGAAAAGAAAAGGTTATCAAGAAATTCAAAATAACTTGATGAGTAAAGGAATACAACTCTTGGAACCCAATTTCTTAATAAAAAATGTAACTTTTGCCCCAGTTTTCTTGCTTGTGGATTTTTGAATCGCGTGACATTTGTCACGTTGCTACCGAGCCGTGAGGCTCCAAAGTATCCTTTCTTGATGAATCAGATCAAACGTAGTTGACACTATTTTGCTTTCTTGTGATTTTCTTATCATCATTTTTTTTTTCATTTTTTATTTTCTTTAACGATTCCAAAAGAGGGGTATGAAACAAAATAATTAAGGCTCAAAAAGGGAAAGCAAAGTTTGAAAGTGTTTGGATAGAAGAAAGAACTGCCTCTGTCATTTCATTATCCAATAAGCACCAAATACAAACAAACGAGCAAATAATTATCATGATCAAGGAAATTACACATAATATCTCTTGACTACATCAGAATTGATAGCCATGTCGGTGCTTCTTCCTTCAATATCTGTCAGACATAAAGCGTCGTTGGATAACACCCTGGTCACAGTATAAGGTCCTTGCCAATTTGGAGCGAACTTGCCTTTTGCTTCAACTTGATGCGGGAGGATCCATTTCAATACTTGCTGCCCTACTTCAAATTTTTTGGGGCGCACCTTCTTATTGTATGCTCTCGCCATTCTCTTCTGATACAATTGGCCATGACATACTGCTGCCAATCTCTTTTCATCGATTAAGCTCAACTGTTCTAGTCGAGGTTTGACCCATTCATCATCATCAATCTCGGCTTCAGCGAGAATTCAGAGAGATGGAATTTCAACCTCTGCTGGTATTACTGCTTCAGTTCCGTATACCAACAAGTAAGGAGTTGCACCCACTAAAGTTCGGACAGTAGTGCGATAACCCAACAATGCAAATGGCAGCTTTTCATGCCATTACCTAGACCCTTCCACCATCTTTCTCAATATTTTTTTATAATCCTGTTCACTGCCTCAACCGCGCCATTCGCTTTGGGACGATACGGGGTGGAGTTACGGTGTGTAATCTTGAACTGTTAACATACTTCTTTCATCAAACCACTGTTAAGATTAGTGTCGTTGTCCGTGATGACTACCTTTGGGATCCCAAATCTACAGATGATATGGGAATGGAAAAAGTACACCACTGCCTTCTTGGTCACTCACTTGAAGGTCTTTGCCTCTACCCATTTGGTGAAATAATCAATAGTTACCAAAATGAACCTATGACCGTTGGAAGCTGCCGACTTAATCGGTCCAATGACATCCATGCCCCATGCAACAAAAGGCCATGGTGCTAACATTGTATGCAATTCTGTTGGCGGAGAATGAATCAAATCTCCGTGTACCTAACACTGATGGCATTTCCGCACGAAACGTATACAATCACGCTCCATAGTGAGCCATTAATATCATGCCCATAGGATCTTCTTTGCCAATACATATCCGCTCATATGCGGCCCACAAACCCCGGCATGGACATCTGTCATTATTGTCACGGCTTGACTTGCGTCTATACATCTCAACAATCCCAAATCTGGGGTTCTTTTGTACATCACTCCTCCACTTAGGAAAAAACCATTTGCCAATCGCCGAAGGGTTCTCTTTTGGTCTCCGGTTGCTTGTTTCGAGTATTTCCCCATTCGGAGGTATTCTTTGATATCATAAAACCATGGCTCGCCATCTATCTCTTCCTCTATCATGCTACAATAAGCATGCTGCTCATGAACCTAGATATGCAATAGGTCAACATGAACTTTATCTGGGTGGTACAATATTGACGCTAAGGCGGCCAATGCATCGGCAATCTCATTGTGAACTCTCAAAATGTGTCTGAACTCCATCGATCGAAATCGCTTGCTCAGATTGTACAAGCACTATCGATATGGTATAAGCTTCAAATCCTGTATTTCTCATTCACCTTGAATTTGATGTACCAGGAGGTCTGAATCCCCCAAGACACCTTGAATTTGATGTACCAGGAGGTCTGAATCCCCCAAGACCAAGACGTCCTGGACATTCATTTCTGCAGCTAACCGTAACCCCAAAATGCAAGCCTCATATTCACTCATGTTGTTGGTGCAATAGAATCGCAGTTGCGCCGTAACAGGATAGTGATGTCCTATTTCTGAAATGAGCACTGCTCCTATTCCAACTCCTTTCGAGTTTGCGGCTCCATCAAAGAAAAGCTTCCATCCCGGTTCCTCGGTCGATTCTACCTCTTCTATATGCATCACTTCTTCATCAGGGAAATATGTCCTCAATGACTCGTACTCTTCATCAACAGGGTTCTCAGCTAAGTGATTAGCCAACGCTTGGGCCTTCATGGCCGTCCTCGTCACATAGACGATGTCAAATTCTGTGAGTAATATCTGCCATTTTGCTAACCTCCATGTGGGCATAGGCTTTTGAAAGATATATTTCAATGGGTCCAAACGTGAAATAAGATAAGTAGTATATGATGACAGATAATGTTTTAACTTTTGTGCTACGCAAGTTAGGGCGCAGCATGTCTTCTCCAGTTGAGTGTACTTAACCTCATATACTGTAAATTTCTTGCTGAGACAATAGATGGCTCGTTCCTTCCTCCCTGTACTTTCGTGTTGCCCCAGTATGCAGCCAAACAAATTCTCCAGTATCGTCAGATAGAGAATCAGTGGTCTTCCTGGTTCAGGTGGAACCAATACGGGTAGATTTGATAGATACCCCTTGATTTGGTCAAATGCTTCCTGACATTCCGTCGTCCATTCTACCGCAGCGTCTTTCTTCAACGGCCGAAATATGGGCTCACATGTCGCCGTAAGTTGAGCAATGAACCTGGTGATATAATTTAATCTTCCTAACAGACTCATCACCTCCATTTTGTTCTTTGACGGTGGAAAATCCTAGATGGATTTGATCTTTGATGGGTCCAACTCAATGCCTCCCCGGCTAATGATGAATCCTAGTAGCTTTCCTGATGGAACCCCAAAGGCACATTTGGCTGGGTTGAGCTTAATATCGTACCTTCGAAGTCTTTGGAAGAACTTCCTTAGGTCTGCTACATGGTCTTCTTGCCGCCTAGATTTTATGATCATATCGTCCACGTATACTTCAATCTCTTTGTGTATCATGTCATGAAATACAGTGGTCATTGCTCTCATATACGTTGCCCCAACGTTCTTCAAGCCGAATGGCATTACTTGGTAGAAATAAGTTCCCCATGACGTAATGAAAGCTGTCTTTTCTGCATCTTCTTCATCCATTAAGATCTGATGATATCCTGCATATCAATCCACGAAGGATCCGATCTCGCGCCCGGCGCAATTATCGATCAGGATATGGCTGTTGGGCAACAAAAAATTATCTTAGGGCTCGCCTTGTTAAGATTGTGTTAGTCAACACATACCCTGATCTTCCCATCCTTCTTCGGCACTGGTACCACATTGGTCAACCAATCGAGATATCGAGTGACGTGAATAACTTTTGCCTGTAGTTGCTTGGTTACTTCTTCCTTGATCTTCACACTTATATCTATCTTAAATTTCCTCAGTTCTTACTTGACAGGAAGGCATGCCGAGTCAGTGGGCAATTTGTGAACCACTAAATCGGTGCTCAATCCTGGCATGTCATCATATGACCATGCGAAAATATCTTTGAATTCAATGAGGGTTTTGATTAATTCCTCCCTAGTACTTGGATCAATGTGGATGCTGATTTTGGTTTCCTTAACTTCATCTGCACCCCCTATGTTAACAACTTCAGTTTCATTTAAATTGGGCTTTGGTTTCTCTTCGAATTGCCATAGTTCACTGCTTATTTCCTCGAAGTCCTCATCCTCTTCGTATTCAGATTCGTTATTTAACTCAATCACTTGTTCAATTAAGTTGGAGTTGGATTGATTATTTAGACTAGGTCTAAGATCCGTTGTGCATTCCCTATCTTTAGGACCAGTAAAAGAACTGTTCAGAAAAAGAAGAAACAAAAATTAAAACAAGAAAAGAAAGGAAACTTACGTTTTTATTAAGAAATGCGGAATAACAGAGTTTCACACTTTGAAGAAATACAAACAAAACCAAAATGGATTACAACTCTAGGATAATCCAGGAAACAAGAAAGAAAATCCAAGGCCTACTACCAAGACTCCTTTCAAGTGGGAAGAGGAGTAGCTGCCCAGTTATTGATACAGGCCTTAGGCCCTACAAATTGTATGACCGCTCTGTTGAAACCCTCTCCAGCTTCTACCATATGGACATCAACAAACATTCTTTCAAAGCTCCAATCCAAATTCCCATCCATATCGATCGATGGTCCTAGGATTTTCGGGACCGATGACTTCTTGTCACTTGCTCTAACAAAAGATCTGGAAAGGCGCGGAACTGGCTTGGGGAGAACCCAAACTCTTTTCTTCATTTTCTTGGCTTGATGTACATCTTCCACAGTGGGTTTGAACCCTAGTCCAAAGGTCTCTAAATTTTTGGGCAAGGATATAGGCTGAACAATACCCTAAAGCTCTGCCCCCATTCCTTTTCCTAGCACAAACCCATCACCCAACATCTCTGAAACCATCATGATGGTTGCGGGAGCTATCCTGGGGAGTGGGAGGTTCTCTCCTTCAAACATTTTATCTACTGAAACCCCATCGAAAACCTGGTACACCCACGGTCCTTTGTCATCATCCGTCTCTATGAATGGCACAATATCATCTCCCACAAGGCTTGTGCCGTCATCTCCGTACACCACTATCTCCTGCATGTCCTATTCAAATTTCACCATCTGGTGCAATGTAGAAGGTACCGCTTTGGCAGCATGGATCCAAGGTCGCCTAAGTAGAAGATTGTAAGATACTATTACATCAACCACTTGGAATTCCATAGTGAACTCAACTGGACCAATGGTTAATTCCAGTATGATGTCACCCACGTGTCGGTACCACCTCCATCGAACCTCGGACATAGACACTATTCTTGTGAATCCGGTCATGATTAATATTTAGCTTGTTCAAAGTAGCCAAAGTACAGATATTGGCACTTGACCCATTATCAACCAATACTCGGGTGATCATCGAGTCTTCACATTTCACGGTCAAATACAAGGTTTTGTTGTGTTCTGTACCCTCTATCGGTAACTCAATATAAAAAAAGGTCACCCGGTTTACTTCGAAGATTTTTCGCACCATCTTCTCCAAGTGATATACAGAAATTTTGTCTGGAACGTGAGCCTCGTTTAGGATTTTCATCAGTGCCTGGAAGTGATCATTGGAATGAATCGGCAAAGACAACAATGAAATTTTAGCTGGAGTCTTTCTTAATTGTTCCAAAATGGAGTAATCTTGTGTCTTCAATTTCTTCAGAAACTTCTTAGCTTCTTCTTGCGTTACTGGCTTCTTTGTCACTGTTGAACTAGACTTTCTTAACTCGATGGGAGCAAACCATCTCCCCGAATGAGTCAACCTCTGAGCCTCACATATCTCTTCTTCCACTTCCTTGCCTTTGTACATTACCACTGCTTTCTCATACTTCCAAGGTACGGCCTTGCTGCTAATCACTGGATGTTGGACTACAGGTTTGACAATGACCGGTTCCCGGCAAACTCCCTTTACAACAAATACGGGTGCAGATAATGCTCCCGATACTACCACTTTGGTTGCTTCTTATTTCTTCGGAGTAATGGCTGAATTTTTTCCCAATATTACTACACGTTTAACCTCTAACTTCTCCACATGTACCCCTGCTTCCTTATTGATCATCTTTTCTTTTGGGGTAGCCCGGATCATCATCACTGTTTGTGATGGTTTTTTTGACTCTCCTCCTTCATGCACGAATTCAATCATATGAGCCTTGTGGTACGCCGGTAATGGGTTTTGATTGATGTTGGGCGCTTCCGGTGTTTGGACCTCATTGGTGTCAATGAGATCTTGTACAGCATGCTTCAATCTCCAATATTTCTTAGTATCATTCCCTAACATTCCTAAATAGTACTCACAACTTTTTGATTGGTCCACATTCTGGGGTAGGGGATTTGGTATCCTAAGCTCGATAGGACTCAACAAACCGACCTGCCTTAATTTTTAGAATAAGGCAGTATAGGTTTCTCCCAATTCAGTAAAGGCTCTTTGTCTTTGTAGCCTGTCATTTTTAGAAGCTTGATTTCCACGAAAACCTGCCCCTGGAGGGTTCCTGTAGGCCCTTGGTAGAGGATAGGCATTCTGGGGTGGTGGGTATGTGTTCTATGGAAGTGGATAGGTGTTCTGCGGAGGTGCATATGTGTTTTGGGGAGCCGGTACGCGTCATTGTAGGCGAACTAGTGGTTGAGTGTATGTTTGTGCTTGGTGTCGGAAAAATGTGGTTCCTGCGAAGGATAGTAGTGTTGTGGTGGGCTGTGTGAGGAATATGGATAATTTGGATTGTGGGGTCTGGGTTGGTTATAGTATGATTTGCTGGCCTTGGACCAACTGCCTGCTTCCACTATAGCGACCTCTTTTTTTTTCGTTCTTCCCAGCGCACCTCTTGTGCCACTTTGAATAGCTTGGTTCTGGCTTTGAGTGCTGAGTAGTTCAGAATTTTGTCAGACCTCAGTCCTTCTTCTATCATGACCCCTATTTTCACCACCTCGTTAAAAGACTTTCCAACCGTTGTCTCCAAGTGACCAAAGTAGGTTGGGTCCAACGTTTGTAAGAAATAATCCACCATTTCTTCCTCTCTCATGGGAGGATCTACCCTAGCTGCTTGCTCTCTCCACTGAAAACCAAACTCGCGGAAAGTTTCTCCGGGTTTCTTAACTGTCCTTAGTAATGTGAGACGATCGGGGACTATCTCAAGATTGTATTGAAAATGACCGGCGAATGCTTGGGCCAGATCATCCCAAGTGTACCATTTGCTGGGATCTTGCCTAGTGTACCATTCGAGTGCTGACCCGCTTAAACTTTGGCAGAAATAAGCTATTAATAGCTCATCTTTGCCACCTGCCCCTCTCATTTTGCTGCAAAACCCGCGTAGATATGCCATGGGATCGTCGTGCCCTACGCATAAGTCAAATTTGGGCATTTTGAACCCCGCTGGTAACTGGGCATCAGGAAAAGGGCACAAATCTTTGTAGGACACACTGACCTGATTGCCCAACCCATGCATACATCTGAAGGTTTGCTCAAGGCTTCTGACCTTTCTTATCACCTCATCTTGTTCCGGAACCTTTGCCGGCCTTTCATGCTCTGTTGGGATTTCCATGCGAGGGTTATGGGGTTCCGATGTATTGAAGGTAGGTTCTGGGGGATAATATTGAGTATCATGAGCTGGAAATAATGGCTCGCTATTTGATCTTTGCAGTGTGGCTGGCGGGGGTCCCATAAAAATAGGAATGCTTGGTGGTGGGAAATGTTGGTTAAGTGGTGGAGCTTGGGTGTCATAGGGGCTTCTCCCCTAATAATAGTGATGACTTGGTATACTTGTTGAAGTGCCTGGGTGCAGGTATTCTGGAGAATGTCCTGATGTAGGATTAACCGGTAATTCAGGGCTCTTTTGTGCTTTGGCCAAGGCTAAGCTCATCGCACTCATTTCCAACCCTATCCGCTCTATTTTCTCCATGGCTTCTTTCAGTAATTGGCTAGTTGGCATCTCTTCCTCGACGCTGTGCTTCGAAGTAGTCATGCTTAAAGGTAGAGGTCCTTTAGATCTAGTTGGATAGCGGTGTGGTGCCAGAATGTACTAACAATTGACTGATAGGAATTATGAAACAACAAACTCATTAGTGTTAGGATTTAACAGATTCAGTAATCACATATTGGGATGCAATGTTTCCTAATCAATTAATCCTTTCTAACATGTCTTGCATGTGTCATCCCATCTTGTCTTTAGAGTATTTATGGAATCTTCAAACTTTCCCCTTTTTATTTTACTTTTCTTTTATTGTTAGTGGTGGTCGAATCTTATGTGGATTGCCTACGTATCACGTCCCAGCGTGAATCTGACCCAGCGTAGTTCACACAAGATATTTTTTAAAGGTTTTCAACTATCGTTCAAAAAACTTGATTACAAAACCAAACTTAAAACAATGGCCAAACATAATACAGCCATTTTATATGAAGAACAGAATGACTCACGACTAGACTCAAAATTTTAAAAAATGCAAATTCAGTCTAAACATGTTCTGAGGTTTTGAGCTTCTGTGCTGGTGGGGCCCTGTCTGGCCTAGCTGTGGTCCTTGGTGCAAGACCTCTTCGCAGATTCTTTAGTTCCCCTATAATTTGATGGACGCAACCCATGATGTAGGAGAAGAGGGCATCCCAGGGCATCTATTCGCATGATAGGCATCTCATGTGAATGTAATTCCCAATCTCATCGATCCTTTCCTGAATGTCGTCCCTTTGTCTAAACAATTGTTCTATCTGCCAGTTTTTCAACCTCAGTACTCGTGCACTGTTTGCAAGCTGATCTTGGAATTTTTCCATTTGTTCTTCCATCATGGCCATCATGTCGTAACATCATTTACTGTCCTCCCTAGCTTCACGGGCTTTTGTGAAGACCCATTCTTGAAGACTGGAATTTGTCTCTCTTAATATCCCGATGCTCATCTCATAACCCCTCTTGACCTGCTGCAAGTACTCCCTTCATTCCGATGTCCCATCTAACATGTATCCTTTCCCTGCTAGCCTCGGACCTCTCCAACCTTTCTTGGCTTTCCTTGAACTGTTGGTTCAATTCATCTATCAATCTCTAGTCAGATCGACTCCTTGGTTGGTTGTTGGCTTCTTTTCTAATCCACCAGATTCGAGCCTTGAGAGTGTCATTTTCTTGAGTTAATTTCTTTTTGACCCCTTCGTCGATTGCAATTTGTAAGCCATTTTCATATTGGAGATCCTGCACATGTTTCTCTAGTTCTCCTATGCGGTCCTTGTACTCGCGTTCTTTGGCCAGCCAAGCTAATCTTTCTTGAATTTTGTCATCGAAAGCTTGAATGTGAGGCCTTTTGGCAGGACTAATCATTTCGAGCTCGGGTCTAGGGCTCACGTGAAAACTCCTTTTAAACCAAGCAACATAATCGGGATTGACCTCGCCTTTAATAGGGTCCGGTACTATGGTGCTATTTTTAGATACCAGCAACAGTGCCAATCTCTATTCACCAACTCTTCAGGGATATCTGCCTCGGGGTGCAATTCAATGGCTAGATTGCTTAGGTCCGTTTCCTTAGGTATCACCTGATATCTTCCAAGTTGCCTCAAAATTCTTTGTGGCGCATATGGCTGTATACTTCTTGCTCCTATCACCATCAAGTAGCCTTTTGAAGCGGTCATGTAAATGATCTCTGTTATCGAGAGCCACCCTATGGTACATTCAATTTGATCTGCTCTCAACTTTCTCAAATAGGAAATCTATGCTTTAAACCCCTCGGGTGGTTCATAATCTTCCACCCTTTCTTCGTATTTAATGATGAAGTTGATCGCATCTGAAGCATGTCTCAGGAACTTAGGGTGGTGTCGAACGTGTTCGATCATCCATATTTGCAAGAGAATGCTACAACCTTCAAAAAACTAACTCCCAGATTTGCACAAACTCAAGGCCCGGTACATGTCAGACAACACAAGCGGGACAAGAGTGTGATCTTTTTTGTCGATGAGAACCTGCGCAATCCTAGCCATACATATGTCTATTGTCCCTTTACAATTTGGATACACCATGATTCCTAAGAATGCCACAATAAAAGCGAACCGGCGATGAACCTCCCACGTGCTTTTGTGTTGTTTGTTGTTTAGACCTTTTTCATGTGTTTCAAATCTGGCTGAGTTTCCGAATCTGCAAAAAGTAGAACTTGCAACTCCCATTTCTCACGCGATCGTTACTCATTTGCTTGCTGATTTTAAAGAGATCGAAAAATTTACGCACCGAGGGGGCTCAGGGAAATATAAGCTTCTGTTTCCTTAACTCTTGGCTGAAGGCAATGTACCCAGCTATTTCTTCTAAAGTGGGAGTGAGTTCAAAATTTGAGAAATGGAATACATTGTTAACGGGGTCCCAAAAAGTCACCAAAGCCTTGATTAAGTCATTTCGTGGCTTGATATGCTGTATGTCTAGCAAAGGACCCAACTGCTCTTTTACCCAAACTTGACCATCTTTATCTAGATCATCCCACCAATCTCGTAGTTGTACGTGAGCTCTTTCTATGATGACTTGGGGTGATTCTTGGACAGTATTCATTGAACCTGTGGAAATTCAAGGTTTCAGGGGTGACTCTTATAAACTCTCTGTGAAAACACATTTTCTAGATAAAACAGTATCACCGGCTTATTTATGACCAACATTTAAATATTTGACACACTTTTTATGGCTATCTTTGCAAAAGGGAGATTAGACCCGATGAGGGTTACCTACGTATCACACGTCCGGTGAGAATCAAACCGGCGTAGTTCGTCAAAGAAAACAAACTAAGTTTAAAAACAAGAATTCTTTTGTTTTCTCAAATAAATCCAAAATATTATATATTTTTTTTCAAATATATTATTTGGAAAACGAGACACACTAAAATAAACTCTTTTTTTTATTTAAATTTCTAAAAATAACATAACACGATTTTGACACTATTCGGGTAAAACTAATGATTTTTTTTTTGCAATCCACTAGGCAAGCGCCCAGGGCTAGTTTTTTATATTGATAAATAAACATAAAAAAATATTACATTTTTCGAAGGTCCTACGAAATGAAAGAAATTAAAAGTGACAGTTACATACATCCTATTACCAAAGTTAAATAGAATACTCAACCTTGGTATCACAAAATGAAAACTATAATTAAAATGTGATGCCAACCCTTGTCATTTGAAGTTAGCTCCATACCTGGTCTATCATGCACGTGCAATGTCACATTTCCTTCCTCAAGGGAATGAGCACAATGTGCTAATACCACCCAAAAGAGGTCGTATTGAGTGACATCGCATCATTACATGACTTGCAAGATTAGCTTCCTTAGAAAGTTCATTGGCGTATTCATGCTTGCTTGAATCCCCTGCATGACTGCATTAAACAAAGTTGCAATTGTCCAGCATTGTCGACAACAAATGGCCAGTATTTCCATGACTGAAGTGAGTAAAATTCGTAACATGAGTGTCCAAACTTGGAACATGGCTGTCCAGTACCTGTCATGTGCCGTGCAACTCACGCGTGACCAAAACAGCTCCTGAATCCAGCGCGCAAATTCCAGCGTGACAACCAGTGTGCAAATAACTTCAATGTCTTTGCCCCATGCGTGCACCAATATCCATATGTGAATAGGATCCATGTTAATGTTGCTGATGCACCCGCAAAAATGTATTGTCTTGAGCCTATTAATTCCCATGCATATGCATTAATGTCTCTGCTCCATTCATGTGGACAACCCATATGGGTGTTTTGGATGAAGATAAAATTGGAAGTGACCTGTAGTCTAAGTTGCTCGGACACGGGTTCGGGTGTCCGACACGGGTGCGGATCTAAAGGTCGGATCCTTCGAGATGTAAATTCTAAGATTTGGGGATACGGATCCTAGTGTGGATACGGGTGCGGGGATCCGGCTAAAATTAATTCAAAAATATAAAAATATCTCTAAATTTGTAAGAAATTTAGTGGAATACTTAGCATATCTTGTAAAGTGTATTTCTTTTTGATTCTCAAATTATAAATAAGTAATGGATTGATATCGTAGATAAGGTATGTTATTTTCTTCAAATTGTATCCTAGTTTTGATTCTGATTTCGGGACTCAAATTGTATCTTGTATCGAATTTTTCCGTATGTTGTGGTCAAAGTATGTTTGACCATATCCGGTACAAATTCCATACCCACACCTATACTAGTGTTGTGTCGACACGGGTGCAGCACCTAAACTGAAGTGTCGGAGCAACTTAGCCTGTAGCACAAAAGATGTCATTGATACGTTAACAACCCCTACAAAAAAGTACACTATGTCAGAAATTTTAATTTCCAAAGCAACAGGCGTGATTAATGTCCCGTTATCACCTAGTTGCACCCACGCCTGCCTTACCTTTGATTCTATCGATACATCTCCTTTATTAAAAGCAAATTGCAGCAGCCTTTTTCCTTCGTTTCTGAATAATTCCCCTTCTTGCTTTTTGAAAGAGACGCGCGTGCATAGAACACAACCATTTTGATTTCCCATGCTCAACTTTTCAGTCCTTTCACGTGCCCTCCACCAAAGCTTTTCCTTTTGTTGGAAGCATGTGCTGTCCACCATTCTTGTTTCCATTTTTTACCAACTTTCTTGCCCTGTGACTGTCTCTAGCATGTCGAAAATGTTTGTACACCACTGTTGGATTAACGATATGTGTATTCTCCAGCTGCATTCTTATTCTACAGTTGGGGTATTGCTCTTCATTATAGCTTTGCTCCAATATATATTGATTCTGTCCTCAAGTTCTTGGCGAATCCTGATGTATGCATTTTGAATTCCATGTGCTTGCCTTGTGTGTCCTGTTGACATCTTTGGAGACCTTTGCCAAAAGCCTTCATGATCCAGCAATGGTAGTGGACTTAAATGGTAGCTTATGGGTGATGTACAAGTTCCTGCAAAATAGTAAACCAGGTTAGTGAAAACCAGTGTGGTCGTGTTCTCCATAGAAGCTTGCCTCTTGCAAACGTTGTGATCATTCCAACTTATCAGCTTATGCCATGTATTGGTCAAATTTTCTTCTTCTATCTCTATGTTTAGATCTAGTTTTATTTTGATGGGCTGAGTGGAATACACTAATACCACCATCTGAATTTCCATCAAATAATAATACATAGAGACAGAAACTTCGCCTGCAAAAGAGAAGAAATTGTTAGTAAAAAACAGGTCCATCATGCTCTCTTCCTCATGGTTCCTTGATGATTTCTGTCTGCTTGCCCAAAATGATCCCTTGTCATATGTATGTCTGCTTGGTGTTGCCTCTTTATTTTGTTTGTTTAACAAGCTTTTGGAGCTCCGATGAATTTTATTGTCATATGAACTCCTCCTCAATCTATTAAAAATGAGGATAAATGTACATGACTTCACTATAACTGTATGTATCATTTCTGTCCTCAGTGGCATCAGTGATGTCAATTCTGCACTCTCCGACCTCTGTGCTATCATGTTCACCATTGGTATCCTGTCCTTTCCAGTTATATTAGGAGAAATGGATCCCATCATATTCTCCTCCAAATCCATCTGGTTACCCTTTAGTTCCTGGCAGCCTTGACCCTTAGATAAGGACATTGAAATTTATCCGAGTTCACAATCCTCCTACCATTTGAATCAAGTTGTGCGAATCCTTGAGCTTCAAAGTCACCTTTATCCAGTGCAGAATTGGCTATATAATCTGCTAGACTATTGCCCTCCCTTAGGATATGAGAAACTCTTACATTGCATTCCTCCATTAGCTATTTTATCTCCTCAACGTATTCATTAATATTCCATGGAACTTCCCAAATTCCTTCTAATATATTCTTCAAGAGCATGGAATCTGTTTGAAGTTGAATATTTGTGAATTGATGGTCCAAACAATATCTCAGTGATTCCAAATTCGCAATAGCCTCTGCTTTATTGTTTGTACCATGGGGTATTTCCTTTCCTAATGCATAGATTACATCTCCTTCGTCATCTCTCATCACAAAACCTATTGAAATCCTTCCAATATCACCCCTACTCGCACCATCAGTATTGATCTTGATCCATTCTTCATTAGGTAATTCCCATATCACTTTTGTTAACTTCAGTTGTGGAGTATACTGCTCTAGCATTTGAATTAAATCCGGCCATTTGTGAGGCATATTTTGCATGCTAGGTTTCCTTATTTTGACTAGCATCTCTACAGTGGTAGACACTTGGTATATTACTCGATTAATTATGACCACCTCTCCATACTTTTGACTATTTCTTCTTTTCTATAGCTCCCATATGATGATACCTGGTAATGCTTGTAGAATAGGTTGCAGACGATGTACAATTTTTGTTGTCCAACATTTGACAATTGCTTGGTGCAACATCAAACCTTCCATGCTAAATCCTGCATTAGTTAGGAAATATGTCCAAACTCTTGTAGCTGCAAAAGATGTAAAAAATAGGTGCATTAATGATTCATGTTCTTGAGCGCAACACCAACATTTCGATGGCATACAATAGCCCAGTCGCCTCATCCAATCATCTAAAGGAAGCTTTGCTTTCCAAACTTTCTACAAGAAGAACGATATTTTAAAAGGCAATCCTTTAATCCATATTTTACTGTATGCAATCGCAGGATCATTTCTTCTTCTTAAAAAATCTCTGGCAGATTTCACACTAAAACTTCCTCTTATTTCCAACATCCAAAATGGATTATCAGGGATATTATATGCAGTTGGAGGTTTTATTTTTTCTATAATGTGACCTGCAATCTCCTCGGGTAATAGTTCCACTAGTTTGTCAACATCCCAAGCACCTTGTTGTTCATCAATGACCCAATCTGGAGGAGTAATAAAGTATAATGCTCCAAGTCCCGTCTAGTTTTCATACCAAAAGAGAGAAGACCCCATTCAAGTATGCCAACCAATTTGATGCTCAACAATATCCCTGCATTCTATCATTTTTCTCCAGATGTGAGATCCACCACGCCAAGGGACAATAATAGGATTGAGTTTCTTGCAATATTTCTGACTCACAAACGAACTCCACATGCTAGGTTTCGTTCTAAAATTCCACCACAGCTTATAGAATAATGCTTTGGAGACATCATGAAGAGATCTAAAACCTAGTCCTCCCTCATCACATGGAAGACACAGGTTAGTCCAAAAAGACCAATGTCTACTCGTTCCTCCCACAGTACTACTCCAGAAGAATTGTGCAAACATCTTATGCAACTTGTTTATAACATATGTAGGGGGATTCACAGCAGATAGAAGATGTATTGGCATGCTTTGTAAAACGTGCGAGATCAAAATATATCTTCCTCCGATTGAGAGTAGTTTTCCTTTCCATCCCTATAACTTGTCCATAACTTTGGTGAGTAAACCTTGGTAGTGATTCATCTTTCTTCTTGTATAAAAAATAGGGCACCCAAGGTAAGTAAAAGGAAAATCTTGTCTGTTAATATCACATATCCTTTCTACCTTGCTTACCACATCTACCGGAGTATTATGATGCATATATACAACAGACTTTGAGTTGTTAATGAGCTGTCCAGATAAAGTTTCATAATCAGATAGGACTTCCATTATCAATTGCAATGAAGTTGCATCCGAAGAGGAAAAAATAATAGTATCGTCGGCATATGCAAGATGGTTAATCTTAGGACTCCATATAGGCAATCCAAATCCACAGAAATGCAAATTCAAATGTAATGCATTCAAACCTCTTGATAATGCCTCAGCTGCCAGAATAAAAAGAGTAGGGGATAGAGGGTCTCCTTGGTTCACTCCTCTTGTCGACGTGAAGAAACCATAGGGCTGCCCATTTATCATTACAAAATACCAATTGTTTGATATGATACCAAACACTAAACCTATGAGTCTTTCTCCAAATCCCATCTTTCTCAAGACCTTTATCAAAAAAAGCCAAGATAGTCGATCATAGGCTTTAGCCATGTCTTGTTTTATCACCACATTTGGCCCTGCTTTAGTCCTTAGTCTAATATCTGTAATTATTTCTTAAGTAAGCAGCACATTCTCAACGATGCTTCTCCCTTTAACAAAACCTTCCTGCTCATTTGATATTAGATTAGGAAGCATTCCAGCTAGCCTCTCATGAACAACCCTCGAGAACACTTTATTTATAAAGTTGCTAAGGCTAATAGGTCGCATATCGAAGTAATTCAAAATCTCTTTCTTCTTAGGTAATAGCACCAAATTTGTATGAGTCACAAACCTTGGTAGACTATGCCCATTGAAGAAAGCTCTAACCATGTCATAGACATCATCTTCGACTATATCCCAACATGCTTGAAAGAAACAACCAGTGAATCTGTCAGGTCCACCAACACTGTCCCCATTTAGCCCAAACACTGCCTCTTTCACTTCATCTTTGTTAAGCTGCATCAAAAGCATATCATTATGCTCTTTATTCACCATTCTCAACGATGCTTCTCCCTTTAACAAAACCTTCCTGCTCATTTGATATTAGATTAGGAAGCATTCCAGCTAGCCTCTCATGAACAACCCTCGAGAACACTTTATTTATAAAGTTGCTAAGGCTAATAGGTCGCATATCGGAGTAATTCAAAATCTCTTTCTTCTTAGGTAATAGCACCAAATTTGTATGAGTCACAAACCTTGGTAGACTATGCCCATTGAAGAAAGCTCTAACCATGTCATAGTCATCATCTTCGACTATATCCCAACATGCTTGAAAGAAACAACCAGTGAATCTGTCAGGTCCACCAACACTATCCCCATTTAGCCCAAACACCGCCTCTTTCACTTCATCTTTGTTAGGCTGCCTCAAAAGCATATCATTATGCTCTTTATTCACCATGTCTGGGACATGATCCAGTATGTCAAAATTATCAGGAACCTTTTCTTCATGAAATTGATTAGTGAAATATTTTACAGCTTCCTTTACCATAGCCAGTGAATCTTCAATCCAATTGCCCTTGCTATTTTGGATTCTCTTCAATTCCAACCTTTTTCTTCTTCCCATGACTTGCGCATGAAAAAACTTTGTGTTCCTATCCCCATTTTTGAACCATGACATTCCAGATTTTTCATTCCAAAATTCCTCTTCTAGCGTTAAGTATTTTCTGAACTCAGCTTGAACTTTCATAAGCCTTTCTCTATTCTGAAAAGAAGGGTTGAACTCGAATTGTGCTTCATGAACTAAGACAACCTCTTCCAAACTAGCAATCTTTTGAAAAATGTTTCCAAATGTAACCTTGCTCCATAATGAAAGAGCTTTCTTCACCTTTTTGAGCTTGTAATTGAACAAAGTGCAAGGGTTCGCCTGAAAGTCTGCTATCCAATTTTCTGCTACAGTACTCCTGAAAGTTTCATTTTTTGTCCAGAAATTCAAAAATTTGAAGGACTTCTTGATTGGGACTGTAGAGGCCTGTACGCTCAACCTCATCGGGCAGTGGTCTGAACCATTTTTGGAAAGATGGTTTACCTCTAAACCTGCAAACATATGTTGGAATTCTGCATTGGCTAATATTCTGTCGAGTCGCTTGAAAATGCAGTCATTTTCACCTTGACTATTCCACCAAGTGTAAATACTTCCTTTAAATCCAACATCGAAAAGGTTACAAGTATTACACAATGCCTAAAATAAATAACCTCATTTATGTGGATGGGCCGACTTCCAAATTTTTCTTCTTCATCCCAAATTACATTGAAATCTCCTCCAACTAACCACGGAAGAGCCATATTGCTCGCAAGTGCATATAAGTTGTCCCACAATTCACTTCGTTCTGTTGCATCACAACTTGCATACACCAATGTAAGGATGAATTCCTTTTTGTCTTCAGTGTTGTACAGATGCAATGTTAACCTCATAAGTCTCATCAATGAATGCCCATATTTTATTCGAAACGTTCCCAAAGGCTTGAGCGAAACCAATCTTCCTTCTATATTTTTCCAGCTTTCTAGCATGTTGCTTGGGCTCCATTAATCCTATAAATTGAAAGTGATGGTGTCTATGCATTGTGATGGTCCTTTCAAAGGCCTTTTTCGTCTTAACTGATCTAACATTCCAAATAAGTGCATTCAAGGAAACAAATTGGATTTAGAAATAGTTCCTCTCGTCTGTACCCGAGCTTGAACATTGAGGTGATCCTTCTGTTGTTTCTTTCTTCCCTTGCCTGTGGATTTCTTTTTCTCGACCTGTGTTGGTGACAAATCACCTTCTCTAGCTACTTTAAAGAAATTCTGTGTGGTGGATTATTGATCTAAATCTTTTCTGTTGCACCCAGTTTTCTTTCCTCTCCATCATGTTGTATTTGAAGGGCAATCTGATTTTTGATTGGTCGTGGCATCAATGCTTGCCTGCTACTCTCATTTCCAGTTGGTGCAATCATAGTAGTAGTATTTTTAACAGTACCATCACCAATTGTTTGCACCACTAATTGTAGTTCCCATTTATCATGGCAGTTGACCAACTTCCCACTATTCATTTTTGCTGTATTATTTTTACCTACATCAACCTTTTCTTTGACTATTGTTGTTTTAACCACCACTGTATCATTCTTATAGATTCCTTCAATTTCTGGGATATTATCAAGTGTAGTGATCTGCAAGTTAGCACTTTCTTTCGTTTTTTTGGATCCATACACTCTAGACGCTCCACATTGCCATGTTCATCTCCTGTATCACTTGACTTATTCCCCTTCTTTTGAGCTCTATTGACACATTGTTCTTCTTTATTTTGTTCCTGCTCCTCGATTGGACCTTCTTCTTCACTTTCAAACCCAAACTCTCCTTCTTCTGATACTTCTTCATCTTGATCGCACCATAATTTTCTAGTACCCAGCTGTAGTCTCTCATCAATTGTGTTCAAGCCTTCTGTTGCATTAGTGTCAACTGTTTGGGAGGGTATTTCTTGACAAGATTGATTAGTAGTAACACCTTGTCCAAAATTCATGTTCACCCCTTTTGATGTTGATTCCTTATGTAACGCTGCCTCATTCCTCACATTGCCTTTATTACCTTGTTGAGATATTCCAGTCCTATTAGTAGTTGGATTGAAAATTGGAGCTGCTGGATTTAGTATAGAAACTGGAGCAGTAATATTTAGCTTTCCAACTGTAATGTTGTTAGCAATGCTATTTTGAGCTGTGTTATCCATCACCAAAGCCAGTTGCTTATCTACTTATGTGTCTCCATCTTCGACTGCCTCATCATTTTCATTGTCAACTTCCTAAATTTCTAACAATGCAAATTTGTTTCCTAATCGCATTTGTCGCACTTCATTTTGGTTAGATGTTATTTCCTCTCCAGCAGAATGTTGATCATTTTTTTGAACATCTTGTTTAATGCGATTGTCTCGCACCTCCTTCCATTGCTCCTTTGCAATGCCATTCACATTACCTACAATTTTGCCACTCGACATAATTATCACAGGTCCATTTTGGTTCGAACCAGTAGCAAAAGTGCCATGTTTCTCCTCCTCATTATCCTTATTGGGTTGAACCTCAATAGTATCATGTTTGTCATCTGCTTTGTGATCCATCAAATCTGGATGTAGCCTCCAACAGTCCATCATATCATGGCCCTGCAGTTTGCATTCCTTGCAATATTTTGGTACAAAGTCATATTGGATTTTAACCCATTCAGTTCTTGAACCTCCAGTAGCTTCATCTTCGATGTCCATACGCACTCTCTATGGCAAATCTGCAATTAAGTTGATAAGAACCTGTACTCGAGCACAACTAGGCCTTGTTTTGTTAATGGTTGCCAAATCCAATTGTTGTGGTATTCCAACAGCAGAGGCTAAAGAGAACAAACATTCCTTCACAAAGTACGTGGGCAGTAGTTGTCGGAAAGAAATCCATGCCATTGCATAGGTGTTTCTTCTCCGATTTTGAACTTTTTATCATATATGAGCTGTCTCATTTGGTATTGAAACCCATCTTTGCCTTAATATAATAGGTGATTTTTGAAGTGATTTTCTGAAAATCCTCCCTCAAGGTAAGACGAATCAACACATGCTTGTCTCTTAAGAAACCAATATTACAATCACCTTTAATACCACATTGTACCGGGATTAATTTGCGCAATTCTTGAAGGTCTGGCCAGCCATAAGAGAATTTACCTAGCACAGCATACTGTAAACCTTAAATAATGTTCATTCTATCAACTTCAGATTCTATGAACTTGACAAAAGCTTGTCCGTGTAAGAAAGTAGCTTGTTTGAAGGGAATTGATTCAACTAATGCAGCTTTTTCGTTCATCTGATTATTCATGGTTGTTGGCTTCAACAATCTGCTAAAATCTAATGGTTGTTTTTGGTTATTTGTTGCAGGATTAGGAGGATCTAAGCTTGTTGACGGCAGACCAGCCATAGAAGATAGCTGGCCGCCTGGCAGTATGGCCATGGAGCTCAGATTGCCAGTTTTCCCTCCTTATACTGTTGCTCGATGCTACAGTAATTTGGATAATGAAAATTACCTATTAACTCAAGCAACTTCACCAATCACTGTTGACTAGCAGCAGCTTTGTAACCTGTGAATCACGATACAAATCATGTAGCTTCACGTAACACTACTTGGAAGGGCTGGTGCTACAGTAGATCGTAAAAAACAATTTAAGATCTACTGGTGGATGGTTTTGATTTTAGGAAACAAATAAAAAGAAGTTGTTTGATATTAAACGGATGATGTTCTAGGATCAATTTTGCTATGATCTACCACCAAAATCTAGAACTAATGTAAATGAATAGTGATGAAATCACTATTTACACTTCTTCCTAAAGAGAAGGCAGAGGGGGTTTAGGTTTTTTTTTAGCAATCCGTAAAACTAATGATTAATCCTCTACATTGTTACTTTTTCTTCAGTTTTTCAATATTTGAAGCCGGTCAGCATGCCGATCTAAACAAATAAATGCACAAAATTTGATGCAGCATGATGGTCTTTTCACTTCAGGTTGCTTGTCCTAGACGGATCCAACCCCTATGTTGAGCCCCCTAAGTCAAATGCACATTATGCAGATAAGCGTTCCTACTAGGGATCCGGCATGAAGCTGTGTTTATCTAGGTATAAGAAAAGCATGGGTTTTTGTCACGACCCGGATTTCCCCTACCATGGGATCGTGATGGCGCCTACTCATGGTAGCTAGGCAAGCCAACTCATTCACATTTTCCTGTTCATACTATCATTTTTGTTCTCATATTTAATAGCAAGAAATAATTACTCAAAATTTTAAATGCGGAAGTCTTTCAAATAAGAGATGAATAATAATAATGTAAAACAACTAACATAAATCCTCTACCCAAGATGTTGAGTCACCAACTCACGAACTACTAAGGAATAACTACACAAAATGGTCTGAAAGAAAATAATGAACAACCGTCTGTCTCGGAACAATGAGACCACAACAACAACAACAAAAATAAATAGAGGAGACGCCGGGCCTGCGGACGCCTTCAAGCTACCTCGGTCTCGGAAGCACGGAAATCCCACAAGTACTCTACTGCTGGTGCTGCTCCTGCTTGGAACCTGGACCCGTGCAAAAACACACAGAAGTGCAATATCACCATAATCCGACCCCATGTGCTGGTAAGTGCCTGGCCTATCCCGGCGAAGTAGTGACAAGCCTAGGACCAGACACTCACATAAACATGTGCAGTTCTATATATGTATACACCACAAAATAACAGGATTATCAAATAACACAACTAACAATGGAGTATCATGTTGGGGGAATACAATCAGCAACATATAATAAATCAGTAAAAAGAACCAGAGTGTAGTAAAAACAGCTATCACCAAAATAAGAAATTTAAATGGTTGCACGACATCACCCTTCGTGCTTTTACTCTCATCCTCACATTCATGGCACAGCATGATCCTTCGTGCATGGTTCAAATAAGAACGACACGGAATGTTCCTTCGTGCATAATCAGTAAAACAAGGCACGACATGATCCTTTATGCATAATCGGTAAAACAAGGCACAGAATGATCCTTCGTGCGAACATAAGTAAAAATGGCACGACATCACCCTTCGTACATTATCACTCTTCCTCACCCAAATAACAATTATAGTTAAGGGCAAAAGAATGAAACAAATAATATGAACTGTTTCGGCAAGGGAAACAATAATCATCACGGTAATGTCCCGGCAAAGGAAACAGTAATCAACTTCACAATAAAGTCCCGGCAAGGGAAAGAATAATCAACTTCACAATAAAGTCCCGGCAAGGGAAAGAATAATCAACTTCACAATATATGTCAACAAACGACTCACGGTCATGCTAGACGCCAGTGTGTAGAAGCTCCTTACCACAACCTATACACCGCACTCGATCACATAGCAATTAGCACATTCAATCTTATTCCCTCAAGCTAGGATAGATCAAACACTTACCTCAAAGCCTTGAAGTCCAATTAACCTTCAATTATCGCTTTACTTCGGATTTTAGCCCTCAACTCACTTGAATCTAATCATTTTTTTGTTCAATTACTTTTATAAATACTATAAATTGGTTTGGATGCATAAAAATGGTTTTCTCAAAGTTCTACCCAAAATTTCCAAAAATGCCCCCGATCCCACATGGTCGAAACTCGGGGTTCGGACCAAAATCCGGTTACCCATTCCATCGCGAGTTCAATTATATGATTTGTTTCGAAATCGAACCTCAAATCGAGGACCAATTCCCCAATTCATGAAAAAACTAGGTTCTACCCCAAATCAACAATTTCAACCATGAAAACCTTTGATTTCTCTTGGAAAACATGTTTAATGATATTAGGAATTGAAAGAATTAACTAAAAAGTGACGTACAAGTGATTTGGAGTGATATTGCTCTTGGAGAATCGTATGTGGTGTGTTGGGTTTTGAAAAAATGGTGAAAAGGGGTTTAAAATTCGTTTAAGTATCAGATTGCACAGCTGCGGATATAGAAATTGCGAACATTTGTTCGTAATTGCGAACATTTGTTCGCAATTGCGAACTTAGCAGGTTCTGATTGTGGCCCTCGCATTTGCAATAATATGTTCGCATTTGAGAACTAGGCTTAAAACAATGGCCCTCGCATTTGCGACTCTTTGATCACATTTGCGAGCTGTTGTTCTCATTTGCGAACAAAGGTCATTCCTGGGCCTCTTCCCAATTGCGAGGTCTTTTTTGCATTTGCGAACCAAGGCCTTTCCTGGGCCTCTTCGCATTTGCGAATTATTGTTCGCTTTTGCGAACCTGGGCTATTTCTAGGGACTTTCGCAATTGCGAGTAATTCTTCGTAATTACGAAGATATCAGTTGGGGAAAAATACCAGCTGTGTTATTTTTCAAAATTTGGTCTAACGGCCTATAAAATCTTTACCCGAGCCCTCGAGTTCCAAACCAAACACGCACACAACCTCAAAAACATACTACGAACTTGCTCGCGCGATCAAATCGCCAATATAACATCGTTTTCATAGAATCAAGCCTTAAATTCATGATTTTTTCTTTTAAACTTCATAAACTTTCAACTTTTGAACTCATGGTTCAAAACATATCAAACGACGTTCAAATGACGTCAAACTTTGCAGGAAGTACTTATATAATATTTAAGACTTGTACCGGGCGTTAGAATCAAAATACGAGCCCGATACCATGGCCTTTTTTAATCAATTTTCATTTAATAATTTCAGCAAAAATAATTTAACAGAAAAATTCATATTTTGGGCTCTAGGCCTCAGAATTCGACTCCGGACGCATGCCCGAGTCCCATATTTCCCTACAGACCTTCTGGGACCGTTCGATATCGGATCTGGATCCGTTTACCAAAAATGTTGACCCAAGTCAACTATATCAATATTAATATCAAATTTCTTCAAATTTTTCATAGAATTCACATATTCTAGCACAAAATCTTTCCGGCTACATGCCCGGACTATGCACGTAAATTGAGGTAATATAAAATGAGGTTTTCAAGGCCTCAAAAGTGCGGAACAAATGAGGAAAATAGGTGATGACCCTTTAGGTCGTCACATCCTCCACCTCTAAAAACAACCTTTCGTCCTTGAACGGACAAGAAAGGGAAGTACCTGAGTCGGGGAACAAATATGGGTAACAGCTCCGCATATCAGTCTCGGACTCCCAGGTCGATATCTTAGGAGGCTGACCTCTCCACTGAACACGCACAGAAGGAAAACTCTTCGACCTCAACTATCAAACCTGCCGGTCTAGAATGGCCATCGGCTCCTCCTCGTAAGATAGATCATTGTCCAATTGGACAGTACTGAAGTCTAACACATGAGTAGGATCGCCGTGGTACCTCCGAAGCATAGATACATGAAAGACTGGATGTACGGTAGATAAGCTAGGTGTCAATGCTAGTCTGTAAGCCATCTCTCCCACTCGGTCCAGAATCTCAAATGGACCAATATGCCTAGGGCTGAGCTTGCCCTTCTTTCTGAACCTCATCACGCCCTTCATAGGCGATACCCGGAGCAATATCTGCTAACCAACTAAGTGTTTACCCAGTAACCGAGCCTCTCCCAGCTCAAACCATCCCACTGGAGACCGACATTGCCTACCATACAGTGCCTCATACGGAGCCATCTGAATGCTAAACTGGTAGCTATTGTTGTAGGCAAACTCTGCTAATGGAAGAAACTGGTCCCACGAGCCTCAAAATAAATGACACGGGTTTGGAGCATGTCCTCTTGGATCTGAATAGTCCTCTCGGACTTTCCGTCCGGCTGAGGATGAAAAGTTGTACGCAACTAAACCTGGGTGCCTAACTCATGTTGGACCGCTCTCTAGAAATACGAGGTAAACTGCGTACCCTGATCTGAGATAATGGACACCGGCACCCCATGAAGGCGAACAATCTCCCTGTTGTAAATCTCTGCTAGCTTCTTTGATGAATAAGAGACAGATACTGGAATGAAGTGTGCTGACTTGGTCAGCCTATCAACGATGACCCAGATAGCATCAAATCTTCTCCGAGTCAAAGGAAGTCCAGTAACAAAGTCCATTGTAATTCGCTCCCATTTCCACTCGGGAATTTCAATTCTCTAGAATACACCACCAGACCTCTGGTGCTCATATTTTACCTGCTGACAATTTATACACCAAGCGACATACGCAACGATGTCTTTCTTCATCTACGCCACCAATAGTGCTGCCGTAAGTCCTGATACATCTTCGCGGTGCACAGGTGAATAGAATACCACGGACTGTGGGCCTCCGCTAAGATCAACTCTCGAATCCCCTCAACATTGGGCACACAAACTCGCCCATGCAATCTCAATACTCCGTCATCATCTAGAGTTACCTTCGTGGCACCTCCCCGCTGTACAGTATCCCTCAAGTCACGCAAATGAGGATCATCAAACTACCTCTCACGGATACGCTCTAATAGAGAAGAACGAGCGACTGTGCAGGCTAACACACTGCTAGGCTCAGAAATGTCTAGTCTCATGAACCGATTGGCTAAGGTCTCGACATCTAGAGCGAGTGGTCTTTGGCTGGCCGGAATATAAGTGAGACTACCCATGCTGGCAGACTTTCTACTTAACGCATCGGCCACCACATTGGCCTTACCTGTGTGATATAAGATAGTAACATCATAGTCTTTTAGCAACTCTAACCATCTCCTATGTCGCACATTCAACTCCTTTTGCTTGAATAAGTACTGTAAGCTTTTGTGATCCGTGTACACCTCGCACGCCACACCATATAGATAATGCCTCCAAATTTTTAATGCATGAACTACTGCTGCCAGCTCAAGATCATGAATCGGATAATTCTTCTCATGGATTTTCAACTGTCTCGAAGCATAAGCAATAACCTAGCTATCTTGCATCAATATCGCTCCAAGCCCAGTACGGGATGAGTCACAGTAAACTGTGTAAGGCCCTGAACCCATAGGTAATACCAACACTGGTGCTGTAGTCAAAGCTATCTTGAGCTTCTGAAAGCTCGCCTCACACTCGTCTGACCACTTGAACTGGGCACCCTTCTGGGTCAACCTGGTCATCGAAGCTGCAATAGAAGAGAACCCCTCTACAAATCGACGATAGTAGCCTGCTAACCCCAAGAAACTTTGGATCTCGATCACTCAAGCTGGTCGAGGCCAATTCTTGACTGCCTCAATCTTCTTCGAGTCCACCTGAATAGCTTCTATTGAAACGATATGACCTAGAAATTCCATCGAACTCAACCAAAACTTGCATTTTGAAAACTTGGCATATAGTCGATTATCCTTCAGAGTCTGAAGAACCACTCTGAGGTGTTGCTCGTGCTCTTCCTGGCTGCGGGAGTATACCAGGATATCATCTATAAAGACTATCACAAACAGATCTAGATAAGACCTGAACACCCGATTCATCGCCTCCATGAATGCTGCTGGAGCATTGGTCAACCCGAAAGACATGACCAAGAATTCATAGTGCCCATACCTAGTGCGAAAGGCTATCTTAGGAATGTCATCCGCCCTGATCTTCAGCTGATGGTAGCCCGACCTCAAGTCTATCTTTGAGAACACCATCGCTCCTTGGAGCTGGTCAAACAAATCATCAATTCTCAATAGGAGATACTTGTTCTTTATCATCACTTTGTTTAATTGTCGATAATCAATACACATCCGCATCGAGCCATCCTTTTTCTTTACAAATAACATAGGTGCACCCCAGGGAGACACTAGGCCTGATAAAGCCCTTTTCTAGAAGGTCTTGCAATTGATCTTTTAACTCCTTTAACTCCGGTGGGGCCATGCGATAGAGTAGAATAGAGATGGGCTGAGTGCCTGGTGCCAAATCAATACAGAAATCAATATCCCTGCCGAGTGGCATGCCCGGCAGGTCTGAAGGAAAAACCTCGAGAAACTCCCGTATAATAGGAACTGAATCAATAGAAAGAATTTCAGCTCTAGAATCACGGACATATACCAAATAAGCTAGACATTCGTTCTCGACCATGCGTCGAGCCTTAACATATGAAATAACATTGCGAACGGAGTGGCCTGAGATCCCTTTCCACACTAGTCAGGATGATTCTGGCAAGGCCAAGGTCACTGTCTTGGCATGACAGTCTAAGATAGCATGATACGGGGACAACCAGTCCATCCCCAATATGACATCGAAATACACCATGTCTAATAGCAATAAATCAACATGGGTTTCAAGACCCCCGAATATAACCACGCACGAACGATGCACCCGGTCAACTACTATAGACTCGCCCACCGGTGTAGACACATAAACTGGAATATCCAGGGCATAGCTAGCCATGGCCAGGTATGGTGTAAAGTAGGAAGACACATATGAATATGTAGACCCAGGGTCAAATAATACTGAAGCACCTCTGTCACAAACAAGAATGGTACATGTAATCACAGCATCTGATGCCTCTGCCTCTGGCCTAGCTGGTAAAGCATAAAATCGGGGATCAGCACCTCCCCTCTGAGCCACATCTCTGGGATGGTCATCCACTAGCTGACCTCTACCTCTGGCGGGGCGGTCTCCACCTCTACAGTCTCGACCTCCACTTCTATGATCTCTACTCCCGCCTCTGGCTAGCTGGGCAGGCTGTGGGTTAACTAGGGCCTAAATCATGGGGCGAGGACCTCGTTATTGAGTGTTGCCCGATGCTCAAGGGCAAAACCTGACAAGATGACCGGGGTCACCACAACCGTAACAACATTTTGGTTGATGGGACTGCTGGCCCTGACGACCTGAATGGCCCCCACGAACACTCTGAAGAGGCTGAGCACTGATGGGAGGCTGATCTGAATACTGCTCACGAACCCCACGATCACCTGGACCACCCTGCGAAGCCTGGAAGGCTGACTGAAAAGGCCTGGAAGACTGGCCCCTATCAAAAGATTCCCTGCCTCCAAAAGAAGAACCACTAAATCTGCCGGAATGACGAGGCCTCTTGTCCGAAGGATAACCACCTCCCCGAGCAAGAGCCATCTCAACTCTACGAGATGCATTAGCTGCCTCCTGAAAAGATATGTCACTTCCGACTCCCATAGCCATCTGAAGTCGAATCGGCTGATTTAACCAATCTATAAACTTGCGGACCCTCTCCCGATCTGTGGGGAGTATCACAACGGCATGATATGCCAGATCAACAAACCTCGTCTCATATTGAGTAACAGTCATAGAACCCTGTTGGAGGTGCTCAAACTGCCTACGAAGTGCCTCTCGCTGGGTAACAAAGAGAAACTTCTCCAGAAATAACTCCGCAAATTGGTCCCATGTTAAAGCCGGGGACCCTGCTGGTCGAGTCAAATAGAAATCTCTCCACCAAGTCTTGGCGGATCCTGAAAGCCTGAATGTGCAAAAATCAACCCCATTGGATTCCACAATTCCCATAGTCTTGAGAATCTCATGGCAACTGAATAAGAAGTCCAGGGGATCCTCTGATGTGGCACCGCTGAAAGTAGTGGTAAACAACTTGGAGAACCGATCAAGTCTCCATAAAGCATCACAAGTCATGGTTGCTCCATCTCCGGCCTGAGCCGTGGTGCCTGACTAAGTGGCCACTGCTGGCTGAACTACCGGTGCCTGAGGCTGGGGAGCTACTAGCTCCGCAGTACGTGCAATACGAGTCTGGACCCCTCCTCTAGCCTGAGAAGTGGCTGGTGCAACTGGCAATAAGCCTGCTCTGCCAACACTGTCCATAAAACCTGCTATTCGGACTAGAGCCTCCCGAACATCCGAGGTAAATAAGACCTCCCCTGGGACATGAGCTGGGCCCACTGGAGTTGCTGGGGCTGGAACCTCCTCACCAATCTCAACATGAGGCTCCACCTGGAATCGCTGCCTGGGGCTGAGCTCTGCCCCTACCACGACCTCTGACACGGCCTCGCCCCTGCCCCTCGCGGGAGCTTCCTGGGGCTCAGGCTGCTGATCAGCGGATAAAAAAGCATGTGTCCTCACCATCTGCGAAAGGACAGAGTAGAAATTCAATCAGTATTTGAGGAACAAATCGCACGACAATAAAGAACAAATGAGAGACTTTTTCCTAACTCAATAGACTTTGGAGGTCAAGTACAGACGTCTCCGTACCTACCCCTCAAACTCTACTAAGCTTGTTCGTGAGTTATGAGACCTATGTAACCTATAGCTCTAATACCAACTTGTCACGACCCGGATTTCCCCCACCATCGGGATTGTGATGGCGCCTACTCATGGTAGCTAGCTAAGCCAACTCATTCACATTTTCCTGTTCATACCATCATTTTTGTTCTCATATTTAATAGCAAAAAATAATTACTCAAAATTTTAAATGCGGAAGTCTTTCGAATAAAAGATGAATAATAATAATGTAAAGCAACTGGCATAAATCCTCTACCCAAGATGTGGAGTCACCAACTCACAAACTACTAAGGAATAACTACACAAAATGGTCTGAAAAAAAATAGTAAACAACCGTTTGTCTCGGAACAATGAGACCACAGCACTAACAAGAATAAATAGAGGAGACGCCGGGCCTGCGGACGCCTGCAAGCTACCTCGGTCTCAGAAGGACAAAAATCCCACAAGTACTCTACTGCTGCTGTTCCTGCTCGAAACCTGGACCTGTGCAAAAACGCACAGAAGTGCCGTATCAGCACAATCCGATCCCATGTGCTGGTAAGTGCCTGGCCTATCCCGGCGAAGTAGTGACAAGCCTAGGACCAAACACTCATATAAATCTGTGCAGTTCTATATATGTATATACCACAAAATAACAGAATTATTACATAACACAACTAACAAAGGGGTATTATGCTGGGGGAACACAATCAGCAACATATAATAAATCAGTAAAAAGAATGAGAGTGTAGTAAAAACAGCTATCACCAAAATAAGAAATTTAAATGGTTGCACGGCATCGCCCTTCGTGCTTTTACTCGCATCCTCACCAAATAATCAAATAGAAGTGTACGGCATCACCTTTCATATTTTTACTCTCATCCTCACATCAATGGCACGACATGATCCTTCGTGCATGGTTCAAATAACAACGGCACGGAATGTTCCTTCGTGCATAATCAGTAAAATAGGGCACGGCATGATCCTTCGTGCATAATTAGTAAAACAAGGCACGTCATGATCCTTTGTGCATAATCAGTAAAACAAGGCACGTCATGATCCTTCGTGCATAATCAGTAAAACAAGGCACGGAATGATCCTTCGTGCGAGCATAAGTAAAATTGGCACGGCATCACCCTTTGTGCATTATCACTCTTCCTCACCCAAATAACAATCACCGTTAAGGGAAAAATAATGAAACAAATAATATGTACCGTCCCGGCAAGGGAAACAATAATCATCATGGTAAAGTCCCGGCAAGGGAAACAATAATCAACTTCACAATATATGTCAACAAACGACTCACGGTCATGCTAGACGACAGTGTATAGATGCTCGTCACCACAGCCTATACACCGCACTCGATCACATAGCAATTAGCACATTCAATCCTATTCCCTCAAGCAAGGATAGATCAAACACTTACCTCTAAGCCTAGAAGTCCAATTAACCTTCAACTTTCGCTTTACCTCGGATTTCAGCCCTCAACTCGCTCGAATCTAATCACAATTGATTTAATTACTTCAATAAATACTATATAAATTGGTTTGGATGCATAAAAATGGTTTTCTCAAAGTTTTACCCAAAATTCCCCCGGTCCCACGTGGTCGAAACTCAGGATTCTGACCAAAATCCAATTGCCCATTCCCTCACGAGTTCAATTATATGATTTGTTTCAAAATCGGACCTCAAATTGAGGTCCAATTCCCTAATTCATGAAAACCCTAGGTTCTACCCAAAAACAACAATTTCAACCATGAAAACCTTTGATTTCTCTTGGAAAACATGTTTAATGATGTTAGAAATTGAAAGAATTAAGTAAAAAGTAACTTACAAGTGATTTGGAGTGATATTGCTCTTGGAGAATCGTGTGTGGTGTGTTGGGTTTTGAAAGAATTGTGAAAAAAGGTTTAAAATTCGTTTAAGTATCAGATTGCACAGCTGCGGATATGGGAATTGCGAACATTTGTTCACAATTGCGAACTTAGCAGGTTCTGACTCTGGCCCTCGCATTTGCGATAATCTATTCGCATTTGCGAACTAGGCTTAAATTGTGGCCCTCGCATTTGCGACTATTTGATCGCATTTGCGAAGCTAAGGCGTTTGGGGACTGACTCGCATTTGCGAGCTGTTGTTCGCATTTGCGAACAAAGGTCATTCCTGGGCCTCTTCGCAATTGCGAGGTCTTGTTCGCATTTGCGAACCAAGGCCTTTCTTGGGCCTCTTCTCATTTGCGAATTATTGTTCGCTTTTGCGAACCTGGGCTGTTTCTGGGGATTTTTGCAATTGCGAGTAATTTTTCATAATTGCGAAGATATCAGCTGGGAAAAAATATCAGCTGTGTTATTTTTCAAAATTTGCTCTAACGGCCTATAAAATCTTTACCCGAGCCCTTGGGTTTCAAACCAAACATGCACACAACCTCAAAAACACTACGAACTTGCTCGCGCGATCAAATCTCCAATATAACATCGTTTTCATAGAATCAAGCCTCAAATTCATGATTTCTTCTTTTAAACTTCATAAACTTTCAACTTTGGAACTCATGGTTCAAAACACATCCAATGACGTTCAAATGACGTCAAACTTTTTAGGAAGTACTTAAATAACATTTAAGACTTGTACCGGGCGTCGGAACCAATATACGAGCCCGATACCATGGCCTTTTAATCAATTTTCATTTAATAATTTCAGCAAAAACAATTTAACAGAAAAATTCATATCTTGGGCTCTAGGCCTCAGAATTCGACTCCGGACGCATACCCGAGTCTCATATTTTCCTACGGACCTTCTAGGACCGTCCGATCTCGGGTCTGGGTCTGTTTACCAAAATTGTTGACCGAATCAACTATATCAATATTAATATCAAATTTATTCAAATTTTTCATAGAATTCACATATTCTAGTACAAAATCTTTCTGGCTACATGTCCGGGCTATACATGTAAATCGAGGTAATATAAAATGAGGTTTCCAAGCCCTCGAAAATGCGGAACAAATGAGTAAAACAGGTGATGACCCTTTGGGTCGTCACAGTTTTGGTCTAGAGTTAAGGTACCCGAGCGGACAACTGGGGCTGAGGAGGGGGCGATGTAACAGGAGCACTAAAGTCTGCCCGGCCTTGTCACTTACCCAACACTCGATCTATTTGGAATAACTTTTCAAAAGGCAGGCTTCGCGAACGTATGCACCATTTTTCAGAAGACTCGGAAAGAAGTAGGGTTTTGGCGCAGTTTATATACAGTTCACAAAATATTAATGCAGTAGAAGCCACATTTAGCACATTAAGACAAACAAATAATAAAATCAGATAATAAATAAGCCAAATACAACAATTGTTTCAAGCTCGAATTCTTAAACGCTGAACCAGTGGTTCTGGGTGTTTTAATTCCCCAATAGAGTCGCTAGAGCTGTCACACCACCTTTTTTCACGCCCGCGAGGGTGCGAGGGGTAAAGGGAGTTTTTCCAATTAAAGGATAATCGAAGCGGATTCATTTTATTCAATTCAGAGTCGCCTTTTAAGAGATTTATGGTGTCCCAAGTCACCTGTTAAGTCCCGAATCGAGGAAAAGAATGACTCGGTTTAACAGTTCACGCACCAGAAATTCGGATAAGGAATTCTGTTAACCCGGGAGAAGGTGTTGGCATTCCCGGGTTCCGTGGTTCTAGCATGGTCTCTCACCTGTTGCATTTAACTTATTTATCTGATTTTTGTTACCTGATGAACTTCTATGCAAATTTTAACTTCGAACCGCTTTTATTATTTATTACACTTAAAGAGGATTACAACGTCGTGAGATTGCGGCTCGAATTGCATCGCATAAATGCATCCGCAGTTTTTGATGCGTTCCGAATTCATTGAGATTTAGATTTGGGTCACATAAATGTGTACCCGGGTTTAGGGAGGTAATTTTATTAAATATGTGCCTAAAGATGCTAACACATTATTATTTTTTGGGAAAACCCGCGAAATTTGCTAAGCGACTAATTCCGAAAACTATTTGTTTATTATGTATATTTATTGAGGGCCTCGTAATTTGCAGCTTGTTTTGCAGGGCATGCCTCATCTTATTTTAAAGAATACCTTGAAACAATTATAGTTTTTTTTTCTTTTTCTTTTTTTCTCTAAAAATGGAAAGACAAATTCTACGTTATCTATACACTTGCGAATTATTAGCTACTAAATATACTAATGCAGTGTGTCAATTCTGAAAAAATAAGGAAGGTAAAGAAAATAATCTATTTGTCATTTTTGGGCCCATACTCAATCGCGTAAGGTGCGGAGCCGGACCTGGGCCATCCCATTTGATTCGGATACTTATTTATCCTATATTACACGTTTTAGGCTTTATAGTAAGGCGGAAATAGTGAAATTTAATAGCTAATGAAACTTATTCTTTATGGATCCAAGTGAATAAATTATTTATTAAGAGAATTTAAACTACCGACATAATGAAACCTGATATTCATTTTTTGAACATGTCATAAATGAAACAGTGAAACAAGGCTAAGAGTGAAAAGGGATACATGTTACATATTTAATTTTCCCAATTAGCACGCATATGAATGAATTTGCAGATTTTAAGTTTGCTACAAGACAGTGTTAATACTACAAATACTTATATACTTCTACTGAACTAATATCTAGCATACATACAACTTTAGAATGTAAAAACTAGAATAAAATCCTTGAGCCTCATGGTATCTTTTATTCATGCTTCAAATGTTTGACTACATGGTATACCAATATAGTTGTGTACCTGATAATTGAAGCAGAGGAAGATCAGTAGAGGCAGCAGTAGTACAAGCAGCCAAATAGCAGGCTCAACAGCAAATTCCCACAACACCAAATCAGTTCAATCAATAGAACAAATTCGGAAAGAAGAACCAAAATAAAATCGAAAAAAAACAGCCCCAAGAATAATATGAAACCACTGGAATGAATTTCAGCAGCAACCAATGAAGCAATAACGCTCCAAAGCAAACTCAGGTAAAACCAATTTGTACCCCAGGAATACCAAATGCAAATCACATGCAGAAACAGAAAGAACCAACAGCAGTAGAACAATAGTTTCTGGTTTTCAAACACTCAAAGAAAAGAAGCCTGAAGCTTCAATGAAACAGTAGCCGATTAACAAAAGAGACCTCACTATCAGTTTTTCTAACTCTTAAAAATGATTGCCTTTTTTCAGATTCTCGATCCCTTAGCTCTCTCTGTATATTTTTTTTTCTCCCAGTATCTCCCCTTTTATAGACAAAACAGACCTTTTACACCCCAAAATATTCAAACTTTCTGCCTGTTATCCCTTTGCACATGTGCCCCCTTAACCTTTTTAATCACCCCCCTGTTTTCTCTTGATTTCCAGCTCTTAAGAGCACTCAGCAGAATTAAGAAACTACATTTGGCCATGATATTTTCTGCCCAGCCCATTACCTAGGGTCTAATTTCATTTTTAATTCAAAAGTGTACTGGCAGCCTGAATTTAAAATACAGGCGTGCCCTGACAACCAAGATGCCTTCCACTTTAGTATTAACAATTTCAAATAGGTGAAGTGTTGTAATCTTAATTAATAAACAAATAGAACACAAATTGAATTAATATGTATGATGCAGGTTCCGTGGACGACTAAAATAAACAACACACTCACGACACTTAACTGACCCAAACAGTTCAATTCAATGTGACTATTAACTAATTCAACTCATTTGATGAATTAACCCCTAATTTTAGCATACGAACATACTTAATACGGGCACAAAATAGAAATGAAGTCGAGGAGAAAATGAACCAGGAATTTAAGCAAAAATAAACGATAAAAGACAAGAAAAAGATTTGAAAATACCCGGAATCAAGCGGACCAAATACTGGAAGTTACCCCCTAGTACCTTTGATTTGGATTGAATCAGACCTTAATCGTGTGTTTTCAAGGTGAAAGCACACTGCTAAGGTTCCATTCGCCCCAAAGATCCTTCTACGCTGGTTGAGAATAGGGTTCGAATTCTGTGATTTAATATTTGAGACTCGGGGGAAGGATTTGAGGGAAACTATTGGTGGATTACAGGTAAGGGGATCAAGGAGATCATGGGGTGCGAGTATGGGGCTATTTTGAGATGGCGCCACCACTGGGGAATCTTAGGGCATCACTAGGGTTCAAGCCTTAGATTGTATATTCGACGCGGTAGGTTGTTGTTCGAGGGAAAGCAAGGGTGGCATGGAGATGAGGGGGTTGAGGTGAAGAGATGGTGTAGTTTTGGGACGGTTTGGTGACTGACCGCCGCCGTGGGCGATTTCTGGCGGGCAGTCAGTGGCGGAGTGGGGTCTGGTCTCTGAAGACCTTTGGAGAGACGAAGAGAGGGGGGTTCTAGGGGGGCAGGGTCATTGGAAATAATATATACTGGGTGTGGGATTTAATCCAAGCCGTTGGATCTGATTAGATCAACGGTCTGGATTGCTTTACTAACGTGAGACGACGCCGTTTGGTTAAGTTTTGGGATTGGGTTGGTCCGGGCAAAATGGGTCGGGGCTGGAGAAATGATCTTGGCCGTTGGACTGATTTAATCCAATGGCTCGTACTGAACGTTACACAAAACGGTGCTTGGGAGGGGATTTGAGCTGGATTGAGGGCAAGTTTGGGCTGGCTTTGGTTTGGGCCTGGCTTTCTTCAGTCCATTTCGATTTTCTCTTCATTTTTCCCATTTTTCTTCTTTTCTTTTATTTTCTTTTTAATTCCTAATTTAAAGCCAAAATCCTAGATTAAATCATAAAACCAATATTAACTTGAAATACTAATTAGCTCTTAATAATAATGATCACACGTAATAAAGAAAAAATCACACAATTTGATATTAACACTAAAATGCGAAGTACATTATTTTTGTAATTTTTCCAATTTGTAAAACAAAATTAATTACTCCTAATTGTAGAATTAAATCCCAAGTGCGCATGCCACATATAATTTTATTATTTTTCATTTATTTAAACGCATAAACATGCACGGGCACAAGCGAATAATGACATAAAATACCACAAAATTTCACAAAAGGCACACAATAAAAAAACGACAATTTCTGTTTTGATTTATTTGGGAGTAGTTTATATAGGGAAAAAATCACGTGCTCACAGTTGCCATGATCGATTCTTCTTTCTTTTTGCCCTTGGCCATTCCTCTAGACCCACCTTGGATGGCTTGGGAGGTTGCTCTTATGGCTGCTTGGCTCAATATTCTTCCAGTTTTCAGACTGTTTTCCACCATTTTTCCGATCTTAATTGCTTATGCAAAAGGCATTCCCATAGCCGACATGATATTTTGGAAGTAATCAGGCTCTTGGGCTTGCAAAAAAACAGTGACCATTTCCAACTCGTCCATTGGGGGTTTGACTCTCGAGGCTTGTTCACGCCATTTAATAGCGTATTCTCTGAAACTTTCAGAGGGTTTCTTCATCAAGTTAGATAAGGAATTTCGATCGGGTACGATGTCAATGTTATATTGAAATTGCCGAACAAAATCCCTGGCAAGATCATCCCAGATATGCCATCGTGAGATGTCTTGATCCATGTACCATTCCGAAGCTATCTTGATTAAGCTTTCTCCGAAATATGCCATTAACAATTCTTCTTTGCCACCGGCACCCCGTAACTGATTGCAATATTTCTTCAAATGAGCAATGGGGTCTCCATGTCTGTCATACTTTCCAAACTTTGGTATATTGAAACCTGACGGCAAATGGACATGCAGATGTATAAATCTGCATAGGAGACACTCTTCTTCCCGCTTAGACCTTGCATGCTCTTTTAGCTTTGTTCAAGGCTTCTCATTCTCTTAGCCATCTCATCCTGTTCAGGAACTTTTGGATTTTAACATGGCGTAAGCTCGTATCGGGGTGGCTGAGGACAAATATTGGTGGCAAATTGGGTAGGATCCAGCGAAAGAGGTGGCGCTGGGAATGTAAAGGAGGATGAGTCAAAGATATGAGCATGTGTAATGAGCCGCGCCGTGATTGGAACGGGTAGCATAGTGGATATTTTTGTGGTCGTATCTGCTGTTGACATCCGGGGATAGGAAGTGGAGGGTGATCCAGAGAGAGTTGTGATGGTAGAATATCCGAACAGAGTAGGTGGATAATTGGTGGGGGTGTTGGAAATCCCACTTGGCCGGATGAATAGTTTGGGGAACCCAGGGATCAGACTTGGGTGCTCCTTCCCGTTTTTCCAATCGTCCAACATTTCCAGCATGCGACAATGTAAAATCCTGTTCTCTTCAGCAGTTGCTGATTCAGCAGTCGGGATGGCTGATATGGAACTCTCCTCTAAAATGGGAACTGTCGATAGAGGGATTTCTGAAGACATGTCGATACTTCCTTTTGATCTTGTAAAGTAAGTATGGGTACTTCTTCTCGATTCAGTAAAGGTCAACTAAACGTTTCCCTTGGACCTCGTGAAATATGAATGGGAGGCCAGGCTACCACAAAATCAACCACCTTTTCTAAAGACCTAAATTTTGGCAAACAAATGGTTAGTCTGAAACAAATAACAGATAAGTAATTTCACATTGGGGTGTGATGCACTTATACAGTTAAATGTGTTGCTACATGTATTTGGTTGTAATGCGTCATTCCGGCTTATACCTTTTCAAATTTTCCTTTGCCTTTATTCCGCCCCCCTCTTTATCAACTTCTTTTGTTTTTTGTTCTTTTATTGGTGGTTGAATCTTATGTGGATTGCCTACGTATCATGTCCCCGCATGAATCAGACCGGGCGTAGTTCGGACGCGAAAATGTAAGATAAATACGGAACATTTTTTGGGTTTTTATTGTCACAAAATTCCGCTTACAAATGAAACATTTTTCGGAAAAGAACAATGGAAATACAAAACTTCAAAAGGATAAATAGACTCTTAAATGAAAATACAGACTCTACTAAGCATGTTCCAACGCTTTTAACTTCTGTGTTCGTGGGGCGTTGTTTGGCCTTGTTGCGGATTTTGGTGTGAGATCCCTTTGTAGACTTCTCAATTCTACCATAAATTGGTGGACATATTCCATAACTGAAGAGAAAAGGGTAGTCCGGGGCATTTGCTTGCAAGTTAGGCATCTTATAGTGATGTAATGCCCAATTTCTTCGATCCTAGCCATGATCCTATCATTTTCTCTAAGCAGCTACTCTATATGTCGATTCTTTGTCCCCAATATCTGAGCATTTCTAGTGACTTGGTCCAAGAGCCTATCTACTTGCCTTTCCATCCATGCCATTAAGTCGTAGCAGCGGTCTCTATCCACTTTGGCATCCCGGGCTTGTCTGAAAACTCACTCCCTAAGAGTGGCATTAGCTTCCCTCAAGCCAGTGATGATTTTCCCATAATCTTTCTCTGTCTGTTGTAGATGAAGTGCTCTTTGGTGGGCTGCTCTTCTCCATCTGGGCCGAATTGCAACTAGAGCAGCTTATGCTTTTTCCAAGTCTTCTCGGTGCTTAAGGGCTTTCCTTTCCAAATCGTTAATGAGCATCTCATCAGTCCGACTTCTCCTCGATCTTTCTACAGTTGATTTCATCTTCTGGATTTGGGATCGAAGTGCTTGCCTTTCTTGTGCCCAGTTTGCCCTTTCCTGATCGTAGTCAGCCTGCTGTATGTCCATGGCGGCTTCTAGAATCCCTTTGTCTTCCTTCAAGGTGTTGATGCAAGATTGGAACTCTTGTGTTGTTTCGCCTTTAGCCTCCCTGACTCTGGATTCTATTTCCTTTTCCCAATCGACGGCGTATTTTACCGACTTTTCTGCTCTTTGTTCGGGCATTGACTGGTTGTGGAAACACTCGAGGTATGCGAGGCTTACTTTTCCTCGTTCCCGGTCGGCAACCATTTCATTGATGTCAGAGAGTCGACTACCGAACCACACCTTTTGTGCATAGGATTCTCTCGGGAGTTCCTCCGTCATGAATTCCCACATGAATGATTGCATATCTTCAATCGGGGGCCTTTTCTGTTCTCTCCCCAATTGGAGCATGACGCGTAGCGGGGTGTATGGTTGGAAACCCCTAAAACCCATTAGTATGTAGAATGGGTGATACGTTAACATGTGCATGACTTTAGCAAAAGGGAACCAATAATAGTTCCTAGTAAGCTGGTCTACTTTCAAGGAGTTGAGCAATTCCTGCCAGGCCCTTAAATCGTTCGGAAGATTACAATAGGTGGCCCTGCTTGTATGACAATGAGTGTAATTCAGCCAATCCATGTTGAAGTTTATCACAATTGGGTGATGATAGAGATGTTCTATGAACCACATTTGCAACAAGATGTTACAACCTTCGAAATAATCCTTTCCCTCTTGACACCAAGTTAATGCCCGAAAAATATCTCCTAATATCATAGGAAGAATAGTGTGTTCTTCGCTACTTTGCAAATATGAGACCATTGCTGATAAACGGATTCTGATATGTCCACCACGTTCGGGAAAAACCATGGTCCCTAGAAAAGCGATTATGAAGGCGTAGATTCTCAAATCTCCCTAGGCGTCATAATTCAATTGGCTGACAAATTCTGTGTTTGAGAATTTCTCGAACCCTTTCTTGTCACCAAACCTGTCGTAAAGATACTCCAACGGAACCCAATCTTCATTCAAGCAACCCATTGGAATTCGACGGAGACTTAACTTCTTCAGGAAATTATTTACACCCATTTTTCTAGGAGCGGCGAGTTTCTTTTTGTAAAGATCTTTCCCGAATCCTGTGAGTCCACCTATCTCTTCTAAAGTGGGTGTCATTTCACAGTCTCGGAATCTGAAAACATTATTTGCGGAGTCCCAGAAACTCACCAAAGCCCTGATCAGATCTTTGTCCGGTTTTATTCTCATAATATCCGGAAGAAACTTGAGGTATTTGTAGACTTGATTTCTTTCCCAAGCAGAAAAACTAGCCTACCAATCACAGAGACGACCAGTGGTTTTATCTTGGATCATAAACATGGGAGGCATCTCATCTCTCACCCTTTTTTGACCGATTCTTTGCGATGGAGCCATGCTGATCATAGAAAAGATAAAAATAAAACTTAAGATTTTCTAATCTTGAGAAAAAAAAATTATTTTATTTTTATTTTTATTTTTCATTTATGAAAAACGAATCTTGTCAACACGGCCTTTCAACACTTAAAGAAGATTTGAAGGTTGTGTAACAGGATACCGGTATGACGACTGGGTACTCTTTTTCAAAATCAGACCTTCGGCGCCCCCTTCGAGGTGTTTGGCTGTTTTCGCAAAATTTCCTAACCCTTGAATAAGGACAATTCTCCTAATTTTAACATTTTTTTTATATTTTTATTTTTGAAAAAGCAGTATTAGTTGAGCACGATATGGGTTGCCTACGTATCCCATGTCCGGTGAGAATCAAACTTGCGTAGTTCGAACCAAACGAACTATATCATTTTAAAAACAAACTTTTTTCCATCTTTCCCTTTTCATAAATAAATACCCGAGTTTTGGTGTTATTTGGGAATTTTTGAAACATATATTTTAAAACCCTTGACCCTATACCCTGGTATTTTCCTGTTCTTCAAAGCCACTCCTTCCTCTCTTTTTTTAATAATAATCTGGTCAGCATGCAAGTTCGAAACAAATAAATGCACAAATAAAGATGCATCAAGTTGGTCTTTTGCTTCAGGTACATCTGTCCTAGACAGACCCAACCCCTGTGTTGAGCCTCCTAAGTCGAATATGCACATGATGCAAACAGACGTTCCTACTGGGGATCCGGCATGAGTTTTTGTTATTCTAGGTTATCATCCTGTTGGAAAAAGTGTCTAGACTAACTTTAATCGAGCGGACAACTCGAGACGAGTAGTGTCAGTGCACCGGTAGCATGGCTTTCCGGCTTAATTGACAGTACTCCCCGCCTAAACATGTGTGACTAAATCCTTCACCGGGTGTCAAGCACCACAGCTATCTTGAGAAACACGGGCTATGTCTAGCAAATACCAGATATTATATTTCAAAGAGACTCAGAGGAGAAAGTGGGTATCGGCACAATTTATATACATTTCACAAAATATTAAAGTGGTAAAAGCAACATATAGCACATTAAAACACACATATAATAAAATCAGATAATAAATAAGCCAAGTACAATAATTAATCAAAGCTCGAATCTTAAACCATGAACCAGTGGTTCTGGGTTTCGATCCCCAGCAGAGTCGCTAGAGCTGTCACACCTCCTTTTTGCACACTTACCCCGAAGGATAATGCATAACGGAGTTTTTCCAATTTAAGTGACAATATTCGAAACAAGATTATTCTATTTATTTCAGAGTCGCCACTTGGAATAAATTATGGTGTTTCAAGTCATCGATTTATTTAAATCCCAAATCGAGAAAATTTTCGACTTTCCAATTAAAGTCTGTCCAAATTCTAAGTAAGGAATTCTATTGACCCGAGGGAAGGTGTTAGGCACCCCCGGATCATGTGGTTCTAGCACGGTCGCTTAAATTATTGTAATGGCTAAATATCTGATTTTAACGCATGTTCAATACTATAATGCAACTTTAAATCATTTACCGCATTTGGTTATTTTTTTTTTAAAAAAAAAGTGAACTTTTTTATTGAGGGGCCCGCAATTTCATTTTTTCTATTTGGCGAGGCTCGTAACATTTTTATTTGAAAGGATAATCCTAAATTGACTACATTTGTTTTCTTTTTAGTTTGTCTCTAAAAGAAAAGAAAAAGTCCTAATTAATTATATGCTTAAAAGGTTACTCTATATTAGTACAAAAGGTGTTCTCTCACAAGCCGACTAAACGACAAATTTATTCTTCAAATTATAGAGCTAACTACAATTTGACAAAACTAATAAAACGGAAAATAACAACAAATATTAATCAACAATTTGCTTTTCTATTTCATTTCGAAACTTCAACTTCCAATTCAAGCTTACATCAACACATGGTTTTTAGAATGTGTACCTGGTATTAAAAGGAATGGGAATATGGGAAATCAACAGGGCGATGAAAATACAGCAACAACAACAGTAACAACCAGCAGTAGCTTCAACACCTCAATCCAAAAAATCCCAGCAATATGGAGAAAAAAAAACAGTAAAAATAGAAAAGAAAAATATATTCCGGACTTTCTCTTTGTTTTGTCTTTCTAGCTTTGAACTCTTTTCAATTCTCAAAAGAAACTCTAAAAAATTAAACTTTTGTCTGTGTATACTTCTGTATCCAGAGTGTATATCGAGTGTACATTACTCTTTTTTTCCCCTTATTTTCTTCTCTTCCTATTTTTTCCTCTCTTTTCTCCACCTTTTTTTTCATAAATCTTCTCTTCTATTTAGAGGCAAGAATTTCAAAAATTTTCAAATTTTTTTATTAAAAACAATATTTTTTAATTTAAAGAATACCCACTAATCCTTGTTTTGCCCTCCTTGTTTTCTTCCTTAATTTTCTTGCCTCCCCCCCCCCCCCACACACACACACTCTCTCTACTTTATGTTATGTGATTATGATTATTTTTGGCTAAAAATCTGAAATTTTCTTCTTTTTTTTGGGGGAGGGGGGGGGGGCATGGGGTTTTGGGTTGGGTAAGGGTGCTTAGGTTTGGGCTTGTAACTTAAGTTGTAGGATGGCCCAAAAAAATTCTATTTTGTTCTTCTCCATTATTCAACTTCCTAATTAATAAAGCCCAAAATACTAAGATTAATTTATAAAAACTAAAATTATCTTAAAATACTAATTAACTCATAATAATAATTGTCACCTAAATTTAAATGGTAATTAAAATACAATCACACAATTTGGACATTAAAGGCTAAAATGCAAAAGATGCCTATTTTTGTGATTTTTATTTTGTAAGATAAAATTAATTACTCCTAATTGTAGAATTAAATCCTAAATGCAAATGCGACATATTATTTTTTTATTAATTTAACAAATAAGCATGCACAAAAAATAACACTAAATTCACAACAATTGCAAACAAACTAAAAATTATTTTATTTTAAATTTTTTGGGAAGAATCTTCATAGGGCAAAAATTACGTGCTTACACGGTTTACTACGCTAAAAGTTTCTATATTTTACTACGCTAATAATTTAACTAAATGTAAGCAACAAACATATTTTAATCATATACAATTCACAAAAAAATACATATAACATACTAGTTTCTCAAATAATACACAAAATGACATGGAAACACTAATATCTAATTTTGGATACTACGATAAACAATTAAATCTCAATTTTACATTTATTTTAGAACACATTAATCTAAGTCCGGATAAATATAACATACTAGTTTCGCAAATAAAATACAAAACGACATGAAAACACATTCAATCAACTAATATACTAATCTAAGTTTCGACATAAAATAAATCGAAATACCTCGATGTAGTGAGTGTTTTGTGTGAAAATTTGAAGACGATGGAGTTAAATCACAAGAATACAATGCTCGAGTACGATGTGGGACCTACATTTTTCACCTTTTGAGTGACGCGAGGAGCCCACAATTTTTTTTTTTAAACACGAGCAGCAGGGGGAGGGGGGACCAAAAGCTTTTAAAAAATGGGGGAAGGGTTTCTGGTCAAGGAAGAAGACGGAGGCTATTATTTAATTAGGGGTATAGCATTTTTATTTCATACGATATGTATAGCGTATGAAATGAAGACGTTATATAAGAAGCCAATTCGTTAGTCAGGTATATCATTTAAAAACAAGACGCTATACCTTAACGGATAAAATTACTGTTAGCGTATAGCGTCTTGTTTTTAGACACTATATATAAATATGTAACTTTTTTTAAACCTATTAATATATTTTGAGTCAAAAATATAATATTTTGGTTCCGGACTCATTTATTTTATGAGGTTACATTTCAGTTGGAAAAAATTAAAGAGGTGAGAAACATTTGGTCCGTTGAACTGTTCTTCAGATGTTCCTTAATTGAATTATTTTTACCAACTTGGTTTAATGAGATGAAAATCCAGTTAGCTGTGTGCCAACAATTTTAAAGTGAATTACATAAATACTAGGAAAAGCACCAGTTAATTAACGCTCATAACCATGGGCGCAGCTAGAGGAGCGTTAACCCCTTCGCCAAATAATTTCATTATAACATAACGTAATATTTTGATCCCTTGGCTTCGTTATGTGTTCAATTTTTTTATATTATGAACCTCTTTATAATTAATAAAAATTTCAGCTCTACCACTGCTTGTAAACATCAACTTTAATTTACAGTTGAATGTCACTTGTCCTGGTCAGAGGCGGAGCTAAGATTTGGAGTGTATGGGTTCTAAAATTTAAAATAAGACTACGATCTAAAACTAATATAAAATATCAAACTGACTAAAGAATAAGTATCGATATTTAATATATATTTAAAAAGTAAGAAAGACAAATACAATATATGAATATAAACATTATCATTTCAATTGCACTCAACGAGTTGTCATGTTTTGAAAACGATCAATGATCGCATCATTAGATACACTTTCAAATACTTCATCCTCTATAAAACAAACTAAACAATCATTCAAAAAGTCATCACCAATCCTACTTTGTAAATTATTTTTAATAAACTTCATTGAAGAAAAAGCCCACAGGTAATATCAAACTCAACTTCACAAGGAAATAAACAAGTGCCCATGTCTTGTGAATATTTCTTTTAACCAATGTTTTCGACAGATTACCAAGTCCTTTCAAGTTAGAGAATGAATTATCCATTTCTCGCACATAGTCAATATAGTTGTCAAGCTCTTAACTAAGATCTTCAAGCTTAGAAGCAGTAACTCATTTGGATAATATGTAGCAAGTTTCATAATTCATAATTCACAAAAGAATCACCGGGACTCGAACTAGCCATACCAAGAAGCAGAGAAGTTTTCACTTTACTAAAATGACTGTTAAGCTCCGAAAGTTGCAAATCAATAGTAGCACAAAAAACTTCTACGTACAAATGATGGGAATATGTAACAGTTGAGCTTTTACGCTTCGACTTTCCAAGTGCATACTTCTCATCCATTTTTGGGATTACAATATCATTCTTATCACAAAACGAAGAGACATCTTCTATCAAAGAATTCTATTTAGATTCTCTCATTGTTTGCAATTGCCTCTTTGTGAAATCAAACAAGTTTCATTGCACTAACAATATCTTGATCTTTTTTCTGTAGAGAAATATTCAAATCATATGTAATTGCCAATAGTTTTAACATCAAATGTAATATACAAACGAACTTATAAGATCTTATATCTTCCACTAGACTTTTGGCTAATGCTTTCTCCTGATAATTTGAACCCTCATTTGCAAGAAATCCAAGTATATGAACAATCAATAAGAATAAAGAAATAAAGTTACGCAATGTCTTAAAGTGAGATCCCCAACGAGTATCACCTGGTCTTTGAAGCCCAAATTCTTGATTCAATCCACTTCCTGTATGAATTTCACCAAGCACTAATAACTCATCTAATTTTTCAGCTTGATCGTCTCTAAGAATTTCCCTATGCTTATAAGAACCTCCAAGAATATTCAAAATATTAGCAAGAATGTCAAAAAAATTATTTACATCTTGGTATTTTTTTTGCAATAGCTACAAGAGTCAATTGCAACTGATGAGCAAAGAAATGTATGCAATGTGCCGAAGGATTATCTTTTAGAAACAAAGTTTTAAGACCATTGAAGTTTCGTTGCATGTTACTAGCTCCATCATACCCTTGTCCCCGTATCAGAGATGAACTCAATGAATGTTGTAAAAGCAAAGAGTATATTTCTTTTTTTAATGTATGTGCAAATGTATCTTTAACATGAACAAGGCCAAGGAATCGCTCAATAAGTTCACCATCTTTATTGACATAGCGCAGAACAAGAGCCATTTGTTCTTTATGAGAGGCATCCTTAGATTCATCAACTAATATCCCAAAAAAATCCCCATTCAAGTCTTTAATAATTGCTTTCACCGTTTATTTTGCACAAGAATTCATAATATCTTTCTGAATATCAGGAGAAATCATGTTGTTATTTTTTGGAGCTTTTTCTAATACTACATTTTTCACATCTTCCTTCCTATATGCATACCATTTTAAGAGATCTAAAAAATGGCCTCTTCTAGTAGAAGTTACACTCTCATCATGGCCCCGAAAAGGAATTCCTTCTTTCAAAAGATATCTTATCACATCAATAGAAGCATTCAAATGAACTCGATGTTCACTTTTAATTTTCTCAGATTGCTTGTCCAAAGAAGTTAGAATAGATTGTTCTTAGTTCATTAAATCTAGCATCATATTGAAATATCGATTATGAACACTATCCACGTTACCCACATGTGATTTAAATCTTTCTAAAGCTTTATTCCAACCTCTAAAACCATCCGTTGTGAAAGCATCACCTACTTTTTTTCCATATCCCTCCAACCTCATTTTTAAACAAGTAACAACATAAAGAAAATGTTGCATCTTGTTTAATGCTATATTCTAACCATTGAGAGCATGATGTTTTAAACCATTCAGGATTAAAGTGACGTATTATTTCCCCAAAATCTCTTTTTGGAAAAACAAAACCACGAGGTTGACAAGCTACATTTTGTATATAATTTCTCCTTATACGGTCACGTAAGTTAGGAGGATATTCTGAAATTAGTTTTCTTTTAGCAGGATCAGGCTCATAATAACACATTTTATCCGATGCTTGGGAAGGATTAATATTATTATTAATAACTAGACATGGAGAACTTGTCAAATGAGAGCTAGAAGAAGTTGCAGAAGCTTGAGCTTTGTAAAAACTCGTGATCATATCGACTTTTGCTAGAAAACCCTAAAAATCACAAAACAAAAATTTACTTGAAGTTGTATGTTTCAAAATGCTATAATAAACTATTCTATATCTCCTCTTACATAGTTTAATTTGTAAATTGCAAGATATACCAATAATTAGAAAATGCATCCAGTATAGTGATTAATTTATCTTTAGTTGGTTAGCTACTTCAGTTATCCTTTTATGTATGGTCATCTACTAATTTGCCCAATAGCCAAATTTAGATGCTAACAAAGCCACAGCCAATTACTTTATTAAAAAATGACAACAATCAATTAGAAAATAAAGGTTGATAATCTAAAAATCTCTAAATTCACCATTTTGTTGAGGATATTATCTGCACTAAGAAACTTAAAAAAAAGAAAGTAGGACCACATACCTTGTCGGTTTGTCGGGCTTGGTCTTTGAAATTTTGGAAAGCACAAATTGCAAATAAAATAGAGGTCAAAATATAGAACCCTAGATGAAAGATTAAAAATTAGATTTTGTATAAATTATTACACAAAATATAATAGGAGCAAACAAACAATTGAAAAGAAGAAGAAAGAGGGAGAAAGAATATACAACGCAAAGGAAGAAGGAAGATGCACCAGAGGCGATAATTAGCAAATTGGGCAGAAAGGCAAAACCCCAACTTTGTTTGATTTGCGTACAGTTGAATTGTAAAAGAAAAATATCTGTTTGTTTTGTTTTAAAGAAATATGTGTATTTGATTTGTATTTTTCTTTATTAAAAAAGGAAAAGGGTTTTGTTTTTCTTTATTAAAAAAAGAATGGTAAAAGCATAAAGGAAAAAGTAGTTTGACTAGTGTTGTTGTTTCTTTTATTTCTTATTTATTTTTTCAAAGAAAAAAAAGAAAACCTAACAAAATGCAACATTGCTTCAAAGGAGATTCTTGGAACCTGGGTGTTTTCATGACGAACCCAGAAGCCTTACCACTGAACCTAGATATTTTTTGGTACTGGGTTCGACGTATTAAATACATGTAGAAACAATAATATTTCAACACAAATATAGGGTCTGGAAAAATGTCATTGGGTTCGCCCGAACCCGCACACTCTATTGTAGCTCCGCCCCTGCTACTATGCATATGTTTAGATACATTGTAAATGGCCACTGCAGCTACACCCCTGGTTCATGGATTGAGGAGATGGGTGGCATGAAAAAGAGCGATTATAATATCCCAAAAAAGATGACACTCTTGTATTGGTCCAAAAGCATCTGGGAAAAGCAGTCTTGTTAACAAGATCTCGATGGTGCTTGAGGATGATCCCTTTACACCAGAAAGGGCCCCAGTATCGTGTATGTTCTCTCTCCTTTTCTCATGAAATAAGTGAAATTTTATAAAAGATAACCACAAAGAATACGCTTGTCATGTGTGCTCTATTTGTCGTAGATACTAATGTGATTAGATAGTTTGTTTCTTTAAATACTATTTGTCAGATAATTAATGCGGATATAACAGAATCGTTGTTCTTGAACCTATGGATTACCAGATTCTTCTGTTGGAGATGGGACATATTTTCTCCAAGAGTACACAATACCAAGAGGTTCAAGTTCTTTTTGTTTGTAGACACACGTAGCTTGTCAGATGATCTGGCTGAAAATAAGAAAATGGTGAAGCAATGGATGACAAAGTGTGTTCGTCATGGGGAGCTGATAAAGAGGTCTATATCATCGTTTTTTCCTTCAACTTCCTTAGACAAAACCATACTTGGTGTACCTGGACTTCCTGAAATGCTCCCTTTGGCAGGGATTCTGATGATGTACATCTGAAATCCAAAATGAAGTCTAAAGCTCGCCGAAATAGTTTCTGTGCCATTGAGGCCAAGGTGGTTAACTTTGTCATATTCGTTGTCAGTGCAGTCTCAGTTCTGGAATTGATGGACAGTGATGATGAAACCAAGAGGCAAAAAACTCAAGCTGTTGCCACAACTTTCAACGACCCCCGCTTGTCATTTGAAGACATTAATTTACTTTCTTTTAACTTTATTATCACTTCAATCAGTCTTTAAGCTTGGTAAGAGCAGTGCAGTTGATTAAGCTCTACCACTGCTCGTAAACATCAACTTTAATTTACAGTTGAATGTCACTTGTCCTGGTAAGAGAATTATTGTTGAAAGTTAGTGGTGAAACCAGAAATTTTCTTACGTATGTTCAAACTTAAAATAAGTAAAAAAATAATCCGACGAAGGATGTTTAATACATGTTATTTACCTCTAAAATTTAATATTTTACTTATATAAACAGTGTAATTTTTCGACAAAGGGTAATTATGCCTTCGCCCTTGAAAGGTCCTACATGGAAGAAGAGTGTTCTATTTCTGCTGTCTATACAGAGAAAACATTGCATTTGTAGAACATAACAGCTATAGACAAATGAATCAACCTCATTACTTCCGAGCTCATCAGTGAATATAGCCGCACAATAAGTGTCGAATTGCACGCCAAATTGCATCCCACTCTAGTCTGACAACCGATTATGACACCTCACGGTGAAGATCGCGAATAGAATCAACAACATTTGCATGACAATCTATGTTTACATGAGATTGCAATACCTCAGGCTGAAGATTGGGTAGAGAACCAACAGCAGTTGCATTCCAGTCTATGTTTACGTGTGATTGCAATGCCTGTAAAATGGGAACACAAAATAAACTGTAGTTGCATCATAATCTATGTTTCACATGTGAGAAGATACCTCAGGTTACAGAATCAACCTTGTTATCAAAATGAACATCCGTCAAAATCAGCACCATTCCCACAAGTATTGGTAGAATTGCATGTGTCAGTAGAGGTAAAAACATCATCTTCAATGCACCCTAAAAGAGAGCACTGTAACATGATTTGGGCATGCGCGATAAGCAGTATTTTAAACTGAAGAGCACATGTAGATGCAGAGTTTGTTACAATTTATGACAAGCACAAATCAAATTTCATCTATAAAACTATGATTAAGCGCATTGTACTTTTCCATCTATGTCATAGTATCAGCTGAATGCTATATCTAAAATGAATTGTTCAATATAATAACTGGATCTTAGTAGGGGTATCAATATTGAGCCATAACGTGCAAGCCATATAGGCAGGTTACGTTCATCTAAGTGGCAAAATAGTAGCAGCAACAGACTGGGCAACATAGCTAAGCGTTAAAGAATCTTGTCAAATAATCGATGATTACAACAACTACATCTCAATTACAACAAGTTTTTTTTTTGAATTGGTAACTATTCTATATATTAATAACATCAGTACATAAGTTGCACTGAAAACCAAATTTACATAAAGAGGATAAGTAGATGTTCTAATTTGAGACCTAGCAAGTTCCCAGTATATCTATGATTGTCAATATATCTTCTGTGTAAATCTGTTTACACCAAAAACAAAAAAAAACAAAAAAATACAATTGAGTTTGATCTTCTGTACTGGATTGCTTCTATCTTCAAAACATCTAGCGTTCCTTTCCCTCCAAACGGTCCACCAAATACTTTTCCTCCAAACTGTCCACCAAATATAGGCCGGGACAGTCCTCTATCTATCTCTCCTAGTTGCTCCAGCTTCTTCCCGGCTATAAAAGACATCTTTAAGCCTGAATGGCATTGTCCATGAAATACGCCTAAGACTAATAAAGATTTTCCATAGTTGGTCTGTAATCTTGCAATGTAGAAATAAATGGCTGATAGTTTCCGCATTTTCCCCACATAGAAACATCTTGAACACAGAGAAATTCCCCGTTTTATGAGATTATCCTGGGTTAAAACCGCCTTCTTTGCTAGTAGCCAAGTGAAGCATGCTACATTGTATGTAATCTTTGTTCTCCATATATGTTTCCAAGGCCATGTGTCTACCTGTTGATTATTATGATTCAAAATCTTATATGGATCCTTCGCCTGATAGACCCCTCTGTTGTACCTCTGCCACCAAAGTGAATCAAACTCTTCCTGTAATCCTTTAAATGCTTCCAGCTCTTTGTATAGGTCAGCTAATCTTGTTATCTCCCAGTCATTCAATTGTCTTGAGTGCGATTTCCCATCCTTGATGATTCCTCATATTAGCTACTGTCCTATGCTGGTTTTGTGCTAAACCAAACATATCGGGGTATCTTTCCTTTAAGCTTCCGTGACCCAACCAATTATCAATGATGTGTTCCTTCCGTCCACTCTTATGGAAGAGTGAATCTTCATTATAGGCCAAAGTTCTCAATCCCAACAAGTTGGGCTTAGCAAATACTAAATGACTCAAATAAAGAAAAAGGACAGCTAATTTAAAGTTGCCTATTATAGTTTTACTTTATTGCAGAATGAACGAGTTTTAGCAACTCAACTGTATATCTACAGAAAGAGGGTTAAAAAACAAACGCAAAAGTGATTTCTGGTTGAATGGTTTGGATTACGACTCACTCCTCAACTCATTCTGACCCAAATAAACTTTGAGACGTGCAACATGACCCTTTATTTACTCAACCCTTTCTAACTTGCCTAAGTTCAACACAAACCTAACATGTGAAACTCTAGATCTCCGTAGTAGCAGAATAATGGGTAACTCTTGCGAAGAAGCAAAGCATACATGTGAAAAATGACCAACATCAAAGGCTGTGTAAACAGTATGCGTTACTGATTCAATATCAAACTAAATTGGTTGTTCCTAGACTGTATCCAGAAGGATTAAGTGTTAGATCTAGGAAATGTCCATCAACTCATGGTGCAACCATGATGATGATGGCACGTAAACCATACAAGTTTAACCTGTCTTTACAGACAAAGAAACTTTAAAAAGTCCCTAACAAAGAAGTGAAACCACCTAAACAAGAATCAACCACGTAAATTAAGTTCCTGTAACAATAATCTCACCTTGCTACTAAATGGGCATTTGACAGGTAGGTCTTTTTTGTAGGCTTTTATCAGCATGCTCAAGGCAATAAGGAAGCATGTTGCTTGTAGTCAACCCAGTTTATAGATCATCACTTTATGAAAACATAAGACCAAAAAAAAAAAAATTTTTTTTTTTTTTTGGGGGTGGGGGGGGGGGGTTAGAGTTTTGTTCGACTTAAACAACTTCATGTAATAGCAGGCCAACTTATCTTGATTCCACCTGGAATGTCAAAAGTTTGTTTCTTGGGATGAATACTAAGCAGCAGTTCCAGAAACATGCGGATGCACGTACGATCAGAAGGTAAACGTAAATACAACAACATGCTTGTCATTTGAGATGGTGAGAATAAGAAAATTAAAAGCGCCGTAATATGTTCCAACAACGAGAAAGATAAAATGGGATGATAATACTGAAACATGTGATAGACTTAGTGTCAATGTGACGCTTGTTATTGAATGAGCTAATGATTTCCTCTTTTTTTTTCTTATTACTATCGATGTTATTTTGTAAATCTAAGATGAACTCCCCCATATTCTGATCAAGGAAGCTTCAACTAACATTAATCGTTATCTAGGAGAACCACTATAATTTTGTTTCTATCTACACAGTTTTTTCGTACTCACAAAATGCATATAATATTTAATCAACTACACTACTCTTAAAAGGCTAAAAGACAGATTGAAGTGATAACAAAGTTGAAAGAAAGTGAACTAATACCTTTGAGTGACAAGAGTGGGTTGTTGAAAGTTGTAGCAACAGCTTGAGTTTGTTGCCTCTCTGTTTTAACGTTAGTATCCATTGAGTGCTGAATTTGGACCGCACTGACCACAAATATGACATATTAACCGCCTTGGTCTCAGTGGCACGGTAACTATTTCACCGAACTTTAGTCTTCAGATTTGCATCATCAGAATCCCTGCAAAAAGGAGCATGTCAGATAGTCCGGGAATCCCCAACTAGGTTTTTTGAGGAAATTCAAAAATAATCATATAAACCACGTTATTAGCTCCCATGACGAACACCCATTGTCATCCAGTGCTTCACCATTTTCTTATTTTCAGACAAATCGTCAGACAAACTACGTATGTCGTAGAAACAAAAACAACTTGAACCCTCTTGGTAATGTGTACTCAGTACTCACGGAGAAAACATGTCCCATCTCCAACAGAAGAATCTGTAACCCACATATTCAAGAACAATGAAGCTGTTACGACATGTTAATTATCGGACAACTAATACTTAAAGAAACAAACGATCTACTTGCATTAGTATATAGGACCAAAAAAAGCAAACATGACAATCACATTCTTCCTGATTAACAGTGTAAAAGGATCATCCTCAAACACCATCAAGATCTTGTTTAAGAAACTGCTCCTTTATTTAATACGTATCTAGTTACTTATTCCTCTAGAGACAGAGCTAAAATAGAAAATGAATGCATACAAGTCATGGTAACTCAAAATTTTATTTTTGGCTTCCTTCAAATGGTCCTTATGCAACTGCAGCTCATCATAGCTCTTGAGAACTTCCATATATACATTCCTTAAATGCTTTTTATTTAGCTCATCCATAGAATTTGAAGAAGCTTGAACGAATTCCTTCAAATCCATAGAACCTATGCCAGCTTCTTCATTCTCCACTTCTGATCCAAAATGATCACCACCACTGCACATATTCCAATTTCCAACATAAATGTACACAGAGAAAAAGAGAACCTTTAGAGAGCCCATCTTTATAGGAAAAGCAGGAACCGTAAATACCTGAGAGTCCATCTTTGTTCAAGATATGATTCTTCTCAAGTACCAAAAATTCAATCATTTTCAGTTTTTACCCTTTCCAGTACAGAGAGTCTAGTTCTTTAAATAAACAAAATTAATGGAAGACACGAGAATCAATCAATCAACTATGTCTTAGTTCAAAATAATTCTGATGAATTACTCCGTCTGCTCCAGTGTAAGGACACTCTTCTTTTTAGTTTGTTCCAAAGAGAACAACATTTCATTACCTTTGGATGCTCTTTAGCTCTAAACTTCCAAACTTCAAATTTTTATTTTAATGACATGTTGTTATAACCACAAAAATGTCATGGCATATTAAAATCACAACTTCAAGCTCAAAAGGTACTTTTGATAAATGACATTAGTCTTTCTTTTCTTCTTAAACTCTATGCTCAATCAAACACCTCCATATAAATAAAAACAAACCCACCATAAAATAAAATTGAAGACTATATGAGTAGAACTATTTTTACCTAACTGTCAACCTACTGCAACACTTCATTCTTTATCTGAGTTTAAAAAGAACTATACTTTACAAACATATATAGGCAAAATTATGTACATACAACAAAAAAACAGAAAAAAAAACAGTCATTTTTCACAAGCAGTGTCTAGGGAGGTTAAGATGTACACAACCTTAACCCTACTTTAGAAGGACAGAGAGATTGTTTCCGATAGACCCTCGGCCGGAGAAAGAATGAAAAAGTAGGGACAACAATAAGATAAATAAGACCAAATCTAAGAAAGCAGTTAAACTCTAGGTAGTAATAACCTATGAATAAAAGAATATGATACTAATACTAATGCTAGTAAGACAAAAGGGAAACATTCAGACTAACTCTTATATTTTTTGAAGCGAATATTATATTAACTTAAAGTAGGAGACATACAAGGAGCAGTAAACTGCAAAAAGGAAAGAACCATAGTTGGGTCATTACAAAACGGAATGTTGCACATAATAATGATTAACCTAAAATACTCAATTCACCCTATTGCTCTTCATCTTCAGTAATACCTTCAAATACCAAATACTGAAGAGCAATAGAATATTTTGCAGTTTTAGCCCTTGCGAAATTGTTGCTGCTACTCCTAATAAGATATGATCCAAAACCATCCGCTTTAATTGTGTAAATAGAGGAAACCCATCTTTTGTAAATATATAGCAATCTCGGGGAATCTCCATTATAATGAGTATCAGAGAGTAGAAACTGACATGGCAATGGCCCCTTTCGATTAGCATACATAATTGCATTTTTACATAGTGCTAATACTCGAACCATAGCCAAATCTTTTCCTCGATTATTATTGTATTTCTCTTGGCATTTTCCTTCATTAAAAAAATCAGCAAAATCATCAATAATAACTGAAATTGGAGCAGGATTATTATGTATATGAAATGCAGCAAAGTATTTCTTAATTCCTTCTTCGTCCTCTATATACTTCATCTGAATACGTTCAAAAATATCAGAGGACGGATCAATTCGTTCGGCAAGATAAGGGGGTTTTATTTCCAACTTACGACGGTTGCAAATGAAAACAACATTACCCTCCCTACTCTCTGTTGCTGAGTTAATAGCGAACTGGAAAAGTAAAGAGGTTTTTCCTGATGAAGGAGGTCCAGAAAGGAGGAGAACTGGGTGACTATTGCTAAGAATAGCTAATCGCCCAACTGGTAAGAATTTCTCCACCATTTTTGTTGGAACTCGAATGACTCTAGTGAATACTTCTGTGATTTTTTTGGGTTTTTAAGCTAGCTTTCAAATTTATTTTTGAAAATTTTGTTTTGGTAGTTTGGTGCGAAGGTAAAAATTAGTTTGTACTTCCATTTTCAAAATATATTTTCAAATTTATTTTGGAAAAACATAAATATGGTATATCCACAAATTTTAAAAATTATCATAAATAACCATTAATACCATTATCAATAATATTTATTATATTAGTAAATTATAATAACATAATAAATTTGATATAAAATTATTATTTTTATAATGACCTACTTGATACACTATCAGATGATCGAAAATACGAAGCACCATTGCTACAAAATAATAAAAAGTGAACTCTTTTATAAAATATAAAAAAATGGGTCAATTTTTAAAAAATATAATAGTGATATTTGGCCCAAAATTAGCTATTAAGCTCGTTTTAGGATTTCCGATTTAGAATTTGAGATTTTATCAAAATATAGGCAAAATCTATGGCCAAATATATATTTGACAAATAAAATTAAAATTATTTTTGGTAAAATTTATGATGAAACGGGTCTTAAAACTCCACACCCTACATAAATTTATATTTTTATAAAAAGAAACTCTCTGCCACGTGTCAACTGATTATGGTTTTTCAAATTCCAGTTCTATTATGCTTTCTCTAATTAATAAGGTTATGTTTCAATTAGAAAATAGTAGTATCTCCGTAATAATTTAGATGATTAAATTTGACTTGGAAACAAAATGTAAGAGAGAGAAAAGTATTTTTGAAATATATAATTTTAAAAACTTGAGGGCAAACGCTATGTGGGGTGATGATATTTATGTGATTAAAAAATCCTATCATTAAAGTAAAGTGAAAAATAAAACGTTTAAATTTAAATATTTTCAAATATATAAATGTCAGTCTTGTTTAAATAAACTAATAAAAAAATTTGTTATTTAAATTGAAACCCGGGGAGCACGGAAGTTGGACGCTTCGATATTGGAAAAGATACTTGGATAGCATGTTCCAATTTTGAAACTAAAATAAGAGAATAAACAATTTTACTCTTTGCATTAAATTTGTTTGACTCAAAATGTTTTCAAGCATTTATGAGTTAAACAATTATTAAAAATAAAGGGTTAATCATAGCAAGTTGTAACATATCTGAAATTCAATAAAGGGAAAGATAATGGGAACATACGTAGAGGCAACAGAAGATATTGGTGATCTTTATTCATGATAGCGAGTGAATCTGTCTCTCCACGAAGAGGTTCAAATCCTTACAATCACGTATTCATAGACCTACTATTATTCTGTATTTTTGGTATCGGTTCTCACTCTACTCTGAACTTCTTAGAGCCCCCATGGGGAGAGAGTGGAATCCCCTTTCTCATGACTGTCTTGGTATTTATAGATCTTTTCGTGCCAGTTGACTTTATTGGAGATTGCGTCCGTGCCACGATAGTATTTCGGGCGTATTCGGAAGGCGCCGATCTCGCCCAAAAACCCTGGGCGGACGTGAGTAGTGTCTCCTGGTGGAGGGCGGCCTTGCCGCTTGTGATGTTTGCGCTAATCGAGGGCGACTGTCACACCTCCTTTTGGCGCGCCCGCTACCCGGGGGTAGAAGCGTAATGGGAGTTTTTCCAATTTAAGTGACAATATTCGAAACAGGATTATTCTATTTATTTCAGAGTCGCCACTTGGAATAAATTATGGTGTCCCAAGTCACCGATTTTATTTGAATCCCGGATCGAGGAAATTTTGACTTTCCAAATGAAGTCTGCGAACCAGAAATTCTAAGTAAGGAATTCTGTTGACCCGAGGGAAGGTGTTAAGCACCCCCGGATCCCGTGGTTCTAGCACGGTCGCTTCAATTATTATAAATGGCTAAAAATATCTAATTTTTATACATGTTATAACTTACATGCTTTTATAATTATTTACCGCTTTTAAATCACTTGAATTATTTATAATTAAAGAATTTAGTTACGCGTACGTATACTCTTTTCTTTTGGCGCATCAAAATCATCTCACGCGAACGTGTTCACGATTAATAACGCTTTTGTTGATTTATTAAGAAAATTTATTTGAAGTTGCGCGAACGCATACCTTGAGTTTTTTTTTTTTTTAAGAATTAAATTTACAATAATGTTACGCGAACGTATACATAATCACAATACTACCTAAATCAAACTATGAGTATTTATCAATTTCCTAAAACTAACTTGAGATTATTGCGAAGATCATAGATATGAAATCTATCATTGTGAAAGAAAATGTAACTTACTGTTTTGGAACATATATGTACCGGTAACATTGTTATAAAGAAAATGGAGAAGCTTCGGTATATAATGGAAATGGGAAAAAGCTAGTACCTCTAATGAACTGGGCCTAACAAAAGTGTTTCTCATATGGCCCAAATTTTCTTTTAATATCAAAATTAATTCCTAAAACCGTTAGCCCATTTTTGAGTTCAAATTTCATTTTTTGTAATCTCAACATCTTTGGCCAGTAGCTCATACAACACATTACCAAACAAATTCTCAGCAAAAGCAATACCAAAATCCATGAACATAACATATGACATGTGAATCGCGAACACACACTCAAGGCATCGATTATTCGTCCGATAAATTCATTTTCACTAATCAATTTAGCAAAGCATTCACCAAGTAAATAACGAATTACCAGAAATGTTAAACAGTTTACATCATATAACTATCACATTTTAAATCTAAAGTAAATAGTAGAGAAAGAGTAAGGAATCAAAAACCTCAATCGCTTTTCTCTAAGAAGCTCGAAATCAAAAAAATGTTGAAACAACAAAGTTGAAGTTTCCGATCAAACTCAAGAGCAAATCGAACCAGAGAGCTGTTACTAAAGCAGTCTATTATCAGAATATAACAATTTAATTACATTACACTAGAGAGGTTGTACTGAAAGCTGTTTATTACGCCAAGACTTAATATCTATGGGAGGTTCTAAACTACAACCATCACAAGATTTCAACTATATTTCATAAAAGGCTACAACTTTAGAAAAAAAAATGAATTCAAATCCAGAGTTTAATAACCAGCTAATACAAACAGTTTCAATCCATTAAATTCCGACTAACACGTTCATAATTGTTTAGACAGTTAAACTAAGCTGAAAATTCCAGGCCAAAACAAACAGTTTTCATCATTCAACTTCAAATGTGTGCATACATGCTGATTCATTATCCAACGTCACTTGAATCTAACGACATACCTGGAATTCGAAAACAAATGGACGACGACAAAGGAGTCGGTGGCAGTTCGGCAGCAAACAAACAACGAATGAAAGCTTAATTCCAGAGACGAACAAAAACCGATGAAAACCAGTAGCGAAACAGTCCAGGCAGCAAATGAACAGTAGCAGATAATAAATTGGAAATTGAAACAGCAAACTGGAAGTTCAAACCAGCAAAACTGAGATTTCAAAACAGCAACAACTGTGTTTCCAGTGAGTATCCTATTTTTTTAGTGTGTTTATTTCTCTCTAGCTTAATAAAAAAAAACCTCTCTTGTGTTCTTTCTATTTTTCAAGCTTTCAAAAATGCACTCTCAGACCTATCAAATCTCTGTTTTTTCCAGTGAGTCTATGCGTGAGTGTGTGTCTATGCTTTCTAGTAAGTATCCCTCTCTGTCCTTTCTATTTTTTCTAGTGAGTCCCCTTCCAGTGATCCTGCCAATCAGTCTTTATAGCTTTCAAGACTCAAAATATCAACATATTTAATCATTTCAGATCTGTCCAGCACATATTATTCCCCTTTTTTCACCCTTTTTAGCTGTATATTCCCTCCCATGTGCACCTCTTTATCTTCTAATCACTACTCCCATGTTATCTATTTTTCCACAAAATCCAAACCAATAACGCTTTAGCTATTGATTAAACTTTGTATCCAATTCGTGACAGATTTAAACAATTCAGATCTTTAAAAGTTTCAAAAGGATTCTGCAGGAGAATTTCAACACACACACAATAGGCATTTACAACTCGTTTTGGCAGCGGTAAATCTAACTTCAGTAATCAAATAAGCTGCTCGATTCGAGTAAACTAACTACTGCATTGCGACTAACAGGATTCACAAGGTCGGGCAAAAATCAAAGGGGTTGGGAAAATAACGATTCGACGACTATCGAATCGAGTCGAATTCTTATCTTATAACACCACATTCACAATAGACAAATCAAGGAAATAACAGGTCGACCAAATAAAGGGTCCCAAATAGATGAGGAAAAATAGAAAATCACAACAAACGGACAACTATAATCAAAACAAATAAAATAAACAAGGAAAGAAAGGAAATAAAACAGTACCTCCGAATAAATTGGAACAAAGCAGTGGCCGGCCACTTGAATTTTCGTATTCGGAATCGAACGGACCTTAATTGGAATGTTTTCAAGCGAAAACAAATCAATTAAGGTCTATTAGACCCCAATTTCTCTGAAAAAATCCGAAAACAAATCCCTAATTCAAAATTTAGGGTTCTTTGGTTTTGGGGCTTGATGGTTTGGAGAAAGATTCTGGCGAGGGGTCGCCGGTTTTGTGCCTGTCGGCGTTGGTTGGTCGGAGAAAAAGAAGGGACGGGCAGTGGAGGCTGGCGGCGTGGACGAAAACAGTAGGGTGGTCAAGAACAATGAAGAACGGCGAGGAGGGAGGAGCTAGTCAGCGTTGTTCGGAGTTCAGGGGCGAAGGGCTGACAGAGGCGGCTGGTTTGTCTGCTAAGGTCGGCGGCGACTGGTGAGTTCTGGACGGTAGGGTGCCGCCGGCTGATGGAGAAAAGAGATGAGGGGCTAGGGTTTTGTTTATTTTTTGTTCTCTGGTGTTCAAGAATTGAATGACCAAATTGAAATGTGGGGGGTCATTTGGTTATGGGCTTGGGTCAGGTCAAGGGTGTTGGGCGGGTTTGGTATTTGGTTGGCCTCAAATAGCCCAAATCTGGTTTTGCTTCAATTTTTTTTGTTTTCTTCATTTAAAATCCTAAATAATTAAAACAAAAAAGATCTAAACTAATTAATTCCTAATTGTAAAATTGAGTCCTAATATTTTTTGTGTTTTTAATTAATTCAACAATGACACGCATAGACAAAGGATGCAAATAAATAATTAATACATGGCACAAAATTTACGGAAAAATCCCACGCAATGCAAAAACTATTTTATTTTGAATTTGGGAGTAATTCTCACATAGGGCAAAAATCACGTGCTCACAGCTGCCCCTCTTTGCGTGTAAACTCGGAGAGTTTTCGTGCAAAGATAATGAGCAAATACGAGCGATTTTTGCCCGTTTTGAGCACTCCGTGTGAAGCATTTTTTTTTGGAAAAGTTAGACCGAACCTTTGCTTCCGAAGGTCTCCTACATATCCTGGGCTAAACAGGAATCAGGTCAATGTAGTTCGGGAAGTTTTGATAGCTGGGACTACCGTGGACTGACACTTTGCTGTTATTGTTGCCATTGTTGCTGCTGTTGCTGCTTACTGCTTACTGACCTCCTTATTACACCAAAAAAAAGAAATTAAAGCTGAACTAGCTATGCTATCAAAATATGAGTTACAAGATTCCTATCTATAATTCTCTTGAAAATTTGATCTTGAATCTTAGCTGATTTGCTGTAGATCTCGATCTGAATCTTGATGCTCAACAAGTTGTACGTGCTTGTTTATTTCTGTAACATTGAGTGAAATGGAGTCGGCGGAGCTTGTTACTTTAATCATCTTCTGAGCAATCCGCGCCTTTGTTTACTCCAACGTTTGAAATCTTTCCTTTTGGTTCCTTTCTTCTTTTCTGCACTCTGGATTGATGTTCCATTTGGTAGGTTATCTCGATCCTTGCGTCCCGAGGTCAAACCTATTTAGACAACAAAACAAACAAACGAACGAAATTTTTCTGCCCCAGTTTTGCTAGGAAAATTTCGTGAGTTAGTTGTGACACAGAAAGTGATTAAAAAGACTCTTGTATTGGGTAAGAAAAATCATGGTTTCACAAATAAACGTTCCACGGCTTTCTGGCCGGGATTTTGTAGAAGCGTTTTACGGCTTTCTGGTCGGAATTCAAACAATGTCTAACGGTTTTTGGCCGCCAGACCCTCGGTTTTTTGGCCGGGGTTAAAACAAATGGCTCCGCAGTTTTCTGACTGGAAGATCCTCGGTTTTTGACCGGGGATAAGAGTTTCACGGCTTTCTGGCCGGAATTCAAACAATGTCTAACGGTTTTTTGGCCGTCAGACCCTCGATTTTTTGGCCGGGGTAAAAGTAAATGGCTCCGCAGTTTTTCGACTGGGGAGATCCTCGGTTTTCTGACCGGGGATAAAAGTTTCACGGCTTTCTGGCCGGAATTCAAACAATATCTAACGGTTTTTTGGCCGTCAGATCCTCGGTTTTTTGGCCGGGGTAAAAGTAAATGGCTCCGCAGTTTTTTGACTGGGGAGATCCTCGGTTTTCTGACCGGGGATAAAAGTTTCACGGCTTTCTGGCCGGAATTCAAACAATATCTAACGGTTTTTTGGCCGTCAGATCCTCGGTTTTTTGGCCGGGGTAAAAGTAAATGGCTCCGCAGTTTTTGACTGGGGAGATCCTCGGTTTTCTGACCGGGGATAAAAGTTTCACGGCTTTCTGGCCGGAATTCAAACAATGTCTAACGGTTTTTTGGCCGTCAGACCCTCGGTTTTTTGGCTGGTGTAACAGTAAATGGCTCCGCAGTTTTTTGACTGGGGAGATCCTCGGTTTTCTGACCGGGGATAAAAGTTTCATGGCTTTCTAGCCGGAATTCAAACAATGTCTAACGGTTTTTTGGCCGCCAAACCCTCAGTTTTTTGGCCGGGGTAAAAGTAAATGGCTCCGCAGTTTTCTGACTGGGAGATCCTCGGTTTTCTGACCGGGGATAAAAGCTTCACGGCTTTTTGGTCGGAATTCAAATAATATCTAACGGTTTTTTTTGGCCGTCAGATCCTCGGTTTTTGGCCGGGGTAAAAGTAAATGGCTCCGCAGTTTTCTGACTGGGAGATCCTCGGTTTTCTGACCGGGGATAAAAGCTTCAACGGCTTTCTGGCCGAAATTCAAACAATGCCTAACGGGTTTTTGGCCGTCAGACCCTCGGTTTTTTGGCCGGGGTAAAAGTAAATGGCTCCGCAGTTTTCTGACTGGGGAGATCCTCGGTTTTCTGACCGGGATAAAAGTTTCACGGCTTTCGGCCGGAATTCAAACAATATCTAACGGTTTTTTGGTCGTCAGATCCCTCGGTTTTTTGGCCGGGGTAAAAGTAAATGGCTCCGCTGTTTTCTGACTAGGAGATCCTCGGTTTTCTGACCGGGATAAAAGTTTCGCGGCTTTCTGGCCGGAATTCAAACAATATCTAACGATTTTTGGCCGTCGGATCCTCGGTTTTTTGGCCGGGGTAAAAATAAATGGCTCCGCAGTTTTCTGACTGGGAGATCCTCGGTTTTCCTGACCGGGATAAAAGTTTCACGGCTTTCTGGCCGGAATTCAAACAATATCTAACGGTTTTTTGGCCGTCGGATCCTCGGTTTTTTGGCCGGGGTAAAAGTAAATGGCTCCGCAGTTTTCTGACTGGGGAGATCCTCGGTTTTCTGACCGGGATAAAAGTTTCACGGCTTTCTGGCCGGAATTCAAATAATGTCTCATGGCTTTCTGGCCGGAGAGACCCTCGGTTTTCTGACCGGGGTCCAAACGGATATTGGACTAACATGATTTGATTCTCTTTTTGGAGTTTTCATTTTCTTTTATTTTATTCTTCCTTTTGGGTCTTCTTTTAGGTATATTTTTTTAATCATCAACAAAATGCATAAGATAAAGCTTTTGAAAAGAAACTTCCCTTTTTATGTGCTTTCCTTGTTCCAGAGCCATTTCAATGCTTGAGTACTTCATTTCTTTGAGTTGTACCTTCTTCTTGCACAATTAAATAGACTTGCTTTCAACAAAGAATATTTTATTAGTTGAAAAAGTGGTTGACTTTGCAGCCTTGATTGCCCCATTTCCATTGAAAACTTTTCTACCAATTGTCTTTGGGGGTGACTTCTTTTCAAACTGACCGGGTTCAAACTCGGAATTCTTTGAGGACTCGCCTGTGTGGGCTCTGTCTTTCTGTCTCGTTCCGTTTTTAAAATCTTAGCCTTTGATTTCCTTTTCCTTCTTAATGTCATTTCCTTTGCAAATAATCGACCATCATGATCAGTCGGGATTGGATCAATACACCACTGAGGCTAGGTATCTTTCTTTGCCTTTTTGCCAGACGGAAATCCTGTAAAACCGGTCCTGCCGCCTTTCTTTGTAATAGTTTCAGAATAAAAATTAAACCGAAAGGGATTCAAAGAATAACTATACAAACAACAAGAAAATGAGTTTAAAGAGAAGCGTCCCTTTCGAGGAAATAAAGGACTTATCTGGGATGCATGCTGACTTCAAATAAACATGACATGCTTCTTGGACTGGACGCCCGACCCACATAAACTTTCCAACTTCTTATGAACCCATTGATTCGCAATTTCAAAACCAGGGAACCTTGCCAAAATTCTTTTAGTGAAGGGAGGTCTTCTTTTTGGTTGGCGACGCCCTTTGTGGGTTTTTCCCAATCGACCTTTCTCATTTCTCTTCTCACTGTCGCCCGATAGTGCTCTTTGCTAGTTTTCACTAAACGGACTCTCTCATTTTTAGCTTCTCCAACCGTCATCGCCTTATGGTGCCCGAAGGTTTTCACCGATAAGACTCTCTCATTTTGTTTCTCTCAATTCAAGCTATGTCGGAATTCCGTCAACGACATCTTTCTCTTTCTTGCCTTTGCTAATTGATCTGAAGGACTTGAACAAGGTTTTTTGGGTAAGAAGGAACTTGAATGGAATTACAACTCTGGAACCATCTTGACGGATCTAAACTGAACCGTCATATCATCTGCCCCAGTTTCAATTTTGGGGAAATTGGGATTTTGGTTTTGGTGTGACTGAACCTCAGGGAGAGGTTGCCTACGTATCCTTTCGGAATCAAGTCAGAATGTAGTTCGGGAACTTTGTTTTGTTTTGTTTTGTTTGGTTTTTGGTTTTTTTTTTTTTATTTTCTTTTTTGATTTGGATTCCAAAGAGGGTAGCCAAAGAAAGGTAACCGGCTCAAAGGGTTTTACAAAGGATTTATAGTGTTTGGGGTAGCAAGAAAGAAAGCCTTCGTCATCTCAATTACACAAAAGCCCACGTTGCAGGAGGTCCTGACATAGTACCGTATACTGTATCTGTATTGACTGCCGTTTCAAGATTATTTCCTTCAATGTCTCCCAGATACAGTGTCCCTCTCAGTGATATTTTTCGGATGATGTATGGATCCTTCCAATTAGGAGCTAATTTTCCTTTTGTCTCTTAGTAATGAGGAGGAATGCGCCTCAACGTCGGTTGTTCTATTTCAAGATTCCTAGGCCGCACTTTCTTGTTGCAATCATGGGCCATTCTTTGTTGGGATAATTACTCCGATATTCCCTGAGTACAACACAACCCTTTTGTATGCGAACCAATTGTCTTTCAGTTATTCCAATTCATTGTTTCATTTCCTCAAAAATAAACTTTTGTGCATTTCAACTCTCGATTCATTATCCCGAAGTCTGACAGCGTTTTAGGATCTAGGCATAAAGTCCGCAAGCATGTCATGTTATTTAAAGCTGCATGATTTGAACTAAAGAGAAGAGAAAAAGAAAATCTAAACCAAAATAAAGAAAATAACAAAAGAAAAGGAAACGGACGATGAAATATTAATTTCATTTCTTGGAATCGAAAGGATAAAAACAGGGTTCACATTCGGAAATTTAAAGACAAAAACTAAAAGAAACATCCAATTTACACCTTGAAATAATTCTGGATGCAGAAAAATGCGGCAGGACAAGTTTACTGGGCTTCCGCCTGATCGGGAATGGCCTAGCCTTTCAGTTTGGGAGTTTAGTGTCTGATCTCATCTCAACGGTGATAGTCCCTTTCCCTGGCTCGACCATGTGGGCATCGCAGAGTTTTGCCTCATGTTTTCCTTCACTCTCTTCAGTCATGGAATCCTCATTATCTTTCTCTTGACGGTCCTTAAGGTTTGATGGTACGCGTCCAACAAACACTGGCTCATTCAGCTGTGGCGTCTTAATTGCCCCCCATGTCACACAGGCTTGCTTAGGTGCACCAATTTCCCTTTCTGGTTCTAACTCAGTGATTTTACTCTTCTTTTCCCCTTTCTCTTGTTTTGGGGCCTCCTTGGGCTTCCTTTCCACGTCAGCAATAGCAATTATGGCCTTAAGCGCTGGATCGAATTCTTCATCTTCACAAATCATCCCAACTATCGGCCCGTTATTGTGAGCAGGCAACGGATTATTGGTCATATTTGGGACATCCTCATCCTTCAACACAATCTTCGCTTGCTCTATTAAATTCTCTACCTCTTGTTTTAAAGTCCAACAGTCATTAGTATGGTGGCCCTCTGCCTCTGAATGATATGCACACCTGACACCAACTTTGTAGGAAGGCGATGCTGGGTTTTGTCTATTCTGAGGAACTGGCTGCAGTAGACCCATTTGGACAAGTTTTGGGAATATATTAGAGTAAGATTCACCAATTGGGGTAAAGTTTGATTTCTTTGGCTGTTCCCAAGGACGGAAGTTATTCTGCGGAGGTCGAGGATTATAGTGGTTCTGGTGGGGAGGCTGATTTCTTGGAAATAGAGCTTGGTTTCTGCTGACATGCTGTTGCGGTTGCGCAAAAGGTTGAGCATTCATGACCGCGTATGGTTGAGGGATATAGGACATTTCCTGAGCAGAGTAATAATGTTGGGGGGTTCTTTCTGAAAAGAAAGGTCTAGGAGCGTGGTGTCTTCTATCACCCGAAGTTGCCATGGATGTTTCCTCTTTCATCCTACCCTTTGCTATTCCTCCAGACCCTCCTTGGATTGCTTGGGAGGTCGCTCGAATGGCCGCTTGACTCAAAATTCTTCCCGTCTTCAAACCATTTTCCACCATTTCCCCAATTTTGATTGCCTCTGCGAAAGGCTTTCCAATTGCTGACAGCATGTTCTAGAAATAGTCTGGTTTCTGAGCCTGGAGGAAAGTAGTGACCATTTCTATTTCGTCCATAGGGGGTTTCACCCTGGATGCTTGCTCTCGCCATTTGATAGCATATTCTCTGAAGCTTTCTGAGGGCTTCTTCTTTAAGTTCGATAAGGAATTCCTGTCTGGCGCAATATCGATGTTGTATTGGAACTGTTTCACAAAATCTCTGGCCAGATCATCCCGGATGTGCCATCGAGATATGTCTTGATCCATATACCATTCTGATGCTATTCTGACCAAACTTTCTCCGAAGTATGCTATCAACAATTCTTCCCTGCCGCCGGTACCTCGCAATTGATTGCAGTATTTCTTTAGATGAGCAATGGGGTCGCCATGCCCGTCATACTTTTTGAACTTCGGCGTCTTAAAACCTGAGGGCAAATAGACATGTGGGAACATGCACAAATCTTCGTAAGAAACACTCTTCTGTCCGCCTAGACCTTGCATGTTTTTCAAGCTCTGTTCCAAGCCGCTCATTCTTTTTGCCATTTCATCCCGTTCGGGAGCTTTTGGATTTTGGCTTGGCATGAGCTGAGGATAGACATTGGCGGCAAACTGGGTAGGATCCCGTGGAAGGGGTGGTGCCGGGAATGTGAAAGAAGAGGAATCAAAGAAAAGAGTATGCGTGCCGGGATGCGCCGTGATTGGAACGGGCCAACTAACGAATGTTCTTGCAGATGTATCTAATGTTGTCACCCGGGGATAGGAAGTAGAGGGTGATTCAGAGAGGGTTATGACATTAGAATACCCAAACAGAGTAGGTGGGTAATTGGTGGGAGTATTTGAAATCCCACTTGACCTGAGGAATAGTTCGGGGAACCCAGGGATCAGACTTGGGGGCTCTTTCCCGTTATTCCAGTCATCTAACATCTCCAGCATTCGACATCGCAAAATTCTGTTTTCTTCTGCAGCTGCTGACTCAGTAGCCGGAATGGCTGACACAAAACTCTCTTCCAAAACGGGAACGGTTGATAGGGGAATTTCTGAAGACATGTTGGCGTTTCTTTTCGACCTTGTGAAATAAGGATGGGTATTTTCTTTTGATTTAGCAACGGGTTGCTGAACTTTTCCTTTGGACCTCGTGAAGTATGAATGTGAGGCCAGAGTACCACAAAATCAACCACCCTTTTCTAAGACCCGGAGTTTGGCAAACAAACGGTTAGTCTGAAACAACATAACAGATAAGTAATCTCACGTTGGGTGTGATGCACTTATATAGTTGATAGTGTTGCTACTTGTAATCGATTGTAATGCGTTATTCCGGCTTATACTTTCCTTTGCTTTCATATTCTTCCCCTTTTTATCAATTTTCTTTTACACTCTTTTTTTTCGTTTTCTTTTTTTTTTTAGTGATGGTCGAATCTTATGTGGATTGCCTACGTATCATGTCCCCGCATGAATCAGACCGGGCGTAGTTCGGAAAATCGGGAATTGAGTAAATCAACTAATTCTTGAAAGAAATGCTTAAAAAGAAGAAAGGAAAGTATATTCATTTTTTGCTTATTTTTTTTATTTTTTATTTTTTTTGCTTTTTCTTTTGCTTTTTAATAGAAAGACTTCTAAAAATAAAAATTTATTTGCTTTGGAGTAAAATCCATATTTTTGAATTTTATTGAATTTTCTTTTTATTTCATGAAAAGCGATAGAAAGAACGAAATCATTTTTTTTTAGTTTTTTTTTTAACTACTTTTACTCTTTTTTTTTTTTTTTGAATTTTCTAAAGAAATATTTTAATGATGGAACCAAACGAGAGTATTTTTTTATTTTTTTATTTTTTGATTATTTTTTTTTTAAAAAAAAATTGGGGTCGGAACCGATGAGGTTTTCCTACGTATCTCACATCCGGTGAGAATCAGACCCGCGTAGTTCGGATACGAGAGGACAATAATAATAAAACATTTTTTACAGGAATTTTCAATTTTCACAATAAAACAAACTTGATTACAAAGTTTTAAAAACTAGCCATACTAACGGATTTTGATGAAAAGAAATACTTACAGACTTGAAAATCAAACACCATATGATCTAATCAAAAGAAATATAAATTAAGAAAAAAAACTAGCAGATTACTTCCCTGTTTGCCAATTTCAACCAAATGGCTATTTCTGCAAACGTGGTTCCTTCTCAACTCCATATGAATTTTGAGGCCGGGAAGGATTTCTTTACAAACTTGTCCATTCTTTTACGAAGACAATCTTTCGACAACTGAAAAATGCTATAAGGCTATCTCGGCAAGAACGGTTTAAAATACCGCCGAAACTAGCTTGGCTTATTTTGACCAAAAATTCAAGCATTTACTTGCCATTGATTCTTTTTCTTATTATTTTTTTCAAATTAAAATAAAAGACATGGTTTTGCAGACACGACCTTTCAGCACCTCGGGGACGAGGATTTTAAGGTTGTGTTTAGCTAATTGACCAAAAATCCTAAAAATGATCGAAAGTGGCTGTTTATGCAAAGTCAGCCTTTCGGCGTCCCTCTCGGGAACATTCCACTATTTTTGGCAAAAGCGGCATCACCTGACTTATTTATGACAAAAAATTAAAATTTAGATATTTTTTTCTTTTTATTTTTCAAATTAATACAAATAAATCCGGTATTGCAAATACGGCCTTTCAGCGCCTCGGCGACGAAGATTATAAGGCTGTGAGGGTCAATCGACCAAAAAATCTACAAAATGACCCAAAAGTGGCCGTTTATGCAAAGTTAGCCTTCCGGCGTCCCTTTCGGCTACATTCGGTTGTTTTTTTGAAAACGGCATCACTCAACATATTTACAACGAAAAAATCAATTTCGATATTTTTGGTTATTTTTGGGAAAGGGGAGGTTGGACCCGATGAAGGTTGCCTACGTATCTCACACCATGTGAGAATCAAACCAGCGTAGTTCAGAAATAAAATAACTAAATCATTTTAAGAAAAGAAAATAAACTATTTTTAAACAGCATTTCTAAAATAAATTATTTTCAGAGAAACTAACTTATCTTTAATAAATCAACAATTTTTTTTTTTGCATTTTCAACAAAAATTATTTTCAAAGGAACTAAGAAAATTTATTTGGAATTTTTTGCATTTTTCAAAATTATTTTCAAAGAAACTAAACTATTTTTCGTAAAATTAAGAAAATTTATTTGGAATTTTTTTTTTTTTTTTGCATTTTTCAAAATTTATTTTCAAAGAACTAACTATTTTCCATAAAACTATTTTGACTCTATACCCTGACGTTTTCCACTTCTTCCCTTCTCTTTTTTATTTTTATTTTTTATTTTTTTTATTATTTTTTATTTTTTTAATAATAAACCGGTCAGCATGCAGGATCGAAACAAATAAATGCACAGAAAAATATGCATCAAGTTGGTCTTTTATTTCAGGTACACCTGTCCTAGACAGGCCCAACCCCTGTGTTGAGCCTCCTAAGTCAAATATGCACATGATGCAAATAGACGTTTATATCGGGGATCCGACATAAGGTTTTGTTATTCTAAGTCATCATCCTGTTGGAAAAAGTGTCTAGACTGGCTTTAACTCGAGCGGACAACTCGAGCCGAAGAGTGTCAGTGCACCCGGTAGCATGGCTTTCCGGCTTAATTGACAAACTCTTCGCCTAAACATGTGTGACTACAAAATCCTTCACCGGGTGCCAAGCACCACGACTATCTTGAGAAAAACGGGCTATGTCCAGCAAATGCCCGGTATTATATTTCAAAAGACTCAGAAGAGAAAAAATGGGTATCGGCACAATTTATATACAGTCCACAAAATATCAAAGCGGTAAAAGCAACATTTAGCATATTGAATCTAACCATGTAATAAAATCAGATAATAAATAAGCCAAATACAACAATTATTCAAAGCTCGAATTCTTAAACCCTGAACCAGTGGTTCTGGGTTTTTAACCCCAGCAGAGTCGCCAGAGCTGTCACACCTCCTTTTGGCGCGCCCGCTACCCGGGGGTAGAAGCGTAATGGGAGTTTTTCCAATTTAAGTGACAATATTCGAAACGGGATTATTCTATTTATTTTAGAGTCGCCACTTGGAATAAATTATGGTGTCCCAAGTCACCGATTTTATTTGAATCCCGGATCGAGGAAATTTTGACTTTCCAAATGAAGTCTGCGAACCAGAAATTCTAAGTAAGGAATTATGTTGACCCGAGGGAAGGTGTTAGGCATCCCCGGATCCCGTGGTTCTAGCACGGTCGATTCAATTATTATAAATGGCTAAAAATATCTGATTTTTATACATGTTATAACTTACGTGCTTTTATAATTATTTACCGCTTTTAAATCACTTGAATTATTCATAATTAAAGAATTTAGTTACGCGTACGTATACTCTTTTCTTTTGGCGCGTCAAAATCATCTCACGCGAACGTGTTCACGATTAATAACGCTTTTGTTGATTTATTAAGAAAATTTATTTTAAGTTGCGCGAACGCATACCTTGAGTTTTTTTTTTTTAAGAATTAAATTTACAATAATGTTACGCGAACGTATACATAATCACAATACTACCTAAATCAAACTATGAGTATTTATCAATTTCCTAAAACTAACTTGAGATTATTGCGAAGATCATAGATATGAAATCTATCATTGTGAAAGAAAATGTAACTTACTGTTTTGGAACATATATGTACCGGTAACATTGTTATAAAGAAAATGGAGAAGCTTCGGTATATAATGGAAATGGGAAAAAGCTAGTACCTCTAATGAACTGGGCCTAACAAAAGTGTTTCTCATATGGCCCAAATTTTCTTTTAATATCAAAATTAATTCCTAAAACCGTTAGCCCATTTTTGAGTTCAAATTTCATTTTTTGTAATCTCAACATCTTTGGCCAGTAGCTCATACAGCACATTACCAAACAAATTCTCAGCAAAAGCAATACCAAAATCCATGAACATAACATATGACATGTGAATCGCGAACACAGACTCAAGGCATCGATTATTCGTCCGATAAATTCATTTTCACTAATCAAATTTAGCAAAGCATTCACCAAGTAAATAACGAATTACCAGAAATGTTAAACAATTTACATCATATAACTATCACATTTTAAATCTAAAGTAAATAGTAGAGAAAGAGTAAGGAATCAAAAACCTCAATCGCTTTTCTCTAAGAAGCTTGAAATCAAAAAAATGTTGAAACAACAAAGTTGAAGTTTCCGATCAAACTCAAGAGCAAATCGAACCAGAGAGCTGTTACTAAAGCAGTCTATTATCAGAATATAACAGTTTAATTACATTACACTAGAGAGGTTGTACAGAAAGCTGTTTATTACGCCAAGACTTAATATCTATGGGAGGTTCTAAACTACAACCATCACAGGATTTCAACTATATTTCATAAAAGGCTACAACTTTAGAAAAAAAAAAGAATTCAAATCCAGAGTTTAATAACCAGCTAATACAAACAGTTTCAATCCATTAAATTCCGACTAACACGTTCATAATTGTTTAGACAGTTAAACTAAGCTGAAAATTCCAGGCCAAAACAAACAGTTTTCATCATTCAACTTCAAATGTGTGCATACATGCTGATTCATTATCCAACGTCACTTGAATCTAACGACATACCTGGAATTCAAAAGCAAATGGACGGCGACAAAGGAGTCAGTGGCAGTACGGCAGCAAACAAACAACGAATGAAAGCTTAATTCCAGAGACGAACAAAAACCGATGAAAACCAGTAGCGAAACAGTCCAGGCAGCAAATGAACAGTAGCAGATAATAAATTGGAAATTGAAACAGCAAACTGGAAGTTCAAACCAGCAAAACTGAGATTTCAAAACAGCAACAACTGTGTTTCCAGTGAGTATCCTATTTTTTTAGTGTGTTTATTTCTCTCTAGCTTAATAAAAATAAACCTCTCTTGTGTTCTTTCTATTTTTCAAGCTTTCAAAAATGCACTCTCAGACCTATCAAATCTCTGTTTTTTCCAGTGAGTCTATGCGTGAGTGTGTCTATGCTTTCTAGTAAGTATCCCTCTCTGTCCTTTCTATTTTTTCCAGTGAGTCCCCTTCCAGTGATCCTGCCAATCAGTCTTTATAGCTTTCAAGACTCAAAATATCAACATATTTAATCATTTCAGATCTGTCCAGCACATATTATTCCCCTTTTTTCACCCTTTTTAGCTGTATATTCCCTCCCATGTGCACCCCTTTATCTTCTAATCACTACTCCCATGTTATCTATTTTTCTCACCTTTTCAAAAATATTAAACCAGCCAGCAAATCCCCTTTTTATTAAGCAATTCTAAGCTAAGTGGTGCATTAATATTCAGCATTGGTAACCCACTTAAATTGAATAATTTTCAGGTTTCAATCCTCTAAGCTACCCTCCTAAAGCTACTGAAGCTATCAATCTATCAAAAACCTATCAGCTATAACCAATGCCTAACAAAATTCAGCAATACACACATTAGGATTCAACAAGATCCAAACCAAAATTAACAATGAACTTAAGCAGTGAGTCGAACAATCAACAAAGCGAATCAAATCCTTAAACAAACAATGCAAACAGAAATCTCCACAAAATCCAAACCAATAACGCTTTAGCTATCGATTAAACTTTGTATCCAATTCGTGACAGATTTAAACAATTCAGATCTTAAAAGTTTCAAAAGGATTCTGCAGGAGAATTTCAACACACACACAATAGGTGTGAGCACGTGATTTTTTGCCCTACGTGAGAATTACTCCCAAAATTTCAAAATAAAATAGTATTGGTGTTATGCGTGATTTTTGTGGATCATATGTTATCTTTCTCTTATTGTTTGTGTTTGCATGTTCATTTGTTTAAATAAAAATAAAATTAAAAAAAAATATATATATATATATATATATATATATATATATATATATATATATATATATATATATATATATATATATATATATATACACACACGATGCAATTATAGTTACAGTTTAATTAGACAATTTGGAATTAATTGGTAAACAAAGTGTTTTATAAAGTGAAAGAAATATTAGAAATAATGTATCTTACATTTTAGTATTTAATTGTGTGATTTTCGCATAACACTGGTATTTAATCATTTGTGATAAAAAGAGTTCATTAATATTTTGGTTTTACAATTCATTTTTTTTAGAATTTTTGGTAATTAAGAATCATAAGGAAAATAAAAGAAATACAAGAAAACAAGTGAGAATGAACAAAATCAGAACTGGGCCACTTAATTGGACCCAAAATCAGGCCCAAAACAATGCCTCTACCCGGTCCAAATCAAACCAATCCATCCCAGCCCCGTCATACCCGCTCCAACTCATGCTTCAATCGGGACCGTTGGATGCTAATCATCCAACGGCTCAGATTGAATCTTAAATTTTAATACCCAAAACCCCAAAAACCCCATTACCCGTTCATTTGCCCAACACCTCTCCCCTTCCTCTCATCCGAAAATCCCTTCCCTAAACCCTAGCCGTCGCCGACCATATCCACCGCCCAAAACCCGGCGGCCACCACCCCAAATCCAACCAAACTAACACCCTTTGACCACCATGATCCCCTCTAGTCGAATCCATGTAAGGTTTGGTTCGAATCAATCCTGAACCGCTCGAATCTTCGATTGAAGATTCGAGCCGAACTAAAACCTATAACAATCAACCCCAAATTCGTACCAATTGCTCCCATGACATTCCTAATCTCCACACCACCATTGGTCCGGCTCGAATCCAACCGGAATTAGTCGAACCCCAAAAATAGTCTTCAAGAACCCTAGAATTCGAAAACTAGGGTATTTGTCGGAAGTAAAACAAATTGAAGTCAATAGACTTTAATTGGAATGTTTTCGTTTGAAAACATTTCAATTAAAATCTGTTCGACTTCAAAAAAGGCAATCTCAAGTCTCTTCGAGCCCAAGTCCGTTCGATTTCCGATTTTCCTCACTGTTTAAGGTATTTTTATTTTTCTTTCCGATTTTTATTTATTAGTATAAGTGTTTATTGATTCCATTTCTTTTAGTTAGTTAGTTGTTTTCTCTGTTTTCGTTTCTCCTCCTAATCAAGACCTTTTTATTTGGTCAAATCATTTCTTTCTTGTATGTTCGACTCATTGTTGTTGTTATGATTACATTGTGTGTTTAATTTAGTTAAGGTCGTCGAATAGTTGACTCAGATTGTTGCCCCCTGATTCTGCCCGTAGGCTATAGTTGAATATCGATTATTCGTTATCGATTATATAGGTCGTAATTGATTAAACGAATGTCGTCGTAAAATCGACTGTCAGCATGAATGACAAAAATGTCATTAGTATTGCCTAGACACATCCGAGCCACTGCTCAAATTGAAAAGCCGTGGGTGATTTGTTTGGTTATAGCTGTTCTAGTTTTCTTTAGAAGTTTAAAGCCAACAATTAATTGTCTAAGGGGTGCATTGCACATGGGAACCCTTTTTCACATGCTTCTGAACATAAATACAGGCTATCAATGTACCTTTTGATTTAAAAATGGGATTAGACATTAAGCAGTGGGCTGGGCAGAGAATATTATGGGAGAAATCAAATTTTTATGTTGTTAAGTGCTCTTAAGAGCTGGACAATCAGAGGACAATGTTGTGTAAGTTACAATGTTGAGTTGATTAATTGTTTGAGAAACAATAGGGGTTAAAATTGGCTATCATTGTAAAATGACTATCGCTGCAATGTCCAAAGAGAGGCTGTTTCTATGAATGATAACACTTACACATATGTACACTGAAAGTAGCAGTCTGAAGCTGCTGCTGCCGTTTGCAGGGGCAGCATAGAAAAAATGTATGCTTTACCTTTGTCTACTTATCTAAGTAGCTTCCATGACACATTCATCAATACGTAGAAGTATGTGTAGTTATTTTCCTGTTTCCATTCTCACACTTAAGGCCATATATATACTCTTGCTTCGATATTATCTACCATCGACAGTACTCATTGGTAGCAGCTTTACATGGTTAAATGGTTCAATGCAATAACATGGAGTTTTAACTTGTCTGCTCGATACATGAATTGTTTAAGTTGCTCGATATATGAATCGTTTAAGTAGCCTTTAACAGTTAAGTAGATTTGAAATCTAATGTTTGTTTCCTTGCCTGTTTGTTTAACAATGTTCAGAATTATGCAACCTCGAATGAATTTAAGAAAAAAAAAATGTCTAAAAATTCTAGAGATCATCTCATACTGTCCAGCGCTGCTCACAGTTGGAATGGCCAGTGATACAGTTAACGCTATTTTAAGCATGGATTTTGCTTTAGGCTAATAAACAAGTTAACAAGAAAAAAACATATAGTATACTTTATATATAATCTTTAAATAAATGAGATGAGCCTCGCCGCACTAAATACACAATTGTGGGGCCCTCAAATAAATGGTTAGGAAAATTAGACCCGGAAAGACCGTTTTAGTAAATTTCACGGTCTTTTCCCGAAGTTAACAACACGACAGACTCTTTAGGCACGAATTTAATAAAATTACTTTCCTAAATACGGGTGCGCATTTATGTGACCCAAATCTTACTCTCGGCGAAAATTGAAATACATTAAAGTCACAGGCGTACCGGTTGCGGTGTGACTCGAAATGTGTTTTCGTGACGTCGCAATTCTTCTAAAATTAAAAGCGGAACATTAAAAGCACATAGTTAAAAATCAGATAAAAACCAAAAAAAATTACAGTTGAGCGACCGTGCTAAAACCACGGAACTCGGGAATGCCTAACACCTTCTCCCGGGTTAACAGAATTCCTTATTCGGATTTCTAATTCGCAGACTATTAAACAGAGTCGTTTTTTTTCCTCGATTCAGGATTCAACCGGTGACTTGGGACATCATAAATCTCCCAAGTGGCGACTCTGAATTAATTAAGTAAATCCCGTTTCGATTGTCCTTTAATTGGAAAAACTCCTTCACTGATTATTACTATATCTATTCTCGGGGTGTAGTATTAACCATGGCACATTTACGTTTATATTTATTATGTGCGAAAAAAGGAGGTGTGACAGCTCTGGCGACTCTGCTTGGGACGATACCCAGAACTTCGGTTCAGGGTTTAAGAATTCGAGCTCAGTTAAATTGTTGTTTTTGTCTATATCTAATTTTATTATATGTTTGATTAATGTGCTATATGTTTACCGCTTTGATATTATCTGAACTGTACATATAAACCGTGCCGAAACCCTTCTTTTCTCACCCCCGGGGATGTGCTCACTGGTTGAGACTCCCTATTCTGTTAGTGTCATACCCCGAAATAATAAAGAGGCTCGGAAAGTTTCTAAGCCGGCTGGCCTTTTGGTTCCCGGAAAGGAGCTCCTTCCTCAACTCGAGTTGTCCGCTCGGGTACACAGTCTAGAACACATACCCATGTTTTAAACTTAGAATAACGTGACTTCATGCCGGATCCCTAGTAGGAACGCTTATTTGCATCATGTTGCATTTGACTTAGGCGACTCAACACAGGGGTTGGGCCCGTCTAGGACAGGCAACCTGAAATAAAAAAAAAAAAAAGCCATCCTATTGCATCCTATTTGTTTCACGCAATTATTTGTTTCAGACTTGCATGCCGACCGATTTGTAAATATTGAGGAATAATGAAAAAAAAAAGAGAAAGAAAAGTGACAGTGCAGAGAGATAACTACTCATTGTTAGAAAACAAACCAATGCCCAAGTAGTGTCGAAACTCTACCGGATTTTGAGAATAAAAAGGAAAAAAGAGAATTGTTATTTTTAAAGTAGTTTGTTATTACTTAAAAGAAAACAAATGTTTTATTTTAATAATTAAAAAAAACAAGCTTTATTTTTCAATAAAAAAAAGTGATTTTATTCATAAAACATAGTCATTTGTTTGTCAATAAAATGAAAATTATAATAGTTCGTTTTATATGCCATTGAATTGAAAAATAATAGTTTGTTTTCAAAAATAATTCGTGTTGCTTGTTAATAATAATAATAATAATATATATATATATATAGAATAGAAAATATCGAAATGTCAACGAAATGCTGTCGAAGGTTTGAAAAGAAAATTTGAAAAATAGGTGGAACAATTTTGTTGAAATAATTGGTCAACTAATCCGACCGAACTACGCTGGTTTGATTCTCCCCATTAGGTGGGATACGTAGGCAACCCTCATCGGGTCCAACCACCCCTTCAAAAAATTAAAAAAAAATATCGAAATTTTAGTTTTCAATAAGATCAAAGTAACGCTGTTTTTGAAAATAGCCGAATGTTCCGAAAGGACGCAGAAAGACTGTTTTTTGGCCACTTTGAAGTCCTTCTTTTTTCTTTTTGAATAATAGCCTTGAAATATTCCATGTGGAAATGTTGAAATGCCATAGCCGCAAAATCAAGGTCGGGTTCACACCCCTTTTGCAAAAAATAACCAAAAAAAAAATGTCAAATTTTTTATTTTTGTTATAAATAAATCGGGTGATGCTATTCTTGTTTAAAATAAGCCGAATGTTCCCCAAAAGGACGCCGGAAGGCTATTTTGCAAGAATAGCCACTTTGAGTCTTTGTAAATAATTTTGGGCACAACCCTGAAATATTTCCTCGCGGGAATGTCGAAAGGCCGTATCCGCAAAATCAAGTTTGAGACATCACTCAACTTTACAAAAATAACCACTTTATAAAATAAGCCATTACATGGCCGGTTTTGCTGAAATAGCCACATTTGGCATTTAAACTTTCTCAGTCTTGTGTTGGCCTGTGTCGGAGCTGAACGATGCCCCATGGGCCCTAAGATGAAAAATTTTGAATTTGTAGTCTCTTAAATAAAATTTTGCAAAAATAGCCGCTTTGTCAAATAAGTCATTACATGGCCAATTTTGTAAAAATAGTCAATTGACATTAGAAACTTCTCAGTCTGATGTTGGCTTATGGCGATGCCGAACGATGCCCCATGAGCCATAGGATGAAATTTTTTTTTTTCAAGTTTATCTTTCTTAAATAAATTTTGCAAAAATAGCCATTTTGCCAAATAAGCCATTACATGGCTAATTTTGTAGAAATAGTCATAATTGGCGCTAAAAATATTCTTATTCTTGTAGAAATATCTGGCACAAGGTGTGAAAGTTTTTCATCAGAGTTTGTAGTTGGAGTCGGATTTTATAATTTTGCTTAAAAAAGAAACAAAAAAATCAAATAAATATCTCTTTATTTCTTGCATTAATTTGCAAGAACTACGCTCGGTCCGATTCATGCGGGGTCATGATACGTAGGCAATCTCCATAAGATTCGACCACAACTGTATATATATATAAAAATAAAAAAGGAAAAAAAAACATGGAAGTTAATAATATATATATATAAAAAGAGCCAGTAAGGTTTTCAAGGATAATTGAAAAGAAAAACGGGAATGACGCATGCGGTGAATACGTATATGGTTAACTAGCTAGGTGCATTGCATCCTACGTGCTATAACATATCTGTTAAACTCAGTAAACTAACAAGTTTGTTGCGATTCCAGAAAAGTTTAGCAGTTGACTTGACAGAATATACTGGCCAGCCACCATTACCGTACTAGATCAAAAGGGCCAATTCTAGCAAGCATGTCTAGTTCCGACAAAAGCCTCGATGGAGAGAAAACAGAGATACAGATAATGAAAGATGAGGTAGATCGGTTGAGACAGCAAATAACAGAGATGCACCTAGCCTGGGCTAGGGGACAGTCACCACCAAACCTTCCTACTCTTACACCAGCTCCAGAGCGTCCGCCTATTGATCCCTCGACAAGTGCACCAATCTATCCATATTATCAAGGGGAAAACCCTTATACATCCCAGGTTCCACCAGCCAGACAAAATACTCCTCCTCCGGTCACCCCTGTTTTCGTGGCACCTCCACCTGCTACTTTACAGAAGTCGTCCGGTGAACCGCTTTTTCAAATACATGACAATCATTGTTACGATCCTGAGCCTACCTTTAAGGCTCCTGAACCGCATTCACACACCCCTCACTGGGATAACCCGGCAGAACCGGAAAAGCACTTCAAAAGTTTGGAGCATGAGGAAGTTATTCGGAAAGTCAAAAGCCTGGAGCAATCCTTCAGGAATATGCATGGTTTAGGCAACCAAGTCAGTGTTGCTTACAAAGATCTATGCCCATTTCCAGATGTCCAGTTGCCCGCTGGGCTCAAAATGCCCAAGTTTGATCTATACGAGGGGCATGGTGACCCAGTAGCCCATCTCCGAGGTTTCTGCAGCAAAATGCGAGGAGCCGGAGGGCGAGATGAAATTCGATAGCTTACTTCGGTCAGAGTTTGGGAGAGTCCGCATTAGAATGGTACACCAGGCAGGATCCCAGCAGATGGTTTACATGGGATGACCCGGCCCAAGCATTCATCGGCCAGTTTCAATATAATCTTGAAATAATCCCTGATCGCTTATCATTGCTAAAGTTAGAGAAGAAACCCGCCGAAAGCTTTCAGAGAATTTGGGTTCCGCCGGAGGGAACAGGGAGCAAGGGTAGATCCACCGATGAGAGAGAACGAGATGGTGGATTACTTCTTGCAGACACTGGAGCCAACTTACTTTAGTCACCCGGTGACATCGGTTGGTAATCTTTCAATGAGGTGGTCAAAATGGGCGGAATGATAGAAGAGGGACTTAAGTCCAATAAGATATTGAGCTATTCCGCGTTGAAAGCAACAACTCAAGCTATTCAGAATGGCACAGGGGTTGCATTCGGGAAAAAGAGAAGAGAAGAAGTTGCAACGGTAGAGGAGGGTACTTGGTCCAGATCGAAAGGTCCTTCACCTCATTACCAAGCCAGACCCTAGTACCCAAATCACCCTAATCACCCTCCCCGAAACACATATCCACCACCAAGGGCCTACAATAACCCTCCAGGACCAGGTTTCCGAGGGAATCATGCCTTCAGAAAAGGAAAAGGCACAAAGAACCTTCACTGAGTTGGGAGAAACTTATACCGCTCTGTTCCACAAATTGAAGCAGATAGGTTTGTTGAATCCTGTTGAGACAAGATTGCCAAATCCCCTACCCCCAAATGTGGATCGCTCAGTAAGCTGTGAGTATTGTTCAGGGGCTCTCGGACATGATACCGAGAAATGTTGGAAACTGAAACACGCAGTGCAAAATCTTATTGACACCAATAAGATCGAGGTTCGGACACCAGAGGCACCCAACATTAATCAGAATCCATTGCCAGCTCACCCTTAGACCCAATATATAAGAAGTCATGCTTGGTAATCAGGAGGAGTTTCGGTGGTTTGTTTTGTTGTCATTTCTTTTTTTCCGAGTTGTTTTCGGGGTTGTGACCCGGATCTTGTTTTGAAGTGAAACCCTCTTATCTTTCCATTTTGGTCATTGCAGTTTGCTTAGTCGTTTCAAGTTTCGTTTTAGTTTTGTATTTTAGTTTGCTTATTTGTATTTGAATCATTTCGCCGTTTAGTTTTATGAAACTTTCGGTCTTTTATTACCCCAGTCATCTTTTGTTTAGTTCTTCTATCTTTAAGTTTGTCATTTGTTCGAACGCCGACTCTAATGACATGGCATCGCACATAATTTTGGCCTAATATTAAGGGTTAATCATGAAGCAATTTGAAGATAATCAGGTCATTTTAAAAAGAAATAAAAATGATTTGAGATTATTTGGAGCCCGAATCATGTGAGACTGGGGCAGGTAAAACATGAAGAAACCCTTAAAGGAAAATTGGCTATGCTAAGACGGGGTTCGCTCGTGATACCGAAATGAAAGTGTCATCCAGCAATACTTTAAAATGACAGATGAAAAGGCGAATGGACGATATGGTTATCAATCAGGGCACAAACAGAAGATGTCGTGAATATGTTGTTTGAACTTTGCATGTTTTGAAGCTTGGAATGACGAAGGCATTTTGTTCAGCTATCCAAACACTTTATCCATCGTCAACCCTTTGAGCCTTAATTTAAATTCTTTCATACCCCTCCTTCGGAATTAGTTGCGAAGACTAGAAACACAAGTTTGAAAGAAAAGAGAAGAAAAGGATAAAGAAAAAAAAACAACAAAAAGAGATAAAGAAAAGAAAAGAAAAAGAAAAATGAATGAAAAAGAGCAACTTGAAAAAAAAAAAAGGGGAATTGGGAACTACGTTTGACCTGATTCCTCAAAGAGGATACGTAGGTGCTTCACAACTCGGTCATAGTGTAAATAAAGAAATAAAAATTCCCAAGTAAGAAACTCGGGCAAAGAAAAATTGTGTGTTGATTATAAATAAATCTAGGTCCGAAGGTTGTAAATTTCGAACCGAAAATTGATTTGTTTTGAGCCTTTAATACCCTTTCTTTCTAACCCTATCTGAATCCCACATTACGGTCCAAAGAAAGACCTTCTGATCAGTCTTCAAAAGAGGCCAAGTCAAGCAAATACGAGTGTCTCATCAGAATATAACACTCCGATTCCCAGCAGAAAAGACTCTGATTCCCAGCAGAAAGGAGATACAAGAGAGTCTTAGCAGTGACACCCCAATCCTCAGCTAAAAATAATACAAATGAGAGAGTCTTACCGGTGAAAACCTTCACACGCACCATAAGGCGACAAAAGCCGAGAGAAAATCAAAATGAGAGAGGCTTGAAAGTGAAAACCCTTCGGGCACTACAAGTCGAATAAAGGTGATAATCAGATGGAAATCACGAGACAGAAATCGTGAAAGGCAATTAACAACGGAGGATAGGCCATATGTGCATGTCACGACCAGTAGAGTTGGTATTCGCGTTCGATGAGTTTTTATAGTTATTTCTTGTTAGAGAGTCATGTTTTCCTTTGTCTTCTATTTTGTTTCTTTTTATCTTTCCCATTTTTATCAAAAATTCCCCATCAAAGTCTGTCTAGTCAGAACAAGTGAGAAATGACTTCAAAACTTGCCACCAACTTTCCAATTATTATGCAAAGCAAGGAAGTGTCATTGATGGCAGAGAAGTATGGTGCAAAGAAGACTATTAAACTGGGGCAGAAAATTTTCTTTTTATTTTGAAAATTTTCTGGAAGTCGGGTCCCACTTGGGGAAAAAAGGAAGAAAGAAGGCCTTAAGGGAAGCAATATTTAAACCAATGTCATCTCCAACAGCCTTCAGAAGAGTGAAACGCCAATTTTGAGGAAATGAAAATCCACCAGCAGTGTTATCTTCAGCAAGTTCCAAGGTGGTCGGACAACACATAGTGGTAAAGGAAGAAAGGAAATCTCATCTTCAACAAAATAACCCCCAGCAAGATGAGAAACAAAGAACGGGGAAGGGATAAATGGAAAAACCCATCCCCAGCAGGAATATCATCTCCAGCAAATGAAATCATCCCCCAACAAGTTTTGGGAGCCCCGAGCGAGGGAAAGGAGAAAAGGAAAAACCACCACACAGGAGCGGCACAACCGCTCACAATGTTTTGAACTAACAAATTTTCTTTGATTTGAAACAGGGAAAGAAAGTGCTATTGATAGCAGAAAGTCATGCCACAAGGAAGAACACCAATACTGGGGCAGAAAATTTTCTGCCATTGTTGAAAATTTTCTCAAAGAAACGAGGAAGGCAATTCAAGATGACGTGTCAGGTTTGTCCATCTTCAAATAGGATGTTTCAGGTTTGTCCACCTTCGAACAGGACGTCTCAGGTTTGTTCACTTTCATACATTGATATAATGGGAGTATTCGCCCTCGAATAGGATACAATGGGAGTATTCGCCCTCGAATAGGATACAATGGGAGTATTCGCCCTTGAATAGGATACAATGGGAGTATTCGCCCTCGAATAGGATACAATGGGAGTATTCGCCCTCGAATAGGATACAATGGGAGTATTCGCCCTCGAATAGGATGCAATGGGAGTATTCGCCCTCGAATAGGATGCAATGGGAGTATTCGCCCTCGAATAGGATACAATGGGAGTATTCGCCCTCGAATAGGATACAATGGGAGTATTCGCCCTCGAATAGGATACAATGGGAGTATTCGCCCTCGAATAGGATACAATGGGAGTATTCGCCCTCGAATAGGATACAATGGGAGTATTCGCCCTCCAATAGGATACAATGGGAGTATTCGCCCTCGAATACGATGGGAGTATTCGCCCTCGAATAGGATACAATGGGAGTATTCGCCCTCGAATAGGATACAATGGGAGTATTCGCCCTCGAATAGGATACAATGGGAGTATTCGCCCTCGAATAGGATACAATGGGAGTATTCGCCCTCGAATAGGATACAATGGGAGTATTCGCCCTCAAATAGGATACGATGGGAGTATTCGCCCTCGAATAGGATACAATGGGAGTATTCGCCCTCGAATAGGATATTTTACGTTTGTTTTATCTTACATTGTCCCATGCATATTTTGTAAATTATTGCCAGCATGCATTTTAAATTCAAAAGTTGCTAACAAAAACAGGCGCCAATCTGTATAACAAGAGGCATGTCCTCAGTCTTTACATTGCAGGCTTTGAAACCAGTAACCCACCATAAAGCAGAGGGTTACAACAAGAGATCCCAGCACAAATTCAAGCGCATGAGTCAAAGGAAATGAGGGAATGAAGGAAAATTTTCCCAGCGTCATTGTCCCCAGCAGGCAAGTAAACAGTTCCAAAGATATCCCCAGCAGTCAGGAGGGAAAGCAACACGACCCAGGAAGAAAGCAATTCCGAAACAAGGAAATTTAGGAGAAATGATGGTTCAAGAGTCGATGCAGCAAGAATAAAATGGTACAAGAAGCAAAGGAAGGCGATCTAGCTCTGAAGTTGTAGTTGAAGTCAGGGAGCTCGCCTGAAGAATGGAGTGGCGATTTATTTTGAAGTTGTAGTGGAAGTCAGGGAGCCCGCCTGAAGAATGGAGTGGCGATTTATTTTTGAAATTGGTTGAGGAAAGCGGTTGAGTATAACGGAAATCCCCGGCATGAATCCAAGTTCGTAATCAAAAGGAAGGCAACAAGGATCAGAAAGATGGGTCCAGACTTCGAAGGAGAATAGTTCGACGATCACAAAGAAAGGACCAATGGTCGGAGTTCGGCAATCAAGATAGGCCGAGATAACAATTGTCAGAGGAGAAGAAGCATGTGAAGAAACATCAGAGCTAGCAGGACGGCAAGAAACATGACAAGATCAAGTTAAAAGGATTGATAAGAATTTGCAGTACTGTAACTTAGTCTAGTTTCTTATTTTTGTTTAGCACGGTGTAATAAGGAGATCGGTTAAGCAGTGGCAACAGCAGCAACAGCATGTAACAGCAAGATCACAGCAGTCATGGTAGTCCCAGCTACCAAAACTTCCCGAACTACATTGACCTGATTCCCTTTTAGCCAGGGATATGTAGGAGACCTTCGAAGCAAGGTTCGGTCAAACTTTTCCAAAAAAAAGCTTCATACGGAGTGCTTGAACGGGCAATAATCGCTCGTATCCGCTCACTTATCTTTGCGCAAAAACTCTTCATGTTTCCGCGCAAAGAGGGGCAGCTGTGAGCACGTGATTTTTTGCCCTACGTGAGAATTACTCCCAAAATTTCAAAATAAAATAGTATTGGTGTTGTGCGTGATTTTTGTGGATCATATGTTATCTTTCTCTTATTGTTTGTGTTTGCATGTTCATTTGTTTAAAAAAAAAAATATATATATATATATATATATATATATACGATGCAATTACAATTACAGTTTAATTAGACAATTTGGAATTAATTGGTAAACAAAGTGTTTTATAAAGTGAAAGAAATATTAGAAATAATGTATCTTACATTTTAGTATTTAATTGTGTGATTTTTGCATAACACTGGTATTTAATCATTTGTGATAAAAAGAGTTCATTAATATTTTGGTTTTACAATTCATTTTTTTTTAGAATTTTTGGTAATTAAAAATCATAAGGAAAATAAAAGAAATACAAGAAAACAAGTGAGAATGAACAAAATTAGATCTGGGCCACTTAATTGGACCCAAAATCAGGCCCAAAACAATGCCTCTACCTGGTCCAAATCAAACCAATCCATCCCAGCCCCGTCATACCCGCTCCAACTCATGCTTCAATCGGGACCGTTGGATGCTAATCATCCAACGGCTCAGATTGAATCTTAAATTTTAATACCCACAACCCCAAAAACCCCATTACCCGTTCATTTGCCCAACACCTCTCCCCTTCCTCTCATCCGAAAATCCCTTCCCCAAACCCTAGCCGCCGCCGACCATATCCACCGCCCAAAACCCAGCGGCCACCACCCCAAATCCAACCAAACTAACACCCTTTGACCACCATGATCCCCTCTAGTCGAATCCATGTAAGGTTTGGTTCGAATCAATCCTGAACCGCTCGAATCTTCGATTGAAGATTCGAGCCGAACTAAAACCTATAACAATCAACCCCAAATTCGTACCAATTGCTCCCATGACATTCCTAATCTCCACACCACCATTGGTCCGGCTCGAATCCAACCGGGATTAGTCCAACCCCAAAAATAGTCTTCAAGAACCCTAGAATTCGAAAACTAGGGATTTTGTCGGAAGTAAAACAAATTGAAGTTAATAGACTTTAATTGGAATGTTTTCATTTGAAAACATTTCAATTAAAATCTGTTCGACTTCAAAAAAGGCAATCTCAAGTCTCTTCGAGCCCAAGTCCGTTCGATTTCCGATTTTCCTCACTGTTTAAGGTATTTTTATTTTTCTTTCCGATTTTTATTTATTAGTATAAGTGTTTATTGATTCCATTTCTTTTAGTTAGTTAGTTGTTTTCTCTGTTTTCGTTTCTCCTCCTAATCAAGACCTTTTTATTTGGTCAAATCATTTCTTTCTTGTATGTTCGACTCATTGTTGTTGTTATGATTACATTGTGTGTTTAATTTAGTTAAGGTCGTCGAATAGTTGACTCAGATTGTTGCCCCCTGATTCTGCCCGTAGGCTATAGTTGAATATCGATTATTCGTTATCGATTATATAGGTCGTAATTGATTAAACGAATGTCGTCGTAAAATCGACTGTCAGCATGAATGACAAAAATGTCATTAGTATTGCCTAGACACATCCGAGCCACTGCTCAAATTGAAAAGCCGTGGGTGATTTGTTTGGTTATAGCTGTTCCAGTTTTCTTTAGAAGTTGAAAGCCAACAATTAATTGTCTAAGGGGTGCATTGCACATGGGAACCCTTTTTCACATGCTTCTGAACATAAATACAGGCTATCAATGTAACTTTTGATTTAAAAATGAGATTAGACATTAAGCAATGGGCTGGACAGAGAATATTATGGGAGAAATCAAATTTTTATGTTGTTAAGTGCTCTTAAGAGCTGGACAATCAGAGGACACATGGGGAGGGAATAATTTGAAATGTTAAGGGCTGTGTTTCTTGGTCTATAAAAGAGGGCAGAATACACACTGAAATGGGGGGATGGGGTAAGCCTGTTGAGTAAGGAAAACAGTAAGAGGAAGAGCCTGTAGAGATTAAGACAGATAGAGAGAGATTCTAAGAATAGAATCTAGAAAACATACTGCAAATACACAACGAATACAGTGGTAGTTTAAGAGATTGGGGAGCTTCTTTGAGAGGAGAGTTAGAAGTAGGGAGTGAAATTCACTGTGTTATCATTATTTTGGTGGTCCTTTCCATTGATAACAAATTGCGAGTCTTAAGCAGTGTTTTGCCTTATAGTAAAACTCCTGGTTGTTCAATCCTGTGGAAATTTTCAGAACAAGTTCAGGGGTCGAGTGCTATTCTGGTTTTGAAATCGATTTTTCAAGTTATTCTGAATCTTCCTGCTGTTGCTGTTAGTTGCTGTAGTTTGCTGCTGATTCCCTCTTCTCTTACTCACAATTTCAATTTTCAGGTATGTAAATCCCAGTCGATCTTTTGAAATATGATTGGAACTTAGTTGAATTCTTGCCAGATTTCCCATTGATGCAGAAATGTCTGCTTAAACTTCACCTTTGGATTCGAGACTTCTATTCAATCAAACTTATCTGTTGGATCGTTTGGTCGCTGTTTATGTTGTCGAATATGTGAATTATTTTGCTATGTCTCTAATTGGTTTTTGGAGCTATAGAATTACACTCCATGTAACCCTTTTATTTTCTGATTCGTATGGATGTTGGGCTGTAATATAAGCATGGCCAATTGGTCCTGATTCTATTTTGCCAAATTTTGTTATAGTTTGAAATTATCACATTCCAAATCTGCTCTAATTATTAAACTAATCATGAGTATCTGTTGTGTAAGTTACAATGTTGAGTTGATTAATTGTTTGAGAAACAATAGGGGTTAAAATTGGCTATCATTGTAAAATGACTATCGCTGCAATGTCCAAAGAGAGGCTGTTTCTATGAATGATAACACTTACACATATGTACACTGAAAGTAGCAGTCTGAAGCTGCTGCTGCCGTTTGCAGGGGCAGCATAGAAAAATTGTATGCTTTACCTTTGTCTACTTATCTAAGTAGCTTCCATGACACATTCATCAATACGTAGAAGTATGTGTAGTTATTTTCCTGTTTCCATTCTCACACTTAAGGCCATATATATACTCTTGCTTCGATATTATCTACCATCGACAGTACTCATTGGTAGCAGCTTTACATGGTTAAATGGTTCAATGCAATAACATGGAGTTTCAACTTGTCTGCTCGATACATGAATTGTTTAAGTTGCTCGATATATGAATCGTTTAAGTAGCCTTTAACAGTTAAGTAGATTTGAAATCTAATGTTTGTTTCCTTGCCTGTTTGTTTAACAATGTTCAGAATTATGCAACCTCGAATGAATTTAAGAAAAAAAATGTCTAAAAATTCTAGAGATCATCTCATACTGTCCAGCGCTGCTCACAGTTGGAATGGCCAGTGATACAGTTAACGCTATTTTAAGCATGGATTTTGCTTTAGGCTAATAAACAAGTTAACAAGAAAAAAACATATAGTATACTTTATATATAATCTTTAAATAAATGAGATGAGCCTTGCCGCACTAAATACACAATTGTGGGGCCCTCAAATAAACGGTTAGGAAAATTAGACCCGGAAAGATCGTTTTAGTAAATTTCACGGTCTTTTCCCGAAGTTAACAACACGACAGACTCTTTAGTCACGACTTTAATAAAATTACTTTCCTAAATACGGGTGCGCATTTATGTGACCCAAATCTTACTCTCGGCGAAAATTGAAATACATTAAAGTCACAGGCGTACCGGTTGCGGTGTGACTCGAAATGTGTTTTCGTGACGTCGCAATTCTTCTAAAATTAAAAGCGGAACATTAAAAGCACATAGTTAAAAATCAGATAAAAACCAAAAAAAATTACAGTTGAGCGACCGTGCTAAAACCACGGAACTCGGGAATGCCTAACACCTTCTCCCGGGTTAACAGAATTCCTTATCCGGATTTCTAATTCGCAGATTGTTAAACAGATTCATTCTTTTCCTCGATTCGGGATTCAACCGGTGACTTGGGACACCATAAATCTCCCAAGTGGCGACTCTGAATTAATTAAGTAAATCCCGTTTCGATTGTCCTTTAATTGGAAAAACTCCTTCACTGATTATTACTATATCTATTCTCGGGGTGTAGTATTAACCATGGCACATTTACGTTTATATTTATTATGTGCGGAAAAAGGAGGTGTGACAATAGGCATTTACAACTCGTTTTGGCAGCGGTAAATCTAACTTCAGTAATCAAATAAGCTGCTCGATTCGAGTAAACTAACTACTGCATTGCGACTAACAGGATTCACAAGGTCGGGCAAAAATCAAAGGGGCTGGGAAAATAACGATTCGACGACTATCGAATCGAGTCGAATTCTTATCTTATAACACCACATTCACAATAGACAAATCAAGGAAATAACAGGTCGACCAAATAAAGGGTCCCAAATAGATGAGGAAAAACAGAAAAACACAACAAACGGACAACTATAATAAAAACAAATAAAATAAACAAGGAAAGAAAGGAAATAAAACAGTACCTCCGAATAAATTGAAACAAAGCAGTGGCCGGCCACTTGAATTTTCGTATTCGGAATCGAACGGACCTTAATTGGAATGTTTTCAAGCGAAAACAAATCAATTAAGGTCTATTAGACCCCAATTTCTCTGAAAAAATCCGAAAACAAATCCCTAATTCGAAATTTAGGGTTCTTTGGTTTTGGGGCTTGATGGTTTGGAGAAAGATTCTGGCGAGGGGTCGCCGGTTTTGTGCCTGTCGGTGTTGGTTGGTCCAAGAAAAAAAAGGGACGGGCAGCGGAGGCTGGCGACGTGGACGAAAACAGTAGGGTGGTCAAGAACAATGAAGAACGACGAGGAGGGGGGAGCTAGTCAGCGTTGTTCAAAGTTCAGGGGCAAAGGGCTGACGGAGGCGGCTGGTTTGTCTGCTAAGGTCGGCGGCGACTGGTGAGTTATGGCCGGTAGGGTGCCGCCGGCTGATGGAGAAAAGAGATGAGGGGCTAGGGTTTTGTTTATTTTTTGTTCTCTGGTGTTCAAGAATTGAATGACCAAATTGAAATGTGGGGGGTCATTTGGTTATGGGCTTGGGTCAGGTCAAGGGTGTTGGGCGGGTTTGGTATTTGGTTGGCCTCAAATAGCCCAAATCTGGTTTTGCTTCAATTTCTTTTGTTTTCTTCATTTAAAATCCTAAATAATTAAAACAAAAAAGATCTAAACTAATTAATTCCTAATTGTAAAATTGAGTCCTAATATTTTTTGTGTTTTTAATTAATTCAACAATGACACGCATAGACAAAGGATGCAAATAAATAATTAATACATGGCACAAAATTTACGGAAAAATCCCACGCAATGCAAAAACTATTTTATTTTGAATTTGGGAGTAATTCTCACGTAGGGCAAAAATCACGTGCTCACAGCGACCTCGCTGCTTGTTGCATGAACTTGGGTCGAGGGGGACGATTAGTCTGCTTGATTATTATTATAAGGTCGAATTATGGCTCATACAAAACTCAATCGATCTAAAAAGATAGCTCGGTGCACTAAACTATTTTTTACGTGCATGGTTCAGGGAAGGAGCAGATCACAAGAGTATTATGTAGGTCGTCTTATCTTGCATTTCTGCAAGAGACTTATATACAGTCAAAATCAGGTTGGCCTTTCGTATGACTAATCGAGAATAGAACATGACAGGCCAAGGTTCAACCTCGTGTTGTGTTTTATCGAACCACAAAGAAAAGTTAGATTGTCGAGCTTGTGACCCAAAGATTGATCAAGATCGAGACCGAGCGAGATAAAAGATCGAGCGGGATCCAAGGAAGTTTTCCGAACCAAATAACGGAAAGTCAAATATATGCAATCGGGCAAGAATCACAGCAGAAAGCTCGACATGTATCAAGAAGAGGCCGATTAATTAGCTAATCATGAGATTCTTACTATGTTTAAAATTGTATCAAGGATAGAACTCCCCTACTATATAAAAGGAGTCTAATCATTTGTAAAACACATCACATTCACACAATGTACTGGCCTTCTTTAATTTTCATTATCTTGTTACTCCGTTGGAACTTCACTTGGCTCAAGAGAGATCAAACTTGAGGACCAAGGCTGTTCGGTTCAATCAGTTTGCATTTATTTCTTTGCAGTCAATTTCAATATTAATATAAATCTTCTTAATTTGTACCAAGTTATATTACGTATCCTTAAATCCACATATAAATTCAATTGTTATCCAATATTATGGTAAACAAGTACTAATGTGATTTTTATTTTTGTTGTTATTTTTGTTTTTGTTTGCCTTTCTTTTCTCTGCGCCGAGGGTCGATTGAAAACAGCCTATCTTCCATCTCAGGTAGCGATAAAGCCTGTCTACATATTACCCTCCTCAGACCCCACCTTGTGGGAATATACTGGGTTATTGTTGTTGTTGTTTTATGGTAAACAAGACTATTTCCACAGCTGGAACTCCTAACCCCCTGATCAGATGATAGCAACTTTGTCTGTTACGCCGAAGCTGCCTTCAATCCATCTAAGTAACACAAAACAAATAACAGAACACAATAAAATGACATGTGATATTGTAAGACGAGGGATTTGTAAATTACTTTGAGAAAGGGTTGTGATATTTATAAAAAGAAATCTATGAAATAATGCAAGTGTTATCGTTGTCCCTCTTTATGATGGTCTAATAATTACAACAGTTCTTTCGCTCATCTCCTATAGAGATGTTCCCACATGGACGCCAACTATACCACGTAAAATGGGCGTGGGTCACTCTTCATCTTTAGAAGAAAATCTCCCGAGAATGAAAGAAGGGCTTATCGACTTATCATAGTCCTCGTGAATAAATATTAATCTATGATGACAATGACATTTACAAATTACAAGTATTTCCTACTAATCTCTTATTTACTCGAGTCAGCCAGTTGAATCAGTAGCTCATAGGCATTGTCTCTGCTGGAAGGAGGATGACATTGCCAGAAATGGTCGCTCCAAGAAGTTAGACTGCAAAGATGTCATGCCAAAACCAGTTGACTGTGAAACTCCAATATTTGAGTGTGGAATTGTGCTGCAGAGAAAAGCAAATTTTAATTTCATGCTTTCATGCCGATTAACAGTTAAAGTTCAATTTACTATACCAAGCACACTAATATAAACACAAGGCATCATTCCACAAACAGCTTCAGTTAATAGTTTCATGTAAAATAAATAATTATATTTCTGGCAACAGAAACAGATGAGTCCACTGGCATTCCCAGTTACTAACTTGCAAAGTGTGGCCCACTTGGGTCTTTTTGGTGTTTGGTTTTCTCGAGGACATGTTTTTTAGGCTACCTGTTTAGCAGGGGGAATGGAGAGTCGGAAGATTAAGTTACGTTCAACCTCTAATAAGAGTAAAGACATTATAATGGTTCAGATGTGTAATGAAATTATGGATAGAAAAATTTGTTACGGAAACTGGATAGCAGGATGATTCCATATCTAATCTCCACAGGGAAAAAATACCTCAACAACCCACCAAAACTTATGTCATTAACACAGAAAATTTGATAAATGGATACTGACCTGAATGATAATGATAATGAGGAGTCCACTGGAGTAGATATTTGGTCAGGAGGAAACAATGACCAGAAAACTGAAAATGAGTAATCAAAACAAGCCATGACACCTCTAGGTAATAATATAGAAGATGAAGATTTCAACTAACTATATAAAATACCCAGAAAGAACATAATATGCCTGACAAACGTTTCAGTATTCTAGGTTTCGAGAGTCTAACACAAGGCAATTATAGAACCCACCCACCCCAGAACAAAAAGAAAAAGAAGTCCTATAAAATTGCAGAAATGGTTAATACAACAACATATTACACTAAAAGGAAAAGCATATGAGCTACCTGATTGTTGTGAGTGATCCTGGTTACCAGGGCAGAACAGCATATCCTGCAAATGTTACCAAAACCCTTTTAGAAAAATATAGCCAAATCAGAAGTCTTATGAATAGAAATCTCTGAAAAGAATGACCCAAATCTAAAAAGAAAAGAAATCCTGAGACAACTCACCGTTCCCGTACCTTGACTTTTACTTGCCATCTTTGCAGGAAATAGATCTACATTATGAGATAAAGGTAAATGGTTTCAGAAAACTGCCACAGAAAACGAGATCTTACAACAACAAAACAATAACTTGAAAAATTAAAGTAAGACATATATCAGGCAAGGACGTTTGTCTCATGTTCTTAAAGCAAAAGTGATACTATGAATAAATGGTTTTTTGCGTTAAGAGTGTTTCATATGTAAGATCTAAGTGTCAGGCATGCTGTCTTCAGAACTCTGTTTCCCTGGGCATATTTGAGACGTGTTTACACTTGGATTACTGTTAGCCCCTTGACAAAGGTCCTCGCAGGTGTGGGTTGTGACAAGGATTTTCATGATGGCCTTGGCACACAACCTGAAAATTGGGACAACATCATGATGGGCTGCTCGGCATGACGGACTATGTGGGGTTGACAAACGCACCTTGAAGGAAGCAAGGTACATTTTACTTAGACGTGCAGGTTGGCATAACAATGGCAAAGCAAAGGCATGTCAAAGCTGGGGCAAATACATGGCATGGCAAGGCAAGGCAATGCTGAACAAGCAATGACAATTGATGCGGGCAGATTTGATCAAGTTGGGGGCGACTTGACATAAACGGGCAGCAGTGGCAATGCACGTGTGCGGCTAAGTCAGTGGTTGGCGAGCTGGGGCTATGACATTGGTGCGGAGCAGTGTCACGGACAAGGCTGGGCGCAATGCCACCCTTGGGCACAAAGCAGCTGGGCGAAATAGGCACATGCTGTGCACAATCAGCAGTTGAAAAACATGTGCAAAGCACATGGGAGGCAGTTGGCGGTTGCTACCTCTTCCGAGGCATGCTGATCATGGCTCAAAAATGGGGGCACGTTTTTGTACTTTGTCTTAACTTGTATGCCCATCAGTTGGGGCTTGTCAACTGATTGTAGCTTTATAAATACTTGCCTAGGCTGTCCAAAACGGGGCAGAAACTTAGTCTAAGGCATTGTGAAGCCAGATTCGTCTAAGTCATTTCCTAAGGGTGGGAAAATCCTTTTGGGGCAGGGAATTAGAGAATTCTTTGTCTTGGCTTAAGTTGCTCGGACACGGGTTCGGGTGTCCGACACGGGTGCGGATCTAAAGGTCGGATCCTTCGAGATGTAAATTCTAAGATTCGGGGATACGGATCCTAGTGTGGATAAGGGTGCGGGGATCCAGCTAAAATTAATTAAAAAATATAAAAATATCTCTAAATTTGTAAGAAATTTAGTGGAATACTTAGCATAGCTTGTAAAGTATGTATTTCTTTTTTTATTCTCAAGTTGTAAATAAGTAATGGATTGATATTGTAGATAAGGTATGTTATTTTCTTCAAATTTTATCCTAGTTTTGGTTCGATTTCGGGAATCAAATTGTATCTTGTATCGAATTTTTCCGTCCGTTGTGGTCAAAGTACCCAAAAGTGTTTGACCATATCCGGTACGGATCCCATACCCACACCCATACTAGTGTCGTGTCGACACGGGTGCGGCACCTAAACCTGAAGTGTCGGAGCAACTTAGGTCTTGGCCATAGGGTTGGCCATTGTGTTATTGTATTCACATATTAATACAAGTTGGAAAGAAATTCTTGTATATCGTGTGTGAGTGTTGGAAAGGCTGAAGTCAAGGCTGGGCTTGACTGCCGCACGGAGGTGAACCTCGGACTGAAATTCGAGTGACATAAATCACCCCTATGACAATTACCACCATATCAAGAATATAGATTTCTATTTTGGTGGATACAGAGGCGTAGGTATTGCTTCTACAAAACAAGATAGAGGAAGACATTAGGAAAAACATGTCAGTTGCCACAAGAGCCATAATTTGCACCAACAAAAGCACTTGTTGCAACAGTTCTTTGATTGTTGCAACAAATTGAACCATAGACAATAGTGTATTGCAATCTAAAGTGGTTTACATATGCATTACCACAGGAGACGAAAATAGGGAGCATGATGCATGGTGAAATAATCAAAAACTTAAAAATTTATACCCAGGCAAGAGGGACTCGGGTTCACAGCCAAAGTCAAACCAAGATAGCAGTCATCCTTTTCTGTCGCAAAATCCCACAGGTTCAACTCAAGATTAGGCTCAGGTCCTGCACAATAGGCTAGTTTCATGACTAAAAGCGAATAACGACACATGCTAAAAGTACTTTACGAGTTCTTACCACCATTACTCAAATCCATCTGCAATGGATCCCCTAGAGGACGAGGAATCCACATATCAACCTATTCATTAGCAAGTGGTCAATTATTCAAATCTTTACGGAAGGACGCCAATTACAATTATAAGTTGAACCAAAAAACAAATGACAGAAAATAGTTTACATGAAAAAATGGGTGCTGCAAGCATTGCTCAGCAGTTGGCCTCCTCAATGGGTCCCACGAACAGAGTTGCTATGGCAGGAAGGGAGGGATTGATCAGCTAAAAACCATTTCCTATTACGTGCATAAAATATGCCAACAATGCAGAGAAGCAGCTATAACAATACCTTGATCAAATTGATAGCTTCCAAGCTAGCATTCGGAATGACATCAGACAGATTGGCTGGTTTAATCTATCAGAAACAAAAGAAAAGAATAAAAGAACTGAATACATGATCACTCGCATGTCCGTGATAAAGGTCAAAAGAAATTGGCAGGAAACTAACGAGAAGTTCATGCTGGACTTACATCAAGACAACTAAAATCAAACAACCGTGAAGCACTTCTCAGTTCTGGGAAGCTAGTCCAGTCTGGCGGTCCAAGAATACAGCATATCTTATACAACTGATCAATTTCACTGGACAAATAAAAAGGAAGATTATTCTCAAAGAAATAGTTCTCCAAATAATTCAACTTAAGACCTATGCGAGTCAAGTTTCAATTTTCCACAGAATCCGGACAATATGCTCCCCAAGCTCTTGGAAATAACTACATCATTGAACTGTCAGTTCCATTTGAGGTCAAAGCAGTCTAGGTTCCACGCTAGAAGAAGATAGTAGATCTTTTTCATGTAAGACAATCTGGGATGTGAAATCACCTTTCACCAGGGAAAATTGGGCAAAGAGTGAAAAGTTCAGCAAGTACTGCACCAACTGCCCACATATCTGTGTTCATTCATAAATATGTTAAAGCAGCTAATAGTAAAGAAAAAGAGGATATTAGCAAGATTATGAAATAAAAAAATACTATTCAAAATAAACGACTATGTACAACAATAGTTGGTTGTTTCTGCTGTCATTTATAGACCTTATTCTCATGACTCATGAGTCAAGAAACAGATTACTTAACCAACAAAAACAAACATGAAAGTTTATCCAAGAGTTCATTGACACATTGAACAATTTCAAAATTAAGGCCATCAACGCATTAAAGGTGGCTATGTCTAGTAGCCCCGTCTTGGCTCTCCCTGATTTGGCCAAGCCGTTCGAGGTACAAACGGATGCATCTGACTACGCTCTTGATGGGTCTTGATGCAAGAAGGGCACCTCGTAGCGTACGAGAGTCGGAAGCTGAAGGATGCAGAGCGGCGCTATCCCGCCCATGAGAAAGAATTATTGGCTGTCGTCCATTGCTTGCGCCTTTGGAGGCATTACCTGCTGGGAACCCCGTTCGTGGTCAAGACAAACAACAGAACGGTCAGCCATTTCATGACCCAGCCAAAGCTGAATGGCCGACAGGCCAAGTGGCAGGAACACCTAGCTGAATTCCACTTTAACCTGGAATACCGCAGTGGAAAAACCAATCATGTTGCTGATGCACTCGGTCGGAGAGCCGACCTAGCATCGGCGTGCCTACTCGCCACCCTAAGGGGGAGCGAGGTAGCCACCTCCATCAAGGACCAGATACACGATCTACTCATGAAGGATCCCGCTGCTCAATACTTGCTTGATTTGGCAGGACATGGCAAGACTCGCCAGTTCTACGTGGAAGATGGTTTTTCTGAAAGTCAAAGGGAACCGGCTTTATGTTTCGAAAGGAGGAGATTTGCTGAGGACTCTTCTTGCGGAATGTCATGATACTCTGTGGGCTGGCCATCCCGGTGAAGAACGCACCATGGCGTTGCTTCGTCGTGCCTATTATTGGCCCCAAATGGCCGATGATGTCACTCAGTATATGAAGACTTGTCTAGTATGCCAGAAGGACAAATCAGACCGCTTGACACAAGTGGGACTCTTGGAACCTCTAGCTGTCCCAAAGAGACCTTCGGAGGGTGTTTCTCTGGATTTCATCACCGGATTACCCAAGGTCGGGGATCTCACAATTATCTTAGTTGTGGTAGACCGGTTTTCCAAGTATGCTTTGCAGCTCCACAATATATTTCAGCAGAAGATACAGCTCGACTCTTCTTCTCTCATGTCGTCAAATATTGGGGTCTGCCCAAAGACATTATTAGTGATCCAGTGTTATCAAAGGCGAAAAGTGCAAAAAAGCTTTAAGATTCTATTGGGGCTTTAAGTGCAAAGCGCAAATAAAGCGTGGGCTTTAATGAAAAAAGGCGCAACTGGGGAAAAAGTAAAAATATGTATATGTAGTCTAAGACTGATAATTATAAGCATGAATAACAAATATACGGTAAAAGAAATTGAAAAAAGATGACGATAAAGTGAAATATCAATTGTTTAATGATGCCTTTTTAGGATTACACTCATTGGCTAGCAAAAGTATGCCTAAGAGCCTTGATGCGATACTAAAGCGCCCACAAAGCGAGGTGAAGCGCTCAACTTGCTTTGAGCCTCGCTTCAGGGCTTAAGCGTGCCTTAAGCGCGCCTTTGACAACACTGTAGTGATCGCGACTCGCGCTTCACCAGCAACTTTTGGACCCAACTTTATAAGTGCCTTGGGTTAAAATTGAGTCACGGCTCAAGTTTTCACCCGCAATCTGATGGCCAGACGGAGCGGTTCAATGGTATGTTGGAGGAATATCTCCGCCACTTTGTAACCGGATCGCAGAAGAATTGGGTGAAGCTTCTGGATGTTGCTCAACTGTGTTTCAATTCACAAAAGAGCTCTAGTACAAACAAAAGTGCTTTTGAAATTGTTACCGGACAGCAACCGCTACTCCCACACACAGTGAATGCACCAAAAACGGCTAAGTCTCCTCGAGCTGCTAGCTTCTCAAAAGAGTGGAAGCGGAATCTGGAGATAGTGCGGAGCTATCTTGTCAAAGCTCAAAAGCGGATGAAGAGGCATGCGGATCAAAATCGTCGCTTTGTTGAATATCAAGTAGGAGACAAAGTGATGGTCAAAATCCCAAAGTGGTACTTATTTATGGGAGTCCATGACCCTCGCCTATTGCAAAAATATATTGGACCCTTATCCATTTGAGAGGCGCATTGGGAAAGTTGCATACCGGGTGGATACCCCAGCCTGGTGGAAAATTCATCTTGTCTTCCATGTCAATCTCCTGAAACCTTTTTGAGAAGACACGGAGGATCCTTTAAGGAGCCAGCTTACAATATCCAGTATTCGGGGTCCCAATTTAACCGGAAAAAGGCGTATTGAAGCTATCCTTGACGATAGAGTGATTCATGCTTCAAGGAAAGATCACCAAGAATTCTTGGTAAAATGGCAGGGCTGTGATGCAGAAGAGAATACTTGGGAGAGGAGAACAAACCTCAAAGCCTACAAGAGCCTCATTGAAGATTATTTTGCAAGTAAAGCGCCGAGGACGTCGCCAACTCAGGTGGGAAGAATGTCATAGGCGGCTTTCCAGCCATGCCCCATGACCCGTTGGGCGCGCTCCGTGGCGTCCTAGCAAGCCTCCCAACGCCTAGCGGACGGCCCCGTGGTCTTGGCCGCGCAAAGTGACAAGCGCGCAGGTACAGATATCCCTCGCCAGCGCCCAGCCGCAGGCAGATTCCAACATAGACACGCGGGCAGACAACGCCGCACACGCAGACCCTGATGCCAAAGACGTTGCTACTGACAAAGGACTTGTTCCTGCTTTGTAGAAAACTAAGTCATTTCCATTGTACATATAGAGTAGTTTTATTTCATGCACTTACATTATGATTCTCCAGCTTTTTCAAGTCTAGTCGTGTAGCTTCGTTTTATTTTTTTTAAGCATTATTAGGGGGATCAAGCATTCAAAACTTTCTAGCAAGCAAGCAATTCTCTGTACTGGTGTTTCTCCCACTGGACACCGTATTGCCTTTCTGTAATAGCTTTAATCAATGCAATCCAACTTTCTTTAAATCTCAATTCTCATTTATGTTCTCTCAATTGCTCTTGACATTGATTTTCCCGTACGGTACTGACGATCTAGTCTAGCATACGGCAGGGACATCAGTTGGCGGACAGTAGCTGCACCAACATCAGTTGCTTAGCCTTGTCGCCATGAAGGCGCCGCGTAACAGTTAGCATGGTGAACTTGGTCCAAGGCAATTCCTGTCACTCTCCTGTTTTCTTTCACACAACTTTCATAGAATCCATTCAAGGTTATAGTACCTTCAAAGAGCCAAGGCTTACCCTCAAAATTAACAGAAAACATTTCAAGAAAGTTAGATTGTTTTTCCAGCGTAAAATATCAACAAACACGAAACATACTGCTCAGCTATGTACTTAGATTAATAAGTTTATTGGGACAAGTAGAAAACTAGCTGCCACAGTCGTCGAGATTCAAGAACAAAATTCAGGATTAGGTAATTCTTATCAAATCCTAGCTTCTAAACATACAGGAACTTATTGGTGTCAAATGAAAAATGATACATTGTTTCCACACAAGAAAGCTTCTGAAATTGCAAGAACGTATTGACGGTGCATACCGATAGCAGGTGTGTATGATGAAGATTGCAACAAAACTTCTGGTGCTCGATACCTTGTAAAGACATTAGAACATCCCTCCATCAGAGGCAAATTTTTCACTAGCATGTGGAGACAAATGATGCCCCAAACAAGAGAAGACAACTCACCAACGAGTTGAAACATAATCAGTGAAAGGAGGTAATGAAGACACTTCTCTAGCCAATCCAAAGTCAGCAATTTTAATTATGTCGTTTGTCACCAGCAAATTCTCTAGGGCAGAACATGTGTAACATTAGTTTGCACTACCATAAACAAAGATAGTAAATAAACCACATGACATTTCAATACCAGGTTTCAGGTCCCGATGAAAGTAACCATTTTTATGCATGTGGGCGAGTCCTTGCAACACCTGAGACATCAATCCTCGAATCTCTTCCTCAAGAAAAGGTCTTTGTCGTTCTTTCATTAGTTGGTACAAGTTACATACCTAGACACATTTAAAGGGAGATAATTTAGAGGTTCACCATGACATAGTATATATTCTCAAACTAAAAGCAGTAATTGCCAGAGTGGCACAGATATACACTATGTTAACTCAATTAAAGATTCTACTGCACAGACAACGAGAAAGGTGACATCAAAGAGATCTAGCCAAAAGTCTTAAACTGGTACCATGTACTCAAATATGAAGAATAGCTCATTGTTCTCCCTGACAATCTCCTTCAGTTTGATGATGTTAGTATGATTCAATTTACGGAGGGACTGCACAGAGAAGATTGGAAAACTTAGCTTGCACCAAGTTATATAAGTACAAGCAACTCAATTCTAACAAGGTAATTTTTTCTGAAACAATGTGTTGAAATTTTTCCTTTTAGACCATCAAATGTGAGAAAAAATAAGAGGAAACCCACACACCTTTACTTCACGTAGATTAACACATTCTTCCCAAAAATAGAACTTCCTCTTCATTTTCTTTACTGCAACCTGCAACACATGAAAATCTATAAGTACAATCTCAGAGAAGAATCAACATCCTGTGAGATGTCCAAGCACTGAGAAAAAAGTAACATGAGCCTTCCAGTCAACTCCCTCCAAAGGAAACAAAGAAGAAAGTGAAACAAAGAAGAAAGTGAAAAGGTCAAATTTAATTATTCTTTATTTCTTGTAATAGCATAGGCGTGATTAAACACTAATCTCATGTCTTGCCTCAATGTGGCATGGATCTTTAACATGGTTCTCACAAATTATTACGTATGGGACTAAACACAACATGCCCCCAGTCAACTCCCAAAAGGCACTTTTGGTTAGCTAGAGTCTACTTGAGATTTTTGGCAGATATTATTACTGTTGTGTAAGAAAGGGGCCAGTGACTTTCCATTACAAAGTAAACCATGGAGCAAATCCAAGCATTATCATGTTGAGCTCTGGTACTTAGAACTAAAAGAGTTTATTAATTCAGATGTGCAACTCTTCAAACATGCAGCAGATCAAAATCTTTTCTCATGCTGCCAAACACAAGCTTCCTACTCAAGACATAAATTTTGTAAACAGGATTTTGGAATGTCTCCTTATATCAACTAAATGAAAATAGCTGAAAAACATGTGTGGATATATAAAATGTAACAAATTCGGAAACAAAGACAATTACTTACAATTTCAGATGTTTCTGTATTAATGGCCTTATATACATTACCACAAGTTCCATCTCCAAGCTCCTTCAATATTCTATATCTGGAATTATAATATCCCACCAAGAAGCACATAAGTTAGGATCATCAAAAGGAAAACCACCTTTTAATATCCACACAGGGTTTTAATAAGACTTACTTTTCCATTTTTCGATTTACAATGACTAGCGGACCAACAATTTCTCAATGGACCTCTAACCTCCTGATAGAGGTTTCTACTCTGTAAAAACAGTGCTCTTTATGTGGTTGTTGACATATATCACTCTTTATGTGCAGCATACGATACGGTAAATGGTAAAAAATCCACCTCTCATCACTAAAAAAACTGAAAATCAACTGAAAGACTATCAACATGCTTAAACGCGGCCTTCACGAGCTGCAATCAGTAGTTATCATCTAAAAGGTAGCCACTGATTTCTGTCAAATACATGCTATATTGTGGATAAAATAAGAGTCGGCTATGTCAACAAGATATCGAACCAGTAGCACGTCTCTTTTCCTTGAGTGTCAGTTATGTTTTATCTGTCAAAAAGTTTCAGAAAAAGTCAGAGACAACTGTAGAACATGAATAGCGCGTGCTACCTTCAGTGCTTTAAAGTATTGAACAATCTGGATTGGAAATATAAATGGAAAAACATTAAAAACAGAAAGCTCTCTGAGCTATGTGTCAAACAACCAGAGACGGAGTGATTTTAACATGATGGATCCAATCTTTTTGTTTTTATCACTGATCTATTGCACATTCAAAATTATGTGTTCAAAATGTAATATTTATTGAAATTTTGGTGATATATATATATATATATATATATATATATAAGGTTCAGTTGAACCCGTAGCCTGTTAGCTATATCCGCCTTTGCAAACAACCACCGAAAGAGAGGAGACACAGGATGAGATAAAAAGATCCAAAAATAGCTAATAGCATACGCAAGCTGCTATTCTGTGAAGAGCAATCTCCATTCACTTTCTTATTTTGTCAATACCTATGGCTTTATATTCATGAACTATGTAGCAATTGGCTTCACCTTTTTCTTGCTATAATTATAATTTCTATATGACATCTGTATCTAAACTGGAAAATGATTCAGCTTTAATGTATTTGATAAATCCCAATTTTCCTTTTCTTCTTTCATATTTGTTTCAACAAAGAAAAGTGTTTCAACGGAGTAATAAATTTACTACATGAATACATAAATACATAAGTACATAAATACGCATCAATGTTATTACCAAATCAAACAGCAAGTTTGACCAAAATATTAATTTTTCTTCCAGTAACTCTTCTAGTACCAATTCAAATCAATAGCACAAAAAGAAAATTGAATTTGAAGCAACAGGAGAATAATGCGATCGAATTTATTCGTGATTTACTGAGAGAAGCAACAGAAATTGATTCTCCGGCTACTAGAAAAAAAAAACGTAAAATAAGAACAATATAAGAGTAAATACAGAGAAATTTGAAGGAAAAATCGAGCTCACCGGTTAATGCTTGAGAAACAGTCAAACAATAAACATTTAGAGAGAGAAAAAGGAAGATTTATAGAGAGAAATGAATGTGCCGAATGCCGATCGATAATGTAACAGCAAAATCATTTGAAGAAGCATTGAAGAAGAAACCAAATATATTTTTCGAAATATAAAAAGTAATAAAATATTAAAATAGTTTTTTTTTTTTTAGATAAACAAGAGGAATTAAAAAGTAGCAAAGATTAAATGAAATTAAATATTGCGAAAGATGCTTGGTGGTGGGAAAAAGGAGTGGTCCTCTTTTAAGTAAGTTTACGTAAAAGCCCTTCCACCAACTTGTTTCTTTTTTTTTTTAAGCATAACTTGTTTCTTTCAACTTATCCTTAGTCGGTTAATTTATGACAATTTTGCCCTGTAATAGCTCGTAGATTTACTACCCTTTGCCATTTGGGCTTCTTAGGGGATATGTTTGTGCCGCAAAAGGCTTGGAATAGTGATCGCAAAAATTTGCGGCGCCGCTTATTTGGTCGCTCTTATTTAATAAATATATACCTATTTTAAAAGTTTTATCTTATATTTATTTTCTAAAGTTTTAATTTGTATCTATTTTTAAAATAACTTCAGTCTCTTTTCTCTTCCTCTTTCTCCTAGTGATCCACATATCTCTCCAGTTATTAGACAATGATCCATTTTTTTTCAGTTACAAGTTCGTCCGAATAATTCTGATACTCTCTCTATAACTTCCTCTGAAGCTGAAGCTGACTATTTTTACTCTGAAAAATCCTCAAGAAATACTACTACTACTTATTTTGTTGCGGCAAAGAGTAAAAAATTAGTGAGAAGAGCCAGTATTTCACCACGCTTGGAACATAGGAGTGAGTTTTATTTTATTTGATGCTTATCACAATCAAAAAACAGAGGAAAATGAGGAGAGTTTGATTCATCCAAAATCAAGAGCTTTGAAAATCTACAACAATTTGAAGAAAGTCAAACAACCCATTTAGCGTGGTGGTTGTCTTACTAATTTTCTCAGCTCCATTTTCAATAATGAAAATGGAAAAAAAAATCAAAGGGAGATTTACAATCAAATTTCTTTGTAAGCTGAAGTTTGTCAGTTACAAATAAAAACTACAGCTCTAGAGCTGAAGTTCGCCAGTTACAAATAAAAACTTCTTCTCTAAAATTGGAGTTCGACATCTATAAAATAAAAACTTTAGCTCTAGAGCTGAAGTTCGCCAGTTACGAACAAAAACTTCAGCTCTAGAGCTGAAACTTCTCAGTTATAAAAACAAAAATGCTACTTTAGTCCCGTTTACTAGAATGCTGAAGTTTTGCGTGATTACCTTTGCTACTTCAACTCCGTATGCTGAAGTTACGCAAAAAAAAGTAGGTACACTAGTAATTTTAATTTTTTTAAAGCGGGCACAAGTTAAAATTTAACCTAAAAATGGGTATAGATGCAAATGACCCATAGTGATCTGATCATATTTAACTTGGGCTGGGCTTGAAACAATAAAGAACAAATATCATTTGTAGCCCATCGGGCCAAACATATATCATCCAATAGCCACAAATTAACCAATACAATTCATAACCTAAACACAATAATAACTAGTAGTGGTCGCCTTTCATCCCTATCTTTCTTCCTTACTATCCTGCTTCTTCTCTTTCACGCCAGCAATCCAAGGCTGTGGTTCCATGGACGCTTTTATCTCTCTATTTCTTTATTTCTCTCTCTCTTTCTCTTTCTCTCTCTCTCTTTAAAATGCCTCTTTGGTTTCTCTCGTTGTTATTTCAAAAGTATCGATGGAAACTTCATCTAGGCTGAACGGTTTGACATGAATTTTGACACCATGGGTATCGATATCGTTGATGAGGTACTCTCTGAGGTTCAGTCTACTGTTGTCAACCTTTTTTTCTTGAAGAATAGATCTCTTCAGAAGACCAGAGGTTTCATCTCCACCTTCAGGAACTCAGGCTATCTAGACGGATCAAACTACAAGCTTCACAAAGTGAAAACATGGAAGAAGAGAAAATCGTCTAGTCAGGGAACAAAAGACGAGGAAGCTGGTACAGAATCTTCACCTATGATACTTATGGTGACATTCACATATTTGTTTTTCTTTGCCATCAGATGATGAAATTATTCAAATATATAACATGTTTGGGGATCTGAATAAGAAGGAAACAGAAGTGTTACACAATTCAAACATAAGTGTTAGATTGTCACTTTCAAAAGCATCTGTTGGCACTTTGTGCATACATGCCTCAAGTGTTATATTCCTGAATTGAGAAAAATAACCAGTTTGGATTTATTTTCAGGTCGAGTGTTCAAGAATGAATGAATATATGTAGTTTTATCTTTAATAGAAGAGATGACAACAACAACAAGGATTAATAGTATAGACTATCACTATACAGAAAATATACAAACTAAACTGTCAATATACAAAATAGATAGTCATTATACAAAAATATATAAAATAGAATGTTACTATACAAAATAGATAGTTACTATACAAAATATATAAAATAGATTGTTACTGTACAAAAAATATACAAAATAGATGTAACTGTACAAAATATAGACCAAAAAGATGTAACTATACAAAACATATACAAAAAAGACTATCACTATAAAAAAAATACATGATACACTCCAAATACACAGTGTGCACACATTACACATACAAAATTGTATATATTATATATATACTATGTTCGCATATTAGAAAATACATATTATATACAATTTTGATACATTGTTCAGGCAGATTATACTTTCGCGATACAAAATATATACACTTCGATACACAAGAGGTAGGCTCAATATACACCAAGCGTACACTATCAAACTTAGGAAACAATATTTATACATTGCAAAATAAAAATATTTATATAACGCGCCAAGCAGGGGTCGAACCTACGAACTTCACCTTATGAAGCAAGCGCCTATCCACTGAGCTACAGGCGCCTATGTTGTCATACTTATTTCTTTCGGCTACTATATGAAATGCTTTTGGGCGAAAGGCCATTTTTTTTAAGTAGGACAAAATATGGACTATTAAAATCTTGAGGGACTATAGAGGTTAGTTTTCTCAACAATAAATTAGGGGAAATAGGAATTTTTACTTACTTATACTACATATGAAACTTATTTATCCTCTCTTATGAAGTTTTAATTTAATTATTGATAGCTTCATGGACAAGGATAAAGCCGTAGAAGCTCCAAGAAGGCCATTCACAAGGTCTCAAGCTAAGGAGAAGCAAGACAAGATTATTGGGCTTCAATGGGAGATCAAGAAGGCACTAATGGTGGAACAAGATCTACAAAATTATATAGAGGATTTAGCTAAGTGGTACACTTATTTCTTGGTCCAAGTCTAAGTCCAAGAAGAGGTTGATTGGGGTCCAAACACCAGCCATAAATGCACCTGAATTAGGCACCTAAATTTTCCTAGTTTGTTAGGACATATTTATTGCTTTCCTAGTTAGTTAATGTTAATAGTTTCCTTTTCCAAAGATTGGTAGAATTACTTTCCAAGATTGACTTGGTATTGGTTTCCTAGAGTTTTATCTTTTCCTATTTTAGTTGGACTTGTTGTCCAAAGTAGTTTAGGACTTTATTTCCTAATATTTAAGGATAATTTCGTGATCACCCTCTATATAAAGGGGTATCTTCTTTGTTTTTAGGTAGATTATTCAGATTATTATCAATAAAACTTGTGAGATTTTCTTGCACTCTTGTGTGGCTACTCTTGGATTTATTCTTCAACCTTCAAGACTCAACTTAAGGTGGTAAGAATTAAACCCTTTTCGAAATCTTATATCACTTCTAGGTATTCAATAAAGGTGATAAGTTTAGGCTTATTGTTGTTCTCGTTATTCTAAAAGGTCGGATTTCACAATCTATTTCTTATTTTTAATTTCTACCAAAGGCGATTAATTCGTTGTTAGCTAATTGTTGTTGTTAGGATTCAACTTCAAGAATAGACTTCTTGAATTCAAGAAACTCTTTCTTGAATTCAATATATCTTTAATTTTTGTCTTTTATTCGTTTCTTTATTTTCTTTTAGCTTCCGCATGTTTCTTATTTTTTCTTTAGTAATTCTTGAATCCCTATCGTGTTGCTATCAAGTGGTATCAGAGCTTAGGCTAATAAAGATTTCAATCTTAATAATCTTGGGAGGTAAAAAAACGAATTTCAGCCTACAAAAAGTGTTATTGTACTATTTGGTTTCCAAGTCAAAAAAGGAAACAAGAAGAGGGGATCCTAGTTCTTGAAGATTAAGGAAACTTCTTCCTTATTCTTGTGGTTTTGGGTTTCTTAAATTCTTTCCTTTTTTTCTCTACTAACCAATTCCTATTCTTTCTAGGTTTGGTCTTCCACTTTCCTTTTCTTTTTCTAACTCTAAATTCTTATCACTAAAGGGTTGTGACTAGTAAGGTTTATTAATAAATCTAAAGATTAACTACCAAGGGTTGCATTGAGTGAAAAAAGGGACAACAAAAGAGAGAGACATGTATTGCTTTGTTCAAGATGTCTCATACTGGTAGTGATGATTAACAAAGAATTCTTCAAGAATCCGAAATTAAAGGAAGGAATGATTTCACCTTGAAAGCTATGTATCAACAATTTGAAAGGTGAAATTTGCAATTCCAAGAGATGAGGGACACCATTGCTGAGTAAAATATTACAATAGCTGAACTTAGGAGGGGAAATCATGCAAGACCCCAAGCTAGGAGAAATATACCCGCCGCCATTGAAAATCAAGAAAACCCAATCGATGATTTTAATGATGATATTGATTTTGATCAGGTATGAAGAGATAGAAAGGGACAAAGAGGAAGATTTGAAGATGATAATATAAATAGTATAAAAATGACGATGTTATCTTTCAAGGGAACAAGGGATCCAAACTTGTACCTTGATTGGGAGAGAAAAGTGGAAGTCATCTTTGACTGAAACAACTATTCGGAGGGCAAGAAGGTTAAACTTGCTGCTGTTGAGTTTTTTGACTACGTGATTTACGTCCAAGCAACAGTCGAGTCAATATAACCTGGTCTAATAAGTCCAGAATCGATCCCACGGGGAATTAACCTACCAATTACAACTTTCACAACCCATGAGTACTTCCGAATCAAGTTCCCAAAATTTCGAGTATGTGTTTATGTGAATTTCGAACTAATACTTTTGCAAGAATTAAAAAGGCTTAAAAGAAAGAATTGAATGTTGGGTAAAATAATATGGAGAAAGACTAAGGTTTTGATTTCCCCTATTGATGGAATCCCTTATCGTTATGCTCATACAAATTGTTAATATATTCTATCAATCATGAACTGTCACGACCCCAAATCCGGTCGTGATGGCGCCCAGCACATTGCTAAGCTAGCCTGACCAATCAATATCAACAACGGAGCTAGAAGCTCTCTTTAACCCATTTAAACATTTCAAAATATGAAATAATAGTAATACTTATACCAACAGCGGGGAGACCAAGTCCCAAAATATACTAACTCCCATAGACCGAAGGATCAAGAGTCATGAGCCTCAAAAGAACATAAGTGTAATAAAGTTTATAACAACTCAGTGCGGAAAGGAAAGACAACAAAATAAGAAATGACAGCTAGAAGGGGAGTCAGGTCCTGCGGACGCTGCAGCTACCTCGACTATCCCGCACAATGCCTCCAAGTATCTACCGAATCAAGTCTGCTGAGAGGTACCTGGATCTGCACACAAGGTGCATGGAGTAAAATGAGTACTGCCAGACTCAGTGGTAATAGACAAGGGTAAGACAGCGCAGATAAGAAATCCGCAATAAAGCACTATGTAAAACTATAATCAGCTACCCTGTCATAGAATCAATATTCACTGTACCTGTACCAACAAATACCAATGAATAGCATAACAACTAGCAGATGTAGCTAAATGCAATGCAATGCATGATATGACCGCTACGGCGCGTAGCTCGACTCCAATTTTGGGTACCCGTGCTCACTGTGGGGGTTCAGACTCCGGAGGGGCTCCTACAGCCCAAGCACATCTCATAGAGATATTACTGCGGCGTGCAGCCCGATCCAACATATATATCTCGCTGCGGCGCGCAGCCCGATCCACTACTAGTCAGCTAATATGCAGATACAACCTCGCAGGCTCAAAAGTAGTTTTTGAAAACTCTTTTATCATTTTTCAGTTGGAAAACAGTAATATCAAGTTCCGGAGATTGGAATTAGCATAATAACAGAAATAGCTGCGGACTAGTAGTAAACTAGCATGTCTATATGATAAGACAATGATAACGATCCTCGCGGGATCCAATAACTGGCTCACGGCCCACAAGCATACTCAACCGCCCAAGAAGGGGGTTCAACGGCTCGAGAATAGCCAATAATAAAGTATCAACAGGTCGGACTAATATATAGTCTCCAGTTCATGATCGACCCCGCACTCTCAAGAGTGTGCGTGTCTCGCCGCTATACAGCGTCACAAAGTGGTATACCGGGGTTTCGAACCCGCCGGTCATCACCCACATCTATTACTCACCTCAATACGGCGCGCCGACTACTCCGCAATGCCCTTGCCACAAGAATAAAGCTCCGCACGCGTAGAATCTGATCAAATACAGTAAAAATACAACAAATTGGGCCAATGGGACGACACCCAATCAATACAACTCAATTTACATCAAAATTCCCAAAGTTGTCAAAACCCGACTTTCGGTACACTTGTCGAAAAATCACAAAAGTCACATATTCGGAACCCTCATCTCGATACGAGTTTAGGCATATAAAGTTTACCAAAATCGGACTCCATTTGCCCACTTAAATCAGTGTTTTTCTTCAATTTAGGCCTAGGGCTCAAACCCACCTTTAATCTTCCATTTACATAAATTTAACCAATGATTTCATGTTAAAATGATGTAATTAAGCCACAAAACTTACCTCCAACGAAACCCCGATGATTTCCCAGCAATCTCCCGTCAATTTCTTCTCTTGGAACTCAAAAATGGGGGTTTTGGGTATTAAACCCGCGACTGGTTCTGTTCTGAACTTAACTTCACTGCCAACCTATTTTCTTCATCGCGTTCGCGACGCCTCTCACGCGAACGCGATGCCCTTTTCCTCTTCTTCATCGCGAACGCGTCACTCCTTCATGCGTTCGCGAAGGTCAACTTCCCAGCCTCCGGATTAATACTCTACGCGAACGCGTAGTCTCCCACGCGAACGCGTGGCCTCGTCAATTCCTTCTTCGCGATCGCGGCCTAAACCCACGCGAACGCGATGCGTCCTAACTCCCTCATACGCGAACGCGACCTTCTCTCACGCGTCCGCGAAGCATGCTGGACCTGGCCTACGCGAACGCGGGCCTTGCCCTCGCGAACGCGAAGGCCAAAATACTGCCCAATGATCTGCAGATTACAGCAGGTCTTTTCTTGCTTCCAAATGCCGGATGATGGTCCGGATTCACCCCGAGGCCCCCGGGACCCCAACGAAAACCACCAACATACCCCAAAACATGATACGAACTTGTTCCAATCATAAAAACACCATCCTAAACATCAAAATCACCAATTACACACGGATTCAAGCCTAAATTTCTTAAAACTTTCCGAATTACACATTCGATCAAAAACCCGACCAAACGACGTCCGAATGACCTGAAATTTTGCAGGCACATCCAAAATCACCTAACGAAGCTACTGCAACCGTCGGAATTCCATTCCGACTCCCGGATCAAAATCTCACCTACCGTTCGGATTTCGCCAAAATTCAACCTTAGCCAATTCAAGCCTATTTCTACACCGGCCTCCAAATTAAATTCTGATCGCTCCCCTAAATCACAAATCACCTCTCGGAACTAACCGAATCACCACAATCCGATTCCAAGCCCTGTAACCAAATAGTCAACTCCGGGTTGACTTTCCTTATTCAAGTTTCCTTCAAAAAGGCTATATGCCTCATTTTTAATCCAATTCACTCCTAACTCACCCGATAGACTCTAACACTGATATAAAAGCATAAACCATATAATTACAACATAACGAGGTGGTAATTCCCGTGACGACTGGCCGGGTTGTCACATTCTCCCCAACTTAAACAAACGCTCGTCCTCGAGCGGACCCAAAGTGGTACTAGAAGCAACTCAATAGCTAAATGACCTTACCAAGCATATATTCGGGCGATCACACGTCACCCTATCTCTCATAAGTCCGAAAACACCATATAGCTGAAATCTCACAAACCATCTGAACCATAAACCACATTGCACTTTTCGAAATCATATACCAATTGTTAATCCCATGCCTATACTCCGGATACACTAGAATCCACTGCAATAACCCATACTCACCACTCCGGGTGAGATCATATGATATATCAAACAACCCAATCACTCGAGACAATAGTCTCTAATCACAATAATTTCTCACGATAACCAAATACCAACTGAAAAACCTTTTTCATTAGATAGAGTCTATTTCCAACACCTTCATATCATGTCCACGGCAACTGAACACGCGATATATCGAACCCATCTCTCAGGTCAACCATTCATGAATCCATTTCACTTTTAACTAATACCACAACAGATTTCGGACCCAAATCTCGGTATTACCTTTCTAACCCACTGGAATCACATATGCTCGCTCTCCATAATGACTCAAATGATCATTTCGATTATAACACACGCGCTGGTGGTATGTCACCTCAACACCAGCCTAAGCCCCGACGAGCACAACACAGGCTCCAATAGAGACATCCGAACATACTCAAATCATGACAACTGTCTTCAACAAGAGAGTTGTAATTCAATTCATTTGTGCCATCATAACATAGAACTGAGATCGCGTCTCGCATTAAAGAAATAGAGCATGACTCCTTCTCGAAAGGTCATAACATCACGTGGCCTTGCCACGATTCATGATTCTATCCAAACATTATTACTCATGAAGCACCTCAATTTACCAAGCTCAAAACGATCAGCCCCGCACATATTTAGGTCTGAACCTAAGTAATCAACCTCACCCACGGTGAAACAATTAACGTATGCTATCAAATCCTGAAAGAACACAGCCGATGTGCCATTCGCCAAGCGATACTCAATACAGACTCTTCCTCAGAAACTAGGAAGTATTGTATACCAGGTAATATATAACTAACTCTATTTTCACATTACACTGTTGCGGCATGCAACCCGCTCCAATGACATACCCGTGGCGGCGTGCCACCCGATCCAGATACTATACCCGTGGCGGCGTGCCACCCGATCCACGCATAAATCTAGCAAAAGGGAATGCACATCGACTCAAGTTGCTCATTGCAACAAACATGTATATATGGCCTCGAGCTCGGTCACATGAAACTCATCCGACAAAGTTCTTCAATACCGGAACTGAATCAATGGTAGATACCTCTACACTGACATCCGCCACGAAGGCCCAACTAACAAAGCAATACCTACCAGCCGTCCGCTAGCCCTAGGGTACATCCACCCTGCTGGAGCATGATCTGATGCGCTCTGCCATGCAGTTTGCGACATGTTTCTGACATAGTCCATATCACATTAGTCTGGACAACCTGGCTTATGAAAACCAGTCAGCAATCGTATATCATTATTCAAATTCATCATATCAAGTAACGAGATAGCCACTAGAGCTTCCAATTTCCGATAACCGCTACACTGTGCCGATACACACGATATACCACCGCTGCGTAGGCGGGTTACGAGAACTTCTAGTCTCCAACACATACATAACACAGGAATCACTATGCCTGATTCCGTACTTCATCGTGCGATTACATAACGCACCTCAAGCGTCCATTCATACCAAGAAAGCCATTCATAAATTTCACTATGTCATCAACGACTCAATTATTACAGTCGATCCAACGGGAGTATACCACCATACCGCTAGATATTATCAGTTTATTTTACCTGGCCCTTTTGACCATAGACTCTGCCGAAATACTAGTATAGCAGTACCATTCTCCTAAATCACCAGGAAGATTGATTCTCAGATTATCTGCAGCTGCCCATGCTGCTTGAGGATTTTAATGACTCCCCATATAATATGAATTGATCTCAAATCCTTGAATATGCCATTATCAACTTTCCATAACACATCGCATATACCATACCACACTAAGATAACATGGAAATTCATATTCCTTTCCTACGCCGCAAACATCGGCGCACTCAACTAGTCAAGGGCTTTCATGATCCCATATAGAGAAGACTCATTACACATTCCAAGCCTTGCATACCAATAGGAAAAATACACTCATTTTCAAACCACGGTAAAACACATCATAAACTCTTTCTCCCAATTACATTGCATAAGTTAAACTGCCAGGACTGAGTCCTTATACCCATATCGAGTTACACAACTGCCAGCACTCAAAAGCTTTATTGCACAATATCTGCGAGACTCATTACTTCAAACATATACCAGGAATTAATCGTATTCCTTATCATACCGTTTCGGTTTATTAACAAGTTGATCCATTTACCCAGTTTCCTTTCTGATCTATTCTTAATTTAATATTAGCCATTATTGTAGCACCATAACACATCAACTCATTCCACACGAGACTCGTACATAAGACCACACGGTAAGGATCACATCCTACAATACTTTATTTTGAAGAACCTCTTGCGATTTGAATTCGTTATCATTACCTTCCAATACGGATTACATAGAATCCCATCATTCACATAATATAACACAAGTACCGATCTCTTCTAACGAAACCATCATCTTTAGCCACATGCACAATCTTAAGGCACCTGATTGTTACAAGCAAAATCTGAACACTGCAAAACCATTCTCGGGCATCATTCACCCTTATTCAGCTGTAATTCAACTGTCCTATTGAGTAGAACCACTCGTGTTTTGTTAGAACTCTGACATCGCAGAACATGATTACTTACAGGTACAATTCGCTATCTTTCTTTTCTATACACCGAACATTCCTTACCAACAGTAGTTCAAAACATCCTAGTATTTCTTCACATCTACGAAGCGCCATAACCTTGTCAGAATTTTCCAAACATGCTTAAAAACAGTGCCCACATAGAACACAATAGTGCAATAAGTTAATCAATAACAACCTCCCCAACTTAGCTCGGAGTCATACATCAAAGCACTTTCAACCACTCATATCATTATTACTCAAGTGATGCCGAAATGTTAATATGAGATTAAACTCAAGCCATTTACAAGCCTTGACAGAGACTCGAATCATCAGAGACCTTAGCTCTTCTGCAATTCTTGCAGATATACATGCACCACCAATAAGCCCACTCTCTTTAGGTGACAGAAATCTTTCTAAGTCCCAAATTTTCCAAAACTTTTGGCAGAGTTTCCTTTGTAAATTGGCCTATCCACCTGCCAGAGAATCACCAAACCATTCTAACAATACATCCACAACTCAACAAGATATCACAATGTATTTCAACAACATTAAATCTCAATACTATACGAATCATATCATCATAATTTATACTTGAACCTGCGCTGTACCTGCTCGAATCATAACACATATCAAATACCTTCAATTACACATGAGGATCAACCCTCCTACTTCTTCTCAATTTAGCATTTCATCACAATACCTTCCACCAAGATACACATAGCAAAATCACTTTAGTCTTCCTGAGTTTAAACTTGTTCCACTACACATAAGGCATTTTACCTTCCAATTACGAGATATGATAAATATTCACCACGCCCATAGATCGGGGCTACACAACAGATTAGACAAGAGTCGAACCATTAACAGCTCATCCATTAGTAAGCCTTCCTAATACTCTACAGATCGGCACAAGGCCCCAAACATGGCTACTAGCCCAAGTACATAGATATAAGCCCAGTCTCAGTCACTTTACACAGTAATCTATCAATCGGGAAGGATCAAGTCCAAATTCCCAGTGACAATAACACCACACTCGTCACATGACGTGTGTTCCATCTCAGCACAACACTGTATAGTGCAAAAATACGGGATTTCAAACCCTCAGTACATTATCTATTGCCACCACTCACAAAATCATCACCTTAAGGCTCAAGTCATATACAAGGTCCAACCTCAAGTCATCCCGACCGGCCCAACATGAACTCACAGAGATTATATCTCGCCCCTCGTTCGGGGAAATCACAAGCCATAAGGCAATTACATTACTGAGCGCTCGATGCGCACACCGACGTGTGGAAGGAATTTCAAAAATTATATCTCAAGCTGAATCAAGTGCGCACGATAAGAATTCCAAGAAATATGAAGTGTTTCCTAAAGGTTCACAGCCTCCCGAGGATAAGTACAAGCATCCCCGTACCGATCCACAAGACTCTACCAACCGGCTCAAGACTCATAAGGCCTAGTAACCTAGGCTCTGATACCAACTTGTCACGACCCAAAACCCGATCGTGATGGCGCCCAGCACATTGCTAAGCCAGCCTGACCAATCAATATCAACAACGGAGCTAGAAGCTCTCTTTAACCCATTTAAGCATTTCAAAATATGAAACAATAGTAATACTTATACCAACAGCGGGAGACCAAGTCCCAAAATATACTAACTCCCATAGACCAAGGGTCAAGAGTCATGAGCCTCTAAAGAACATAAGTGTAATAAAGTTTATAACAACTCAATGCGGAAAGGAAAGACAACAAAATAAGAAATGACAGCTAGAAGGGGAGTCAGGTCCTGCGGACGCTGCAGCTACCTCGACTATCCCACACAATGCCTCCAAGTAGCTACCGAATCAAGTCTGCTGAGAGGTACCTGGATCTGCACACAAGGTGCAGAGAGTAAAATGAGTACTGCCAGACTCAGTGGTAATAAACAAGGGTAAGACAATGCAGATAAGAAATCCGCAATAAAGCACTATGTAAAACTATAATCAGCTACCCTGTCATAGAATCAATATTCACTGTACCTGTACCAACAAATACCAATAAATAGCATAACGGCTAGCAGATGTAGCTAAATGCAATGCAATGCATGATATGACCGCTACGGCGCGTAGCCCGACTCCAATTTTGGGTACCCGTGCTCACTGTGGGGGTTCAGACTCCGGAGGGGCTCCTACAGCCCAAGCACATCTCATAGAGATTTACTGCGGCGTGCAGCCCGATCCAACATATATATCTCGCTGCGGCGCGCAGCCCGATCCACTACTAGTCAGCTAATATGCAGATACAACCTCGCAGGCTCAAAAGTAGTTTTTGAAAACTCTTTTATCATTTTTCAGTTGGAAAACAGTAATATCAAGTTCCAGAGATTGGAATTAGCATAATAACAGAAATAGCTGCGGACTAGTAGTAAACTAGCATGTCTATATGATAAGACAATGATAACGATCCTCGCGGGATCCAATAACCGGCTCACAGCCCACAATATACTCAACCGTCCAAGAAGGGGGTTCCTCGGCTCAAGAGTAGCCAATAATACAGTATCAACAGGTCGGACTAATATATAGTCTCCAGTTCATGATCGACCCCGCACTCTCAAGAGTGTGCGTGTCTCGCCGCTATACAGCATCACAAAGTGGTATACCGGGGTTTCGAACCCGCCGGTCATCACCCACATCTATTACTCACCTCAATACGGCGCGACGACTACTCCGCAATTCCCTTGCCACGAGAATCAAGCTCCGCACGCGTAGAATCTGATCAAATACAGTAAAAATACAACAAATTAGGCCAATGGGACGACACCCAATCAATACAACTCAATTTACATCAAAATTCCCAAAGTTGTCAAAACCCGACTTTCGGTACGCTTGTCGAAAAATCACGAAAGTCACATATTCGGAACCCTCATCTCGATACGAGTCTAGGCATATAAAATTTACCAAAATCGGACTCCATTTGCCCACTCAAATCATTGTTTTTCTTCAATTTAGGCCTAGGGCTCAAACCCACCTTTAATCTTCCATTTACAGAAATTTAACCAATGATTTCATGTTAAAATGATGTAATTAAGCCACAAAACTTACCTCCAACGAAACCCCGATGATTTCCCAGCAATTCCTGTCAATTTCTTCTCTTGGAACTCAAAAATGGCGTTTTGGGGTATGAAACCCGCGACTGGTTCTGTTCTGAACTTAACTTCACTGCCAGCCTATTTTCTTCATCGCGTTCGTGACGCCTCTCACGCGAACGCGATGCCCTTTTCCTCTTCTTCATTGCGAACGCGTCACTCCTTCACGCGTTCGCGAAGGTCAACTTCCCAGCCTCCGGATTAATACTCTACGCGAACGCGTAATCTCCCACGCGAACGCGTGGCCTCGTCAATTCCTTCTTCGCGATCGCGGCCTAAACCCGCGCGAACGCGATGCGTCCTAACTCCCTCATACGCGAACGCGACCTTCACTCACGCGTCCGTGAAGCATGCTGGACCTGGCCTACGCGAACACGGGCCTTGCCCTCGCGAACGCGAAGGCCAAAATACTGCCCAGTGATCTGCAGATTACAGCAAGATCATTTCTTGCTTCCAAATGCCGGATGATGGTCCGGATTCACCCCGAGGCCCCCGGACCCCAACGAAAACCACCAACATACCCCAAAACACGATACGAACTTGTTCCAATCATAAAAACACCATCCTAAACATCAAAATCACCAATTACACACGGATTCAAGCTTAAATTTCTTAAAACTTTCCGAATTACACATTCGATCAAAAACCCGACCAAACGACGTCCGAATGACCTGAAATTTTGCGGACATATCCAAAATCACCGAACGAGGCTACTGCAACTGTCGGAATTCCATTCCGACTCCTGGATCAAAATCTCACCTACCGTTCGGATTTCGCCAAAATTCAACCTTAGCCAATTCAAGCCTATTTCTACACCGGGCCTCCAAATTAAATTCCGATCGCTCCCCTAAGTCACAAATCACCTCCCGAAACTAATCGAATCATCAGAATTTGATTCCGAGCCATCTAACCAAATAGTCAACTCCGGGTTGACTTTTCTTATTCAAGTTTCCTTCAAAAAGGCTATATGCCTCATTTTCAATCCAATTCACTCCTAACTCACCCGATAGACTCTAACACTGATATAAAAGCATAAACCATGTAATTACAACATAACAGGGTGGTAATTCCCGTGACGACTGGCCAGGTCGTCACATGAACGCTATTTGTATCGTAACCCTCTCCCGAGCAATTACAATAATTTACTAGTGCACTCTCCCGAGCTACCCTAGCTAGCTTTAATTTGAATAGTTCACCTATGATTGCACCCAAGACTTCATTATTCCTAACCCCGTCTTTACGCCTAAAGTTATATATTCCTCCAATAACCTAGGTGTAGTGTTGTTCAACAATATACCTAAATATGCACTCTTTTCCAAGTTATGCACACTAAATAGGCACAGCTAATTGGCATGTCTACCAATTAACTATAACAAGAACGAAGTTGAACAAAAAGAAATCTAGCTAACAATTTGTAATCACATAAACGATAAGTTCATCACTCAATAGGTTTCATCAAAACCTTAGAAAAGGATTTAGCTACTCATGCTCAAAGAAACAAGAATAATAATTGAATTCATAAATAAATACTTGATATAAAATAAAGGAATGAGTTGAGAGAGTTCTCTCTTACTAATTGTCTTGCAAAAGTAGTGAAAAATAGACAACATGCCTCTATTGGGCGAACTAGGAGTTTATATAGAGGTTTTAGGGCTAAAAACTGAATTTGTACACAACTAGGAAAACATTCTGCGGCCGCGGGCGAATCGCGAATAGAGCAGTCCTCTGATTCTACCGAAAAGTGCAGAGAGCTTGATTTCTCGCGGTTCATCCGCGGTCGCGAGTGAACCGCGGATGAACAGTACTTCAGATTCTTCAAGCTCACTTCACTTTAACTCTTCACTTGGCCTTTTCATCAACATGTGACTCCAAAATAGCTCCTTTTAACATCCAATGGTTCATGTGTACCTATAACACGCCAATAAACACTAATCAAAGCATTTTATCATCATAAACAACATTAATTCAACAACAAAGTGTGATTATTTAGGGCATAATTATAGTCAAATTCAGCTATTATCAATATCCCACACTTAAACCTTTACTCGTCCTTGAGCAACCTTAATCACACTTTAGGCCAATTTTATTTATGTCTCCCCCAAATTATGTCACAAAAGCTATTTTTCATTATTAACCTAAGATATGCACAATCCTTACCTAACCGTAAACTCTCATGCCAGCACATTATTGCTTACTCTAATTATTACCAAAAACTTGCAAATTTACCTTCTTCCTCTTGAGTTACACACCCTCACATAGTTTATTGAGAGAAGTTCCCACACATAAACAATTCAGAACATGAAACTTATAAATATCGGAAACATTCACTCACTCTCAACAAAGAACACTCATATGCATACAGACACACCATAGGCTTGCCCCTAGGGTAATACTCCACTAATCGAGTTATTCAATCATAGATCAAGAGGTCTTTAAAGGATGTAATGTTGGATATGGGACGGGTAGGATACTTTTGGTTATAGTGACTAACCTCCCTAAGCACTTTTCTTTTCCTTTTACAACTTCCCTTTTTTGTTTTCTTCCTTATGTCTCCCCTAAACATTCCTTCACCTTTATTTACTTTGAATCCCCACTTTTCTTTTGTTGGTGTAACTGACCTTTCTAATTTTCATATATACATTGATATAGCTCTTTTTCTCAAAATATCTCAATATTTTTTTATTGCTTTGCAACACATTTACATTATTTTGGCCAGTTCACTATTTTCTACCATTCATTCTTGATTTTCCCTTTTTTAATTTCCCTTCACCCCACACTTAGACTTTTGCATATTCATTACAATACAAGTGCTTCTAGGAGGTAAAATAGAAAAATATAAGATTTTGATTTTTCATGAACATTCAAGGGTTATCAAAGAATAGGCTTTAAGCTCAAAGGGGTTAACTAGGATATTATGTACGGGTGAATTCATGTCTATTGATTTATGGGGTTACACAAAGAAACGCCTCTATCCTCTCTACAACCAAACAACTTCTATTTCGCTTTGCAAACACACAGGGCACGTTCTAGGTATCATGTAAAACATATAATGTAAGTAAAATCTCACACACACATAGCATGCAATTCATTTAGAATCCGGTTCATCTACAAAGTCCTATCAATGTTCAAGCAAGCTGTATTGTGCAATTTAAGGCATATTTAGAATCTACAGTCAAGCTTAGGTAATACATTCTCAAGTTCAATTAAGCTTTGCTAATGTGCATACTTGGGGTTACATGTTACCCTTTGTCCTTTAATCCTAAAAAAAAGAAAAATCTACCTAACCCGGTTTAATAAAAACCCTTGGAAAAGAACCGTGGTCAAAAGAAAAACCAAGGGGGAGATGATACACTACCTAGAAAAAGAAAATAAAGAAAGAAAAATTCTTACATGGACTACTTCCCTCAAGAGTACTTGTCCTAAATAGTCCGTCATAAGGAAGAGTCCTCTACTCATATTTTTGTATTTTTTCAAATTTTCTGATTTTTTTTGTATTTTTATTCCGACTTAGACCCTTAAGAAACCCGTCGCCAAGTGTCCATCATCGGGCCAAGCCAGCTAATATAATTTACAACTACATCTACTATATACAATATACAATACAAGATAAGTCTCCCACCCCACACTTAAAATCATGACATGTCCTCATGGCATAATAATACATGTATAGCACAGAAGGGTGAGAAAACTTACCTGGGATCTACCCCGTGTCTAGCCACTTTATCACTTTCTTTTTAACCCTATCCTTCATATTCGGGTTCAACCTTCTTTTGCGTTTCCCGGAAGGTTTGTGCCCCTCTTCTCGGAGAATCTTGTGCATGCAGTATGCAAGGGTGATCCCCTTTATGTCTGCCATGGTCCACCCAATGGCAGTCTTGCCATTCTTTTAATACATGTATAAGCTTTTGAGCCTGCACATCTAACAAACCAGATGAGATAATAACAGGTAAAGTGGAGTTAGGACCTAGAAATTCATACCCGAGATGAGATGGTAGTGGTTTAAGCTCAAGCTTTGGTGGCTCTTCTATGGATGGCTTTGCAGGAGGGGTCTCTCTTTTCTGTAAATGTAGAGGCTCGAATTCAAGCTCTCTCTCCCAAAACCCCTTGCCTTCCGGAGATAGTACCCATTCTGCTAGACTTTCACCATTTGCCTCTTCGAAGTTCATTAGGCATGCCTGAAGTGGATCTTCAATGGTCAACTCTGCATCGTCTGTCTCCACTATCACATCAACCGCATCAATACGAGAGCAATTCGCGAACTCACTAGGGCGCCTCATGGATTTTTGCACATTGAATATGATCTCCTCATCATTCAACCTCATCTTGAGTTCCCCAGTTTCACAATCAATTAGAGCTCTCCCGATGGCTAGAAATGGTCTTCCTAGGATAATAGGAATTTTCTCGTCCACCTTGCAATCATGAATCACAAAATCGGCGGGAAACATGAACTTCCCTACCTGGATAAGCACATAATCTAAAATACCAAATGGACCCTTAACCGTCCTGTCAGCAAGCTGTAATAACATAGAGGTAGGCCTGGCTCTCCCAATGCCTAGCCTCTTATAAATAACCAAGGGCATGAGATTAATGCTCGCCCCCAAATCACACAATGCCTTTGCAAATGCATAATTCCCTATAGTGCATGGGATGGTGAAGGTACGTGGATCAGATAGCTTCTCAGCAATGGGTCTAGAGACTACTGCACTACAAGTCTAGGTAAGGGTTACGGTGGCCAAGTCTTGAAAATCAAATTTCCGTGACATCAAATCTTTCATCATCTTAGCATACCTAGGAATTTCTTTTAAAGCTTCAATTAAGGGAATGTTTATCTGGATTTGCTTGAGCATCTCAAAGAACTTTTTGTATTGCTCTTCTTTTTGGTACTTGGCCAACCTTTGGGGGAATGGTGGTGGAGGCCTCTTCTTCCCAATGACTTGTGACTTTTATTTCTCTATCACTTTCTCTTCAACCTGCTGCTCTACCTGTTCAGCTACTTTCTCCGTTCCCTATTGCGCCTCTTTATTTTCAGCAACTGGCTGGACTGTAACTTCTATCAACCCTGTGGACTCATCCAGTTCAATGGGCACTGGAGTGAGTGTCTCAGCATGTGTGTTGCTTTTCTCTTCTTCTTTCTCAGCATCCAGATCTCTACCACTTCTCAGAGTCACTGCCATCAGCTGCTTTGGGACTTGGTCTTTTGGGTTTGTTTGTGTATCTGCAGGCAATGTCCCTTGAGGACGATTGTTGAGAGACATAGCAATCTGGCCCACCTGTACTTCAATATTCTTGATGGCTGCATCATGTGCATCTATCCTCTCATTGGTTTTTGCATTTTACCTAATTACCTGCTGCATCATAGCTTCCAACCTTGCAAACCCATCGTCATGTCTATCCCCATGTTGTGGTGTAGGTGGATGATATCCATGGTGCTGATTGCTGAAATTCTGAGGTCTAGGATATGGAGTCATGTTGTGTGGTGGCCTCATACCTGCTGCATTATATTGTGGCTGAGGAGGCCTATACTGCTGTGGAGCCTGCTGACCCCAACTCTGGTTACCTTGTCGCCGCCCTCCATAGTTAGCCACATAATTCATGTCTTCATGCTGATGATGATGTTCTTGGTCTGCATCCCATGGATTACCTATGGGTTGGCTAATGCAAGATGTGCATAAACCACCATTGGTAGTATCTACAATATGAACCCGATGCTTGACCCCAGATTCTTCCACCTTTTTCATCAGGATCCTCATTTGTGTCAATAAGGTTTCCATGTTCTCCTCCATAGTGCTGGATGGATTCAGAGGTACAGAGTGTACCACTGGAGTGATAGGATCATTCCTGGTCGTCCACCCGGAATTTTGAGTCATCTTGTCAAGCAAATTTTGGCCCTCTCTCCAAGTCTTGCTCAAAAAAGCGTTTCTGGTACCGGTTTCAGTTCCTTTGTTCAAATCAATATATATTATGTCTCACATGCTGAAGCATCTACAATATTCTTCATACTATCTGAAAGCCCCATGTAGAACCTTTGACCCAACATCTGCTCCGGAATCACATGGTGAGGACACATAACAAGCATACCCTTGAATCTGCCCCAAGTTTCATGTAATGTCTCCATTGGTTTCTACTTGAAGCTCACAATCTCATCAATTTGTTGAGTTGTCTTGTAAGGTGGATGAAACTTGTTGTGGAATTGCTTGACTAACTCATCCCAAGTTGCAATAGAGTTTATGGGGAGTGAGTTTAGCCATACCTGTGCAGCTCCTGTAACTAAGAATGGAAAGAGCAATAGTCTGATGGCTTCCGGAGTCACATTCGGATGCCTCTGTGTCTTGCATATTGAGAGAAAGTTCTTCAGGTGCTGCTGTGGATCTTCAACCTGAGACCAAGATAATAGTTCCTTATTTTGCAACAAGTGTAGCATGTGGTTAGTAATTTGGAAAGACTCAGCTTGAATTGCTGGCACAACGATGGCAGTTGCCAAATTATCCGCTGTGGGCTGTGCCCAGTCATACAGTGCACCTTCTTATGCCTCCTGCGCCTCTTGCATATTTAACCCAACTTGCTGGTTTGGTTCGTTTACGTCACCCATGTCGAAGTCTAGTTTGATTGGTTGTTGAGATTGCTGAATTTGTTTGATAGCCTTGTTACGTGCCCGGAAAGTTTGCTCGGGGTCTGAGAGTCCTTCAATTAGTTCTCCAGTCCTTGCAGATTTTCTAGGCATGCACCTGAGTACCCAAATCAACAACCGTCAAAATATTCAATGTAAAGTGTAGAATGAACCTAACTACACAAGAATCTTGAAGTTCAGTCAATGGCAATTGATAATTCCTTTAATTCCCCGGCAGTGGCGCCAAAATTGATTCACGTCCAAGCAACAGTCGTAGTCAATATAACCTGGTCTAATAAGTCCAAAATCGATTCCACAGGGAATTAACCTACCAATTACAACTTTCACAACCCAAGAGTACTTCTGAAACAAGTTCCCAAAATTTTGAGTATGTGTTTTTGTGAATTTCGAACTACTACTTTTGCAAGAATTAAAAAGGCTTAAAAGAAAGAATTGAATGTTGGGTAAAATAATATGGAGAAAGAATAAGGTATTGATTTCCCCTATTGATGGAATCCCTTATCGTTATGCTCATACAAATTGTTAATATATTTTATCAATCATGAATGCTATTTGTATCGTAACCCTCTCACGAGCAATTACAATAATTTACTAGTGCACTCTCCCGAGCTACCCTAGCTAGCTTTAATTTCAATAGTTCACTTAAGATTGCACCCAAGTCTTCGTTATTCCTAACCCCGTCTTTACACCTAAAGTTATAGATTCCTCCAATAACCTAGGTGTGGTGTTGTTCAACAATATACCTAAATATGCACTCTTTTCCAAGTTATGCACACTAAATAGGCACAGCTAATTGGGACGTCTACTAATTAACTACAATAAGAACGAAGTTGAACAAATTGAAATCTAGCTAACAATTTGTAATCACATAAACGATAAGTTCATCACTCAATAGGTTCCATCAAAACCTTAGAAAAGGATTTAGCTACTCATGCTCAAAGAAACAAGAATAATAATTGAATTCATAAATAAATACTTGATTTAAAAAAGAGGAATGAGTTGAGAGAGTTCTCTCTTACTAATTGTCTTGCAAAAGTAGTGAAAAATAGACATCATGCCTCTATTGGGCGAACTAGGAGTTTATATAGAGGTTTTAGGGCTAAAAAACTGAATTTGTACACAACAAGGAAAACATTCTGCGGCGTCTTCCGCGGTTCGTCCGCGGCCGCGGGCGAACTGCGAACAGAGCAGTCCTCTGATTCTTCTAAAAAGTTCAGAGAGCTTAATTTTTCGCAGTTCATCCGCGGTCGCGAGTGAACCGCGGATGAACAGTACTTCAGATTCTTCTTCAATTCTTCAAGCTCACTTCACTTCAACTCTTTACTTGGCCTTTTCATCAACATGTGACTCCAAAATAGCTCCTTTTAGCATCCAATGGTTCATGTGTACCTATAACACACCAATAAACAGTAATCAAAGCATTTTGTCATCAGAAACAACATTAATTCAACAACAAAGTGTGATTATTTAGGGCATAATTATAGTCAAATTTACCTATTATCACTACACAACTATCTGGTGGAAAAAAGCTTTCTAGGGATAGATTGCAAGAAGGACAAGCACTCGTTGCTACATGGGCTGAGATGAAGAGAGTAATGAGGAAGAGATTTGTACAATCACACTTTCAAAGAGATCTTCAATAACATCTTCAAACTTTGAGGCAAGGGTCCTTGTTTGTTGATGAGTACTTTAAGGCTATGGATATGGCTATGATCCAAGCTAATTGTGTAGAGGAAGAGGAGGCTACAATGGCTAGGTTTTTGAATGGTTTAAATAGGGAAATAGCTGATGTGGTCGAATTGCAACAATATATAGCTTTAGATGAGCTAGTTGAATTAGCCGTAAAGGTAGAAAGACAAAACAAACGGAGACAACAATCTAGCTCATGGAGAAACCGGCCAACTACTATTCAAAAGAAGCAATGGCCGAAATTTGAGGATACATCTACTCCTAAATTACATGAAGACAAGGGCAAGAGCAAATTGGAATCCAAGGATGGGGGTAAGCCTTTTATGCCTAAGACTTCTACTTCTACTTCTTCTATTCAATGTCTCAAGTGTCAAGGGAGATGGTACAAGGCTTATGAATGCCAAGTAGAAGACACATCCTAATCAAAGAGGATGGGGGATATGAGAGCGAAAATAGTGCACCAGGTGAAGAACAAGAAGAAAACTTTGTAGAGAATGAAGAAGGAGAAGAGATAGAGTACATGGATAGTGGGTTGAATTTTGTGGTTAGGAGACTTATGCACATTAATCTGGGGCACTCCAATGAAGAACAAAGGGAAAATATATTCCATACCCGGTGTGGGATTAAAGATAAAATTTATTCTATGATAATTGATAATGGAAGTTGTGCTAATGTTGTGAGTGCATATTTGGTGGAAAAGATAGGGTTGGAATGGACGAAGCACCCTAGACCTTATAGGTTGCAAGGGTTTAATGATAGTGGAGAGGTCAAGGTGAATAAATAATGCGTCTCTTTTAAGATTGGAAGGTATGCTGATGAAGTTCTATGTGATATAGTATCCATGCAAGCTTATCATATCTTGTTAGGGCGCCCATAGCAGTATGATAGGAGTGTTTTTCATGATGGGAGGAAAAATAGATACTCTCTTGAGCATAATAGCAAGAAATACATTCTTGCACCATTAACTCCTTCCCAAGTGTATGAAGACCAAAAAAAGATGAAAGAATCAATGGGGAAACATGGGGAGGGATCAAAACAAGAGACTAAAGGGAAAGAAAAAAAGGGTAAATTTGAAGTGAGGTCTGAGGAGAGAGAGGGCAACAATGAGAGGAAAGAAAATATGGGGAAGAGTGATAAAAAAGAAAGCATGGGTGAGAGGAAAGAGGCTAAGATTGAAAAAAAAGTGAGCCTTGCAAAAGCCCAAGAGTGGTTAATTGCGACAAAGGAGTGGCTGCCTATTATCTTGCTCACTTATAGGGAAGTTCTGCTTAATAATGATTCATTAATATCCTCTTTTCCTAGTGTTATTTTTAACATTTTGCACGATTTTGAATATGTTTTCCCTGAGGATCATCCTAAAGGTTTACCACCTTTAAGGGGAATAGAGCATCAAATTGACTTTGTGCCCAGATCACAAATTCCTAATAGGAATGCTTATATGAGCAATCCTGAAGAAACAAAGGAATTGCAAAGACAAGTGGAGGAGCTGCTTGATAAGGGATTTGTTAGAGAAAGTATAAGTTCATGTTATGTACCCGTAATTTTGGTACCAAAGAAGGATGGCACTTGGAGGATGTGTGTGGACTACCACGCCATCTATAAATGTGACGACCCAAAGGGTCATCACTTATTTAATTAATCATTTCGAGCTTCTGAGGCCTTGAAAACCTCATTCTATGTTGCCTCGATTTGCGTGCACAGTCCGGGCACAAAGCTGAAAAATATTTATGTTGAAATATGTGAAATATGTGAAAAAGTAGAAGAATTTTGATATTAATATTGATATGGTTGACTTTGGTCAACATTTTTGGTAAACGAACCCGGATCCGTGATTTGACTATTTCAGAAAATCCGTAGAAAAATATGGAACTTGGGCATATGTCCGGAATTGAAATCCGAGGTCTAGAACCCCAGTAAAAGAATTTTTCTGTTAAATTGTTTTCTGAAAATGTTTAAGGAAAATGAAACTGAATTTTTATTAAAAAGTACCGGTATCGGGCTCGTATTTTGGTTCCGACGCCCGGTACAGGTCATATATATTGGTTAAGCGCTTCCTGTAAAGTTTGGTTGGAAACGGACGTTGTTTGACGTGTTTCGGCCTTAAATTGGAAAGTTTGGAAGTTATGAAATTTTGAAAGAATTCTTGAGATTTAAGGCTAAATTCCTTGATTTTGATGTTATTTTGGTGATTTGATCGCGCGAGCAAGTTCGTATGATGTTTTTTAGTTAGTGTGCATATTTGGTTTGAATCCCCGAGGGCTCGGGTGAGTTTCGGATAGGTAACGGGATGGTTTTGAACTTGAAATTGCAGCAGAAACTCTGCAATTTTTGCACAGAGATTTTCTTCTATGCGATCGCATAGGTGAGGCCGCGATCGCATAGAGCAAAGATTAGAGGTCCCAAAAATCCTTCTGTGCGATCGCAATAGAGCCCATGCGATCGCATAGCTTCCACTTTTCATCCTATGCGATCGCATACTATTCCTCGCGATCGCATAGAGTAAGACTGAGGCCCAGAATTTCCTTCTATGCGATCGCGTACCATTCCCTGCGATCGCATAGAGTAATTTCAGTTCATCCATTTCCTGCTATGCGATCGCATTTGTCCTCCGCGATCGCATAGAGCAATTTTGTTGTCTCCTTATTTTCTTCTATGCGATCGCATCACAGGCCCTGCGATCGCATAGAGTAAATTTTCGCCCAGTGAATTTAAGACAGAAAACAGAACAGAAACGGGATAAAAATCCCATTTCTGTTCAACTCTCTTCTCCACAACATTTTAGGCGATTTTTGAGGCATTTCTTCATCAAAGTTCATTGGGTAAGTATTGTTAACTCGTTTTCTTCATTTTTCATCAACATCAATCAAATCCTTAGGCTTAAACATGTATAAATTGGTTGAAAATTTGAGAAATGGGTATAGTTAGGGCTTTCAAAGAATTTGCGATTTAGACCTCGTTTTGGAGTCGAACTTAAGAACAATTTGTATATTTGAACTCATGGAAGATTGGGTGAAATTATTTTGGTTCGAAACTTGAGTTTCGATTATGTGGGCCCGGGGTCGGTTTTTACTATTCCGGGCAGAATGTTGTAAAAACCATATTTAGCAATATGAACTAGTTTGTTAAGTAGAATTGATGATATTAAATCAATTGTGTATAGATACGATTGGATTGGAGTCAAATTCAAAAGGAAAAGACATTTCCACGGGGTGAATTGTTCATAAGCGTTCGAGGTAAGTGTTTGTTCTATCCTAGCTTGAGGGAATAGGATTATGTGTTATGTGTTATGTGATCGAGTGCGGTGTATGGGCTGTGGTGACGAGCATCCATACACTGGCGTCTAGTATGACCGTGAGTCGTTGGAAAATGATATTTTGAGATATATTACAGGTGAATCGTTATTGTTCTCCCTTGTTGGGACTTGTTGTGAAGATAATTATTGATTGCCCTTGATGGGACGATTTATGAATTGTTGTTTCTTTCTCTCCCCTTAACTGTGATTGTTATTTGGGTGAGGAAGAGTGATAATGCACGAAGGGTGATGCCGTGCCATGTTTATTTATTTATGCACGAAGGTTAATGCCGTGCCATGTTTATTTATTGATTATGCACGAAGGATCATGCCGTGCTCTGTTATTGAACCATGTACGAAGGATCATGCCGTACTATGGATGTGAGGATGAGAGTAAAAGCACGAAGGGTGATGCCGTGTACTTTATTTGTTTATTTGGTGAGGATGAGAGTAAAAGCACGAACGGTGATGCCGTGTACTTTATTTGTTTATTTGGTGAGGATGAGAGTAAAAGCACGAAGGGTGATGCCGTGCAATTGCTTGCTATTTCTTGAAGTGATATAATTCGTGTTTACATTATACTTTGTTTTCTTTGTGAAATTATTAACTGTGGTTAATTGTTGAATTCTTTAAGATGTTCCTTATTGTGTTATTACTTGATTATTTCTTGTTATTTTGTGGTACACATATATATATATATTGAATTGCACAGGTTTATGTGAGTGTCTGGTCCTAGGCTTGTCACTACTTCGCCGGGATAGGCCAGGCACTTACCAGCACATGGGGTCGGTTGTGCTGATGCTACACTTCTGTGCGTTTTTGCACAGGTCCAGGTTACGATCAGGAGCAGCAGCAGCAATAAATAGATTGCGTGGGAGTTGATCACATTTGGGACCGAGGTAGCTTGCAGACGTCCGCAGGCCCGGCGTCTCTTTCTTTATTTATGTTAATAGCTGTAGTCTCATTGTTCCGAGACAAACAGAATTATGTTATATTTCCTTCAGACTTTTATGTGTTGTATTCCATAGTAGTTTGTGAGTTGGTGACTCCAAGTCTTGGGTAGAGGATTTCAGTATGATTTTTACCTTGTGATTTATTATTTCCATTTCGATAAAGTATTCCGCATTTATTTAATTAAAATTGTGTTAAAAATAGGATAGTATGAATACAGTGGCTTGCCTAGCTACCACGAGTAGGCGCCATCACGATCCCGATATTGGGGGAAAATCCGGGTCGTGACAATAAAATAACGGTAAAGTATCGCCATCCTATTCCTCGTTTAGATGATATGCTTGACCAATTGCATGGTTCACAAATATTCTCTAAAATTGATTTGAAGAGTGGATATCACCAAATTAGAATGAATCCTGGAGATAAGTGGAAAACTGCCTTTAAAACTAAATATGGATTGTATGAATGGTCAGTGATGCCGTTAGAGTTAAGTAATGAACCTAGTATATTTATGAGGTTAATGAACCATATCTTTAAGGATTTTCATGGAAATTTTGTAGTCGTTTATTTTGATGATATTTTGATCTTTTCTGAATCTTTAGAAGAACATGTCGAACATTTGAAACAAGTTTGTAAAGTGCTTAGAGAGCAACAACTGTATGCAAATCTATCCAAGTGCATGTTTTGTGAAGATAAGGTAGTTTTTCTGGGTTTTGTTGTGATGTCTAGAGGTGTTAAAGTAGATGAAGATAAAATCAAAGCAATTAAAGATTGGCCCACAACTAATATCATTACTGAAGTTAGAAGTTTCATGGACTTGCTAGGTTTTACAGGAGATTTGTTAGAGATTTTAGTTCAATTGCTGCACCTTTAACTGAAGTTATTAGGAAGGATAAGGTCTTTAATTGGGGAAAACAACAAAAGCTTGCATTTAATATTTTAAAGTATAAATTGTGTTCTGCTCCCTTGTTACAATTACCCGATTTTAATAAGTCTTTAGAAATTGAATGTGATGCATCTGGTAGAGGTATTGGGGCTATTTTAATTCAAGATTCGAAACCAATAGCTTATTTTAGTGAGAAGCTGAATGGGACTGCATTGAATTATTCTACTTATGATAAAAAATTGTATGCCTTGGTAAGGGCTCTTGCTACATGGCAACATTATTTGTGGCCAAAGGAGTTTGTCATAAAAACTGACCATGAGTCCTTAAGATACTTAAAAAGCCAAGGGAAATTGAGTAGAAGACATGCCAAATGGGTTGAATTCATTGAGACATTTTCTTATGTGATTATCTACAAGCAAGGTAAAGATAATATAGTTGTTGATGCGCTTTCGAGAAGGTACGCTCTTGTTTTTATTCTTACTTCTATATTGATGGGATTTGATCATATTGAGAAATTATATGTTGATGATTCTAATTTTAATGTCGCATTTTTAGCATGTTTAAATGAGCCTTTTGAGAAGTATAATATGAAAGATGGGTTTCTTTTTAAAGAGAATAAGCTTTGTGTCCCTAATTATTCTTTGCGAGAAGTTTTTGTGAGGGAAGCATATAATAGGGGACTTATGGGGCACTTCGGTGTGCCTAACACTTGACATCCTTGCTGAAATTGTTTTTTGGCCTAATATGAGAAAAGATGTCGAAAAATTTTGTGCTCAATGACTTGAATGCAAACAAGCTAAATCTAAAGTGTTGCCACATGGTTGGTACACGCCATTACCTGTGCCTATTTCACCTTGGATTGATATTTCTATGGACTTTGTGTTAGGACTGCCTAGAACAAGGTATGGTAAGGATAACATCTTTATTGTGGTAGATAGGTTCTCAAAAATGGCTCGTTTTATTCCTTGTTTAAAGACTAATGATGCTTCTCATGTTGCTGATTTATTTGTTAGAGAAGTTGTTAAATTGCATGGTATACCTCAAACTATTGTTAGCTATAGGGATGCTAAGTTTCTAAGCCACTTTTGGCATGTGCTTTGGGGAAAATTGGGCACAAAGTTTTTGTTTTCTACTTTGTTTCATCCACAAACTGATGGACAAACTGAGGTAGTAAATAGAACTTTAGGAAATATGTTAAGGGTTGTTCTAAAAGGAAAGTTAACTTCTTGAGAGGAGCACTTGCCTATAGTATAATTTGCTTACAATCGAACTGTTCATTCATCTACTGGTTATTCTCCTTTTGAAGTTGTTTACGGCTTTAACCCCCTTGACTTATTACCCTTGCCTACTAATGAGATAGTTAGTCTTAATGGAAAAAAGAAAGCTGATTTGATGAAGACTATTCATGAGCATACGAGACTTGAAATTGAGAAGAGGAATGAGAAAATAGCTAAACGAAGGAATAAAGGTCGAAAATCAGTTATCTTTGAGCCTGGTGATTTGGTTTGGGTTCATATGAGGAATGAGAGATTTACTTAAAAAAGAAAGACAAAATTGCACCCTAGAGGAGATGGACCATTTAAAGTACTTGAACGAATTGGAGATAATGCTTACAAATTGGACCTTTCAGGCGAGTTTCAAGTAAGTACTACTTTTAATGTTGCTGACTTATCCTTGTTCAATGTAGGTTCAAATTCGAGGACGAATTCTTTTCAAGAGGAGTGGAATAATAGCTTCATAGACAAGGATAAAGCTGTAGAAGCTCCAAGAAGGCCATTCACGAGGTCTCAAGCTAAGGAGAAAGCTTCAATGGGAGATCAAGAAGGCACTAATGGTGGAACAAGATCTACAACATTATGTAGAGGATTTAGCTAAGTGCTACACTCATTTCGTGGTCCAAGTCCAAGTCCAAAAGGAGGTTGATTGGGGTCCAAGCACCAGCCATAAAGGCACCTGATTAGGCACCTAAATATTCCTAGTTTGTTAGGACATATTTATTGTTTTCCTAGTTAGTTAAGGTTAATAGTTTTCTTTTCCTAAGATTGGTAGAATTACTTTCCAAGATTGACTTGGTTTTGGTTTCCTAGAGTTTTACCTTTTCCTATTTTAGTTGGACTTGCTGTCCAAAGTAGTTTAGGACTTTATTTCCTAATATTTAAGGATAATGTCGTCATCACCCTCTATATAAATGGGTATCTTCTTTGTTTTTAGGTAGATTATTCAGATATTATCAATAAAACTTGTGAGATTTTCTTGCACTCTTGTGTGGCTACTCTTGGATTTATTCTTGAACCTTCAAGACTCAACTTAAGGTGGTAAGAATTAAACCCTTTTTGAAATCTTAGATCACTTCTAGGTATTCAAGAAAGGTGATAGGTTTAGACTTATTGTGTTCTTGTTATTCTAAAGGGTCGGGTTTCACAATCTATTTCTTGTTTTTAATTTCTACCAAAGGCGATTAGTTCTTTGTTAGCTAATTATTGTTGTTAGGATTTAACTTCAAGAATAGACTTCTTGAATTCAAGAAATTCTTTCTTGAATTCAATCTATCTTTAATTTTTGTTTTTTATTTGTTTCTTTAGTTTCTTTTAGCTTCTGCACGTTTCTTGTTTTTTCTTGAGTAATTCTTGAATCCCTATCATGTTGATATCAATTATATTATCATATACAATTTATCAATTATATATAAATTAGTTTTAAATGAGTATCTTTTATTGTAGCCTTTCAATTTGGTAAATTTCGAAAAATCCTCACAAATCCTTACTTACCCAGACAAACCCAATATTTCTGAAGGATTTTCTTCTTTCTCTCTTTGAAATTAACCCTATTTCTACACCTATTCTACAATGTTATTTCTCCTAAAACTCATAATTTTCTCTAACAATGACGAAGAAAGGGATTAATTGTTTATCGATTTGAATGTCATGGCCGGAGTTTGAAGCTTTTTTATGCTTCCCTTTTCTTGTTAGTGTTCTGATGCCGGACTAGTGGTAGATGTATATTAATCATTTGGATGGATTGTTCGAATTAAAATTACTAATTAATAAATTTTAAATGTGTTTGACTCTCCATCATTACCAGCCATTAAAAAACTTCGAAGCTTTTAAATCGAATTCAGATTTTAAAAAAATATTTTTTTCTTTGCATTGGCATTATTGCAAACGATTGAAAATATTCTATGGAGATTATATCTAGATTTTGAGGGTATTTGGTGAAGATTAGATTTGTTTTGGTTGGATTTCCAGATTGAAATTCGAAGAAAAAGTATAAGAACACACCACATACAAAATATATACAAATACATACAAAAGAATACAAAATATATACAAAAGACATATTGTATAATATTTGTCTAAAAATTATATATAAGTTGTATCATATTGTAGTTGTATTTAATTGGGTAAAATAGCATATAAAAATTATAAATAAGTTGTATATCATATAATTAGTTGTTGAAATTTGTTTTTTAGTATATATGTTGTTGTACATATATCAAATTTTATATTGAATTTGTATGAAATTTGTTTTCAATTTGTATGTTGTACCATACATTATTCTTTTATCAAATAGGAGTTATGGCAATCAAGAGAAGAGTTGTGCTAATTATGGCTTAAAATACTTAACACACAGACTGAAAGGATGTAGTGATAATTTGAACTTCGTTCGTTTCAATTACTCTCTTTTTCAAATAAAGAATTTTCTAATCTAAAGTACTAATAATGAATTGTATATAAATTATAAGAAAAACTTGTTTAGGGCAGGTAATATATAAACATAGACAATTTCAGTAAATAAGTTTTAAAAATTGTATAGGAACAAAAAAAAAATTCCAAATCACGTTGTATAGCAGCTCTTAAAATAATAGACGGTAATGTACATTTTTATATATTATATTTTTGTATGTTATATGCACAAAACATGCAGATTTTATTAATTTTGTGATTGTCACATATAAATAATTTCAATTGCGAGCTAAAAAGTGATCTTTGCACAAAACAATTATCCACGCAATCCTATTTAAATTACATTTGGTTGAAGTTAAAAGAAACAAGTATTTGAAGATGTCAAAAAGGATATTTGATATTAAAATTGTATTTGGACATGAAATTTACTTTGCAAATAAGTTACAGTTTTGTGAATAACAATCAATATTCCACTTGAAATACTCCTTACATCGGCTTTCAACTTCAAATTTTCTTTTTTAAGTTAGAAGTTGAAAAAGTTGAAAACCTGTAACACAAAAATTAATTTTCAAATACTATATTTTATTGTTTGCTAGGGGTGTCAATGAATATATAAAAATTGACTAAATCGATCGAATCGTACCGATATTTAAGCTTCTTTTTAATAAAACTGTAGGTTTTTATATAAATCTATAACCGTACCGATAACTAGGGTAGATTTTTTATTTTATGAAAATAAACCGAAAAATTACTGAACCGTACTGAATACATTTACATGCGAAAATATCTTTATATATTAATTTAAAAATAATAAAACATTAAAATTTCCTTGGGCCTTAGAATTATGGAAAAAGATTACAAGCCAACAAGTAACTATACTCAAAATTCTAATTCTCAAATCTATTATACTAGACCTATTAAAATTAAAATTATTTTCAACATATTCTTTAGCAAGACACAAAGTATTCTAGCGATTATGAGTAGCAAACTGCAATGTATCGAATATGTCCTTTTCATATGGTTTAAAATTATATTTTTGAATATTTAATCTTCTATAGACTTTATTCTTGAGTTTCAATAACAACAACAACAACCCAGTATAATCCCATAAGTGGGGTCTGGGGAGGGTAATATGTACGCAGGCCTTACCCCTACCCGGGGGGCAGAGAGGTTGTTTCCAGTTATTCTTGAGTTTCAACTTGCATAATATCTTTTCACTCCTGTGATTTATATTTTCTTTGTCTTTGCTTAGTTTCTTTTTCTAACAGCCGCACCGATACCGAAGAAAAACTGACATGATTGGTATGATTTTTAAAATTCAAATTTTGAATATACATAATAAAATAACCGAGAAATTAATGTAATATAAATTTTATTAAATAACTGATCAAACTAAACCATTGACACCCCTATTGTTTGCAAATACTGCATTTGTCCAAACTTGTACAAAATGTTCGAAGGAACTTGCTTTTGTAAATTGGCCATTAAAAACACAGCTCAACCAAAACATGGGCCTAATCTAGCCTCTGACCATTATAATGTATAATTTATATAATACTTTTAAGATATGTACGTTGCACGTGTATATAACGTCGGTAAACTAAAATTTGTATACAAGAAAAAAATTAGTTATGCGAAATAGACAATAACATTAAAAATAACAGTGATTTAAGTCACAAAAATAAACGTGATTATATAGACGTAGTAATTAGATATTTTCGAAGCTTGCAAAGACAAACAGATCAGTTAAGTTAATTATATCTTATTTTAGTTATAGGTATTTTATTTTATGAGATAATAACATGTTAGTATATTATTGAATCCAACCCAATTTCTCTTTTATAAACAGTGTTGTCGGTCCTAAAAATTTCAAATTGTTTACTTAATACTGAAAGAAAAATGATGACTCTTTATCATTTAATCATTTAGATGCATATTAACTTACAATAATAATAACTTACTAAGTAAAATATTTAATCAAAGAAACTATTTTACTCAAAAGTTGTTTGAACACCTTTGAACAAATCAATCAATGTAAATAAAGGGACAATCAGAATCAAGGGTAATATATATTGAAGATTGATCGTCGGGTTAGCGTATATAGATTATCCTTACAAGAAGGTAAAATTTCATATAGTATCAAGAACAAATGAGCAATAGCAATGTTGATAATAGAGAGAAGAGTGATATATATATATATATATATATATATATATATATATATATATATATATATATATATATATATATATATATATATATATATATATATATATATATATATATATATGAGAGAGAGAGAGAGAGAGAGAGAGAGAGAGAGAGAGAGAGAGTTATCTTATTAAAAATTGACCGATCCCTACAAATGGGGAGACCCTTCTTTATATAGGGAAAAGACCCCCTCGCCCAACTATTACATTGACGCTAAGATATTACAAGTATATCGGAAATATAAAAAGGGAGAGGTTGGGGACCTCCACCTAGACAGGTCCGCAGGCTCGACATTTTAAGGACGGGACCGTATCCTTCTTGGCGTACGACCATAAGGGAGGACGTCCCCGGATGTCGCCGTCCTCATGAGGAGGTGTCCCCATTCTGCACTTTATCCGGACCGGCCACGTGTATATACAAACTAGTCATACTTTGCATCCGATTTGTCCTTATACAGATAGTCCCTCTGCCAATTGGAGATGTGCTCGAGGCGTATCTGCGATGGGCGGATAGATCCAGCCCACATTGGGTCCTGTGCACACGCGCATACGTGGCACGTTCTTCTGAACCGTCGCCTGCTGATGGCGTGCGTCATAATTAGTGTTGTTTTCAATGCTGGTCATAAAGTCGATTTGAGTTTCGGTTTCCTGCCTCTTTTCCGGTGCAAAAACCCTTCGAATTTCGCGCAATGGCTTATTATAAATAGAGGACAGTTTCAATACTATCCACCCTTTTAGATCATCAAAAACCCCATGGCTCTTAACTTCTCATTTTCACATATCCGGCAATTCATCCCTCTGTTCTTAGCATTCTTGCTACCATATACTTAGAATATCCAGTTAGTAACTCAACAAGACTTAGAAAAATGGCTAAAGCTAGTCGTCGTTGGGAACCAGAAGAGGAAGACACTTGCTCCGGGGCTTCCCGGCGGTCGAAGGGTAACAAGAAGGTCAAAAAACCTCTTGTCCCTTTAAAAGAAGACAATCTCCTTCCTCGTGATCTGAGTGTGAGGAAGGACTTTTCCGCACCGGCGGAGCCCTCTGTATGGGAGAGGTCAGCGTACACTGCGGGCCAACTTCATGACCTCAGGGTATCCTGCCATATGCCGGAGGAGGTGGAGACGAGCGTGGCCGGCAACGACCTGGTCTACATACATCGGCCGGGGTTCTGTGCCATCCACGAGTACCCTTTCATAATGGGGTGCCAACTTCCGATTTACCCTTTGGCAGAGGCACTGTGCCGATTCTGTAATATCTGCCCGGCACAGCTTACTCCGTATACGTGGAAGATCTGTCGGATCTTGACGACGTATGCGGAGAGGGCTGGCGTGGACGTCTCCGTTCACCATCTACTGCAGCTGTTCAGTCCCGACTATATGAGAGGCAAGATGCTGCAGTTGAAGAATCGCGAAACAAAGGGTTTAGTCGTCGAGGCGGACGATAAGCCCAACCGCCAATTCTTGATGAAATATTTCTATATCTGTACCTCGGATTTGGTGGCGGACGCGACCGATTTTTCGAAGGTGTGGAATGATAACCGTAAGTATTAGCTTGTTCTTTTTGTGTTTTGTATATTGCTCGTCGTTACACCATTTTTCAGACGCTAACACCCTTTATTTCTTTTTTTTTGTACGTAGTGGGGACACGCACGCCTCAACCTGTCCCCGGCATAAGGGCGTAGGTGAGGCAACTGATCCCCTACGCCGAAGAGTGCCGGACATAGGCTGCCTTCACTCTGAAATATGGCCTTCCAAATATGGTCTCGACTTAGTAGTTTCCGTCTCTCTTTTTCTTTTATTTTAGGCGTTGCCACAACTGACATTTTATCTTATCTTGCTGCAGCTCGGAACATGACGCGAAGACGGAGACGTCGTGCCGCCAGTCCCCCCTCTTAGGAAACCGAGCTCGTGGTCTCCGTCAGGCAAGATCTTCTTGAAGTCGCCCAGCCCGAGGAGGGCCAGGCGGACGTAGTCGCATCTGATGATGGAGTTGCCAAGGTCGCTGACCCGGATATTGCCCGTGCCATCCGGGAGTCTTTACTATTCGATGCTCCCAGACCTTCCCGTTCCACGGCCGAGCCGGCTATTGACCAGGCGTCCGAGGCGAACATAGGACCCTCGTCCCTCCCTGATGAAGAGGGCGCTCCGGCGGATAATTAACCGGCGGAGCGGAAGAGGCGCATACTGCTCCTTGGGAAGGGAGTGGTCAAAAACAAAAGAAGGCGGCAACTCGCCGTCCTGAATCGAGGCCGGTCTTGCTGTGCGACGCCATCCGATCGGTGAGGGCCACGGTTTTGAGTGCGGCTGAGGTGGATGCCACTCTTCCAAATGCTGAGGGCAACAGCATACCAGCTGCTGCCGCTGAGACCACGGACGCGGGGGTAACTGCCGCTGATCCAACCTCCAGACCCGCGAGCGTGCTGCCGTCAGAAGGTGTTGAGGCGGCCCCTGAACCAGCAGATGTGCCGCCGCGGGAGCAAGCTGGAGTGGGCACGCTGGAGGTGGGTCATAGCCGTCGAATTATGATTCCGACAAGTTATAACCTGCTGCTAGAGAGTGAGCAGGCCATGACGGATTTTGCCCTATTGTGCGGGGATGCCGAAGCGGAGTTGCTGAAGTCGGTGAGCGACAGAGACCTGTCTCGCCGAGTTGCTGGTGCCGCCCTGCACGTATGACTTGATATATTCTTTTTTGCTTTTCTTTTGTTTTGAGGTTTTAACTTGCCTTCTCTCTCCTTTTTTGTGGACTCTCATTCTGGAGGTCGAGCGTAGCCGAAGGGACCGGAACAAAATAATTACCCTTCGAAAGGCATCAAAGAAATACAAGGAGGCCCGCGAGAAACACAAGGCACTCACGGATTGCTTTTCCCGGGACCCGAATTTCCACCTCCTCCGAGAGAGCGTACAGTCGCTGGAGGAATAGCTGCGCAAGCAGTCGACCCAAATTGAAAATGCGGATGCTGACCTGCTGACTGCAGTGACTCGTAATGCCGAGCTAGAGAGCCTTCTCCAACAGCGGAGGGGGAAATGGATTTGGGCCGCATAGTAATAATAGAGGAGAGTGAGCTACGCGCCAAAGTCGACGCTTTGTCGGCCGAGCTTCAAGCAGTTTTGGCTCAAGCGGTTGTTTCTCGTCAAGCGGAGGCTATTGGCCCAGTTAGAGACGTGCGTCGCGAAGCCCAGGATATGTTGGTGTATGCCAAGGCGAGGCGAACTGTGTTCGAGGTGCTGCAGGCCACTGGCAGAGCTACCAAGGCGGAAGTCGACGAGCAGCACGTCCGGTCAGGACAGCTCGTGAAGCCTGTGGCTACGACCCTGATTCCCCAGTTCAGACGGGTGGCTCCTTTGCTGATGCGGATCAGTTGGGCACCGGGTCCTGGATCGAGAGGATATTCTGGGATGATGGTGAGGACGGTGCTGATGGGGCTGAAGGAGACGGCGGAGGCTTTGGTAGTTGAATAGGGCTTATGTATACTTGTAATTTGTAGCCTCCCCCATTTGTAAACGTGTAATCATATTTCAATAAAGAAACCTTTTTTGTTAATTTCTCTAATCTTCCTTCTTTGTTTTTACTTCCGTACTGTCGGGGTCGACCTTAGTCTCCAATTTGTATGGCGAAGGTCCCTTTGCCCGAATTTATTCTTGAACCGGGGCGAACCCATACTTTAACGTCGAAGGCACTTATCCTGAGTCCCAGTTTGGGCGAGGTCGGGCTTATACGTCTTGCGCGGCCGTCCTCTCGACCTTTTATTTTGCCTCGGAGAGACCGTACCATTATCTTTTAGTTGTTAATGCCTTAGGCTTCCGTTTCTCCTGGAGGAGGCCGTAGCCTTCTCCTTTAGATGTTTTAGGCCTTAGCCATTTATTTCGTCTGGAGGAGGCCGTAGCCTTCTCCTTTAGATGTTTTAGGCCTTAGCCATTTTTTTCATCTGGAGGAGGCCGTAGCCTTCTCCTTTGGACGTTTTAGGCCTTAGCCATTTGTTTCATCTGGAGGAGGCCGTAGCCTTCTCCTTTAGATGTTTTAGGCCTTAGCCATTTGTTTCGTCTGGAGGAGGCCGTAGCCTTCTCCTTTAGATGTTTTAGGCCTTAGCCATTTGTTTCGTCTGGAGAAGGCCGTAGCCTTCTCCTTTGGACGTTTTAGGTCTTAGCCATTTGTTTCGTCTGGAGGAGGCCGTAGCCTTCTCCTTTGGACATTTTAGGCCTTAGCCATTTGTTTCATCTGGAGGAGGCCATAGCCTTATCCTTCGGACGTTTTAGACCTTAGCCATTTGTTTCGTCTGAAGGAGGCCGTAGCCTTCTCCTTTGGACGTTTTAGGCCTTAGCCATTTGTTTCATCTGGAGGAGGCCGTAGCCTTCTCCTTTAGATGTTTTAGGCCTTAGCCATTTATTAATTATGGCCGTAGCCCTTCATTCATTGGAGATGGCCATAGCCTTTCATACATTATGGCCGTAGCCCTTCATTCATTGGAGATGGCCGTACCCTTTCATACATTATGGCCGTAGCCCTTCATTCAATTGGAGATGGCCGTAGCCTTTCATACATTATGGCCGTAGCCTTCATTGGAGATGGCCGTAGCCTTTCATACATTATGGCCGTAGCCCTAGTCCCTATGATGTGCTATTCGTGCCGGACGGTACGTTTGGCGCATCAGAATAATTTTGCAAGTGATTCCGGACATCTCCTTCATCACCTCATTAAAAACCTCTCCGGGAAAACCTAACTGGGACAAAAAACCGGCAGAGGGAAAAAAAGTATGACTTAGGGGGTGTCTCTTAGAAGTGGAAACGCTTGAGGTGTGAGATATTCCTGTTGTTTTGGAGTATCTTTCCATCCATGGTCTCCAGCTTGAAGGAGCCCATGTCTGCTGATACGATGATTTTGTAGGGTCCGTCCCAATTGGTTCCAACTTTCCCTCGTTGGGATCCTTGGATACTAGTGTTTTTGCTTTTAGCACGTAATCACCCGTCTTGAGTGGATGAATTTTTATCCTTTTGTTGTAGTATCTCTCGACCTGCTATTTCTGCACCACTAACCTGATGTGGGCCATTTCTATTCTTTCTTCGGCCTCGTCCAAGTCTTGTAGTCGGCTTGTGTCGTTCGCATCTCCGCTTATGTGTGAGTATCTGAGACTCAGTTCGCCAACTTCAACTGGTATGACAGTGTCGGTTCCGTAGACTAATGAGTAGGGAGTTTCTCCTGTGGAGGATTTGGGGGTGGTTCTATGTGCCCATCATACTTCTAGTAGCAGCTCAGGCCATAATCCCTTGGCATCTTCAAGTTTCTTCTTTAGGATGTTTAATATAGTCTTGTTGGATGATTGTGCTTAGCTATTGGCGGCTGGGTGATATGGCGTTGAGATTATTCTTTTGATGTGCCATTTGTCGAAAAAGTCGGTTGTCTCTTGTCCTATGAACTATCGTCCGTTGTCGCATGTTATTTCCTTGGGGATGCCGAAGCGACATATGATGTTCTTCCAGATGAAGGCTATAACTTCTTGCTCGCGGATTTGGGCGTAGGCGCCTGCTTCTACCTATTTAGAAAAATAACCAGTTAAAACTAACAAAAAGCGTACCTTTCCTCGTCCGAGAGGCAGCGGTCCGACTATATCCATCCCCCATATGATGAATGGCCATGGGGAAGTGACCGAGTGGAGGGGTTCCCCTGACTGATGTATCATGGGAGTGAACCTTTGGCACTTCTCGCATCGTCGGACGTAGTCTGCCGCGTTGTTTTTCATGGTGGGCCAATAGTAACTGGCCCGTATCAGGCACCGCACGAGTGCTCTATTTCCTGTATGGGCGTCGCAATGACCCTCATGAACCTCTTCCAGTACCGGAGTTGTCTAGTTGGGCCCCAGGCACTTGGCCAGGGGTCCTCCAAAAGTTCTATTGTAGAGACCGCCGTTCATCAGGCAGTATCTGGCTGCTTGTGTGCGAAGCTTCCTGGCTTCTTTTTTGTCGTGCGGTAGTTGCCCTTCCTGCAAGTATGATAGGAACTGGTTGCGCCAGTCCTAAGTTAGGTATAGAGTGAATACCTCGCTGCGATTGATGGGGGGAATGCATGAGGGTGACGGTGCTTTCTTTGATTAGGTTAGTAGCCGCTGCGGCCAGTATGGCCAATCCGTCGGCTTCGACGTTGTGTACCCTACGTACTTGCTCGAAGCGACACTCTTCAAATTGGGACATCAGTTTATAGACCTCGGCTTGATATTTTTGTAATCTTTTCTCCTTGATCTGGTAGGCCCCGACGACTTGATTTATCACAAGTTGTGAGTTGCAATGCAAGATTAGTTGGTGGGCCCAGTATCTGGCGGCTAATTTCAAACCTGCAATAACAGCTTCGTACTCTGCTTCGTTGTTAGTCATCTCGGGGCATCGTATGGACTGGCGAATGACCTCGCCCGTGGGGACCTCAAGAACGAGTCCCAGTCCCAATCCTGAGGCGTTCGCGGCCCCATCGGTGTGGAGTATCCAGGGGTCCATGTTAGGGGCCGTTCACAGGGCCTCCTTCTTAGCCTCAGGCGAGATGCCGGCGCTGAAGTCGGCAATGAAGTCGGCGAGGACTTGCAATTTGATGGCGGTTCTGGGGATATAGGTGATATTGTGCTCGCTGAGTTCTATAGCCCATCTGGCGAGACGGCTCGACAGTTCGGGCTTATGTAGGATGCTTCTTAGAGGGAAAGTGGTTACTACCCGGATGGGGTGGCATTGGAAGTAAGGTCTCAGCTTTTGGGAAGCCGTGACCAATGTCAATGCCAGCTTCTCGAGGTATGGGTACCGAGTTTTGGCGTCCACTAGAGTCTTACTAATGTAGTAGATAGGTGATTGCATACCATTTTGTTCGCGGACGAGCACTGCGCTGACCGCAACTTCGGAGACGGCCAGATATATTAGTAGGGGCTCATTTGGTTTCGCCTTTGCCAACTGTGGCGGGGATGTCAGGTACGTTTTCAATTCTTTGAGGGCCTTAACGCATTCGTCACTCCAGTGGAAGCCGTTATCCTTTCTTAACACATTGAAGAATTTGTGGCACCTGTCTGATGATTGGGAGACGAAGCGAGAGAGGGCGGCTATTCGGCCTGTCAACTTCTAAACCTGTTTCTTGCTGGTAAGTGCTTCGGGTATCGAGGCAATTGCTTTGATCTGGTCAGGGTTGACCTCGATCCCTCTGTGTGATACAAGAAAACTGAGGAATTTCACATATGCCACGCCAAAAGTGCATTTTTCGGGGTTCAGCTTCATTGCGTAACTGTTCAATATTTCGAAGGCCTCTCGCAGGTGATCGATATGATCCACCTTTTTTGCCGATTTAACTAGCATGTCATCGATATAAACCTCCATGGTCTTCCCGAGTTGTTTATGGAACATCTTAGTGACCAACCTCTGGTAAGTGGCCCCCGCGTTCTTCAGCCCGAAGGGCATCACCCTGTAGCAGTAGGTACCTTGGTGGGTGATGAAGGTGGTTTTCTCCTGATCCTCCTCGGCCATCAAAATTTGGTTATAGCCGGAATAGGCGTCCAAGAATCTTAATAGCTCGTGCCCTGCTGTGGCGTCGAGCAGGTGATCAATGTGGGGCAGGGGAAAAGAGTCTTTAGGGCAGGCCTTGTTTAGGTCGGTGAAGTCCACGCACATCCTCCATTTTCCGCTTTTCTTCTTGACCATTACCACGTTGGCGATCCAGTGTGGGTACTTTGACTCTCTGACGAAACCGTTGGCTAGTAACTTGTCTACCTTCTCCCGGACCGCCTCGTTAATGGCGGCATTGAATTTTCTCCTGCCTTGTTTCACTGGTAGATGTAATGGATCCACGTTAAGCCAGTGCGTGGCGATATCTGGCGAGATCCCTGGCATGTCTGCATGGGACAAAGCAAACGTATCTACATGTTTAGTCAAGAATTCATGGTACTTACCCGGGTTTACGTGCCCGTGACCGATGTAGGCCTTTTTCTCAGGGTCGTTCTGGTCTACTGAATCGGATCGAGCTCCTCGACCGTATCATTGCAGGCTTCTATGATTTCTGGATTCCTTATGGCATCGACTGTCGGGTTTGCTTGGGTCCCCGACATGGTTAATTGCTATGCCTTCGCGCTTTCCCCGCTTAGTTGTCTGGTGTGAGCGCAATCTTGAGTTATTTTGTAATACTCCTGCCTTGTGCACGGCTCCCCTTTGATGCTGAATATTCCCCATAGGGTAGGGAATTTGATTACTTGGTACAGGCTTGATGGGCCCGCTCGCATGGCGTGTATCCACGTGTGTCCAATGATAATATTGTAGGCCATCTCCTGGTTCATCACACGGAAGGTTGTTTCTTGGGTGATGCCTCCCGCAAGGATGGGCAGGGTCACTTCTCCTGACGTGCGCTCCATTGCATTGTTAAAACCAGTTAGAGTTACGCACCTGGGAGTGATTCTATCCTCGAGTCTCATCTGTGTGAGGACTCTCGGATGAATGATGCAGGCGCCGCTTCCGTCATCGATCATGACTCTCCTGACATCGGTATCGATGATACGCATGGTAATAACTAAAGCATCATAGTGAGGGAAACACAAACCGTCGGCGTCAGACTTATCGAAGGTGATACTCCCTTCGAGGTCATCGTACCGTTCGTGGGAGATGGTTCTCTTCAGTCGATGGGTGTTGGTGAATTTGACGTGGTTGATGGTGGCGTCATCCCCCTCTTTGACGATCATGTTTACCGTACACGTCGGAGAGGGCGGCTTTGGGGGTCACCTGGAGTGCTCCCGCCCGCGACCACAATTAGCTTTCCCCTTGTCGCTGAGCAGTTCCTTCAGGTAGCCCTGGTTGAGCATTCTGATGACTTCCTGTCGTAGGCCGATACAGTCTTCAGTCCGATGTCCTCGTTCCTGATGGAACTCGCATAGGACATTGGATTTCCTTGTGGCTGGGTCTGACTTCATCTTTGGGGCCACTGCACCTTAGTGCCAAGCTTCTCTAGTGCGTACACCACTTCTGAGGGCGAAACACAAAAGTTATGTAAAGAAAGTAGAGGGGGCGCACCTCGATCGTTTCTGAGTGGGGCGATGTGACGCTGCACGACATCCGTATGGCGCGGGGGTGGAAATGATGACCTTGCGTAGGGCTAGTGTTATTCCTTGCTGGGGCGAGGGGGGAGTTCCCGGCGTCCCTCATGCCGTCGATCTCTCCTTGCGTCTGGGTGCACGGCTGCCAGCCGTCGGGTTGGCCCGTTAAGATCCTCTTCATCTGCCCGCACCTCGGCGCAGTAAGCATTGTGGATCTCATCCCAAGTGGTGGGAGGGTACTTCATGATCCGGCTCAGCAGCTTCTTGGTAGCCCTAGAACCGTCTCTGCTGAGCCCGTTCTGGAAAATCGCTACCGCCATTCCTTCCGACACATTTGGCAGGCTCATTCTTACCCTGTTAAACCTGGCGAGGAAGTCCCTGAGGCCTTCGCCTGCGGTCTGTCTGACGGTGAATATATTGTTCTCCCTCGCTTCTGCTTTCTTAGCACCGGCGTGCGCGGTGATGAACTTATCAGCCATTTCCTCAAAGGTCGAGATCGCCTTGGCGGGTAGTTGAGAGTACCAGGTGAGCGCTCCTCTGGTCGGCATTTTGCTGAACTTCTTGAGCAATACTGACGGTACCTGTTCTTTAGATAAGTCATTACCTTTTACTGCGGTGACGTAGGGGATGAGATGATCCTCGAGATCGGTGGTTCTGTCGTACACCTTTAGGTATGGGGGCATCTTGAAGGTTTTCGGGATGGTGTAGGGCGCCGCTTCTTCAGAGTAAGGTTGTTCCACGAACCTTCCCACATCCCGCTTGGGTAGTAGTTTAGGCGCCCCGGGAATCTTATCAACCCTGTCTTGGTGCTCCTTCATCTGGTCGCGGAAGACCTGGTTTTCGCCCTCCATCTCCTTCATTTTTCCGAGGATGGAGGCCAGTGTGTCATCGTGCATCTGGGTCTTGATAAGTTGGCCGTTGGTCTGTGTTTCTTCCTGTTCGTCTGTCGCGGTGGTGTTGCTGATAGCCGGAGCGGAATTTTCACAACCCTGCGGTGGCTTTTCCACCAAGCTGCTCAAGGTGCTAGTCAACCATTCCTCCAGTAGCCTTCTGACCGCTGGAGGTGCCTCTTTTGGATTGGGGTCCCTCTCTTGAGGGGTGGGGGAAGTTTCTGCTTCAAGCGCGGCAAAGGGAGTAATGCTGATGGCTGTGCTTCCCCCAGCCTCGTTCATGGCACTCAGGAGGTTTGTGGGAACTTCTGCCACAGCCTTGGGTCGCGTGTTACTTTCAGCCATTCCAAAACTTTTTCCGATGATCGGATCTTACGAATGTATACTACGAGTTTGATTCTCGAAATCCCCATAGACGACGCTAAATTGTTTTACTCAAAAGTTATTTGAACAACTTTGAACAAATCAGTCAATGTAAATAAAGGGACAATCGGAATCAAGGGTAATATATATTGAAGATTGATCGTCGGGTTAGCATATATAGATTATCCTTACAAGAAGGTAAAATTTAATATAGTATCAAGAACAAATGAGCAGTAGAAATGTTAATTATAGAGAGAAGAGTGATATAGAGAGAGAGAGTTGTCTTATTAAAAATTGACCGATCCCTACAAATAGGGGGAGACCCTTCTTTATATAGGGAAAAGGTCCCCTCGCCCAACTATTACATTGATGCTAAGATATTACAAGTATATCGGAAATATAAAAAGGGAGAGGTTGGGGACGTCCACCTAGACAGGTCCGCCGGCTCGACATTTTAAGGGCGGGACCGTATCCTTCTTGGCATACGGCCATAAGGGAGGACGTCCTCGGATGTCGCCGTCCTCATGAGGAGGCGTCCCCATTCTGCACTTCATCCGGACCGGCCACGTGTATATACAAACTAGTCATACTTTGCATCCGATTTGTCCTCGTATAGAAACTATGAATTTTTTTTTTAAGCTAATCACGTATTTAAACGTAATTAATAATTTAAGTTGTAAGGGGAACAAAAAGCTCAAAAGAGTAAATTTACAGAAAAAAATATAAATGAAGAACATATAATTACAATGAGCTATATAGTGAAACTACGTATAGATATATAACTCAAAGATTAGTCGCAAAAATTTGAGAAGAAAATATAAATCAACAGTTAATTGCAAACATTAGTTTGGATAGTAGAAACCGATTTTAGTTAGGAGCATAAAATGTAATTCAACTTCATTAGGTCCTACAACTAAATTAATGCAGTGCAATTGATCGCAAGTGATAAGATCATAATAAAGAGAAAAACAATGATATGCAGACACTATAAAAATACACTTCAAAAACAAATCTGCACTCTAGACTAATTTATTGTAACCATTGGTTTTGAGCCTACAAATATTATAAGAGAATAAATTATTATAATGACCAGACTGGTCGATTTGAGCTCTGGCATATCGTTCGGCAATTTGAGGGTATGAACAACTTTATTTCAGGTATTATGACTTTTACGTGTGGTCGGAATCGAATTTCAGGAAGTTCAAAGTTGATTCGGAAAGAGAATTCTCATTTCGGAAGCTTGAAGTTGAAGGAATTAACTAAGATTGGATTTTTAAGTAAACGACTTCGGAATTGGGATTTGAAGGTTCCAACATGTTCGTATGATGATTTTGAACTTAGGCATATGCTCCGATCGGGTTTTGGATGACCCGGGAGTACTTTGGTGCCCATTGTGGATGTTAGCATGTTGGAAGAAGTTTCATAAATTTGGCTTGGGGTGCATTTCAGTGTTATCGATGTCCGTTTGGGATTTCAAATATGGGGGCAGCTCCGTATGGTGATTCTGGAGTTGGGAGCGTGATCTGAAGAGGTCCGTAGGTCTTTTTGGAGTCATTTGTCTAAAGATAGAACAAAATCCGATTTTGAAAGTTGGAGTAGGTCCATAATGTCGAATATGACTTGTGTGCAAAATTTGAGGTCAATCGGATGTGATTTGATATGTTTAAGCATCGAAAGTAGAAGTTGGAAGTTCTAAAGTTCATAAAGCTTGGATTAGGGGTTGATTCATGATTTTAGCATTGTTTGGTATAATTTGAGGCCTCGAGCAAGTCCGTAACGTGTCTTGGGATTGGTTGGTAGGTTTGGTTGAGGTCCTGTGAGCACGTGATTTTTGCCCCAAGCAATTGAATTCCAAAATATATAAAAAATAATACAAAAATGATTTTTTTTGCAAATTGTTTTGAAATTGTGTGTGAAATACCAGTGTTTGTCAATTGTTTGAAATAAAATTGAAATAAAAATACAAAAAAAGGAATTAATTAGAAAATGTCACAAAATTGTTAAAAACAAATGCTAGGAAATTGAAAAAATAAGAAAAAATACAAAAATATCGGAAAATTAAGGAAAAATACAAAAATGGGAAAATAAAGGAAATACATCAGTGAAAAATAAATACAAAGATAAAATACAAGAAAATTAAATAAACTACAAGCCACAAAATAATAAAATACAAATAATACAATATACAATGGTAATTTGGGCCAAAATACATAAATACATAGTCCAAAACAAATTACACAGACCAGGCCCAAATGAAACAAGCCGGGTCTGCCTAGCCTCTGAACCAAACGACATAAGCCATTGGTTGCAACTGATCAATGGACCATATAAGGTGGTCCCCTTTCAAATAAAATGACATCGCATGTAGAATCAATCCCAACCGTCCAATACAATTAATCAGACGGAAAAGGCTAATGTGCCAATTAAACAAAACGAAGTAGCTTGAAGCATTCAACCTCAACCGTCCATAATCATAATCTAACAAACATAAGTAAACCTTTCATTAAACTATGCGACGCCGTTTAAGATCCAAATGATCCTGGCCATTGATCTGATTGAATCTAACAACCAAGGATCAATAACACATAATCGATATATATCAACACCCTCACTTTCAGACGTCTCATTATACACACACACATTTTATATTGAAAACCCTAGCCGCCCTAATATTCTTCCTCTTCCACCGCCTCTCAGGGAGACCACCGGAGGTCAGCCCAGACCTCCGTTTCCGACTCCGACCAAACACAAAACACCCTCCTCACCACGAAACAAACCTTAACCTCCATTAATCCCGTCCAAAACTTAACAACTTCCCCCAATCTTGAAAATCTGATCGCCGGAACCCTAGCCGGCGACCACCCAAGGTATGAACCAGTACCCTAAACTAACACCATCCAACCACCTTGGGACGATCTACCACCCTATCTAGGTGGTTTCCCTCAAATATGTCCCCAACCCGTCGAATATTCGAAAACCCTCGCCGGAACCCTACTCCGGCGAGTACCCAAAAATAACCCCACTCTCAAAACCTTACCCAAGGTCTCCAGACCCCTCTCACACACTCAAATCAAACCCCCAAGGCCTCATTTGGAAGATCCAACACTGAGCAGACCAACAGTCTTCAAAACTCTGAAAATCAAGAAAATGAAAAGAACAAAAAAGAAAGAAAGAAGAAAAGAAAGAAAGAAAAGGAAAATGAAAAGGAAAAGGTCCTGAAAAAAGCTAAGTACCCCGACCATTGTTATCGTTCAGTTATTTTTATGTGTTCTGAAACTTGCCTCTTTACATGCCTATCGTGCTCTTGTATGAATCTATTCCTATGCATGTCTTAAAACATAAATCTATCTCTGTTTTGTATCTAATTCGTACTTATTCATGCGAGCCCTGAATATCATACATGCCTGAAATTATCTAAGTGTTCTTAGGATTCTGATGTTAGCTACTCATGAATCATGTGCTGAATAGCCATTTTTATGTGATTGTTCAGTATATCCTGTCTCGATTGGGTTTTTAATTAGTTGGAATTCAACCATTATCAAATTTTCCATCTAAGTTCTGATTAATTTGAAGTTAAGTCGTGATTAGGGTTATTTGTGCAAAATAACATGAACCTGGCAATATTTGCAATTTGATTTGAGTGTTAGTTTCTTCTGAACCTCTGAATGCTTATGAGTACTTAGGTTATATGTATAAATTTTTTGTGGCTATGTTTGTGAACTAAGTATGGGTTTTGATTAGTGGCTATTTGTAAAAAGTGCTAATAATGAAAAAGCCTGTAGTTTGAAATTGATTAATTTTTAAAGACATGTCTTAGGGTGGGTGGCTATTTGTTAAACATGTGGTAGGTCGAGTAATAATAACCAAAGGCAAAGGGTAAAAGGGGAAGGATAAATGGTATTTTCGTGGATTAAATAGAGCCTATGAGGGCAGAAATGACTTTAGTGCTTGGTATTTCTGAAATTACTTGGATAATAAGGGGTATACTAGGTAGAGCTAAAATGGATTTGTGTAATAAACCATAGCAAGTGAGGGTAATTAAGTAAAACATGTCCAATAGAACAGCCTAGAACCTTTTAGCAGGGTTCAAGGGTATTTCGATACAATTTTGATAGACTATAATGTAATTAATTGAAAAGAATAGGGGAGGGAAATATAATTTACTTATTCGAAATTTCACCCCAAAATAACTCTATAAATAGGCTTCTATAAGCCTGAAAAGGGTCCGGAAAAATTGGAGAGGTTGCAGTTCTGAATTTTACAATTAAAAGGGTCTGAAATATATTTGAGAGATTCAGCTTTCAAAATTTTTGGAATTTTACTGATACTATTTGTCTACTTACTCTTCAATTCGAGAATTGTTTCCTGGGGTCTTTGCTGGTGTTTCTCTGCTGTGTTATTTTCACTAGCTAGGATTTCGATTTTTCTTGAAGTTGATTGCTGTTTGTTTATCAAGCTTGGGAGTTGCTGTGTTGTTCCTATATTGTTTGCTGGTTTCTCTCTGCTGTTACCATTGTTGACTGCTTCTGTTCTTCATCTCCTTAGAACTCACTGATTCATTTTCGTTGATCAGGTACACATCTGTTTCCTGGAAATGTAATTGAGATTTATGAATGAAGAAAATGAAGTTTAGTTAATTTATGATGAAGCTGTTTCTGTTTCTTCTTTCCAGCTGTAGTTGTATTTCATAGAAATCATTGTAATTCGTTAGGTATTGGTTGTAATAATCAAAAACCATATGATTTTGATTTAGATTAGAGTAGAGTAGTTAATGTAATAGGTAAACGTAGTTAATAGTTTATCACTTAATTCAAAACTAAAATAGGCTAATATGAAGTTAATACACTTAGGTAAATAAGTACAATTCTGAAACTGGACGTATAAACTGGTATTTAGTTACTCTTGTTAATTAAACTCTGAATCTGGATCAATTCAATCTAAAAGAGAATAAGTAGTTCAAGTTTAAAATTGTGTCATCGCCTAGCTTCACTCAAAAATGATTTAGGCACAGATTTGTTTTAGATTTCGGTGATTGATAATAACTCAAGCATGTTTAGTTAGTATTATAACACTGTTTCCCTTTAGTTTTGAAATAAAGTGACAAAATAAGTTCTGTAATGAGAATCATGATAACTATTTAAAATCAGAACCTGCCATATTGTGTTAGAATTTTTAGTTGATTACTGAAACTAGTAATGATTGAAATGTAACTTGGTACCTTTAAATAATATGATTTTACTGATTTTCTCTATCATTTGAAAAACATTGGCTTAAATATTATTTTGAAATTATTAGTTTGTTCTTAATTTCGTTCATATACTCTGGGCCTAATCATGAATATAGGCCCATGTCCGATTAATCAGACGCTTATGTTATCAAGTAAGAACAATAACGTATGTTAGGCTTCAGAAGCCCAAATGTCTTTAATAATGGACTGCTAAAGCAGTCTGAAGTCCAGACCTCAATAATGAATAATGGCCTGGACTCCAAACATTATAGCTTTGAAAAATAACAACAATGTGCGTATTAGGAAGGAAAAAACAAAAATAGAAAACATAGTATATAAATAGGATTGAACCTTAAAAATAAGGGATGAGCCTCGAAGATGAAAATACACAGGGCCCCTAAATAGATTATAATGTAAAATGCTAGACTCGAAAGGACCGTTTAGCAAATTTCACGGTCCTTCCCAAAGCTAATAAGATGTAGATATTATAGGCACGATAAATAAAGTTACGTTCCTAATACGGGTGCACATTTTATGTGACCCAAATCTCAAATCCCGGCGAAGCTGAAATGCACTAAAGTCACAGGCGTACTGGTTGTGGTGTGACTTGAAATGCATTTTCATGACGTCGCACGTCTTTAAAATAACAAAGCAGACTTCAATAGCATTTGAATAATTGAAGAATATAAGGAAATCAAATAAAAAATACGGCAATTGAGCGACCGTGCTAGAACTACGGAATCCGGGAGTGCCTAACACCTTCTCCCAGGTTAATAGAATTCCTTATCCGGATTTCTAGTATCGCGGACTGTTAAACAGAGTCATAATTTCCTCGGTTTGGGATTAAACTGATGACTTGGGACACCATCATTTTCCCAAGTGGCGACTCTGAAAATTAATAAAAATCCCGTTCCGAATGTCGTTTAATTGGAAAAACTCCTTTCCTATTGTTATTATATCCCTTCCCGGGGTGTAGTAGTAAATAATGGATGTAAAGAAAAAGGAGATGTGACTGCTCCGGCGACTCTGCTGGGGATAAGAAACCCTCGGTTCAGGGTTTAAGAATTCGAGCTTAGTTAAATTGCTGTTTTTGTTTATATCTGATTTCATTATATGCTTTGATCAACGTGCTATATGTTTACCGCTTTGATATTACGTGAATTGTATATAACAATTGTGACGAAAACCCTTCTCTTCTTACCTCCGGGGATGTGCTTACTGGTTGAGACTTCCCTTTCTGTTAAGTCATACCCAATAAGAAATAGAGACCGGATAAGTTACAAAGCTAGACGATCCCGCGGGTCCCCGGTACGTAGCCCCCTTCTCGATCCGAGTTGTCCGCTCGGGTACAGAGTCTAGTACCATTGAAAATCAGGATTTGAGCCTAGATTTAGGATGATTATTTGCATCATATCTAACTTAGGGGACTCAACACAGGGGTTGGGTCTGTCTAGGGCAGGTGACCCGAATATCAAAAGACCTAGCATGATTATATGTTGCATTTATTTGTCCTGGATTATTATGCTGACCGGCTAAATACCTGAGAACAAAAAGAGAGAAAATAGCGATTTTTAGAATAGCAATACTGAAATAGTGACGAAACGCTCTCGAAATTTTGAGAAAAGAAAAAGTCTGAAAATAGTCGGAATAACTTTTGTCGAAATAGTTGGTCTTAGAATAATTTGACCGAACAATGCTGGTTTGATTCTCACCACTAGGCGAGATACGTAGGCAATCCGTGACGTGTCCAACCACCCCTTTTCAAAAATTACCAAAAAATGTCGAATTTTTAGTTTTTCAATAAAATCAAAGTGATGCCGTTTCTGACAATAGCCGAATGTTCTAAAAGGACACCGGAAGGCTGTTTGTGCAAAAATGGCCGCTTTTGAAGTCATTTCCTCTAAAATAATAGCCTTGAAATTTTCAAAGGTTGATTCTTTTGAAATAATGAAAATTTTACTTGAAAAAGATTTTTGTTTTCTTTTTGAGTCAAATAATGTGAGTTTAAATCGCCTTTAATAAATGTGCAGTATGAGCACAATACAAAATGAACCCTTTTCATTAATAAACAAGATCCCTTTGGAGTTACGATTGTGGTGGAATGATTTAGGCTAAGATGGACGGATTGGGTCAGGAAATATCTGAAAGATCTTACTCGGATGCTTGACATAGTACCTCGAGGTGATATTATCCGAGCTTTAGTTGCCTGCTGGGACCCCGCACACAACGTGCTCCACTTCTTGGACTTTGAGATTACTCCGACATTGGAGGAAATTGCTAACTACATCGGAAAGGGTGAGGCTCCCTTAAAAGACAAGTATCCGGTTACTCCAAGAGCCATCACTGTGCATAGATTCCTCGACACCTTAAAGATAGCCAGAAATGTTCACAATGAAGATTTGGTCCACGGTTTCTATACCATGAACTTTATAAACTACAGATATGGCCACGTTGAAGGATTTAATGTTCCAACAAACAAACTCTGCAGCAAAGCAAACCGGGCTAAATGGGAGGAACACAGGCGTTTCGCCTTTATGGTAGCCTTTCTGGGGTTAATAATATTTCCGAGGAAAGACGGGAACATCGATATTAGAGTTGCTGGGATTGCCAATACTCTCCTTACCCTGGACAACAGTACTTTGGCACCAATGATAGTGGCCGATATCTTCCGTGCTCTCACGGCCTGCAAAGCGGGAGAAGATTTCTTCGAGGGGTGTAATCTACTACTTCAGATGAGGATGATACAACATTTATGCCGCCACCCTCAGTTCTTGAGTTATGGATCGTCTAAAAGGATTTGTATCGAAGAATTCTACATAAGGACAAAAGAGGCCAAGTTGCACGAAGGATCAAAGGGTTGGATCACATATTTCCGATCGCTGACTGCTAGCCAGATAGAATGGGCATATGGATGATTGCCCCTCAATAAAGTCATATATATGCCAACAAAAGGGTCGTATTTTCTGTTAATGGGTCTCAAGAGTATCCAACCTTATGCGCCATACCGAGTACTACGGCAACTCGGAAGATATCAGATTGTGCCGAAAGATGGGGACCTCATGTCACGCCCCAAATCGAGGGACATGACCAGCGGCTGACCGGGTAGCCAGTCAAGCAGACCTGGGTGCCTTTCTATCCCACGCGTTACCCCTGTGTTGTTTATTACTTATAAGCCAAATGTCTTACCGATTATACTAATTTCACATTGTTTTAACATAACCACACGTTTAACATTACTAACAAGTTTACAATTTACATCGCCCATCATAATATATACATAAGGCTAAAATCCCACAGTTTACATATCTACGGAGCCTCTAAGATACAAAAGGGGATACAATACTTGCCGGTAACAAGGCTCCAGCTATACCTTACAAAAATAAAAATGAAGTCTAAAACAAAAGTGGCATGAGCCACGCAGGGTCCCGAGGAAGAAAGGGGCTCACCAAAACGGGCGGTGGAAGATGAAGGATACTACTGCCGATGAGCTGAAGTGCCTGCTACTGATCCACCTACAATCATAACACGAATGTAGCGTCCCTCACAAAAGGGATGTCAGTACACTGGAACTGTACTGGTATGTATGGACAAACTTTGTCCCAAGTAAACTCAAGCCATTAAACAAGTAATCACGATGATAAGACAACCAATAAATTACATCAAGAATTAATTAAGCCAGCCAGCCATGTTTTCCACTTTTTCCTTATTTCAAATAATTCTCAACACAATGCACGATTTAAAATCAACAGTGAGAACAACAACCAATCAATCACGTAAAACACAAGTAGTCAAACAAATGGGCAATCAGTGCCCCACAAGTTGTAAACTCTCCTGCTGTCTTCTTTCACAATTTCACATCAATGATTTTATATCAATTTCAATAGCGATTTCGATCGCTTTCCATCCTTATTACCTCGGCCACCCTTATTTCCTCGGCCACCCTTATCACCCCAACCCATACCTTATTACTTCGTGTTGCGGCGTGCAACCCGATCCCACCGTACAGTTTCAATCACAACAATCACAAACAGCAAACAAGGCACTACAAAAGATCACAACAATTGCAAATAAGCAAGTTACAAATTTGGTTCATGTTCTCAAATACTTTTCAAACCAATATCACAGCCAAGTTACAATATTTCCATAATTGAGAGTACCCATACCATTATGTTCAACAACTTATCACAATTCAAGTGTTTCATTCCTTTCCACAAGAATCCATGAATGTCATCACAGCAATTGTTCTCAGTTCTTTACCAATTTCAATTCCTTTTTTATCTTTCGGTTCATATTCCACAATACATCTCACATAGTTCAACATCAATTGAATACCCAACAACAAAATCAAAGAATTTCACCCAATCTCTCAAATTAGCACATACCAAACGAATTGCACACATAAGGCAATTTTACAAGAATCAAAGTTAGCCATACATACCCGATGTCGGTTTTCTTTGTTTAAACTCCTACTTTATGCTTTCCCAAGTTATTCTATTTTTGCCCACCTCGTTCTTGCAGACTCTCACTTCTACTCACTTCTTCTTACCAAAAATCAAGTTTAATAACATGCACAAGTGTTAAATTCTATTTTCAAAAGCTATTGTATGCAAACCTTTCTTCACCCATATTAAAAACTGGAAATCAAAGAAAATGGTTAGGGTTTTACCTTGTAAAGATTGGGAAAGATGAATCTTTGCCCTAGGATCTTCCGGACCAAACGTTTGGAACAATTCTTGAAGATAATTGGACATCTCTCTCTAGAACCCCTCTCTCCTCTCTCTAGTTTTGGTGAGAAAATGTATGAAAAATGAATGTTGAGGGTGTTTTATTAAAGAAGGGGTTGGGTCAAAAATTTATAAAAATCTGGGCCTAGTCAATTCTGCGGTCGCATCTGCGATCGCAGAATCAACACGCGGTCTGCATAATGGACTGCAGAATTGCCTAAAAAATTGCATATGTTCTGTTACGAAATGCGACCAGAATGCGGTCCGCATTTGTGTTCTGCAGTTGCAGATTGCACCGCAGATTTGACACTTAAAAATTCTTGACAAAATTATGCGGTGGATCTACGGTCCGCAGATCCATTCTGCAATCGCATAATTGACCGCATTTTCAACATTATTGTTGGAAAACATTATGTTAAGCTCGCGGTAGGAATGCGGTCCGCATAGCAGATATGTGGTCGCATTCTTGTCCGCAGAATTGACACTTTTTGGAAAAACTTGTTCTTTCAATTTTTGAAACGTAAATCACTACCAAGGGTCTGAACCGCGGCCCGCAAGCTCGCCGCAAAGAATTCTAAGCATTCCTAACACATTATTCGAACCATGACACCACAGTTACTAGGTTTTAAGCACAAAAATTTACGGGGCCTTACATCCTCCCCCCATTAAAATCATTCGTCCTCGAATGAGGATTTTGAAAATGAGTTGGTTTTGAAAGACATGATATGCAAATAGTCAAAATTTTAACTATCTCTTATAATTTAGAAAAATTTTGCCAAAGTTTCCTTTGTATTATGGACATACCCACCTGTCAGAGAGCCCCCGAAACACATTACCAAACAACAGTACACAATTACAACACTTTCCACAACTTGTATACACTTTCTTACCTCAACGATTGCACATATTCTATCACATCGTTACATTTGCGCATAAACTAGCTAATTCAATAAGTCCTTAGCTTATTTAACCTCTCAATACACCATGTACACATAAACAAACCATTATCAATCTACACTTACTATTAGTTGTTTATTTAACACATGAATCTTTATAAGGCTTCCATTTATCAAGAAAGGTTTAAGTGACCCAAGGTAACAACACATATAACCCATTACAAAATGAAGGAAACTTTAGTAACACTAAGAGGGAAACAACTTGGACAAGACGATAGTTACTAGGAGTAGAAGGATCGCCTAATTTCTTCTAAGCTTGATCAAACAAACGGGGGTACTTTTCCTTCATCTCTTTTTTTGCCTCCCACGTGGCCTCCTCAACTTATTGACTTCGCCACAATACTTTAACAGAGGCAACTTCCTTATTTCTAAACTTACGAACTTGCCTATCAAGGATGGCAATCGGAACTTATTCATATGACAAATCCTCATTAACCTCAATAGCCTCGACCGGCATGATGGTGGGTGGATCTCCAATCATTTTCTTCAACATGGACACATGGAATACCGGGTGCACTGATGACATTTCAGGAGGCAACTACAACCTATAAGCAACTTGACCAATCCTTTGGACGATCCGATATGGCCCAACATACCTAGGACTCAATTTCCCTTTCTTTCCGAATCGCATGACTCCCTTTATAGGAGATACCCTCAAGAATACCCAATCATCGACTTGAAACTCCAAATCTCTTCGGCGAACGTCTGCATAGGATTTGTGGTGACTCTGTGCAGTTTTCATCCTCTCCTGAATAATCTTGACTTTTTCCATAGCCCGGTACACCAGATCTGGCCCTAGCAATTCCGCTTCACCTACCTCGAACCATCCAATTGGCGACCTAGCACTCCTCCCGTACAATGCCTCAAACGGGGCCATTTGAATGCTAGCATGAAAGTTGTTATTATAAGTAAATTCTATCAATGGTAAGTGTTCATCCCAATTACCGTTGAAATCCAAGATACAAGCTCGCAACATATCTTCAAGCGTCTGAATAGTCCGCTCGGTCTGATCGTCGGTCTGCGGATGGAAGGCTGTGCTGAGATTTACCTGAGTTCCCAAGCCTTGCTGAAATGTCTTCCAAACATTAGCTGTGAACTGTGCCCCACGATCCGAGATGATAGAAAGTGGAGTGATGAAGCCTTACTATCTCCTTAATATACAACTTAGCATATTGCTCCGCAGTATCAGTGGACTTGACTAGCAGGAAGTGAGCTGATTTGGTGAGTCGATCCACTATCACCCATATTAAGTCGAACTTACGCTGAGTGCGAGGTTACCCCACCACGAAATCCATATTGATCATCTCCCATTTCCACTTTGGTATTTTTATAAGCTGAGTTAACCCGCCAGGACGTTGATGCTCGGCCTTCACTTGCTGACAGTTCGGGCATTTAGATACAAAGTTCGCCGCATCCTTTTTCATACCGTTCCACCAATAAATCTCCTTGAGATCATGATACATTTTCGTCGAACCTGGGTGCATAGAATACCTGAAAGTATGAGCCTCTGCCATCACTCTCTCCCGAAGCTCGTCCATGTCCGGTATGCATAGCCTACCTTGACACTGCAATACACCATCTTTGCTGCAGTGTACAAATGCTGAGGTCCTGTCATTCACAACTGCTTCCTTCACCCGAACCAATGCTGGATCCATAAACTGCTTTTCCTTGATTTCCACAACCAATGATAATTTTGCTCCATTAGGCAAGCCGAGATGCGAACCCCCAAATTGGCCAATTGGTAAACCTCCCGAGCCAGGGGTCTCTGATCCACCCCTAAGTGAGCGATACTACCCATGGATTTTTGGCTAAGAGTGTCGGCCACCACATTTTCCTTTCTTGGATGGTACAATATGTTCATATCATAGTCTTTGAGCAATTCTAACCAACGTCGCTGCCTCAGATTCAGTTCCTTCTGTTTGAACAAATACTGGAGGTGCTTGTGGTCTGAAAACACATCTAAGTGAACTCCATAAAGATAGTGCCGCCATATTTTCAAAGCAAACACAACTACTGCAAGCTCCAAATCATGCGTCGGATAATTCTTCTCATGATTCTTGAGTTGCCTGGAAGAATAAGCTATGACCTTTCCATGCTGCATCAATACACACCCCAAACTGACCCTAGAGGCATCACAGTAAACCACAAACCCCTATTTGCCTTCTGGCAAGGCCAATACTAGTGCCGAGTCAATCTTGTCTTCAATTCTTAGCAACTTTTCTCACATGTATCGGACCACTGGAACTTAACTGCCTTCTGCGTCAATTTGGTCAATGGGGAGGCGAGGGTTGACAATCCCTCAACAAACCTCTGATAGTACCATGCTAGACACAAAAAGCTACGAATCTCCATCGGGGTCGTGGGTCTAGGCCAATCTTTCACTGCCGCAATCTTCTGAGGATCCACCTGAATCCCTTCACTGGAAATAACATGTCCCAAAAAGGCTACGGACTCCAACCAAAATTTGCATTTTGAGAACTTGGCGTACAATTGGTGCTGATGAAGGGTCTGCAATGCCGCTCTGAGGTGAATGGCATGATCTTCCCTACTCCAGAGTATATGAGGATGTCGTCAATGAATACAATCACAAAGGAACCTAGGAATGGCTTGAAAACCCATTTCATAAGGTCCATGAAAGTTGCCGGGGCATTAGTTAGTCCAAAATACATGACCAAAAATTCAAAGTGACTATAACGAGTTCTAAAGGAGGTCTTAGGAATATCCTGCTCTCTGATCTTCAATTGGTGGTACTCGGACCGTAGATCAATTTTAGAGAAGAGCTTTGCTCCTTACAATTGGTCAAACAGATCATCCACCTGAGGCAAAGGGTATTTATTCTTGATGGTGACTTTGTTGAGCTGCCGATAATCAATACACATTCGAAGTGATCCATCCTTCTTTCTGATAAAAAGAATCAAAGCACCCCACTCGGCCGTAAGAACCCTTTCTCTAATAAATCTCTCAGCTGCTCCTTTAACTCCCTTAACTCTGCTGGCGCCATCCTGTATGGTGGAATAGATATTGGCTGAGTATCTAGCAATACATCGATCCCAAAATCAATCTCCCTATCTGGCGAGATCCCTGGGAGCTCGTCCGGAAACACTTCAGGAAACTTATTTACAACTGGCACGGACTCGAGGGCAGGCACATCTGAGGTGGTGTCCGTTACCCGGACCAAGTGATAGATACACCCCTTCTTAATCATCTTCAAAGCCTTAAGGTAGGAAATAAACCTACCCCTTGGCACCACACCATTTCCTCTCCATTCAATAACTGGCTTGTTAGGGAACTCGAGTCTCATGACTCTCGTCCGACAGTCAAGCTTGGAAAAGCACGAATAGAGCCAATCCATCTCCATAATTACATCAAAATCTACCATCCCAAGTTCAATAAGATCGGCTGTGGTAACACGACCACCCACTGTAATGATACAATTCCTATAGACTCATGAGGCTGTAATAGAATCACCAACCGGAGTCGATACAGAGAACGGCTCATGAAGCTGTTTGGGTTCTATTCCAAAACTTGAAGCAATGAACGGGGTGACATAAGACAAGGAGGACCCCAGATCAATAAGGGCATAGCAATCAATAGTCTGAACAGACAAGATACCTATAACAACATGTGGAGAAGCCTTGGCATTCTGGAGGCCACTCAATGCATAGAATCGGCTAGGTCCACCCCTACCATGAGCTCCACCTCTAGTTGCACCACGCCCTGCTGATGTTGGAGGACGCACCGATGATGTAGCAGCCGAAGAACCGGATGACTGAGCAGATCCCCTACCCATACCCTGACTGGGTGCACGGCAGTCCCGCTGAATGTGACCTCTCACCCCGCACCTGAAGCATACCAGGATGTCGAGGTAGCAGGTCTCTGTATGAAATCTCCCACACTTGGGGCATGTAGGTCTCCCCTGCTGCTGGGATTTCACCCCAGGATGACCAAACTGGCAAGACCTCCTGCTCTTTGAATCGGGTCTCGAATGACTACCCAACAGATGGTTGTGCACAGATGAAGGTGCACTCACTGAGGACTGGGCATACGACTGGGATGGCCCTAATGACCCTCTCCCTGGAAGTGATCTCCCCGAATGACCCATTGACCGGGCACTGCTGCTACTCTCTCTCTCCGCCCGAATCTTCAACTTTCTGGCCTCTGTGGCCTGAGCAAATCCCACAATCCTTCCATAGTTCATGTCTGAGTGCAAAGCTGCCGTGGCAATGTCATTCACTACCAAAGGGCTAAGGCCCTGAACAAACCGTCAAACCCGGGCATCCATGGTCGACACTAGCTGGGGAGCATACTTGGACAACCTCACAAACTCCATGTGATACTCTCAAACAATCATACTGCCCTGTTTGAGGACCTCGAACTCAGTGGCACGGGCATCCATTGTCTCGGCAGGCAAGAAGTGCTCCATGAAAGCATCTACGAACTCATCCCATCTAGCCGGAGGGCTCCCCTCCTCACGGGAATCCTCCCACATCTCGAACCATGAACGTGCCGTTCCCTTCAGCCTGTATGAGGCCAACTCTACCCCCTCTATATCTGTAGCCTTCATCACTCTGAGGGTCTCATATATAGTCATGTGGATCGACCTCTGGGTCTGTGCCTGAGAATTCTGGAGGGGCCAACTGCAAGAACTAGTGTACTCTGGAACCGGAGAAATCTCCCTGCCCGCTGGAGGACGCAGGGGCATCATGTGATCTCTGGGCCTGGGCGGTCACTAACTGTGTTAACATGTGAATGGCTCCTCTAAGATCCTCATTAGAGATACCAGAACCAGAAGCTGGAACAGTATCAGAGTCAGGAACACTGGCATGAGGGATCGTGGCATCCTCTGCCGCAGCTGGAATAGGGACACTTGGGTTTTGAATAGATGGCCCAGGCAAATTCCGGACTGGTGGGTCATTCTTGCCCACGGCATCGGGCACATGATTTGTAGCCATACTTGGGCCGGCATTGGCCCAAGGCCGAGTCTAGCCTTCTTCTTAGGCACCATATTCTGAAAATTTTGGAACAAGGTGCGAATTAGACATAAATACTTCCACTATGCACTTTACCGCACGATATAGAATAACAAAGAAATGGGTGAATTACTAAATGTCCGTGCAGCCCCCAACTTATAGATGTGGTCGACAACACACAGATAAGAAGGGCGCTTCTAGACACGGCTCCGAGACATCCTAGGACAGTTTTAAAACCTTAGGCTCTGATACAAAGTTTGTCACGCACCAAATCGAGGGACATGACCAGCGCCTGACCAGGTAGCCCCAGTCAAGCGAACCTGGGTGCCTTTCTATCCCACGCATTACCCCTGTGTTGTTTATTACTTATAATCCAAAGGTCTTACCGATTATACTGAATTCACATTATTTTAACATAACCACATGTTTAACATTACTAACAAGTTTACAATTTACATCGCCCATCATAATATATGCATAAGGCTAAAATCCCACAGTTTTCATGTCTACGGAGCCTCTAAGATACAAAAGGGGATACAATACTTGCCGGTAACAAGGCTCCGACTATACCTTACAAAAATCAAAATGAAGTCTAAAACAAAAGTGGCATGAGCCACGCAAGGCCCCGAGGAAGAAAAGGGCTCACCAAAATGGGCAGTGGAAGATGAAGGATACTACTGCCGATGAGCTGAAGTGCCTGCTACTGATCTACCTACAATTATAACACGAATGTAGCATCCCCGACAAAAGGGACGTCAGTACACTGGAATTGTACTGGTATGTATGGACAAACTTTGTCCCAAGTAAACTCAAGCCATTAAACAAGTAATCATGATGATAAGACAACTAATAAATTACACCAAGAATTAATTAAGCCAGCCAACCATGTTTTCCACTTTTTCCTTATTTCATATAATTCTCTACACAATGCACGATTTAAGATCAACAAGGAGAACAACACCAATCAATCACGTAAAACACAAGTAGTCAAACAAAGGTGTAATTAGTGCCCCACAGGTTGCAAACTCTCCTGCTGTCTCTTTTCACAATTTCACATCAATGATTTTATATCAATTTCAATAGCGATTTCGATCACTTTCCATCCTTATTACCTCGGCCACCCTTATCACCCCAACCCACACCTTATTACTTCGTGTTGCGGCGCGCAACCCGATCCCACCGTATAGTTTCAATCACAACAATCACAAACAGCAAACAAGGCACTACACAAGATCACAACAATTGCAAATAAGCAAGTTACAAATTTGGTTCATGTTCTCAAATACTTTTCATACCAATATCACAGCCAAGTTACAATGTTTCCATAATCAAGAGTACCCATACCATTATGTTCAACAACTTATCACAATTCAAGTGTTTCATTCCTTTCCACAAGAATCCATGAATGTCATCACAACAATTGTTCTTAGTTTTTTACCAATTTCAATTCCCTTTTTATCTTTCGGTTCATAGTCCATAGTACATCACACATAGTTCAACATCAATTGAATACCCAACAACAAAATCAAGGAATTTCACCCAATCTCTCAAATTAGCACATACCAAACGAATTGCACACATAAGGCGATTTTACATAAATCAAAGTTTGCCATACATACCTGATGTCGGTTTTTTTCCTTTAAACTCCTACTTTATGCTTACCCAAGTTATTCTATTTTTGCCCACCTCGTTCTTGCAGACTCTCACTTCTACTCACTTCTTCTTACTAAAAATCAAGTTCAATAACATGCATGAGAATTAAATTCTATTTTCAAAAGCTATTGTATGCAAACCTTTCTTCACCCTTTTAAAAAATAGAAATCAAAGAAAATGGTTAGGGTTTTTTACCTTGTAAAGATTGGGAAAGATGAATCTTTGCCCTAGGATCTTCTGGACCAAACGTTTGGAACAATTCTTGAAGATAATTGGACTATTCTCTCTAGAAACTCTCTCTCCTCTCTCTAGTTTTGGTGAGAAAATGTATGAAAATGAAGTTTGAGGGTGTTTTATTAAAGAAGGGGTCGGGTAAAAAATTAAAAAAAATCTTGGCCGAGTCAATTCTGCGGTCGCATCTACGATCGCAGAATCGACATGCGGTCCGCATAATGGACCGCAGAATTGCCTCAAAAATTGCATATGTTCTGTTACGGAATGCGACCAGAATGCGGTCCGCATTCGTGTTCTGCGGTCGCAGATCGCACTGCAGATTTGACACTTAAAAATTCTTGAGAAATTATGCGGTGGATCTGTGGTCCACAAATCCATTCTACGATCGCATAACTGACCGCATTTTCAACATGATTTTTGGAAAACATTCTGTTAAGCTCTGCGGTAGGAATGCGGTCCGCATAGTTCACATTCCTGACCGCAGAATCGACACTTTATGGAAAAACTTGTTCTTTCAATTTTTGAAACTTAAATCACTACCAAGGGTCCGAACCGCGGCCCGCAAGCTCGCCGCGAAGAATTCTACTCATTCCTAACATATTATTTGGACCATGACACCACAACTACTAGGTTTTAAGCACAAATATTTTACGGGGCCTTACACCTCAGCTTTCAAGCAATAGAGATCAGTCCCGATGGGCAATTCCCGGAAGCAAAAATCCGGCAAATATGTAATGAGTGCCAATGTCTGAGAGTGGACACCTGTGTGAGAGATCAGGCTAGAGGTGAAGTATCACCAGGAAATTCCGCATGGTACCGTAGAGATGTTGAGCATGAGAGACCGACAAAGAGACCTCATATTTAAGAATTTGCCGAGCAATCAAAGGAACAAAGGGATTGGCTGGCCAAGGAAAATGAATATCGAGCCAGAATCAGCATGTTGGAGAAACAATTTCAGGACCTCAAATTCAAAAGCAGATAACAAGCAGCAGATGATGAAGGTGAAAAGAAATAGCTGAGGAAAGAAAATAAAAAATTAAAGGCTCAGATTGTGCAGATGAGAACAACAACCGAAACCCCAGTTCGACTTGCCCGAGATGAAAAGTTAATTGATAATATACGGCGCAAGGTGAACCATTATATCTTTGATCTAGATAAAGTTGAGAAAGAATTAATTGGGGTTCAGAAACAATTGGACAAGAATGCCGAGGAAAGGGCTCGAATGATACGACAATTAAATGATGAGCATAATATTGAAGTAGCCCGACTAAGGAAGAAGATTATTACGGCTGAGGTCAAAAGTAGCAAACAAACCAAAGAATTTGATATAGAGAGAGAGCATTGATACATGGCCATGGCCCTGTTAGAATTGGAGCTATAACAACTGCAAAAGAAGAGTCAATAAACCTTGGATGCTCGTGCCAAACAGATTGGGAGGTTGCTTCAAGAAAAAGGAGTCATCAGGGAAAGAATTGTCAACATTGCTCACTACATTACGCGGAAATTCCAATTGTGTGAGGATATGACGCAGTCTACGTTTACCGCAACAGCAATGATCTTTGTGAAACAAGTTATGGCTGACCTGGACAAACACCAAAAGGGATTAGCATATAGGCCCGCGGTAAGACCGAACGATGTCTTGCAGGTATTAGGGGCTTTATGTATTCATAGGGCATGCATTTTTATATTTGTATTTTTCTACATCTAGAAGGTTGTAGTTCAGCATTATCTTCTGTAATTAATGTTTGAATATCAATGAAAATGAAAATCCAAAAAGTTGTCATTATTTTTTCCTTATATGCAATTGCATGAGCGATAGGCAAACATATAGGATCAAAAAACGAAATAAAAATAAGAAAAGAAAAGAAAAAAAAGAAGAGAGAGAAAAAGAAAAGAAAAGAAAACAATGAAGGCAACGCAAAAAGATGGGTGGAAACGAAAAAAAAAAGAAAAAGAAAAGCCGAAAAGAAAATTGGCGGGTCAAAAAAAGACAATAATGCCAGGATGACGCATAATTGCCAGGCAAAAAGTTGTGTTTTTAAAACTTGTGATATTTATATATTATGATCTAACTATTAACAAGTTTATGCCGTTGATGAGTATTAGATAAAACAGTTAGCAATTGGCATTTAGGCACATCACAACTACAACACTCGTTCTAAAAGCATGACAAAAGTAGTGACCCAAGAAATTGAGCCGACAATCATGGATCCCGTGCAGGAGGAGGAAGTAATAAATGTGAATAGCATGAAGGAAGAAGTTTATAAGCTTAAACAGCAGATATCAGAAATGTATCAGGCTTGGTCAAGGGGGCAACCTGATAATAGCTGAATTTGACTATAATTATACCCTAAATAATAACACTTTGTTGTTGAATTGATATTGTTTATGATAACAAAATGCTTTGATTAGTGTTTATTGGTGTGTTATAGGTACACACGAACCATTGGATGCTAAAGGAGCTATTTTGGAGTCACATGTTGATGAAAAGGCCAAGTGAAGAGTTGAAGTGAAGTGAGCTTGAAAATTTGAAGAAAAATCCGAAGTACTGTTCATCCGTGGTTCACTCGCGATCGCAGATGAACCGCGAAGAAACAAGCTCTCTGAACTTTTCGGAAGAATCAGAACACTGCTCTGTTCGCGGTTTGCCCGCGACCGCGGACGAACCGCGGAAGGCGCCGCACAGTACTTTCCTAGTTGTGTACAAATTAAGTTTTTAAGCCCTAAAACCTCTATATAAACTCCTAGTTCACCCAATAGAGGCAAGTTGTGTATTTTTGACTACTTTTGCAAGACAATTAGTAAGAGAGAACTCTCTCAACTCATTCCTTTATTTTATATCAAGTATTTATTTATGAATTCAATTATTATTCTTGTTTCTTTGAGCATGAGTAGCTAAATCCTTTTCTAAGGTTTTGATGGAACCTATTGAGTGATGAACTTATCGTTTATGATTACAAATTGTTAGCTAGATTTCTATTTGTTCAACTTCATTCTTGTTGTAGTTAATTGGTAGTATCCCTAATTAGCTGTGCCTATTTAGTGTGCATAACTTGGAAATGAGTGCATATTTAGGTATATTGTTGAACAACACCACACCTAAGTTATTGGACTAATCTATAACTTTAGGCGTAAAGACGGGATTAGGAATAACGAAGTCTTGGGTGCAATCTTAAGTGAACTATTCAAATTAAAGCTAGCTAGGGTAGCTCGGGAGAGTGCACTAGTAAATTATTGTAATTGCTCGGGAGAGGGTTACGGTACAAATAACGTTCATGATTGATAGAATATATTGACAATTTGTATGAGCATAACTATAAGGGATTCCATCGATAGGGGAAATCAATACCTTAGTCTTTCTCCATATTATTTTACCCAATATTCAATTCTTTCTATTAAGCCTGTTTAATTCTTGCAAAAGTAGTTAGTCGAACCACTCACAAACATATACTCGAAATTTTGGGAACTTGATTCGAAAGTACTCTTGAGTTGTAAAAGTTGTAATTGGTAGGTTAATTCCCTGTGGGATCGATTCTGGACTTATTAGATCAGGTTCTATTGACTACGACCGTTGCTTGGACGTGAATCAATTTTGGCGCCGTTGCCGGGGAATTAACGGAATTATCAATTTCCATTGACAGAACTTCAGGATTCTTGTGTAGTCGGGTTCTTTCTACACTTTACATTGAATATTTTGATGGTTGTTGATTTGAGTACTCAGGTGCATGCCTAGAAAATCTGCAAGGACTAGAGAACTAATTGAAGGACTCTCAGACCCCGAGCAAATTTTCCGGGCACGTAACAAGGCTATCAAACAAATTCAGCAATCTCAACAACCAATCAAACTAGACTTCGACATGGGTGGCGTAAACGAACCAAACTAGCAAGCTGGGTTAAATATGCAAGAGCCGCAGGAGGCACATGAAGGTGCACTATATGACTGGGCACAACCCACATCGGATAATTTGGCAACTGCCATTGTTGTGCCAGTAATTCAAGCTGAGTCTTTCCAGATTACTAACAACATGCTACACTTGTTGCAAAACAAGGGATTATTCTCTTGGTCTCAGGTTGAAGATCCACAACAGCACCTGAAGAACTTTCTCTCGATATGCAAGACACAGAGGCAACCGAATGTGACACCGGAAACCATCAGACTATTGCTCTTTCCGTTCTCAGTTACAGGGGTTGCACAAGTATGGCTAAACTCACTCCCCATAAACTCTATTGCAACTTGGGATGAGTTAGTCAATCAATTCCACAACAAGTCTCATCCACCTAATAAGACAGCTCAACAAATTGATGAGATTGTGATCTTCAAACAGAAACCAATGGAGACATTACATGAAACTTGGGGCAGATTCAAGGGTATGCTGGTTATGTGTCCTCACCATGGGATTCCTGAGCAGATGTTGGGTCAAAGGTTCTACATGGGGCTTTTAGACAGTATGAAAAATATTGTAGATGCTTCAGCAGGTGGGGCTTTTCTGAGCAAGACTTGGAGAGAGGGCCAAAATTTACTAGACAAGATGGCTCAAAATTCCGGGTGGACGACCAGGAATGCTCCTATCACTCCAGTGGTACACTTGGTACCTCTGAATCCATCCAACACTCTAGAGGAGAACGTAGCAACTATTGACACAAATGAGCATCCTGACAAAGAAGGTGGAAGAATCAGGGGTTAAGCAGCAGGTTCATATTGTTGACACTACCAATGGTGGTTTATACACATCTTGCATTAGCCAACCCGTAGGTAATCGATGGGCTGTAGACCAAGAACATCATCATCAGCATGAAGACATGAATTATGTGGCTAACTATGGAGGGCAGCGACATGGTAACCAGAGTTAGGGTCAGCAGGATCCACAACTGTATAGGCCTCCTCAGCCACAATATAATGTAGCAGGTATGAGGCCACCACACAACATGGCTCCATATCCTAGACCTCAGAATTTTGGCAATCAGCAGTAGGGATACCGTCTACCTCCACCATGTCATGGGGGTAGACATGACGATGGGTTCGTAGAGTTGAAAACTATGATGTAGCAGGTAATTGGGTCAAATGCCAAAACCAATGAAAGAATAGATGCACATGACGCAACGATCAAGAATATGGAAGTACAGATGGGCCAGATTGTTATGTCACTTAACAACCGTCCTCAAGGGACATTGCCTGAAGATACACAAACAAACCCAAAAGACCAAGTCCCAAAGCAGCTGATGGCAGTAACTCTGAGAAGTGGTAGAGATCTTGATGCTGAGAAAGAAAGAGAGAAAATCGACACACAGACTGAGACAATCACTCCAGTGCCCATTGAACTGGACGAGTCCACAGGGTTGACAAAAGTTACTGTCCAGCCAGTTGCTGAAAATAAAGAGGTGCAGTAGGGAACGAAGAAAGTAGCTGAACAAGTAGAGCAGCAGGTTGAAGAGAAAGTGATAGAGAAAGAAAAGTCCCAAGTGATTGGGAAAAAGAGACCTCCACCACAATTCCCCCAAAGGTTGGCCAAGCACCAGAAAAAAGTTCTTCGATATGCTCAAGCAAATCCAGGTAAACATTCCCTTAATTGAAGCTTTAAAAGAAATGCATGGGTATGCTAAGATGATGAAAGACTTGATGTCGCGTAAATTTGATTTCCAAGACTTGGCCATCGTGACCCTTACTCAGACTTGTAGTGCAGTGGTCTCCAGACCCATTGCTGAGAAGCTATCTGATCCAGGTAGCTTCACCATTCCATGCACTATAGGAAATTATGCCTTTGCAAAGGCATTGTGTGATTTGGGGGCGAGCATTAATCTCATGCCATTGGTTATTTATAAGAATCTAGGCATTGGGAGAGCCTGGCCTACCTCTATGTTATTACAGCTTGCTGATAGGACGGTTAAGCGTCCATTTGGTATTTTAGATGATGTGCTTATCCAGGTAGGGAAGTTCGCGTTTCCCGCTGATTTTGTGATTCTTGATTGCAAGGTGGACAAGGAAATTTCTATAATCTTAGGAAGGCCATTCCTAGCCACCGGGAGAGCTCTAATTGATTATGAGACTGGGGAACTCAAGATGAGGTTGAATGATGAGGATATCATATTCAATGTGCGAAAATCCATGAGGCACCCTAGTGAGTTCGCTAATTGCTCTCTTATTGATGCGGTTGATGTGATAGTGGAGACCGACGATGCAGAGTTGACCATTGAAGATCCACTTCAAGCATGCCTAATGAACTTGGAAGAGGTAAATGGTAAAAGTTTAGCAAAATGGGTACTATCTCTGGAAGGTAAGGGGGTTTGGGAGAGAGCTTGAATTCGAGCTTCTACACTTAGAGACAAGAGAGACCCCTCCTGCAAAACCATCTATAGAAGAGCCACCAAAGCTTGAGCTTAAACCACTACCATCTCATCTCAGGTATGAATTTCTAGGTCCTAACTCCATTTTACCTGTTATTATCTCATCTGGTTTGTTAGATGTGCAGGATCAAAAGCTTATACAGGTAGTAAAAGAACGCAAGACTGCCATTGGATGGACCATGGCAGACATAAAGGGGATCCCGCATATTGCATGCACAAAATTCTCCTGGAAGAGGGACACAAACCTTCTAGGGAACATCAAAGAAGGCTGAACCCAAACATGAAGAAAGTGGTGAAGAAAGAGGTAATAAAGTGGCTAGACGCGGGAATCATTTTCCCAATCTCTGATAGTAGCTGGGTTAGCCTAGTTCAATGTGTGCCAAAGAAAGGTGGCATGACAGTGGTGAAAAATGAGAATAGTGAGTTGATCTCAACCAGAACCGTCACCGGATGGAGAATATGCATGGACTTCAGGAAGCTGAATCTAGCCACCCGCAAAGATCACTTCCCACTTCCCTTCATTGATCAGATGCTTGACAGGTTGGCAGGGAGGTCACACTTCTTCTTTCTAGATGCATATTCAGGGTACAATCAAATCTCCATAGCCCCCGAGGATAGAAAGAAGACCTCCTTCACATGCCCATATGGCATTTTTGCCTTCAGGAGGATGCCATTCGGACTATGCAATGCACCTGCCACTTTCCAAAGGTGCATGATGGCCATTTACACCGACATGGTGGAAGACATTATGGAGGTGTTCATGGATGATTTCTCAGTGGTAGGGAATTCATCCGATGAATTCCTTGTCAATCTGACAAGAGTGCTGAAATGGTGCACGGAGACAAATTTAGTGCTAAATTGGGAGAAGTGCCTTTTTATGGTACAAGAAGGTATAGTATTGGGGCACCGGGTTTCAAGCAAAGGCATTGAGGTAGACCAAGCCAAAGTTGATGTCATTGCAAAGCTACCTCCACCAATATCCGTCAAGGCCATAAGAAGCTTTCTTGGACACGCCGGTTTTTACGAGAGGTTCATCAAAGACTTCTCCAAAATATCAAACCCTCTCTGTAAGTTACTTGAAAAAAATCACCCTTTTGTTTTTTCTAATGAATGCAGGATTGCTTTTGAGGAACTGAAGCAGAGGTTGTTCACAACACCCATTATCATTGCCCCCGACTAGGAGCAACCATTTGAGCTAATGTGCGATGCAAGTGACTATGCAATGGGGGCAGTGCTGGGCCAAAGGAAAGACAAGATGATGCATCCAATATACTATGCAAGTTGGACCTTGAGTGGAGCACAACTAAACTACACAGTGACGGAAAAGGAGATGCTTGCAGTCGCATTTGACAAATTTTGGTCCTATCTCATAGGATCCAAGGTAATTGTATACACTGACCATGCATCTTTAAGATACTTAATTGATAAAAAGGACTCTAAGACGCGCCTAATTCGTTGGGTACTGCTTCTCCAAGAGTTCGACCTTGAAATTCGTGATAGAAAGGGCACTGAAAATCAAGTCGCTGATAATTTGTCACGACTTGAAGGAGCTGAAATTGTCAAAGAGAGTGGGGTAATTCTGGAAACCTTTCCAGACGAGCAGCTGCTCACCACCACTCTCCTTGAAGCGCCATGGTATGCTGATTATGCAAATTACCTGGCCACCGGTATTGTTCCTCACGACCTCTCGTCGGTCCAGAAGAAAAGATTATTTCGTGAAAACCAATTTTATTATTGGGATGAACCCTATTTGTTTAGGATATGTCTCGATAACATGATCCGGAGATGCGTCCCCGAGATAGAACAATCTTCTGTTTTGCAGGCATGTCACGCTTCAGCATATGGTGGTCACTTTGGAGAAGTGCGTACAACCGCCAAAATACTTGAGGCCGGTTTCTATTGGCCAACGGTTTTTAAAGATGCACACTTGTGGGTGAAGGGTTGCAACAAATGTCAACGCACCGGGAACATCTCCCGGCGTCATGAAATGCCAATGAACCCAATCCAGCAAGTAGAAGTGTTCGATGTCTGGGGAATAGACTTCATGGGGCCCTTTATCAGCTCATACGGCAATAAGTACATACTTGTTGCGGTAGACTACGTGTCCAAATGGGTGGAAGCTGTAGCATTACCCACCAATGATGCTAAGGTGGTGGTGGAATTTTTGAAGAAGAACATTTTCACCCGCTTCGGGACTCCAAGGGCTATCATCAGTGATGGGGGCACACACTTTTGCAACCGGGCGTTTGAGAAATTATTGGCCAAGTATGATGTGAAACACCGAGTGGCCACTCCGTATCACCCGCAGACCAGCGGGCAAGTTGAGGTCTCCAACAGGGAGATAAAGAGTGAATTAACAAAAACAGTGAACGCCACAAGGACCGATTGGTCCAGGAAGCTTGATGACGCATTATGGGCTTACATGACAGCATTCAAGACACCAATCGGTATGTCACCATACAAACTGGTGTTTGGGAAAGCTTGTCATCTACGTGTGGAACTAGAGCACAAAGCATGATGGGCACTGAAGCAATTCAATCTCGGCTGGGATGAAGCGGGGAAATCTAGAATGACCGGGTTGCATGAATTGGAAGAATTTCGGTATCTGGACTTTGAAAGCACTAGACTGTATAAAGAGAGGATGAAGCGGATTCACGATCAGAATATCATTGAACGGAACTTCAAAATCGGGGACAAGGTACTGTTATACAATTCGATATTACGGTTATTCCCGGGTAAATTAAAATCAAGGTGGTCAGGACCCTTTCGGGTAATTGAGGCATTTGATTCTGGCGCTGTGGAAATTCAGACCATTGATGGTTCACGCACATTCAAGGTAAATGGACAGCGGTTGAAACCTTATGTCGGCATGAATGACATCGAGGACAAAGTGGAACTACGGTTAGATGAACCTCAAAGGTCTAGCGAGCCTTAAAATGTGCTAAGATGAGTCGTGCCACGACGTTAAATCAGGCGCGACATGGGAGGCAACGCACGAACGTGTGTAAGTATACTCATTGTAGTTAGACTATATAAAAAAAAGAATTCTGACCAGCGAAATTTTTTTCTAGAGAAGGCCTCTGTTCGCGGTTCATCCGCGACCGTGAACGAACCGCGAACGACCGCGGTCAGCTCAGCGGTCGGCAGAAATATTTTTTTTATTCTTTCTTTCCCCCCGTTCTTTAATAACCGTAAAACACTAAACCCCCCTTATTTCCCCACAACAGCCGCCTCTCACCCACCCAACCTCTCTCTCTCTCTCTCTCTCTCTCTCTAAATTCTCTCCACCTTCTCTCTACAATTCTCTCCTCCATTCTTCTCCAAATAATTCCCCCTCTTCAATCTTACTCCTCTACTACTCTCACTAGTAAGTCTTCTTCTTCTTGTTCTTTTTATTTCTTTCTTCTTCTAGTTCTTTAATTTCTATTATTAATTTGGTAGACTTAATTAGTTACTTGTAGTTTAACTTGTATAATATGTAGTATATATTGCTAGTTCGAGTAGAATCCATATATATTACTTGGTTTTTGTAGTAGAATGTTATATGATATTTTTTAAGAACCTTGTGATATGGATGGAATTATGGTAGAGACCGTGTTGTTGGGTCTCCAATTTATTTAATAATGCTAATTTTGTTATTTTGGAGACCCAAAAGTGTGGGTGATTATATTTGTTGGTTGGTTGGCCAAGTTGGGCCATGGTTGTTGTAGTAGTTGATTAATGAATTTTTAGGGGAAATAATGCCCAAATAGTGAGTTGCTTGTTGTTGTATATTATTGGAGATGGTGTAGGGTAATTGGGTCATGTTAGAGTGCCAAAATAAATAAGTGTGGTGTTCTTGAATATGAATTGGTGAAATTGTTAGATAAGCGGTTAAGTATAGGAGTTATGGGATGATAGCACTAAAGAGACAATTGTGGTATTCCATGGATGGCGAAGTCTGAGTAGCCAACCGATGTTCTAACATTATGCAAATTTTTGTTTGTCTCTTTTGTGCAGGATCATGGCCCCCAAAAGATCAAGACTGGGTGCTAGCTCTTCTAGGCAACCTACATATGACGAGTCAAGGTTCGCCAGCGAGGAGGCGGAAGGTGATTTCCACGCCAAGGCAGCTAAGTCCTGGCTCCAGGAAGTTGAAGTTGACAGGTAGGCCCTACGGTCTGAAAAGCCAGAAATATATGACGAAATTCGCCGACGGGAAATGGATTTCCTATTTGACGCACCGCCCCTCGTGAACAAGATGCTTGTTAGGGAGTTTTATGCCAATGCTCCCTACGGTTTGGCTAGGGAGGTATTCGTCAGAGGTAAGTATGTCTATGCTCATGCTCATTCTATTAGACAGGCACTTAAACTACCGAATCATACTAGTGACGTGGATTACTACCACGATAGGCCGGGTGTCACCTGGGACATGATAATTTAGGCCTTATGTGTTGATGGCATCCCTGTTTGGATACGAAATAAAACACATTCTAACTGCTTTACACATACTGCTAAATGCTGGTTTTCTATCATATGTAACCGGCTTTTGCCCTCCACCAACACCACGAATGTCAATTTTAATAAGGCACTTCTAACATGTTGTTTTGTAACACAACGGGACGTGGACATCGCCCGCTTAATTAGTAATGAGATGGTGCTGAGGGGTTCCCTCAAAGCCAAGGGTATTTATTACCCATCTCTCGTCACTACTCTGTGTCTCGGCCATCATACCCCGGTCCTGGCCTCGGATGGTGATCTTCCACCAAAAGCTCCATTTAGAGCTTCTCAAATCTGTGTCGGCCGAGACAATGACCCAATCAACTTGGATGCTGAGGTTGACCCTGTGCCGCCCGGGCCAGGCACTCCACTGACTCATCCGAACCTTCCAGACATGCTCACCATGGAGCGAGTATGTCTAGGTCCGAATCTACCCGACCTATGCTTAGGTCCATGGAGGAGGAGATTGCTGATATACGCACCTTCGTAGATGGCTTGCACACACGCTTAGACGCGATGTCACAGAGGCAAGCTCGGTCGGAAAGCAGGTTCATGGCATGGCTCCGAGCACTTGGTCGAGCATGTCACATCGACCCATCCACCGTCTCCGACTCCGAGTGAGTCTCAGGTAAGTTTTCTCGCCCATCTTAAGCTATATTTTTCTTTATGTCATGAGGACATGACATGATTTTAAGTGTGGGGTGGGTGACTTATGTTGTATATGTTGTATATATTAGTTGTAGTTGTTAATACAAATAGCTGGCTTTGCCCGATGATGGACACTTGGTGACGGGTTTCTTAAGGGTCCAAGTCGGAATAAAAAAATACAAAAAAATCAGAAAATTTAATAATCCAAAAATATGAATAGAGAACTCTTCCTGATGACGGACTATTTAGGACAAGTACTCTTGAGGGAAGTAGTCCACATAGGAATTTTTTCTTTCTTTTATTTTCTTTTTCTAGGTAGTGTATCACTCCCCCTTGGTTTTTCTTTTGACCACGGTTCTTTTCCAAGGGTTTTTATTGAATCGGGTTAGGTAGATTTTTCTTTTCTTAGGATTAGAGGAAAAAGGGTAACATGTAACCCCGAGTATGCACATTAGCAAAGCTTAATTGAACTTGAGAATGTATTTTCTAAGCTTGACTGTAGAATCTAAATATGCCTTCAATTTGCACAATAATGCTTGCTTGAACATCGATAGGACTTTGTAGATGAACCAGATTCCAAATAAGTTGCATGCTATGTGTGTGTGAGGTTTTACTTACATTGTATGCTTTACATGATGCCTAGGACTTGCCCTGTGTGTTTGCAAAGCGATATAGAAGTTGTTTGGTTGTAGAAAGGATAGAGGCATTTCTTTGTGTAACCCCATAAACCAATAGACATGAATTCACCTGTACATAATATCCTAGTTAACCCCTTTGAGCTTAAAGCCTATTCTTTGATAACCCTTGAATGTTCATCAAATTATTATATTGTTCTACTTTACCTCCAGGAAGCACTTGTATTGGAATGAATATGCAAAAGTCTAAGTGTGGGGTGAAGGGAAATTGAAAAAGGGAAATCAAGAATGAATGGAAGAAAATAGTGAACTGGCCAAAATAATGTAAATATGTTGCAAAGCAACGAGAAAAAAAAGGGGAAAAGAAATTTTGAGAAAAAGAGCTATACCAATGTATATATGAAAATTAGAAAGGTTAGTTACACCAACAACAGAAAAGTGGGGACTCAAGTAAATAAAGGTGAAAGAATGTTTAGGGGAGACATAAGGAAGAAAACTAAAAGGGAAGTTATGAACGGGAGAAGAAAAGTGCTTAGGGAGGTTAGCCACTATAACCAAAAGTATCCTACCCATCCCGTAGCCAACATTACAACCCTTAAAGACCTCTTGATCTATGATTGAATAACTTGATTAGTGGAGTAGTACACTAGGGGCAAGCCTATGTTGTGTTTGTATACATATGAATGTTCTTTGTTGAGAGTGAGTGAATTTTTTCCAATATATATAAGTTCCATGTTCCAAATTGTTTATGTGTGGGAAATTCTCTCAATAAATTGTGTGAGGGCATGAAACTCAAGAGGAAAACGGTAAATTTGCAAGTTTTTGATAATAACTAGAGTAAGCAATAATGTGCTGGCATGAGAGTTTACGGTTAGGTAAAGATTGTGCATATCTTAGGTTAATCATGAAAATTAGCTTTTGTGACATGCTTTGGGGGAGACATGCATAAAATTGGCCTAAAGTGTGATTAAGGTTGCTCGAGGATGAGCAAAGGTTTAAGTGTTGGGTATTAATAATAGGTGAATTTGACTATAATTATGCCCTAAATAATCACACTTTGTTGTTGAATTGATACTGTTTATGATGACAAAATGCTTTGATTAGTGTTTATTGGTGTGTTATAGGTACACATGAACCATTGGATGCTAAAAGAGCTATTTTGGAGTCACATGTTGATGAAAAGGCCAAGTGAAGAGTTGAAGTGGAGTGAGCTTGAAAAATTGAAGAAGAATCCGAAGTACTATTCATCCGCGGTTCACTCGCGACCGCGGATGAACCGCGAAGAAACAAGCTCTCTGAACTTTTCGGAAGAATCAGAACACTGCTCTATTCGTGGTACGCCCGCGACCACGGAAGGCACCGTACAATACTTTCCTAGTTGTGTACCAATTAAGTTTTTAAGCCCTAAAACCTCTATATAAACTCCTAGTTCGCCCAATAGAGGCAAGTGGTGTATTTTTGACTACTTTTGCAAGACAATTAGTAAGAAAGAACTCTCTCAACTTATTCCTTTATTTTATATCAAGTATTTATTTATGAATTCAATTATTATTCTTGTTTCTTTGAGCATGAGTAGCTAAATCCTTTTCTAAGGTTTTGATGGAACATATTGAGTGATGAACTTATCGTTTATGTGATTACAAATTGTTAGCTAGATTTCTATTTGTTCAACTTCATTCTTGTTCTAGTTAATTGGTAGGATCCCCAATTAGTTGTGCCAATTTAGTGTGCATAACTTGGAAACGAGTGCATATTTAGGTATATTGTTGAACAACACCACACCTAAGTTATTGGAGGAATCTATAACTTTAGGCGTAATGACGGGATTAGGAATAACGAACTCTTGGGTGCAATCTTAAGTGAACTATTCAAATTAAAGCTAGCTAGGGTAGCTCGGGAGAGTGCACTAGTAAATTATTGTAATTGCTCGGGAAAGGGTTATGGTACAAATATCGTTCATGATTGATAGAATATATTGAAAATTTGTATGAGCATAACGATAAGGGATTCCATCAATAGTGGAAATCAATACCTTAGTCTTTCTACATATTATTTTACCCAATATTCAATTCTTTCTTTTAAGCATTTTTAATTCTTGCAAAAGTAGTTAGTCGAACCACTCACAAACATATACTCGAAATTTTGGGAACTTGATTCGAAAGTACTCTTGGGTTGTGAAAGTTGTAATTGGCAGGTTAATTCCATGTGGGATCGATTCTGGACTTATTAGACCCGGTTATATTGACTATAACCGTTGCTTGGACGTGAATCAATTTTACCAATGAAAGACTTGATGTCTTCAACCACTTAGGAATTTTACGCATCTGTCCTGTAAGCCCATAATGCGTCATCGTTATGCTGTGGAGCCTGCTGACCCCAAGTAGGTAAGGGTAATCCTTACCTACTTACCCAGCTAATCCCATACATATTCCTCCATCAAACCCGAACCAGGATCCACCCACCATGAACTCATCTTCTACGTACCCTACTTACCCACACTATTACACCGCTACATCAAAAGTACCACCCTCACTGCCTAAACAAGGTCCACCACCACCACCCCAGGCCGCTCCCGTGTATGTGGCATCGCCACCATCCACTTTACATAAATCCTCTAATGAGCCTGTATTTCATATTCCGGATAATCATTACTACCCTCCAAAACCCACCTTCAGACAACATGATTTTTACACCCCACTTATCGATATGACGGAGGAGGAGAAACCTGCTAGAAACCCTGAACAAGAGGAGATGGCCAGGAAAATGAAGAGCCTTGAGCAGTCGTTTTGCAACATGCAGGGTCTGGGAGGCCAAGTTAGTGTGGCATACAAAGACTTGTGTTTGTTCCCCGAAGTACAGCTACCCGCTGGGTTTAAATTGCCAAAATTTGACATGTATGATGGCCATGGTGATCCAGTAGCCCATTTGAGAGGATATTGCAGCAAAATGCATGAAGCTGGCGGAAAGGATGAACTACTTATGGCCTACTTCAGTCAAAGCCTCAGTGGCTCAGCATTGGAATGGTACACCCGTCAAGATTATACCCGATGGTTCATTTGGGACGATTTGGCTCAATCTTTTGCGAACTATTTTCAATATAATCTGGAAATTATCCCTGATAGATTGTCATTGACTAAAATGGAAAAGAAGCCCGGAGAGAGCTTTCGGGAGTATGGTTTCAGGTGGAGGGAACATGCAGCCCGTGTGGATCCACCAATGAAAGAAGGAGAAATGGTAGATTATTTCTTACAAGCTTTGGAGCCCACATACTACGGGTATCTAGTGTCTGTGATCAAAAAGACATTTAATGAGGCAGCGAAGATGGCGAGTTTTGTGGAAGAAGGCTTGAAAACAAACAAGATTATGAGTTACTCAGCCATTAAGGCCACAAATCAAGCAATTCAGACGGGGACGGGAGGATCAATTAGGAAGAAGAATAAAGAAGAAGTGATGGTTATAAAGGGAAGATCTTGGTCCTGGGGCCCCAACCTATATCATCACCAACCTCGTCCATACCAACCATACGCACCAACACCATATAACCCCCCTCTACATTATTATCCTCCAAATGGTCCTCAAGTTTCTGTCCAACATGCCCAGTCTTACCCGCTGCCTCCACCTTCATAGTGAGCCCCAGCTCATCAGAATGTCTACCATGCCCAAAATACTTACCCACCAAAAAACTACAGAAATCCTAACTGAACCAGCTTCCGTCCTGACCCTGAAGTGAAAAGTGATAGGTCTTATAGAAATAAAACATTCACTCCTCTGGGAGAATCATATACTAGCCTCTTCCACCGACTGAGACAATTTGGGATGCTGAGCCCCATTGAGCCTAAAATTCCCAACCCTCCACCGAGAAACTTAGATCAATCCATCCATTGTGAATACTGTTCTGGGGCACCGGGACATGACACGGAGAAATGTTGGCACCTAAAGTCTGCGATACAAGAACTCATTGACTCCAGAAGAATTGAGGTGAAAGCATCCGAGACTCCCAACATAACGCAAAATCCTTTGCCGGTACATCATGAAACACATATGATAGATGTAGTACAGAGAGAAAGCTGCAAAAAACCCTCTCAGACTGTGATGACAATCAAAGTAAACAGCAAGACGGAGGAGAAAGTCGGGAGTGAGAAAGTGTCAGTCGAGCCACCTACAAGAGTCGGTAAAAGTGATAGTGCCTGGGGCGAAGCCCATATTGACTATGAAAGGGGCACATATAGAACAAATTGTTATCAAGCTGGTCATTCAGATGCCGATTGTAAATATCAACGTTGTACCATGGAATTATGACAAGGTAACTCTTATGTACAAAGGGAAATAAGTCAAGGGGGAAATATGTGAAACGCATGGTTTGACCCAGTATGGGCAATGTTTTGCTCCTGTCGATTTGAGAAAGGCGAAAGTTCTGAAAGAAAATCCAGCTCATGTGAAGAAAGGGGTCACCGAGGAAGAAGCTGAAGAGTTCCTAAAGAAATTGAAAGCTCAAGATTACTCCATAGTTGAGCAGTTGAGGAAGACACCAACTTAAATATCTTTGCTATCTCTGCTAATTCATTCCGACGAACACCGAAGGGCGTCAATGAAGATTCAAATGAAGCTCATGTACCAAAAAAGATCATGGTGTGTCATTTGGAGAAGATTACAAACAAAATTTTTGAGGCAAATGGGATAACATTCTCGGACGATGAGCTACCACTAGAAGGGACAGAGCACAATAAGGCATTATACCTCACAGTGAAGTGTGAGGAATCAGTGGTGACTTGTGTCTTGGTCGATAACAGGTCAAGTGCTAATATTTGTCCTTTGTCTACTCTGGGAAAACTGAAAGTTGATCACAAAAGGATTCACAGAAACGGAGGGGGTTCGACGGAGGTGTAAAGAACACCATGGGAGATATCATACTAGAACTCACCATTGGACCGATGAAGTTCACCATAGAGTTTCAAGTGTTGGACGTTGCTGTGTCCTATAACCTGTTGTTAGGACGTCCATGGATCCACGCTGCAAAAATGGTACCTTCTTCACTACATCAAATGGTGAAGTTTGAATGGGACCAGCAAGAGATAGTAGTGCACGGTGAGGATAATGTTTGTAATGCCATCACACCATTCGGAGAGGTCAAAAGAGACAAAGGTCCTTGGGTGTACCAAGTGATGGACACCGTAACTGTGAACAAAATATCTGAAGGAGAAAACATCCCAGTACCCAAAGTGACCCCTGCAGCGGTCATGGTTGCCAAGGAAATGATAAAGAATGGTTTTTCTCTGGGAAAAGGTCTAGGAGTTGCTTTGCAAGGTATAACACAACCGTTCCATCTTCCGGGCAGCACTAATACTTTTGGCCTGGGTTTTAAGCCAACCATCTCCGATATACAGAGAGCCGAAAGATTGAAAAAGAAAGGGTGGACCCTCCCCAAACCTATCCCAAAATTGTCCTACTCCTTTGTCAAGCCTGGTACACAAAGACGTCCGGCAACTTTCATGCCGGGCCATGCAGAGATAAGGCCATATGAAGAGCTATTAGAAAGGTTTGAGAGGTTGTTTGAAGGCGTGAATATGATAGAGGCAGCCGAGGGAACAAGCAAGATGGATATTCAATTTGTTGGACCCCAGATCAGGCTAAATAACTGGGAAGCTACTCCTCTTTGATTCAGGAGGGAGTTGTGGTAGTTAGCTTTTAATATTCAATTCCCAAAACTGTTTTGTTTCAAAAATTGTAATCCTATGTTCCGTCTTGGCAAATGTATCCAAACCTTGTTACCTTTCAAAGTTTAATGAAATGCAATTTCTTTCTTCCTCTATTTTTAGCCTTATTTTCTTTTCTTTTCTTTTCTTTTCTTATACAGTCCAGTTTTTGCTGATTTCAATGATGTGTCATGCATGAAGGATTCCCGGTCCAGTCTTGATAATTAGATAGTTATACAAAAAATTGAAAATGAATATGAAGTGGAATATGAGGATGAGGAAGTGTTGGAGGAAATTAGTAAGGATTTGAGCCATTATGAAGAGAAACCCAAACCAAACTTAAATGAGACGGAGTCTATTAATTTGTGAAATGAGGAAAATATTTGGGAAACAAAGATTAGTGTGCACTTAGAGGCTTCCCTCAGAGAAGATTTTATCAGGTTATTACATGAGTACAAGGACATATTTGCTTGGTCTTATGATGACATGCCCGGGCTCAGTACTGACTTGGTAGTACATAAGTTGCCCACTTATCCAGAATACCGGCCGATTAAGCAAAAGTTAAGAAAGTTCAAAATAGATATCATTGTGAAAATAAAAGAAGAGGTCAATAAGCAGTTTGAGGCAAAGGTCATATGGGTCACCAAGTATCCCACCTGGTTAGCCAATGTTGTGTCACGACCCGGATTTTCCCCCAACATCGGGATCGTGATGGCGCCTACTCGTGGTAGCTAGGCAAGCCACTGTATTCATACTATCCTGTTTTTAACACAATTTTTAATTAAATAAATGCGGAATACTTTATCGAAATAGAAATAACTAATTACAAGATGAAAATCATACTGAAATCCTCTACCCAAGACGTGGAGTCACCAACTCACGAACTACTACTGAAAACTACACATAAGAGTTTGAAAGAAATATAACATAATTATGTTTGTCTCGGAATAAAGAAACTACAGCTAGTAACATAAATAAAGAGATAGAGAGACGCCGGGCCTACGGACATCTGCAAGCTACCTCGGTCTCAATTGTGATCAACTCCCACGCAATCGATTTACTGCTGCTGCTCCTGATCGTAACCTGGACCTGTGCAAAAACGCACAGAAGTGTAGTATCAGCACAACCGACCCCATGTGCTGGTAAGTGCCTGGCCTATCCCGCGAAGTAGTGACAAGCCTAGGACCAGACACCCACATAAACCTGTGCAATTCAATATATAAGTATACCATAGAATAACAAGAAATAACCAGGTAATAACACAATAAGGAATATCTCAAAGAATTCAACAATTAACAACAGTTAATAAATTCACAAGGAAAAACAAAGTATAATGGAAACACAAGTAATATCAAGTCAAAGAATAGCAAGCAATTGCACGGCATCACCCTTCGTGCTTTTACTCTCATCCTCACCAAATAAACAAATAAAGTACACGGCATCACCCTTCGTGCTTTTACTCTCATCCTCACATCCATAGTACGGCATGATCCTTCGTACATGGTTCAATAATAGGGCACGGCATGATCCTTCGTGCATAATCAATAAAACATGGCACGACATTAACCTTCGTGCATAAATAAATAAACATGGCACGGCATCACCCTTCGTGCATTATCACTCTTCCTCACCCAAATAACAATCACAGTTAAGGGCAAAGAAAGAAGCAGTAATTCATAAACTGTCCCAATAAGGGCAATCAATAATCATCTTCACAACAAGTCCCGACAAGGGAGAACAATAACAATTCATCTATAATATATCTCAAAATAATCATTTTTCAACGACTCACGGTCATACTAGACGCCAGTGTATGGATGCTCGTCACCACAGCCCATACACCGCACTCGATCACACAACACATAGCACATAATCCTATTCCCTCAAGCTAGGATAGAACAAACATTTACCTCGAATGTTTATGAACAATTCAATCCGTGGAAATGTCTTTTTCTTTCAAATTTGGCTCCAATCCAACCGTATCTATACACAATTGATTTAATATCATCAATACTACTCAACAAACTAATTCTTAAGACCAAATACAACTTTTACAACATTCTGCCCGGAATAGTGAATTTCAACCCCGGACCCACATGGTCGGAACTCGGGGTTAGGACCAAAATCCTGTTACCCATCCCCCCACAAGTTCATGTATATGATTTGTTTCAAAATCGGACCTCAATTCGAGGTCCAATTTCCCAATTTATGAAAAACCCTATATTCTAACAAAAACAAGAAATTCTACCATGAAAACCTTTGATTTCTAATGAAAAACATGTTTAATGATGTTAGGAATTGAAAGAATTAAGTAAAAAGTGACTTACAATTGTTTTGATGCGAAGGAATCCGTGAAGAATCGCAAATGGGTGTTTTTGTTTTGTAAAAAGTGAAGAAATGAACTGAAAATCGTGTTTTACAGGTCTCCGTGTTCGCATTTGCGAACATGGGTTCGCAATTGCGAACCCCGACCAATTTCTGGAGTTTGAAAAATAAGCTAAGGCTGGGAAGTTCGCATTTGCGAACATTTGTTCGCATTTGCGAACACTGGCAGAAAAAGGGAGTGTTCGCATTTGCGAACTAATGTTCGCATTTGCGAACACAGGCAGTATAGGGCAGTGTTCGCATTTGCGAACAATGGTTCGCATTTGCGAACACAGGCAGTATAGGGAATGTTCGCATTTGCAAACTTTTGTTCGCATTTGCGAACATAGGCAGGCCCTGGGGACTTACGCATTTGCGAACAATTGTTTGCATTTGCGAACAAGGCTGGGTCAATGGGGCTTCGCATTTGCGATAAAGGTTCGCATTTGCGAGCCTTGCCTTACACTGTCCCCTTCGCAATTGCGAGAAATACTTCGCAATTGCGAAGCCAACAACTGGGTGAAAAACCAGCAGTGCAAAAATTCAGAATTTCATCCAACGGCCTATCAAATCTTTACCCGAGCCCCCGGGCTCCCAACCAAACATGTACACAACTTCAAAAACACATTACGAACTTGTTCGTGCGATCATATCGCCAATATCACATTGTTTTCATCAAATTAAACCTCAAGTTCATGATTTTCATACTTTTGGTTTTCAAAACTTTCAAACTTGGAACTCAAGGTCCAAAACATCTCAAACGACATCCGAATGTCACCAAACTTTACGGAAATCACATATATAATATTTAAGACTTGTACCGGGCGTCGGAACCAAAATACAAGCCCGATACCAAGGTCAATTAATTCATTTCCTTTAACAATTACATAAAAAACAATTTCATAGAAAAATTCATAACTAGGGCTCTAGGCCTCAGAATTCGACTCCGGACGCATGTCTAAGTCCCATATTTTCCTACGGACCTCTCGGGACCATCCAATCTCGGGTCCGGATCCGTTTACCAAAAATGTTGACCGAAGTCAACCATATCAATATTAATATCATTTTTATCCAAATTTGTCATAGAATTCATATTTTCTATCACAAAATCTTTCCGGCTACATGCTCGTATTATGCACGTAAATCGAGGCAACATAGAATGAGGTTTTCGAGGCCTCAGAAGCTCGAAATGATTAATAAAATAAGTGATGACCCTTTGGGTCGTCACAATCTCCACCTCTAAAACAACCGTTCGTCCTCGAACGGACAAAAGAAAGAAGTACATGAGTCGGGAAACAAGTGTGGGTAGCGGCTCCGCATAACAGACTCGGACTCCCAGGTCGATGCCTCAGGAGGCTGACCTCTCCACTGAACGCGCACAGAAGGATAACTCTTCGACCTCAACTGTCGAACCCGCCGGTCTAGAATAGCCACCGGCTCCTCCTCGTAAGATAGATCATTGTCCAATTGGACAGTACTGAAGTCTAACACATGTGTGGGATCGCCGTGGTATCTCCGAAGCATAGATACGTGAAAAACTCGATGCACGACTGATAAGCTAGGCGGCAAAGCTAATCTATAAGCCACCCCTCCCACTCTATCTAGAATCACAAATGGACCAATATACCTAGGGCTGAGCTTGCCCTTCTTCCCGAACCTCATCACGCCCTTCATAGGCGATACTCGGAGCAATACTCGTTCACCAACCATGAAATCCACATCTCGAACTTTACGATCCGCATAAGTCTTCTGCCTGGACTGAGCTGAACGCAATCTCTCCTGAATAGTCTTGACCTTATCCAAGGCCTCCTGAACTAAGTCTGTACCCAACAACCGAGCCTCTCCCGGTTCAAACCATCCAACCGGTGATCGACATCGCCTACCATACAACGCCTCATACGGAGCCATCTGGATGCTAGACTGGTAACTGTTATTGTAGGCGAACTCTGCTAATGGTAGAAACTGGTCCCACGAGCCTCCGAAATCAATAACACAGGCTCGAAGCATGTCCTCAAGAATCCGAATAGTCCTCTCGGACTGGCCATCCATCTGAGGATGAAATGCTGTACTCAACTGAACCTGGGTGCCTAACTCCTGCTGGACCGCTCTCCAGAACCGCGAGGTAAACTGCGTTCCCCGATCAGAGATAATAGATACCGGCACCCCATGGAGACGAACAATCTCCCTAATGTAAACCTCCGCTAACCTCTCCGACGAGTAGGAGACAGATACTGGAATAAAGTGTGCCGACTTGGTCAACCTATCAACAATGACCCAAATAGCATCAAATTTCCTCCGAGTCAAAGGAAGTCCAGTAACGAAGTCCATAGTGATCCGCTCCCATTTCCACTCGGGAATTTCAATCCTCCGGAATACACCACCAGGTCTCTGGTGCTCATATTTCACCTGCTGACAATTTAGACACCGAGCGACATACGCAACGATATCTTTCTTCATTCTGCGCCACCAATAGTGCTGCCGTAAGTCCCGGTACATCTTCGCGGCGCCTGGGTGAATAGAATACCGCGAACTGTGGGCCTCCGCTAAGATCAACTCTCGAATCCCTTCGACATTGGGCACACAAACTCGACCCCGCAATTTCAATACCCCATCATCATCTAGATTTACCTGTGTGGCACCTCCCCGCTGTATTGTATCTCTCAACTCACGCAAATGAGGATCATCAAATTGCCTCTCACGGATATGCTCTAATAAAGAAGAACGAGCGACCGTGCAGGCTAACACTCTGCTAGGCTCAGAAATGTCTAATCTCACGAACCGGTTGGCTAAGGCCTGGACATCTAGAGCTAATGGTCTCTGACTGACCGGAATGTATGCAAGACTACCCATGCCGGCATACTTTCTACTCAAAGCATCGGCCACCACATTGGCCTTACCGGGTGATATAAGATAGTAACATCATAGTCTTTTAGCAACTCTAACCATCTCCGCTGTCGTAGATTCAACTCCTTCTGCTTGAACAAGTACTGTAGGCTTTTGTGATCAGTGTACACCTCACATGTCACACCATATAGATAATGCCTCCGGATCTTTAAGGCATGAACCACTGCTGCTAATTCAAGATCATGAACTGGATAATTCTTCTCATGTATCTTTAACTGCCTCGAAGCATAAGCGATAACCTTACCATCCTGCATCAATACCGCTCCAAGCCCTGTACGAGACGCGTCACAATAAACTGTATAAGGCCCTGTACCTGTAGGTAGTACCAACACTGGTGCGGTGGTCAAGGCTGTCTTGAGCTTCTGAAAGCTCGCCTCACACTCCTCTGACCACTGAAACTGGACACCCTTCTGAGTTAACCCGGTCATCGGGGCTGCAATAGAAGAAAACCCCTCTACAAATCAACGGTAGTAACCTTGCTAATCCCAAGAAACTCCGGATCTCGATCACTGAAGCTGGTCGAGGCCAATTCTGGACCGCCTCAATCTTCTTTGGGTCTACCTGAATACCTTCCACCGATACAATGTGACCCAGAAATGCTACCGAACTCAGCCAGAACTCACATTTAGAAAATTTGGCATATAGCTGGTTATCTTTCAGAGTCTGAAGAACCACTCTAAGGTGCTGCTCGTGCTCTTCCTGGCTGCGGGAGTACACCAGGATGTCATCTATAAAGACTATCACGAACAGATCTAAGTAAGGCCTGAATACCCGATTCATCAACTCCGTGAATGCTGCTGGGGCATTGGTCAACCCGAAGGACATGACCAAGAACTCATAATGCCCATATCTAGAGCGAAAGGTTGTCTTAGGAATGTCAGCCGCCCTGATCTTCAGCTGATGGTAGCCTGACCTCAAGTCTATCTTAGAGAATACCCTCGCTCCCTGGAGCTGGTCAAACAAATCATCAATCCTCGGCAGTGGATATTTATTTTTGATAGTCACCTTGTTTAACCGCCGGTAATCAATACACATCCGCATCGAGCCATCCTTCTTCTTTACAAATAATACAGGTGCTCCCCAGGGGGAAACACTGGGCCTGATAAAGCCCTTCTCAAGAAGGTCCTGCAACTGATCTTTCAACTCTTTTAGTTCCGGCGGGGCCATACGATAGGGTGGAATAGAGATGGGCTGAGTGCCCGGTGCCAGATCAATACAGAAATCAATATCCCTCTCGGGTGGCATGCCCGGCAGGTCTAAAGGGAAAACCTCGGGAAACTCTCATACAATGGGAACTGAATCAATAGAAGGAACTTCTGCGCTGGAATCACGAACATAAGCCAGATAAGCTAGACACCCCTTCTCGACCATGCGTTGAGCCTTAACATAAGAAATAACAGTGCGAACGGAGTGGCTTGAGGTACCCTTCCACTCTAATCGGGGTGATTCTGGCAAGGCTAAGGTCACAGTCTTAGCATGGCAATCAAGAATAGCATGGTATGGGGACAACCAGTCCATTCCCAATATGACATAAAAATCTACCATGTCCAAAAGCAACAGATCAACACAGGTCTCAAGACCCCCAAATATAACTACGCACGAACGATGCACCCGATCGACTACAATGGAGTCACCCACTGGTGTAGCCACATAAACTGGAATATCCAGAGCATAGCTGGGCACGGCCAAATACGGTGCGAAGTAGGAAGACACATAGGAATATGTAGATCCGGGGTCAAATAATACTGAAGCACCTCTGCCACACACAAGAATAGTACCTGTAATCACGGCATCTGATGCCTCTGCCTCTGGCCTGGCTGGTAAAGCATAGAATCGGGGATCTGCACCTCCCCTCTGAGCTGCGTCTCTAGGACGACCATCAACTGGCTGACCTCTACCTCTCGCCGGACGGTCTCCACCTCTACGGTCTCGACCTCCACCTCTATAATCTCTACCCCCGTCTCTGGCTGGCTGGGCAGGCTGAGGGTCAGCTGGGGCCTCGAATCATAGGACGAGGACCTCGCCGCCGAGAGTTGCCCGCCGCTAAAGGGCAATACCCGATAAAATGACCCGGGTCACCACAACCATAGAAACTCTTAGACCGATAGGGCTGCTGGCCCCGACGACCCGAATGGCCTCCACGAACACTCCTGAAGAGGCCGAGCATTAATAGGAGGCTAGTCTGAATAATGCCCCCGCAAACCACGATCACCCGGTCCACCCCGCGAAGCCCGAAGGGCGGAATGAAAAGGCCCGGACACTTGCCTCTATCAAAGGATTCTCTGCTACCAGAGGAAGAAGCACCAAACCTACCCGAATGACGAGGCCTCTTATCCGAAGAATAACCGCCTCCCCTAGCAAGAGCCATCTCAACTCTGCGTGCTGCATTGGCTGCCTCCCGAAATGATATGTCACTCCCCACGCCCATAGCCATCTGGAGTCTAATCGGCCGATTAAGCCCATCTATAAACCTGCGGACCCTCTCCCGCTCCGTGGGAAGTATCACCACTGCATGACGAGCCAAATCGACAAATCTCGTCTCATACTGTGTAACCGTCATAGTGCCCTGATGGAGGCGCTCAAACTGCCTCCGAAGTACATCCCGCTAAGTAGCAGGGAGAAACTTCTCCATAAATAATTCCGCAAACTGGTCCCATGATAAAGCTGGGGACCTTGCTGGTCGAGTCAAGCAATAATCTCTCCACCAACTCTTGGCGGATCCTGCAAGTCAAAATGTACAAAAGTCAACTCTATTTGACTCCACGATCCCCATAGTCTTGAGAATCTCATGGCAACTGAATAAGAAGTCCTGAGGATCCTCTGATGCGGCTCCACTGAATGTAGTGGTAAATAGCTTGGAGAACCGATCAAGCCTCCATAACGAATCAGAAGTCATGGCCGCTCCATCACCGGCATGAGCTGTGGTACTAGACTGAGTGGCCACAGCTGGCTGAACCACTGGTGCCTGAGGCTGAGGAGCTACTGGCTCCGGAGTACGAGCAATAGGAGTCTGGACCCCTCCTCCAGCCTGAGAAGCGGCTGGTGCAACTGATAATAAACCCGCTCTGGCAATGCTGTCCATAAATCCCGCTATTCTGACCAAAGCATCCCGAAGATCCGGGGTAAATAAAGCCTCTCCTGGGACCTGAGCTGGGCCCACTGGAGCTGCTGGAACCGGAACCTCCTCGTCAATCTCAATATGAGGCTCCACCTCTCGGGTAGCTGCCTGGGGCTGAGCTCTACCCCTACCACGGCCTCTGATACGGCCTTGGCCCCTGCCCCTCACGGGAGCTGCCTGGGGCTCGGGCTGCTGGTCAGCGAACGAAGAAGCGCGTGTCCTCACCATCTGCGAAAGGACAGAATAGAAATTCAATCAATATTTGAGGAACAAGTCGCATGACAAGAAAGAACAAATGAGGGACTCTTTCCTAACTCAGTAGACTCTGGAGGACAAGTACAGATGTCTCCGTACCTACCTCTCAAACTCTACTAAGCTTGTTCGTGAGTGGTGAGACCTATGTAACCTAGAGCTCTGATACCAACTTGTCACGAACCGGATTTTCCCCCAACATCGGGATCGTGATGGTGCCTACTCGTGGTAGCTAGGCAAGCCACTGTATTCATACTATCCTGTTTTTAACACAATTTTTAATTAAATAAATGCGGAATACTTTATCGAAATAGAAATAACTAATTACAAGATGAAAATCATACTGAAATCCTCTACCCAAGACGTGGAGTCACCAACTCACGAACTACTACTGAAAACTACACATAAGAGTTTGAAAGAAATATAATATAATTCTGTTTGTCTCGAAACAAAGAGACTACAACTAGTAACATAAATAAAGAGAGAGAGACGCCGGGCCTGCGGACTTCTGCAAGCTACCTCGGTCTCAATTGTGATCAACTCCCACGCAATCGATTTACTGCTACTGCTCCTGATCGTAACCTGGACCTGTGCAAAAACGCACAGAAGTGTAGTATCAGCACAACCGACCCCATGTGCTGGTAAGTGCCTGGCCTATCCCGGCGAAGTAGTGACAAGCCTAGGACCAGACACCCACATAAACCTGTGCAATTCAATAGATATGTATACCACAGAATAACAAGAAATAACGAGGTAATAACACAATAAGGAATATCTCAAAGAATTCAACAATTAACAACAGTTAATAAATTCACAAGGAAAAACAAAGTATAATGGAAACACAAGTAATATCAAGTCAAAGAATAGCAAGCAGTTGCACGGCATCACCCTTCGTGCTTTTACTCTCATCCTCACCAAATAAGCAAATAAAGTACACGGCATCACCCTTCGTGCTTTTACTCTCATCCTCACATCCATAGTACGACATGATCCTTCGTACATGGTTCAATAACAAGGCACGGCATGATCCTTCGTGCATAATCAATAAAACATGGCACGGCATTAACCTTCGTGCATAAATAAATAAACATGGCACGGCATCACCCTTCGTGCATTATCACTCTTCCTCACCCAAATAACAATCACCGTTAAGGGCAAAGAAAGAAACAGTAATTCATAAACCGTCCCATCAAGGGCAATCAATAATCATCTTCACAACAAGTCCCGACAAGGGAGAACAATAACAATTCATCTGTAATATATCTCAAAATAATCATTTTTCAACGACTCACGGTCATACTAGACGCCAGTGTATGGATGCTCGTCACCACAGCCCATACACCACACTCGATCACACAACACATAGCACATAATATTCCTTCAAGCTAGGATAGAACAAACACTTACCTCGAATGTTTATGAACAATTCAATCCGTGGAAATGTCTTTTTCTTTCAAATTTGGCTCCAATCCAACCGTATCTATACACAATTGATTTAATATCATCAATACTACTCAACAAACTAATTCTTAAGACCAAATACAACTTTTACAACATTCTGCCCGGAATAGTGAATTTCAACCCCGGGCCCACATGGTCGGAACTCGGGGTTAGGACCAAAATCCGGTTACCCATCCCCCACGAGTTCATGTATATGATTTGTTTCAAAATCAGACCTCAATTCGAGGTCCAATTTCCCAATTAATGAAAAACCCTATATTCTAACAAAAACAAGAAATTCTACCATGAAAACCTTTGATTTCTAATGAAAAACATGTTTAATGATGTTAGGAATTGAAAGAATTAAGTAAAAAGTGACTTACAATTGTTTTGATGCAGAAGGAATCCATAAAGAATCGCAAATGGGTGTTTTTGTTTTGTAAAAAGTGAAGAAATGAACTGAAAATCGTGTTTTACAGGTCTCTGTGTTCGCATTTGCGAACATGGGTTCGCAATTGCGAACCCCGACCAATTTCTGGAGTTTGAAAAATAAGCTAAGGATAGAAAGTTCGCATTTGCGAAGCCAAGGCAAATGCTGGGGGTTTCGCATTTGCGAAACAATGTTCGCATTTGCGAACAAGCTAGGCTTGTGGGCTTTGTCGCATTTGCGACAAATGCTTCGCATTTGCGAAGCCAGGCAACATACTGAAGGCCTCGCATTTGCGAGGTTAAGTTCGCAATTGCGAACTCTAGCCCAGGTCTGCCAGGATCGCATTTGCGACCCTTTGTTCGCATTTGCGAACTTGGCTTGTTTCTGGCAGACATCGCATTTGCGATAAAGGGTTCGCATTTGCGAACCCAGCCTTGACCTGCCTTCTTCGCATTTGCGAGAAATTCTTCGCAAATGCGAAGCCAACAGCTGGGTGAAAAACCAGCAGTGCAAAAATTCAGAAATTGATCCTACGGCCTATCAAATCTTTAACCGAGCCCCCCGGGCTCCCAACCAAACATGTACACAACTTCAAAAACACATTACGAACTTGTTCGTGCGATCATATCGCCAATATCACATCGTTTTCATCAAATTAAACCTCAAGTTCATGATTTTCATACTTTTGGTTTTCAAAACTTTCAAACTTGGAACTCAAGGTCCAAAACATCTCAAACGACATCCGAATGTCACCAAACTTTACAGAAATCACATATATAATATTTAAGACTTGTACCGGGCGTCGGAACCAAAATACGAGCCCGATAACAAGGTCAATTAATTAATTTCCTTTAACAATTACATCAAAAACAATTTCATAGAAAAATTCATAACTTGGGCTCTAGGCCTCAGAATTCGACTCCGGACACATGTCCAAGTCCCATTTTTTCCTACGGACCTCTTGGGACCATCCAATCTCGGGTCCGGATCCGTTTACCAAAAATGTTGACCGAAGTCAACCATCTCAATATTAATATCATTTTTATCCAAATTTCTCATAGAATTCATGTTTTCTATCACAAAATCTTTCCGGCTACATGCTCGGATTGTGAACGTAAATCGAGGCAACATAGAATGAGGTTTTCGAGGCCTCAGAAGCTCGAAATGATTAATAAAATAAGTGATGACCCTTTTGGTCGTCACATGTTGTGCCTGTTCCAAAGAAAGACGGAAAAACTAGAGGGTGTGTTGATTATCGAGACCTCAATAAAGCTAGTCCGAAGGATGATTTTCCATTACCAAACATCCACATATTGATTGACAATTGTGCCAAACATGAGATTGGTTCTTTTGTGGATTGTTATGCAGGTTATCATCAGATCTTGATGGACGAAGAAGATGCAGAAAAGATGGACTTTATCACACCTTGGGGAACATATTGCTACAGAGTGATGCCGTTTGGGTTGAAGAATGCTGGAGCTACATATATGAGGGCAATGATCACTAGGTTCCATGACATGATACATCGAGAGATTGAGGTATATGTGGATGATGTTATTATCAAATCCAAAAAGCAGTGTGATCATATCAAAGACTTGAGAAAGTTTTTCCAGAGGCTTCGAAGATACAATCTGAAGCTCAATCCAGCAAAATGTTCTTTTGGAGTACCATCAAGAAAGTTATTGGGGTTCGTAGTAAGTTGGCGTGGTATTGAACTAGACCCGTCAAAGATAAAAGCAATTCAGAACTTGCATCCTCCAAAGAACAAGAAAGAGGTGATGAGTTTGTTGGGCAGGTTGAATTAAATTAGTAGATTTATTACTCAGCTGACATCGACCTCTGAGCCCATTTTCAAATTATTAAAGAAAGATGCTGCGGTGAATTGGACTGAGGAATGTCAAGATGCATTTGACAAAATCAAGGAATATCTGGCCAATCCTCCTGTGTTGGTTCCTCCAGAACCTGGAAGGCCCTTGATCCTTTATCTAACCGTGTTGGATAATTATTTTGGCTGTGTACTAGGGCAGCATGATGAAACAGTGAAGAAAGAGCAGGCAATATACTATCTCAGTAAGAAATTTACATCGTACGAGGTAAAATACACTCAGCTGGAAAGAACATGTTGTGCTTTAACATGGGTTGCATAGAAGTTGAAACATTACTTGTTGGCTTATACCACTTATCTTATATCTCGGTTGGATCCACTGAAGTACATCTTCCAGAAGCCTATGCCCATAGGAAGGCTCACTAAATGGCAAATTTTACTTACAGAGTTTGATATTGTTTATGTAACCCGCACTGCAATAAAGGCACAAGTAATCGCTGATCATTTGACAGATAATCCAGTTGATGATGAATATGAACCGCTGAAGACATATTTTCCTGATGAGGAGACAATGAATATTGAGGAATTGGAACAACACGACAAGTCGGTCTGGAAACTATACTTTGATGGTGCTGTCAATAGCAAAGGAGTCGGAATTGGAGCATTGCTCATTTCAGAAACGGGTCAGCATTTTCCTATTACCGCTCAGCTCCGATTTTTCTGTACTAATAACATGGCCGAGTACGAAGCATGTATACTGGGATTAAGAATGGCAATATACATGGGTGTTCAAGAGATTTTGGTCATGGGTGACTCGGATCTCCTAATACATCAAATTCAGGGAGAATAGGAGACAAGAGATTTGAAACTGATACCATACCGACAGTGTCTACATGAACTATCTCAGAGATTTCAGTCCATAGAGTTCAAGCATATCCCAAGAATGCACAATGAAGTTGCAGATGCCCTGGCCACATTGTCGTCCATGTTGCACCATCTGGATAAAGCTTATATAGATCCACTGCCAATACAAGTTCGTGATCAAAATGCTTAGTGTTTCACGGTAGAAGAGGAACTTGATGGCAAACAATGGTTCCATGATATTAAAGAATATTTGAGGATGGGGTGTACCCATGCAAGCCATGGGAGATCAACAAAGGGCTATAAGGCGACTAGCGAGTGGATTTTTCTTCAGCGAAGGAATTGTATACAAGAGAACCCCGAATTTGGGTCTACTGAGATGTATAGATGCACAGCAGGCCACTATAATCATGGCTGATGTACATGTAGGAGCTTGTGGACCTCATATGAGTGGATATGTTTTAGCCAAGAAAATATTAAGGGCTGGATACTATTGGCTCACAATGGAGCGAGATTGCATTAAATATGTGCGGAAATGCCATCAATGCCAGATACACGGGGACTTGATTCATTCGCCACATTATGAGTTGCATACAATGTTAGCACCATGACCTTTTGTCGCCTGGGGCATGGATGTCATTGGTCCGATAGAACCCGCATCATCTAACTAGCACAGGTTTATCCTGGTAGCTATTGATTATTTCACTAAATGGGTGGAGGCGAAGACATTTAAAGTAGTAACAAGAAGGTAGTAGTGGATTGTGTACATACAAATATCATTTTTTGCTTCGGAATTCCCAAGGTGATTATCACGGACAATGAGAAAATCTATATAGTCACCTCATGGGAGAGGCATGTCAAAAGTTCAAAATCTTGCACCGTAATTCCACACCTTATCGTCCTAAACCAAACGGAACAGCTGAAGCTGCAAATAAGAATATTAAGAAGATTCTCCGAAAAATGGTGGAGGAGTCGAGATAGTGGCATAAAAAATTACCATTTGCTCTAATGGGTTATCGTACTACCGTGCGTACTTCAATTGGTGCAACCCCTTACTCATTGGTATATAGAATAGAAGTAGTGATACCTGCAGAGATTGAAATACCTTCTCTCCGGATTATAGCTGAGGCTGAAATTGATGATGATGAATGGGTAAAAGCCCGGTTAGAGCAACTGAGCTTGATAGATGAAAAAAGATTAGCACCAGTATGTCACGGACAACTGTACCAACGAAGGATGTCTACGGCATATAACAAGAAAGTACGTCCACGGAAATTCGAGGTCGGACAATTGGTGTTAAGACGTATTTTACCACACTGGGTCGAAGCAAAAGGAAAATTTGCATCTAATTGGCAAGGACCATTCATTGTGTCCCGAGTATTGTCCAACGGAGCTTTATATCTAACAGATGCGGAAGGAAAATGTGTAGAGACTGCTATCAACTCCGATGCAGTCAAGAGATACTATGTATGATTCCTTTTTCATGTATACAATTGTATTTGTTATAATTTTGAAATTGAAATGATGAAGGCATTTTATTTCTCTATCCAAACACTTTACCCGTTGCTACCCCTTTTGAGCATGAAATGAAAAGAAAAGAAAATAGAATATTGTAAAAGAGAAAAGAAAGAGAAGAGAAAGAAAAGAAAAAAAAGAAACAATGAAAAAAAAGAGAGAAAAGATATGAAAAAAAATATAAACAAAAGAAGAAAATCGGGAAAAGTCAATTGACGGATATACCTTAGAGTATGAACTACGTTTGACTTGATCCCAAAAGGGTACGTAGGCAGCCTCAATGAGGTTCAGTCACGACAGAAATAAAATCCGAGATTCCCCAAATATTGAAACTGGGGCAGAAATTATGTTTTTATGATTCCGAAAGTTGTAATTATATTTGAACCCACATTTAAATTTTAAGCCTTTATACCCTTCTTTCTAAACCCATCCAAAATCCACATTATGGTCCAAAGAAAGACCTTCTGATTAATTTCAAGAAAATGACAATGCAATGGAAAGAAAGAGAAACATATAATGTACAATACCCGGAAGTTTGGAGACAGAAAAAAATAAAGAAAAACAAATGAGAGAGTCTTATTGGTGAAAACATTCACAGGCACCATAAGGCGAATGTGAGTTGAGAGATAAATAAATGAGAGAGTCTTATTGGTGAAAACCCTCACGGGCACCATAAGGCGAATGTGAGGTGAGAGAAATTAAATAAGAGAGTCTTATTGGTGAAAACCTTCACGGGCACCATAAGGCGAAAGTGAGGAATGACCTGATGAAAGGAAGATGGCAAAATAAGAAAGGTTTAGGTTGGTGAAATGAGAAATCAAGTCAGCAACGATCTAATTGGACAAACTGGGTTAGATATTCAAATGCATGGCATGGTCAAAGGAATCAGCCTTCATACCTAGATAAGTTTTGACTTTTACCTAAAAAATATCCCTATCCTAAAATTCAGGTCATTGCATTTCACTCTATTGTTTCAAAACCAGTTGCCAGTTGAAATCTAACTACCAGCTTCTTATGTTGGATGACATAATAATACTGGGTCCTCCGAAGGAAAAGAGAATATAAAATAACACATGGCGAGCACATAGCCAAAGGGAATAAGAGAGAAAAGAAACAAAAAGAGAAAACAATACAAGGAAGAATCGAGAAGACGATCGGGAATAAACTATAAAGCAGTATGAAGTAAGATAAGGCAGACGGTGGAAGCAAGGCCAGCAAGAATGCCAGTTGCTAACAATCATTTTATTACTAATAAATTGTTCACTAATTAAGATAGGGACAAAAGAATCAAATTCTTACTAATCACTTTAAAGTGAATGTGAACAATGTGGGAGAAAACAATAAAAAAGAAGCAGCAATAAAGGAGACAATCCACAATGGAGAACTCAATAATAAGGAACCTACCCGAACAATGAAGGAGGTATCATCTTTTATTTTTTCAAAAATTACACCCCGTTATCAAACTGAGGGAATATTTTTCAGCATTTTCAATTTCTGTTTAGGCGCCCACCTGGATAACAAGGGAATACTTTTCTGCATTTTCATTTCTGCATGAGACGCCCACCTGGATAACAAGGGAATACTATTCTGTATTTTCATTTCTACATCAGACGCCCACCTAGATAACAAGGGAATACTTTTCTGCATTTTCATTTCTGCATCAGGCGCTCACCTGGATAATAAGGGAATACTTTTCTGCATTTTCATTTCTGCATCAAGCGCCCACCTGGATAACAAGGGAATACTTTTCTGCATTTTCATTTATGCATCAGGCGCCCACCTGTATAACAAAGGAATACTTTTATGCATTTTCATTTCTGCATCAGGCGCCCACCTGTATAACAAGGGAATATTTTTCTGCATTTTCATTTCTGCATCAGGCGCCCACTTGGATAACAAGGGAATACTTTTCTACATTTTCATTTCAATATCAGGCGCCCACCTGGATAACAAGGGAATATTTTTCAGCATTTTCAATTTTTGTTTAGGTGCCCACCTGTATAACAAGGGAATATTTTTCTGCATTTTCATTTCTGCATCAGGCGCCCACCTGGATAATAAGGGAATACTTTTTTGCATTTTCATTTCTGCATCAGGCGCCCACCTGGATAACAAGGGAATACTTCATATTAATTTCTGTTCAAGCGCCCACCTGTATAACAAGGGAATACTTTTCTGCATTTTTATTTCTGCATCAGGCGCCTTCCTGGATAACAAGGGAATATTTTTTTGCATTTTAATTTCTGTTCCGGCGCCCACCTGTATAACAAGGGAATACTTTCAGCATTTTTAATTTCTGTTTAGGTGCCCAATTGTATAACAAGGGAATACTTTTCAGCATTTTCATTTCTTCATCAGGCGCCCACCTGGATAACAAGGGAATATTTTCAGCATTTTTAATTTCTGTTCAGGCGCCCACCTGTATAACAAGGAAATATTTTCAGCATTTTCAATTTTTATTCAGGTGCCCACCTGTTTAACAAGGGAATACTTTCTGCAAAATAAAAGTTTTTCTTTTCTAAAAAGTAACATCATGATATATTGAAAGCCCCATACTGGAGCAGAGGAAAAAGTTTTCTTTGTTTTTGCAATAAGCAGGTACCAACCTGGAAAATGAAGAAACGCATTTTAAAGTCATACAAATGGAGGGAAGCAATATGTTGGAAGCAAGTCACAAGCAAAAGATTTGCTGAAAAATGGAAGATGCAAATAAAGAGAAACATGCAAGATGAATGATCGATACAACTCAAGATGCAAGACATAGATAAGAATTTTTTGTAATTCATAGACCATAGCTTAGGCTAGCTTCTTTATTTTTATTATTATCCCGGTGTAATAAGGAGTCAGTAAGTAGTAACAGCAATAACAACATCAACAACAATGAAATCACAGTTCCCATGGTAGTTTCAAACTACCAGACCTTCCCGAACTACACTGACCTGATTCCTGTTTAGCCCAGGATATGTATCCAACCTCTGAAGCAGGGTGCGGTCAAAAGCTTTTCAAAAATGCTTCATACGGAATATGCGAGTAGGAAAAAATCTCTCATTACTGCTCACTTGTCTTTGCACTGAAACTCTTCGTGTTCTCGAGCAAAGAGGGGCAGCTGTGTGCACGTGATTTTTGCCCCAAGCAATTAAATTCCAAAATATATAAAAAATAATACAAAAATAATTTTTGTTTGCAAATTATTTTGAAATTGTGTGTGAAATACTTGTGTTTGTCAATTGTTTGAAATAAAATTGAAATAAAAATACAAAAAATGAATTAATTAGAAAATGTCACAAAATTGTAAAAAACAAATGCTAGGAAATTGGAAAATTAAGAAAAAATACAAAAATATCGGAAAATTAAGGAAAAATACAAAAATGGAAAAATAATGGAAATACATCAATGCAAAATAAATACAAAGAGAAAATACAAGAAAATTAAATAAAATACAAGTCAAATAATAATAAAATACAAAAAATACAATATACAATGGTAATTTGGGCCAATATACATAAATACATTGTCCAAAACAAATTACACAGACCAGGCCCAAATGAAACAAGCCCAGTCTACCTAGCCTCTAAACCAAACAACACCGTGTGGAATAAACTAATCTAAGCCGTTGGTTGCAACTGATCAATGGACAATACAAGGTGGTCCCCATTCAAATAAAACGACATCGCATGTAGAATCAATCTCAACCGTCCAATACAATTAATCAGACGGACAAGGCTAATGATCCAATTAAACAAAATGACGTAGCTTGAAGCATTCAATCTCAACCTCCATAATCATAATCTAACGGACATAAGTAAACCTCTCATAAAACTATGCGACGCTGTTTAAGATCCAAATGATCCTGGCCATTAATCTGATTGAATCTAACGGCCAAGGATCAATAACACATAATCGATATATATCGACACCCTCCCTTTCAGACGTCTCATTATACACACACACATTCCATATTGAAAACCCTTGCCACCATAATATTTTTCCTCTTCTACCGTCTCTCAGGGAGACCACCGAAGGTCAGCCCAGACCTCCGTCTTCGACTCCGACCAAACACAAAACACCCTCCTCACCATGAAACAAACCTTAACTTCCATTAATCTCGTCCAAAACTTAACAACTTCCCCCAATCTTGAAAATCTGGTCGCCGGAACCCTAGCCGGCGACCACCCAAGGTATGAACCAGTACGCCAAACTAACACCATCCAACCACCTTGGAACGATCTACGACCCTATCTGGGTGGTTTCCCTCGAATATTCAAAAAACCCTCACCGAAACCCTACTCCAGCGAGTACCCAAAAACAACCCCACTCTCAAAACCTTACCCCAGGTCTCCAGACCCCTCTCACACACTCAAATCAAACACCCAAGGCCCCATTTTGAAGATCTAACACTTAGAAGACCAACAGTCTTCAAAACTCTGAAAAATTAAGAAAATAAAAAGAATGAAAAAGAAAGAAAGAAAGAAAGAAAGAAAGAAGAAAAGAAAGAAAGAAAAGGAAAAAGAAAAGGAAAAGGGCCTGGAAAAAGCTAAGTACCCCCACCCTTGTTTTCGTTCAGTGATTTTTATGTGTTCTGAAACTTGCCTCTTTACATGCCTATCATGATCTTGTATGAATCTATTCCTATGCAGGTATTAAAACATAATTCTATCTCTGTTTTGTATCTAATTCGTACTTGTTCATGCGAGCCCTGAATATCATACATGCTTGAAATTGTCTAAGTGTTTTTAGGATTCTGATGTTAGCAACTCATGAATCATGTGCTAAATAGCTATTTTTATGTGATTTTTCAGTATATCCTGTCTCGATTGGGTTTTTAATTAGTTGGAATTCAACCATTATCAAATTTTCCCTCTAAGTTCTGATTAATTTGAAGTTAAGTCGTGATTAGGGTTATTTGTGCAAAATAACATGAACCTGGCTATATTTGCAATTTGATTTGTGTGTTAGTTTCTTTTGAACCTCTCAATGCTTATGAGTACTTAGGTTAGATGTATAAATGTTTTATGGCTATGTTTTTGAACTAAGTATGGGTTTTGATTAGTGGCTATTCGTAAAAAGTGCTAATAATGAAAAGGCCTGTAGTCTAAAATTGATTAATTTTTAAAGACATGTCTTAGGGTGGCTATTTGTTAAACATGTGTTACCCTAGTTTTGCCAGACCTAAGGTTGGTCGGGTAATAACAACCAAAGGCAAAGGGTAAATGGGGAAGGGTAAATGGTATTTTCATGGATTAAATAGACCATATGAGGATAGAAATGACTTTAGTGCTTGGTATTTCTGAAATTACTTGAATAATAAGGGGTATACTAGGTAGAGCTAAAAAGGATTTGTGTAATAAACCTTAGCAAGTGAGGGTAATTGAGTAAAACATGCCCAATAGAACATCCCAGAATCTTCTAGTATGGGTTCAAGGGCATTTCGATACAATTCTGATAGACTATAATGTAATTAATTGAAAAGAATAGGGGAGGGAAATATAATTAACTTATTTGAAATTTACACCAAAATAACTCTATAAATAGGCTTCTATAAGCCTGAAAAAGAGCCCGAAAAAATTGGGAGAGGTTCTAGTTCTGAATTTACAATTAAAAGGGTCTGAAATATATTTGAGAGATTCAGCTTTCAAAAATTCTTAAGAGTTCAGAATTTCACTGATACTATTCGTCTACTTACTCTTCAATTCGAGAATTGTTTTCTGGGGTCTTTGCTGGTGTTTCTCTACTGTGTTATCTTCACTAGCTAGGATTTCAATTTTTCTCGAAGTTGATTGCTATTTATTTATCGAGCTTGGGAACTGATGTGTTGTTCTTCTATTGTTTGTTGGTGTCTCTCTGCTGTTACCGTTACTGACTGCTTCTGTTCTTCATCTCCTTAGAACTCACTGATTCATTTTCGTTGATCAGGTGCACATCTATTTCCTGGAGATGTAATTGAGATTTATGAATGAAGAAATGAAGTTTAGTTAATTTATGATAGAGCTGATTCTGTTTCTTCTTTCTAGATGTAGTTGTATTTCATAGAAATCATTGTAATTCGTTAGGTATTGGTTGTAATAATCAACAACCATATGATTTTGATTTAAATTAGAGTAGAGTAGTTAATGTAATAGGTAAACGTAGTTAATAGTTTATCACTTAATTCAAAACAAAAATAGGCTAATATGAAGTTAATACACTTAGGTAAATAAGTACAATTCTGAAACTGGACGTATAAACTGTATTTAGTTAATCTTGTTAATTAAACTCTGAATGTGGATCAATTCAATCTAAAAGAGAATAAGTAGTTCAAGTTTAAAATTATGTCATCGCCTAGCTTCACTCAAAAATGATTTAGACACTGATTTGTTTTAGATTTCGATGATTGATAATAACTCAAGCATGTTTAGTTAGTATTATAACACTGTTTCCCTTTAGTTTGAAATAAAGTGACAAAATAAGTTCTACAATTAGAATCATGATAACTATTTAAAATCAGAACCTGCCATATAGAGTTAGAATTTTTAGTTGATTACTGTAACTAGTAGTGATTGAAATGTAACTTGGTACCTTTGAAATAATATGATTTTACTGATTTTCCCTGTCATTTGAAAAACATTGGCTTAAATATTTTTTTGAATTATTAGTTTGTTCTTAATTTCGTTCATATACTCTGGGCCTAATCATGAATATAGGCCCAGGTCCGATTAATCATACGCTTGTGTTATCAAGTAAGAACAATAGCGTATGTTGGGCTTCAGAAGCCCAAATGTCTTAAATAATGGACTGCTAAAGCAGTCAGAAGTCCAGGCCTCAATAATGAATAATGACCCGGTCTCCAAACATTATAGCTTTGAAAAATAACAACAAATGTGTGTATTAGGAAGGAAAAGACAAAAATAGAAAACATAGTATATAAATAGGATTGAACCTTAATAATAAGGGATGGGCCTCGAAGATGAAAATACACGGGGCCCCCTTGTATGATTTAGACACAGATTTGTTTTAGATTTCGGTGATTGATAATAACTCAAGCATGTTTAGTTAGTATTATAACACTATTTCCCTTTAGTTTTGAAATAAAGTGACAAAATAAGTTCTGCAATTACAATCATGATAACTATTTAGAATCAGAACCTGCCATATAGAGTTAGAATTTTTAGTTGATTATTGAAACTAGTAGTGATTGAAATGTAACTTGGTACCTCTGTAATAATGTAACAAAAATGATTTAGACACAGATTGAAATGTAACACCAAAAATGATTTACTGAAACTAGTAGTGATTGAAATGTAACAACAAAAATGATTTAGACACAGATTTATTTTAGATTTCAGTGATTGATAATAACTCAAGCATATTTAGTTAGTGTTATAACACTATTTCCCTTTAGTTTTGAAATAAAGTGACAAAATAAGTTCTGCAATTAGAATCATGATAACTATTTAAAATCAGAACCTGCCATATAGAGTTAGAATTTTTAGTTGATTACTGAAACTAGTAGTGATTGAAATGTAACTTGGTACCTTTGAAATAATATGATTTTACTGATTTTCTCTGTCATTTGAAAAACATTGGCTTAAATATTGTTTTGAATTATTAGTTTGTTCTTAATTTCGTTCATATACTCTGGGCCTAATTATGAATATAGGCCCAGGTCCGATTAATCAGATGCTTGTGTTATCAAGTAAGAACAATAGCGTATGTTGGATTTCAGAAGCCCAAATGTCTTTAATAATGGATTGCTAAAGCAGTCTAAAGTCCAGGCCTCAATAATGAATAATGGCCTGGACTCCAAACATTATAGCTTTAAAAAATAACAACAAATGTGTGTATTAGGAAGGAAAAAATAAAAATAGAACACATAGTATATAAATAGGATTGAACCTTAATAATAAGGGATGAGCCTCGAAGATGAAAATACACGGGGCCCCCAAATAGATTTCAATGTAAAATGCTAGACTCGGAAGAACCGTATAGCAAATTTCACGGTCCTTCCTAAAGCTAATAAGACGTAGATATAAAAGGCACGATAAATAAAATTACGTTCCTAATACGGGTGCACAGTTTATGTGACCCAATCTCAAGTCACAGGCGTACTGGTTGCGGTGTGACTCGAAATGCATTTTCGTGACGTCGTAAGTCTTTAAAATAACAAAGCGGACATTAATAACATTTGAATAATTGAAGCATATAAGGAAATCAAATAAAACAAATACGGTAGTTGAGCGACCGTGCTAGAACCACGGAATTTGGGAGTGCTTAAAACCTTCTGCCGGATTAATAGAATTCCTTTTCCGGATTTCTAGTATTGCGGACTGTTAAACAGAGTCATAATTTCCTCGGTTCAGGATTAAACTGGTGACTTGGGAAACCATTATTTTCCCAAGTGGAGACTTTGAAAATTAATAAAAATCCTGTTCTGAATGTCCTTTAATTGGAAAAACTCCTTTCCTATTATTATTATATTCCTTCCCAGGGTGTAGTAGTAAATAACGGATGTAACAAAAAAAGAGGTGTGACAGGTCCCGAGGCCTCGGGTGGATTTCGGGTAGTTAACGGATCGAAATTTGAAATTTTGGATAGTTGTAGGTGTCTGGTTGCTGGTATAACCGCTTCTGTGGAGGGTTCACCGTAGAAGCGGCCCCGCAGAAGAAAGGAATTGAGCCGCATATGCGATTTTAGGCTGCTACTGAAGGGACCACAAATGCGGTCATTTTTCTGCAAATGCGAGACCGCACATACGATAGAGAGGTTGCATAAGCGGAATGGGGCGGCTAGGCTGGGACCGCAGATGCAGTCATTTTTTCGCAGATGCGAGACCGCACTTGCGGTGGAGAATGCGTAGAAGCAAAAAATAAGAGGCCTGGTGGGGAACCGCAAAAGAGGTATTTGGACCACACCTGTAGAACCGCAGAAGCAATTATAGGACCGCATGTGCGAAAAGTGCTAGAGGCAGAATGGTTGTTTTAAAATCAGGATTTGGCCATTTTCTCTCATATTTTCTTGGCTTGGGCAATTTTTGGGAGAACTTCACGTGTGATTTTCATCATAAACGATAAGATAAGCTAACTGCACCCGCCTTGAGTTAAATACATCCGTTATGTATGGATTTTTGCATATAAATTGGTAAACATTTGGGATTTTGGTTGAAAGACCTAGAAATTTATATTCTTAGAATTTGACCCTGATTTTGGGTATGGAATTTAGAAAGAATTATATATTTGAGTTCGTGAATCTATGGGTAAACTTATTCTTCGAAATTTTTTGGAAATTCGAGCACATGGGCCTGAGGGCATTTTCGTCAACCTTTCGATCGGAGTTAGGAATTGTTATAAATCAGATTGTCATGAATAATTGAGCATATGTTGATGAATTTGCATAATTATTGGCTAGTTTTGGAGTGTGGTGCATCAATTATATTTCGAAAGGGCATGAAATGACGGTTATGGATCTTCGGAGCGAGGTAAGTCTCCTTTCTAACATTGTGAGAGGGAATTATTCCCATATGTGAGTTAATTAGTTATGTGCTCCTATTATGCTATGAGAGTCCGTACATAGCTACTATTATGCTACTGTCTGGATAGTCTAGGACTCAAGAGCATGCTATACTTGGATTAATTATAAACTTATTAATGACTTGAATTGTTTAAATCACCTCGGATTAGTAAATAAATTTCTAAACGGATTATATGTTATATTCAAAAATTATTAAAAGATAATTAGTTTTTATTTGGATAAACGTTCCTCGAAAATTCTTAATTGATTGTTCGAGCATGTATCCTTATCTGTACCTGCGTCGCATGCATGATTTGTGAGTAGGGTGTTTGTTTATTTTATGTTGACCGCATTGCAGTTTAGTTCGCGAGCGAGGTAATAGATGCATCTATAGGCGCATCGTCGACCATCGACAAATGCACAATTTATTTATGTTAGATCGGACCATCGCCTCGGCATAATATATGCATGTTTGTATGGCTGCCTTGAACTTATTTAAGTTGTTATTTCCTCTTTATGGTTTGGAATATTTGGATAATAATAAAAAGGAAAAATATGGAAATTTCCTATAAAAGAAATAATTGTTTCCTTGTTTCCTTCTATTGGATTAAAATCATGTTTATAGAAATTCATGATTTAATGTATTATTTACACCATTATTGGACCACTAGTAAGTGTCGAACTCGACCATCTCGTCTCTACTTCTTCGAGATTAAATGGGATACTTATTGAGTACACGTTGTTTTCGTACTTATACTATACTTTTGTGCATTTTTGTTGCACATGTATATGTAACTCTAGTGGCATACTGGACGTAGCAACATGGTTGATATGGAGACTAGGCGAGCTGTATTTCCTCGAGGTGATCCGCATCTAGTATAGTCTCTCTCAGGATTCCATTTATTTTCTGTCCAAATGTATTTCGGACAACTGTTGTACTTTATGTGGTCTTTTTTCTAGAAATTGCTCATGTACTTGTGACACCGAGTTCTGGGATGGTTTGAAGTATTTTGTATTAATTTCTTATGATTTAATTTGAATTTTAGTGATTATATTTTAATTTTAAAAATGTATGAAAATCATAGATTTCAAGAGTATTAAAATGAGAGTTTAATTAATTAATTTGGTCGGCTTGCCTGACGGTGGTCTCTGGCGCCACCACAATCCTTTTTGGATTTTGGGTCGGACAATATGGTATCAGAGCACTAGGTTCCTAGAGTCTCACGAATCATGAGAAAATCTAGTAGAGTCTCGCGGATTGGTACGGAGACGTCTGTACCAATCTTTGGGAGGCTGCAGGACTGTTAGGAGTACTTACCTTCTTGACTCCTCATCATGTGATTTGATTCCTTTGGGGCTCATGACTTTGTTTCCTTCCTACTCAATCTTATGCAACACAAAATGGTTGCTATTCGTCGGGGATTGAAGAATGAAATAGCACTACGAATGTGGTGCGGGTGTTTCTCCCTGCGGGGTTATTTGAGCTATTATCATCGCCTTGTAGAAGGATATTCTGTTGTTTTGGCTGAATAACGGTACTTCCGAGAGCTCTGAGGTTAGGCACAAGTTGCCATGATGATTATGAACGATTGTTGCACAGTATGAATATGATGTGAGGATGTTGCCTACGTGTCGGGGCAGTGAATGACTTGAATGGAGATTTACTCAGTGCATGTGTAATGACCCGGCCAGTCATTTTGGGAAATTACGCCCCAATCCCCCACTAATCACTTCCCCGAAGTTCATTTCTGCTATTTTGGTTTGCCGGGACATTCAGCGTTAGGATTCGGTGTGTTTTGGGATACTTAGTCCCTAACTGAGAGCATAAAAGTTGAAATATGGTCCGTAAATAGAACAATGTGAAAATGACCTCAGAACGGAAATCTGATGGTTTCGTTAGATCCGTTAGGTAATTTTGTGGTTAGTAGTGTGCTTGGAATGTATTTTGGAAGCTCGTAGATCATTTAGGCTTGAAATACCGAAGTTTGAATTTTTGAAGTTCCCGGTCCGATAGTGAATTTTTGATTCGAGGGTTGGAATGGAATTTCGAAAGTTGCAGTAGCTCCGTCATGTCATTTGGGATGTGTATGCAAAATTTCAGGCCATTCGGACAAGGTTTGGTTAGGCTTTTGATCGAAAGCATGTTTTGTTGGAATTCGAAGTTCTTAGGCTTGAATCTTTGATTAATTTGTGTTTCCAGTGTTGTTTTAGGTGGTTTAAGGATTGGTACAAGTTTGAATGATGATATGGGATATGTCGTTAGGTTTGGTTGAGGTCCGCAGGCCTCGGGTGTGTTTCAGATGCTCAATGGGGCACTTTAGAATTTGAAACATTGCAGAAACATTCTCAGCTATTGCAGGTTGGATTTTCTTCTTCATGTTCACAGTGCTTTGATCGCGTTCGCGTAGGTTTGTCTTACTCCTCCTTAACGTTCGCGGCCCCTTTCACACGTTCGCGTAGTGTAATCCTGGAAGGGGGAAAATTTCCTTATATGCGTTCGTGTACACAACCCGCGTACGCGTAGCTTCATCACATTCCCCACCACGTTCGCATAAACTGATTCACGTTCTCATAGGTAAATTCCTAGCCTTTTCATTTTTCTTCAATGCATTCACATGCCCTACATCGCATTCACATAGCTCATGACCCTCAGGCCTTCACGTTCGTAGGCCCACCTTCGCGATCGTGAAGGGCATATTTTGGCCACTTAATTTTTCCTTCTTCGCGAAGCTCGCGTTCGCGATGCTTTACGGACCTGAACAATACTTAACATTCAAAAACGAGGGTTTTGGCAATTTTAACAAAAACTCAAGCTAGAGAGCTCGGATTTGAGAGCAATTTCGATAGGGTTTCAAGAGAAACGGTTGGGTAATGATTCTATACTCTTGTATGCTTAATACCCACTAATCTAATCACGAATTCATCTTCAAACCGTGGCTTTTTGAATGAAAATATGTAAAAGTTCATAGACCAAACTATTGGGTTTTGAGGGAGCATTTGACCTCCGATTTGGAAGATGTTTATATGTTTAGACTCGTGAGAGTATGAGGGTTTTGAAAATGTAAGAATTATTTGATTCTGAGATGTTGGATGGAGGGCATTTTGGTCATTTTACCTATTTTTGTGCCCTAGCTTTAATTTTAATAGTGGAATCAATTGTTTGCAATATAATTTACGATATATAATTGAATTGAATAGATTTGGTCCATTTGGAGTTGGATACTTGTGGCAAAGGCATGGTTTCTATTGATATTGAGCTGGTTCGAGGTAAGTGGCTTGTCTAACCTTGTGTGGGGGAACGTTCCCCTTAGGATTGTTTCTTGATATTTGAGTGGCTTGTATGTGAGGCGACGAGCGCGTACTTGAGCCGATTGATGAAAATCCAGTTTTCACTTAAGTTGTAGATATTTTGCTTTCTTTCTTACTTGCCTTACCCTACTTGAAATTATACTTGTGCTAGATTAGGAAAGCATGTTTAGCTGACTTAACTGCCTAATTGCTTAAGTTGTTCTGACTATATTACGCGAACCATGTTAGTTCTATTTGTTGCTCTACTTTTCGTACTTCATTTCTTGGGTTGTTTCTGGTTTTGGTTGCATATTTACATTGGGACTACAGATGTGGGATTCTAGTAGCTCCCCCTTGTCTGTTTACTTTGTGACTACGGGTTCGATTCCTAGTAGATTCCCCTGCACTTTTACTTTGGAACTGCGAGTTAGATTCCCTATAGATCCCCTTGTACATTGATGATTGGACTATGGACAGTATCCCGGGAGATCCGTTGGTATTGGTACGTGAGTTGGACTACAGACGATATCCTAGGATATCCACTAGACAATTGAGCAAAGGGCTACAGGACGGTATCTTGGGAGACCCTCATTGGTATCATTGACTGTATTTACTTTGTGTTTAATTTGTCTTTTGTAGTTGTTATTTTCTCTTTGAACTTCCTTATTTCACTGCTACATTTGTTATTTCTATTAGAATATTATACTATTAATTATTGTTATTGTTATATTTTGCCTCAGTAGGTCCCTAACCTTCCTCATCACTACCCAACCGAGGTTAGGCTTGTCACTTACTGAGTACTGCTGTGGTGTACTCATGCCCTTCCTGCACATGTTTTTTTTCTCATGTGCAGATCATACATGTACCTCCACTCAGACACACAACCATTGAGGCAGGAGGACTATGGAGACTTTGAGGTAGATCTGCTGCATTCACAGACCGACTAGTCTCCCTCTTACTCTATCTTTAGTACTCAGTTTCCTTTCTTCCGATTGTTAGATATTCTGGAGTTTGGATCCCTTGCTATACATTTCCGTAGCCTGTGTTGCCCGTGAGTTTCCAGGTGTTGGGAATTGTTTTGAACTTGTGTTATTGAGTTGTACATGCCAAGTGATATTTAGTACAATTTCTTTAGTGATTTAATTTGGTTTAATCTATTTTTTTTGCAACTATTATATTTTTGCAATATTAGGCTTACCGAGTCGTGGAGACTGGGTGCCGTCATGACATGTTCATAGTCGGTAAATTAGGGTCATGACCAGTTGGTATTAGAGATCTAGGTTCATAGAAGTCACGAAATATAGGCCGGTTTATTAGAGTCTCGGTGATTGGTACGGAGACGTCTGTACTTATCTACGAGAGGTTTTGTAGCTATTTAGGAAAGTTTTCTTTTCATTTGAATTCCTTGTCGTGTGATATTTTTGACAATCGAGTCTAAACTTCTATCTTCTATTGTCTCACAGATGGTGAAGACATGTGCTACACGAGATGACCAGGCACCCGGGTCCCCTACTATAGCCGTCAGAGGCCGGGGCCGGGGTAGAGGTCTAGGACGCGCACGTGGTGTTACTAGGGCACTTGCACGAGCTACCGCCGAGGTACCACCAGCAGATTTAGCCAGAGCCTAGGCACCTGGCACAACTACTACTACCTCTACTACTCCAACACTCTAGGAGACTTTGGCTCAGTTCATGAGCATGTACACCACCTTAGCTCAGGCCAGGGTTGCTTCCCATTATTGCAGCCACATCCCAGGCCGGGGGAGGAGAACAGACTCCTACCGTTTGCACTTCTAAGCAGCGAGTGCAGGTTGATCAGTCTCCCGAGATCATTACCCCATCGCCTGCAGCACCAGTTCAGCCCGGGGATAGGTCAGCTGCTTCAGAGGACGAGTAACGTAGACTAGAGAGGTTTAAGAAATATGATCCCCCAGTGTTCAGTGGCTTAGCATTGGATGATGCCTTGGGATTTTTGGAGGAGTGTCATCGTAGTCTTTCTTCGCACTATGAGCGTAGTGGAGTACAATAGGGTTTCTTTCACTGCCTTTCAGCTTTGGGGAGTTGCTTATGATTGGTGGCGTACTTATGAGTTAGACAGTCCAGTTGAGGCTGCTTCACTCACTTGGACCCAATTTTCAGACATGTTTATGAGGGAGTTTGTTCCCAAAGCCTCAGAGATTTATGGCTCGCGGAGTTTGAGCACTTGCGCTAGAGTGCTATGATAGTTTCAGAGTATGCCATCTGTTATAACAGGTTGGCCAGGCATGCACCGGCATTGGTTGCCACAGTTTGGGAGAGAGTTTGCAGGTTTATCGAGGGCCTTACCCGCCCATCAGGTCTAGCATGGCTCAAGAGTTAGAGATGTATATTCCTTAAAAGCAGGTAGTGAGCACTATTAGGATGATTGAGGGTATGCTCGCCAAGGAGCAAGAGGAGAGGAAGGCCAAAAGGTCTCGAGAGTTGGGCCACTACTTTGGTGCCTGTACCTCATCAGCAGGTCGGTATGGTAGAGGATATTTGGGTCGCCATGTATATTTAGATTTACGAACAGTCGTTAGTACTCCAGCTTTGCCTACACCTCAGGAGCCTTACGATGCGCCTTTAGTTTCTAGCGCACCTCATACGCGGGGTACTTCCAGAGGATAGTCTAGCAGGCCTAGCCCCAGCCAGTCATAGCCATTATGTCCTCCAAGAGCTGTTATGAGTGTGGTGATACCCTTCATATGGTTAGGGACTACCCCAGACTTGGTAGAGGTGCATATTCACAGATTTCTCAACCACAACGGGATCCTCAGAGTTCTCAGGCTATGATCATAGCTCCAGTTGCAGCCCCACCTGCCTGGCCAGCCAGGGCCGGATGCCAGGGAGATAGAGGTCACCCTCGAGAGAGGGGCCGGGCCAGATATTATTGTATTCCTACTCGCACTGAGACTATTGCCTCCAACTCTATCATCATAGGTATTATACTGGTTTGTCACAAAGGGGCATCGGTTCTATTCGATCCAGGCTCTACTAATTCTTATGTGTCTTCTTATTTTGCTCCGTATTTGTGTGTTCCTGGGGATTCTTTGAGTGCCCCTGTTTATGTTTCTACTTCTATGGGAGATTCTCTTATTGTGGACCGCATTTATTGGTCATGTTTGGTCACTATTTGTGGTTTTGAGACCAGAGCGGATTTGTTGTTACTTGGTATGGTTGACTTTGACATTACTCTGGGCATAGACTGGTCGTCACCCCATCATGCTATTCTTGATTGTCACGCCAAGACCATGACACTGGCTGTGCTAGGTATTCCGTGTATTGAGTGGAGTGGTACTTTAGATCACACTCCCAGTAGAGTTATCTCTTTTCTTAAGGCTCAGCATATGGTTGAGAAGGCGTGTGCCGTGTATTTAGCTTATGTGAGAGACGTCAACATTGATACCCCATCTATTGATTCAGTTCCAGTGGTTCGTGAATATCCTGATGTGTTTCTAGATGACCTTCCGGGCATGCCGCCCGATAGAGACAGTGATTTTGGCATTGATCTATTGCCGGGCACTCAACCTATTTCTATCCCTCTGTATCGTATGGCTCCTCTTGAGCTGAGGAATTAAAGGATCAATTGTAGGAATTTCTTGGTAAGGTTTTTATTCAACCCAGTGTTTCAGCGTGGGGTGCTCTTATCTTATTTGTGAAGAAGAAGGATGGTTCTATATGTATGTGCATTGATTATCGCCAATTGAACAAAGTTACAGTGAAGCACTGCTACCCTTTTCCTCGTATTGATGATCTGTTTGACCAGCTTCAGGGCGCACAGGTGTTTCCTAAGATTGACTTGTGCTCAGGGTACCGTAAGTTAATATTCGGGAGCTAGATATCCTGAAGACTGCCTTCAAGACTCGGTATGGTCATTACGAGTTCCTTGTTATGTCATTTGGGCTGACCAATTCCCCAGCAGCTTTTATGCACCTGATGCACAGTACATTCAGGCCATATCTTGACTCATTCATTATTGTTTTTATTGATGATATTCTGGTGTATTCCCGGAGTCGGGAAGATCATGAGCAGCACCTGAGGACATGGCTTAATACCCTGAGGGAGAAGAAATTATATGCAAAATTCTCAAAATATGAGTTCTTGTTGAGTTTTGTGGTGTTCCTAGGCCACGTTATATCGAGTGAGGGCATTTGGGTAGATCCGAAGAAGGTAGAGCCGGTGCAGAGTTGGCACAGGACCTTCTCAGCTATAGAGATTTGCAGTATCCTTGGCTTGGTGAGTTATTACCGTCACTTTGTGGAGGGTTTTCATTTATTGCGGCCCCTATGATTAGATTGACCCAAAAGGGTGCCCCATTTTAGTGGACAGATAAGTGTGAGGCGAGCTTTCAAAAGCTCAAGACAACTTTGACTTCAGCCCCAATCTTGATGTTGCCTACCGGTTTAGGGTCTTATACAGTTTATTGTGATGCTTCACGGGTTGGAATTGGAGCGGTGTTGATGTAGGATGGTAGGGTGATTGCCTATATGTCCAGATAGCTGAAGATACATGAAAAGAATTACCCAGTCCATGACCTTGAGTTAACTGCTATTATTCACGCCTTGAAGATCTGGCGTCATTATTTGCACGGGGTTCCTTGTGAGATCTATACTGACCATTGGAGTTTGCAACACATTCTTAAGCAGAATGAACTGAATATGCGTCAGAGGAGATGGTTAGAGTTGTTTCTTTATCACCCGGGCAAGGCCAATATGGCAGCCGATGCCTTGAGTCACTGGGCGGAGAGTTTGGGGAGTTTGGCATATTTACCAGCTTCAGAGAGACCTATGGCGATCGATGTTCAGGAATTAGCTAGTTTGTTTGTGATATTGGACCTTTTGGAGCCATGTCGGGTTCTAGTATGTGTGGTTTCTCGGTCTTCCCTATTTGACTGCATCAGGGAGCAATAATATGATGACCCTCATTTGCTTGTCCTCAAAGACATGGTCCAGTGTGGTGATGCCAGGGATGTGGTTATCGGAGATACAAGGTATTAGGATGAACGACTGGATTTGTGTGCCCTATGTCGATGGTCTTTGAGAGTTGATTCTAGATAAGCCCATAGTTCGCGGTATTCCATCAATTCAGGTGGTGTGAAGATGTATCAAGACTTGAGCCAACACTATTGGTGGAGACGGATGCAGAAGGATATAGTTAATTTTGTGTCTAGATGCCTCAACTGCGAGTAGGTGAAGTATGAGCACCAGTGTCTGCGTGGGTTGCTTCAGCAGATAGAGATCCCGGAGTGGAAGTGGGAGCTTATCACCATGGACTTTGTATCTGGACTCCCATGGACCTTGAAGAAGTTTGATTCCATTTGGGTCATTGTGGATTGGCTGACCAAGTTCGCTCATTTCATTCCTGTGTGTACCACTTATTTATCAGAGCGGTTGGTAGAGATTTTTATCAAGGAGATCGTCCGTTTGCAAGGTATTCCAGTTTCTATCATTTCATACAGAGGTGCTAAGTTTACATCGTGGTTCTGGAGAGCCGTGCAGCAGGAGATAGGCACTCGGGTGGAGTTGAGCACAACATTTCACCCCCAGACGGACGGACAGTTCGAGCATACTATTCAGATTCTTGAGTATATGCTCCTTGCATGTGTGATTGAGTTTGGAGGGTCTTGGGATCATTTCTTGCCATTGGTGAAGTTTGCTTATAACAACAGTTACCAGTCCAACATTCAGATGGCATCATATGAGGCTTTATATGGTAGGAGGTGTAGATCTTCGGTTGGTTGGTTTGAGAGTAAGGCCAGGCTATTGGGTATAGAGATGGTTTAGGATGCATTGGAGAAGGTCAAGGTGATTTAGGACAGACTCCATACAGCCCAGTCTAGACAGAAGAGTTACACGAACATGAAGGTTCATGATGTTTCATATATGGTTAGTGAGTGGGTTCTGCTTTAGGTCTCGCCTATGAAGGGCGTCATGAGGTTTGGAAAGAAAGGGAAGCTAAGTTCGAGGGTTATTGGCCCTTTTGAGATCTTGAGCCGAGTTGGGGAGGTTGCTTATGAGCTTGCCTTACCTCCCGGCCTAGCCGTAGTTCACCTGGTATTTCATGTTTTGATGCTCCAAAGGTATCACGGTGATCTGTCGCACGTGTTGGATTTTAGTTCAGTCCAGTTGGACAAGGATCTATCCTATGTTGAGGAGCTAGTGGCTAATTTGGACAGGCAGATCAGAAAGTTGAGGTCAATGAAAATTGCTTCAGTGAAGGTCCAGTTGCGGGGTCAGCCATCCGAGGAGGCGACTTGGGAGACCGAGCAGGATATGCGCAGCTAATACCCTTATCTTTTTGCTACTTCAGGTATATTCTCTATGCTTGTTTGAGGACAAATGATAAGTGTAGGAGGATGTAAAGATCTGGCCGGTCATTTTTGGAAATTATGCCCCGATTCCCCACTAACTGCTTCCCCTAAGTTCATTTATGCTATTTTGGTTTACCGGGATATTCGATGTTAGGATTCGGTGTGTTTTGGGACACTTGGACCCTAAATGAGAGCTTACGGGTTGAAAGATGGTTCGTAATTAGAACAATGTGAAGACGACCTCAGAATGAAAATATGATGGTTCTGTTTGCTCCGTTAGGTGATTTTAGGGTTGGAAGCGTGTTCGGAATGTATTTTGGAAGCTCGCACCTCATTTAGGCTTGAAATGCTGAAATTTGATTTTTTGAAGTTTCTGGTCCGGTAGTGAGTTTTTGATCCCAGGGTCGGAATGGAATTCTGGAAGTTGCAATAGCTCCGTCATGTCATTTGGGATGTGTGTGCAACATTTCAGGTCAGTCGGATGAGGTTTGGTTAGGCTTTTGATCAAAAGCGTGTTTTGTTTGAATTTGAAGTTATTAGGCTTAAATCTTTGATTAATTCGTATTTCCAGCATTGTTTTAGGTGGTTTAAGGATTCATGATTCACGCCCAAACAACGGTCGCTGTCAATATAATCCAGTCTATTAAGTCCAGAGTTGATCCCATAGAGAACTAACCTATCAATTGCAACTTCCAAAACCCAATAATACTCCTGAATCAGCTTCCCAAACTTTTGAATATAAATTGTGGATGATTTCTACGAACTAACATTTGGAAGACTAAAGACTTTAAGGAAATAATTGAATGTGATGTAAAGAATAAAGGGAAAGACTAAGGTATTGATTTCCCCTATTGATGGAATCCCTTCTGTTTATGCTCATACAAATTGTCGATATTATTCTATCAATCATGAACGTTATTTCTACCGTAATTCTCTCCCGAGCAACTACAATAATTTACTATTGCACTCTTCCGAGCTACCCTAGCTAGCTTTAATTTGAACGGTTCACTTTAGATTACACCCAAGGTTTCGTTATTCCTAACCCCACCTTTACGCCTACAATTATAGATTCCTCCAATAATCTAGGTGTGGTGTTGTTCAACAATTACCTAAATATGCACTCTTTTCCAAGTTATGCATACTAAATAGGCACAACTAATTGAGGATCCTATCAATTAACTACAACAAGAACGAAGTTGAACAAATAGAAATCTAGCTAACAATTTGTAATCACATAACCCAGAAGTTCATAACTCAATAGGTTCCATCAAAACCTAAGATAAAGATTTGGCTACTCATAATCAAATAAACAAGATATATAATTGAATTTATAATGAAAGATTCAATGTAAAAGAAAGAAAGATGTTGAGAGAGTTCTCTCTTACTAGTTTGCTTGCAAAAGTAGTCAATAATACAATACTTGCCTCCATTGGGCGAATCCTAACATTATATATAGGGTTTAGGTTACACAACTTGGGTTTTGACACTTTTAGCCTTAAAAATCCCAGCTTCCACTGCGGTTCGACCACGGTCGCGGTGCAACCGCGGTGGATCAGGTCCTCTGAATCTTTAAAACTTTTGCAGGCCTCTGCTACCATGGTTCTACCGCAGTCGCGATGAAACCGCAGTATTTCACCCTGTTCCGTTTGTAATTTGGAAACACTCAAAACATGAAAGTTGTATCCCTTTGAGTAAGATTTCCAACCATATATTATGGAGCCAAAACAGAGTTCAGAGCAAAACTTTATGTCCAATTTACTAGATAGTGCGCAATATGGCTCATCGAGTCTTTGTTTGTACTAAACTATCAAATTTGACCCCCGAAGACGATCCCAGCTTAATTCATTGAGCTTTAACTCAGACTTCAAAGCTCCAAATCACTTAAATTCATTCCATAACATCTGTATAGCTCGGAATCACACCTTTCCGACTATTTTCAGCACAATTTCTTGACTTGTACCACACTTGGCCTTTTCACCTTCTTTTGACTCCAAAACTGCTCTTTTAGTTTTCATTCGCTCATGCGTACCTATAACACACTAAAAATACTAATAAGAGCATTTAGTCATCATAAACAATATCAAAACAACAATAAAGTGTGATTATTTAGGGCATAAATATAGTCAAATTCACCTATTATCATCACCCCACACTTAAATCTTTGCTCGTCCTCGAGCAACCTTAATCACACTTTAGGCCAATTTTATTAATGTCTCCCCCAAAATATGTCACAAAAGCTATCATTCATGATTAACCTAAGACATGCACAACCCTTACTCAACTATAAATTCAAATTCCAGTACATCATTGCTTACTTTAATTATTATCAAAGACTTGCAAACTTACCCTTTTCTTCCTAAGTTACATGACCTCACACAATTTATTAAGAGAAGTTCCCACACATAAACAATTTAGAATATGGAACTTATAGATATAGAAAAATGTGACTCACTCTTAGCAAAGAGTATTCATATGTATACAGATACACCATAGGCTTGCCCCTAGTGTAATACTCCACTAATCGAGTTATTCAATCACAAATCAAGAGGTCTTTAAGGGTTGTAATGTAGGCTATGGGACGGGTAGGATACTTTTGGTTATAGTGTCTAACCTCCCTAAGCACTTTCGTTTTCACAACTTCCCTTTAAGCTTTTCGTTATGCTTCCCCTAAACATTCATTCACCTTTTATTCACTTTTAATCCCCATTTTTCTATTGGTGTAGCTAGCTTTCTTATTTACATATATACACAATATTTTTTTCATTGCTTTGTAAAGCATTTACTTTATATTGCCATTTCACCTTTTTCTACCATTCATTCTTGATTTTCCCTTTTTCAATTTCTTTTCACCCCATACTTTTACTTTTGCATATTTATTCCAACACAAGTGCTTCTAGGAGGTAAAGTACAACAATTCATGATATAGATTTTTATAAATATTATAGGGTTATCAAAGAACATGCTTAAGTCTCAAAGGGGTTAACTAGGATACTATGTACAGGTGAATTCGCAGTTTATTGGTTTATAGGGTTACACAAAGAAATGCCTCTATTATCTCTACAACTAAACAACTTCTATTTCGCTTTGCACACACACATGGCAAGTTCTAGGTATCATGTAAAACATGTAATGCAGGTAAAAGCTCACACACACTTAGCATGCAACTCATTTAGAATCAGGTTCATCTACAGAGTCCTATCAACATTCAAGCAAGCTACATGTGCAATTTAAGGCATACCCTAGAATCTACAGTCAAGCTTAGATCATACACTCTCAAGTTCATTTTAGTTTTGCTAATGTGCATACTTGGGGTTACAAGTTAACCTTTACCCTCAAATACTAAAAAACAAAAAATCTACGTAACCCGGTTCAATAAAAACCCTTGGAAAAGAACCGTGGTCAAAAGAAAAACCAAGGGGGAGGTGATACACTACCTAGAAAAAGAAAAGAAAAGAAATAAAAATTCCTACACGGACTACTTCCCTCAAGAGTACTGTTCGGGTAGTCCGTCATCAGGAAGAGCCCTCTACTCATATTTTTGAGTTTTTCAAATTTTTGATTTTTTTGTGTTTTTATTCCAACTTAGACCCTTAAGAAACCCTTTGCCAAGTGTCCATCATCGGGCCAAGCCAGCTAATATAATTTACAGCTAAATCTACTATGTACAAAATACAATACACGATAAGTCTCCCACCCCACACTTAAAATCATGCCATGTCCTCATGTCATAATAAACAATGTAAAGCACAGTAGGGTGAGAAAACTTACCTGTGACCTACCCCGTGTCTAGCAACTTTATCACCTTTTTTTCACCATATCCTTCATATTCAGGTTCAGCCTTCTTTTGCGTTTCCTGGAGGGTTTGTGTCCCTGTTTTAGGAGAATCTTGTGCATGCAGTATGCTGGGCTGATCCCCTTTATGTGTGCCATGGTCGAACCAATGGCAGTTTTACATTCCTTGAGTACCTGTAATAGCTTTTGAGCCTGCACATCTAGCAAACCAGATGAGATAATAACAGGTAAAGTGAAGTTAGGGCCTAGAAATTCATACCTGAGATGAGCTGGTAATGGCTTAAGTTCCAACTTTGGTGGCTCTTCAATGGATGGTTTTGCTGGAGGAGTCTCTCTCTTTTCTAAGTGTAGAGGTTCAAACTCCAACTCTCTATCACAAAACCCCTTGCCTTCCAGAGATAGCACCCACTCTGCCAGACTTTCACCATTTACCTCTTCTAAGTTCATCAGGCATGCCTGAAGTAGATCTTCAGTTGTCAATTCTACATCATCTGTCTCCACAATCACATCTACTGCATCAATGAGAGACCAATTTGCAAACTCACTAGGGCACCTCATAGATTTTTGTACATTGAATATGATCTCCTCATCATTTAGCCTCATCTTAAGCTCCCCAGTCTCACAGTTAATTAATGCTCTCCCCGTGGCTAAGAATGGTCTTCCTAAGATTATAGGAATCTCTTCGTCCACCTTGCAGTCAAGAATCACAAAATTGACGGGAAACACAAACTTCCCCACCTGGATGAGCACATCATCGAATATACCGAATGGACGCTTAATCGTCATGTATGGAAGTTGTAATAACATAGAAGTAGGCCTGGCTCTCTCGATGCCCAGCCTCTATAGATTACCAAGAGCATAAGATTTATGCTCGCCCCCAAATCACACAATGCCTTAGCAAAGGCAAAGTTTCCTATAGTACATGGAATAGTGAGGCTACCTGGGTCAGATAGCTTCTCAGCTATGGGTCTAAAGACCACTGCACTACATGTCTGTGCAAGAGTCACGATGGCCAAGTCTTGGAAATCAAATTTCTGCGACATCAAATCTTTCATCATCTTAGCATACCCAGGCATCTCTTTCAAAGCTTCAATTAAAGGAATGTTTACCTGGATTTGATTGAGCATCTCGAAGAATCTCTTATATTGCTCCTCTTTCTGGTACTTGGCCAACCTTTGGGGAAATGGGGTTGGAGGCCTCTTCTTCCCAATCACTTGGGATTTTTCTTTCTCTATAACGTATTCCACAACCGGGTGTTCTATCAGTTCAGCTGCTTTCTCCGTTCTTGCTGCACATCATTATTTTCAGCTACTGGCTGGACTGTAACTTCTGTCAACCTGGTGGACTCATCCAGTTCAATGGGTACTGGTGTGAGTGTCTCAGCCTACAAATTTCCTCTATCTCTTTCCTACTCAACATCAAGATCTCTACTACTTCTCAGATTAACTGCTATCAGCTGCTTTGGGATTTGATCTTTTGAGTTTGTTTGTGTGTTTGCAGGCAGTGTCCCTTGAGGATGATTGTTAAGTGACATAGCAATCTGGCCCACCTGCACCTCAATATTCTTGATAGTTGCGTCATGTGCATCTATTCTCTCATTGGTTTTGGCATGTGACCCAATTACCTACTGCATCATAGCTTCCAACCTTGCGAACCCATCATCATGTCTACCCCCATTCTGTGGTGGAGGTGGATGATACCCCTGCTACAAATTATTAAAATTCTGAGGTCTAGGATATGGAGCCATATTGTTTGGTGGCCTCACACTTGCTGCATTATAGTGTGACTGAGGAGGCCTGTACTGCTGTGGAGCCTGCTGACCCCAACTCTGGTTACCCTATCGATGCCCTACATAATTAGCCACATAGTTCATGTCTTCATGCTGGTGATGATGTTCTTGGTCTGCAGCCCATGGGTTACCTATGGGTTGGCTAATGCAAGATGTGCATAAACCACCATTGGTAGTATCTACAATATGAACCTGGTGCTTGACCCCAGATTCTTCCACCTTCTTCGTCAGGATGCTCATTTATGTCAATAAAGTAGCCATGTTCTCCTCCATAGTGTTGGAAGGATTCAGAGGTATAGAGTGTACTGCTGAAGTGATAGGAGCATTCCTGGTCATCCACCCGGAGTTGTGTGCCATCTTGTCAAGCAAATTCTGGCCTTCTCTCAAGGTCTTGCTCAGAAAAGCCCCACCTACTGAGGCATCTACTATATTCTTCATATTGTCTGAAATCCCCATGTAGAACCTTTGACCCAACATCTGTTCGGGAACCCTATGGTGAGGACACACAACCATCATACCTTTGAATCTTCCCCAAGTTTCATGCAATGTCTCTATTGGTTTCTGCTTGAAGCTCACAATCTAATCAATTTGCTAAGCTGTCTTGTTAGGTGGATGAAACTTGTTGTGGAATTGCTTGACTAACTCATCCTATATTGCTATAGAGTTTATGGGGAGTGAGTTTAGCCATACCTGTGCAGTCCCTGTAACTGAGAATGGAAATAGCAATAGCCTGATGGATTCTGGTGTCACGTTTGGCTGCCTCTTCGTCTTGCATATAAAAATAAAGTTCTTCAGGTGCTGCTGTGGATTTTCAATCTGAGTCCCAGAGAATAATCCCTTGTTTTGCAACAAGTGTAGCATGTTATTAGTAATCTGGAATGACTCAGCTTGAATGGCTGGAACAATAATGGCAGTTGCAAAATTATCAGCAGTTGGTTGTGCCCAATCAAATAAAGCACCTTTATGCGCCTCCTGCACGCTCAACCCAACTTGCTGGTTTGGGTCGTTCATGTCTCCCATATCGAAATCTAGCTTAGTTTGTTGCTGAGATTGCTGAAGTTGTTTGATTGCCCTGTTATGTGCCCAGAAAGTTTGCTCTGGGTCTGAGAGTCCTTCAATTAGTTCTCCATTCCTTGCAGATTTCCTAGGCATGCACCTGAGCACCCAATTCAACAATCATCAAAATCTTCAATGTAAAATGTGTAGAAAGAACCTAACTACACAAGAATCTTGTAGTTCTATCAATGGAAATTGATAATTCCGTTAATTCCCCGGCAACGGCGCCAAAATTGATTCACGCCCAAACAACGGTCGCTGTCAATATAATCCGATCTATTAAGTCCAGAGTCGATCCCACAGAGAACTAACATATCAATTGCAATGTGACAACCCAAAGGGTCATCACTTATTTAATTAATCATTTCGAGCTTCTGAGGCATTGAAAACCTCATTCTACGTTGCCTCGATTTGCGTGCACAGTCCGGGCACAAAGCTGAAAAGTATTTATGTTGAAATATGTGAAAAAGTAGAAGAATTTTGATATTAATATTGATATGGTTGACTTTGGTCAACATTTTTGGTAAACGGACCCGGATCCGTGATTTGACTGTCTTAGAAAATCCGTAGAAAAATATGGAACTTGGGCATATGTCCGGAATTGAAATCCGAGGTCTAGAACCCCGGTAAAAGAATTTTTCTGTTAAATTGTTTTCTGAAAATGTTTAAGGAAAATGAAACTGATTTTTTTATTAAAAAGTACTGGTGTCGGGCTCGTATTTTGGTTCCGACGCCCGGTACAGGTCATATATATTGGTTAAGCGCTTCCTGTAAAGTTTGGTTGAAAACGGACATCGTTTGACGTGTTTCGGCCTTAAATTGGAAAGTTTGGAAGTTATGAAATTTTGAAAGAATTCTTGAGATTTAAGGCTAAATTCCTTGATGTTGATGTTATTTTGGTGATTTGATCGCGCGAGCAAGTTCGTATGATGTTTTTGAGTCAGTGTACATACTTGGTTTGAATCCCCGAGGGCTCGGGTGAGTTTCGGATAGGTAACGGGGTGGTTTAAACTTGAAAATTGCAGCAGAAACTCTGCAATTTTTGCACAGAGATTTTCTTCTATGCGATCGCATAGGTGTAGCTGCGATCGCATAGAGCAAAGATCAGAGGTCCCAAAAATCCTTCCGTGCGATCGCAATAGAGCCCATGCGATCGCATAACTTCCACTTTTCCTCCTATGCGATCGCATACTATCCTTCGCGATCGCATATAGTAAGACTGAGGCCCAGTATTTCCTTCTATGCGATCGCGTACCATTCCCTATGATCGCATAGAGTAATTTCAGTTCATCCATTTCCTTCTATGCGATCGCATTAGTCCTCCGCGATCGCATAGAGCAATTTTGTTGTCCCCTTATTTTCTTCTATGCGATCGCATCACAGGCCCTGCGATCGCATAGAGTAAATTTGCCCAGTGATTTTAAGTTCTGCAAAAACAGAACAGACAGGATAAAATCCCATTTCTCTCAACTCTCTCTTCTCTAAACAGCTTATTGGGGCGATTCTTGGGCGATTTGCATCAAAACTTCTTGGGTAAGTGATTCTTAACTCGTTTTCTTCATTTTCCATCAATATTATTTGAATTCCTAAGCCTAAATAGGTGTAAATGGGTAGAAAAATTGAGAATTTAGTATAGTAAGGGTTTTCAATGAATTTGCGATTTAGACCTCGTTTTGGAGTCGAACTTAAGAACAAATTGTATATTTGAACTCATGGAAGATTGGGTGAACTTATTTTGGTTCGAAACTTGAGTTTCGATTATATGGGCCCGGGGTCGGTTTTTACTATTCCGGGCAGAATGTTGTAAAAACCATATTTAGCAATATGAACTAGTTTGTTAAGTAGAATTGATGATATTAAATCAATTGTGTATAGATACGATTGGATTGGAGTCAAATTCAAAAGGAAAAGGCATTGCTACAGATTGAATCGTTCGTAAACTTTCGAGGTAAGTGTTTGTTCTATCCTAGCTTGAGGGAATAGGATTATGTGTTATGTGTTATGTGATCGAGTGCGGTGTATGGGCTGTGGTGACGAGCATCCATACACTGGCGTCTAGTATGACCGTGAGTCGTTGGAAAATGATTATTTTGAGATATATTACAGATGAATTGTTATTGTTCTCCCTTGTTGGGACTTGTTGTGAAGATAATTATTGATTGCCCTTTATGGGACGGTTTATGAATTACTGTTACTTTCTTTGCCCTTAACTGTGATTGTTATTTGGGTAAGGAAGAGTGATAATGCACGAAGGGTAATGCCGTGCCATGTTTATTTATTGATTATGCACGAAGGATCATGCCGTGCCCTATTATTGATTATGCACGAAGGTTAATGCCGTGCCATGTTTATTTATTGATTATGCACGAAGGATCATGCCGTGCCCTATTATTGATTATGCACGAAGGTTAATGCCGTGCCATGTTTATTTATTGATTATGCACGAAGGATCATTCCGTGCCCTATTATTGATTATGCACGAAGGATCATGCCGTGCCCTGTTATTGAACCATGTACGAAGGATCATGCCGTACTATGGATGTGAGGATGAGAGTAAAAGCACGAAGGGTGATGCCGTGCAACTGCTTGCTATTTCTTGAAGTGATATTACTTGTGTTTACATTATACCTTGTTTTTCCTTGTGAAATTATTAACTGTGATTAATTGTTGAATTCTTTAAGGTATTCCTTATTGTGTTAATACTTGATTATTTCTTGTTATTTTGTGGTACACATATATATATATTGAATTGCACAGGTTTATGTGAGTGTCTGGTCCTAGGCTTGTCACTACTTCGCCGGGATAGGCCAGGCACTTACCAGCACATGGGGTCGGTTGTGCTGATGCTACACTTCTGTGCGTTTTTGCACAGGTCCAGGTTACGATCAAGAGCAGCAGCAGCAGTAAATTGATTGCGTGGGAGTTGATCACATTTGAGACCGAGGTAGCTTGCAGACGTCCGCAGGCCCGGCGTCTCTCTCTTTAATTATGTTATTATCTGTAGTCTCTTTGTTCCGAGACAAACAGAATTATGTTATATTTCCTTCAGACTTTTATGTGTAGTATTCCATAGTAGTTCGTGAGTTGGTGACTCCACGTCTTGGGTAGAGGATTTTAGTATGATTTTTACCTTGTGAATTGTTATTTCCATTTTGATTAAACATTCCGCATTTATTTAATTAAAATTGTGTTAAAAACAGGATAGTATGAATACAGTGGCTTGCCTAGCTACCACGAGTAGGCGCCATCACGATCCCGATGTTGGGGGAAAATCCGGGTCGTGACAAGTTGGTATCGGAGCTCTAGGTTACATAGGTCTCACCACTCACGAACAAGCTTAGTAGAGTTTGAGAGGTAGGTACAGAGACGTCTGTACTTGTCCTCGAGAGTCTATTGAGTTAGGAAAGAGTCCCTCATTTGTCTTTCTTGTCGTGCGACTTGTTCCTCAATTACTGATTGGATTTCTATTCTGTCCTTTCGCAGATGGTGAGGACACGCGCTTCTTCATCCGCTGACCAGCAGCCCGAGCCCCAGGCAGCTCCCGTGAGGGGCAGGGGCCAAGGCCGTATTAGAGGCCGTGGTAGGGGTAGAGCTCGGCCCCAGGCAGCTACCCCGGAGGTGGAGCCCCATATTGAGATTGACGAGGAGGTTCCGATTCCAGCGGCTCCAGTGGGCCCAGCTCAGGTCCCAAGAGAGGCTTTAATTACCCCGGATCTCCGGGATGCCTTGATCGGAATAGCGGGATTCATGGACGGCATTGCCAGAGCGGGTTTATTATCAGTTGCCCCAGCCACTTCTCAGGCTGGAGGAGGGGCCCAGACTCCTATTGCTCATAATCCGGAGCCAGTAGCTCCTCAGCCTCAGACACCAGTAATTCAGCCAGCTGTGGCCACTCAGTCAGGTACCATAGCTCATGCCAGTGATGGAGCGGCCATGACTTCTGATTCGTTATGGAGGCTTGATCGGTTCTCCAAGCTATTTACCACTACATTCGGTGGAGCCGCATCAGAGGATCCTCAGGACTTTTTATTCAGTTGCCATGAGATTCTCAAGACTATGGGGATCGTGGAGACAAACGGAGTTGACTTCTGTACCTTCAGACTTGCAGGTTCCGCCAAGACTTGGTGGAGAGATTATTGCCCGACTCGACCAGCAGGGTCCCCAGCTTTATCATGGGACCAGTTTGCGGAACTATTTATGGAGAAGTTTCTCCTTGCTACTCAGCAGGATGTACTTCGGAGGCAGTTTGAGCGCCTCCATCAGGGCACTATGACGGTTACACAGTATGAGACGAGATTTATCGACTTGGCTCGTCATGCAGTAGTGATACTTCCCACCGAGCGGGAGAGGGTCCGCAAGTTTATAGATGGGCTTAATCATCCGATTAGACTCCAGATGGCTATGGGCGTGGGGAGTGACATATCATTTCAGGAGGCAGCCAATGCAGCACGCAGAGTTGAGATGGCTCTCGCTAGAGGAGGCGGTTATTCTTCGGATAAGAGGCCTCGTCATTCGGGTAGGTTTGGTGCTTCTTCCTCTGGTAGCAGAGAATCCTTTGATAGAGGCCAGTCCTCCAGGCCTTTTCATTCCGCCCTTCAGGCTTCACAGGGTGGATCAGGTGATCGTGGTTTTCGGGGGCATTATTCAGACCAGTCTCCTATTAATGTTCAGCCGCTTCAGAGTGTTCGTGGAGGCCATACAGGTCGTCAGGGCCAGCAGCCCTATTAGCCTAGGAGTTGCTACGGTTGTGGCGACCCGGGTCATATTATCAGGAATTGCCCTCTAGCAGCGGGCAACTCTCAGCAGCGAGGTCCTCGTCCTATGATTCGGGCCCCAGCTGACCCTCAGCCTGCCCAGCCAGCCAGAGGCGGGGGTAGAGATTATAGAGGTGGAGGTCGAGACCGTAGAGGTGGAGACCGTCCGGCGAGAGGTAGAGGTCAGCCAGTTGATGGTCGTCCTAGAGACGCAGCTCAGAGGGGAGGTGCAGATCCCCGATTCTATGCTTTACCAGCCGGGCCAGAGGCAGAGGCATCAGATGCTGTGATTACAGGTACTATTCTTGTGTGTGGCAGAGGTGCTTCAGTATTATTTGACCCTGGATCTACATATTCCTATGTGTCTTCCTACTTCGTACCGTATTTGGCTGTGCCCAGCTATGCTCTGAATATTCCAGTTTATGTGGCTACGCTAGTGGGTGACTCTATTGTAGTCGATCGGGTGCATCGTTCGTGCATAGTTATATTTGGGGGTCTTGAGACCCGTGTTGATCTGTTGCTCTTGGATATGGTAGACTTTGATGTCATATTGGGGATGGACTGGTTGTCCCCATACCATGCTATTCTTGATTGTCATGCTAAGACTGTCACCTTAGCCTTGCCAGAATCACCCCGATTAGAGTGGAAGGGTACCTCAAGCCACTCCGTTCGCACCTGTTATTTCCTATGTTAAGGCTCGACGTATGGTCGAGAAGGGGTGTCTAGCTTATTTGGCTTATATTTGCGATTCCAGCGCAGAAGTTCCCTCCATTGAGTCGGTCCCTATTGCACGGGAGTTTCCGGAGGTTTTTCCTTCAGACCTGCCGGGCATGCCACCCGATAGGGATATTGATTTCTGTATTGATCTGGCACCGGGTACTCAGCCTATCTCTATTCCACCCCATCGTATGGCCCCGCCGGAACTAAAAGAGTTGAAAGAGCAGTTGCAGGACCTTCTTGAGAAGGGTTTTATCAGGCCCAGTGTTTCTCCCTAGGGAGCACCTGTATTATTTGTAAAGAAGAAGGATGGCTCGATGCGGATGTGTATTGATTATCGGCAGTTAAACAAGGTGACTATCAAAAATAAATATCCACTGCCGAGGATTGATGATTTGTTTGACCAGCTCCAGGGAGCGAGGGTATTCTCTAAGATAGACTTGAGGTCGGGCTACCATCAGCTGAAGATCAGGGCGGCTGACATTCCTAAGACAGCCTTTCGCTCTAGATATGGGCATTATGAGTTCTTGGTCATGTCCTTCGGGTTGACCAATGCCCCAACAGCATTCATGGAGTTGATGAATCGGGTATTCAGGCCTTACTTAGATCTGTTCGTGATAGTCTTCATAGATGACATCCTGGTGTACTCCCGCAGCCGGGAAGAGCACGAGCAGCACCTCAGAGTGGTTCTTCAGACTCTGAAAGATAATCAGCTATATGCCAAATTTTCTAAATGTGAGTTCTGGCTGAGTTCGGTAGCATTTCTAGGTCACATTGTATCAGTGGAAGGTATTCAGGTAGACCCAAAGAAGATTGAGGCAGTCCAGAATTGGCCTCGACCAGCTTCAATGACCGAGATCCGGAGTTTCTTGGGATTGGCAGGTTACTACCATCGATTTGTAGAGGGGTTTTCTTCTATTGCAGCCCCGATGACCAGGTTGGCCCAGAAGGGTGTCCAGTTTCAGTGGTCAGAGGAGTGTGAGGCGAGCTTTCAGAAGCTCAAGACAGCCTTGACCACCGCACCAGTGTTGATACTACCTACGGGTACAGGGCCTTATACAGTTTATTGTGACGCTTCCCGTATAGGGCTTGGAGCGGTATTGATGCAGGATGGTAAGGTTATCGCTTATGCTTCGAGGCAATTAAAGATACATGAGAAGAATTATCCAGTTCATGATCTTGAGTTAGCAGCAATGGTTCATGCCTTAAAGATTTGGAGGCATTATCTATATGGTGTGACATGTGAGGTGTACACTGATCACAAAAGCCTACAGTACTTGTTCAAACAGAAGGAGTTGAATCTACGACAGCGGAGATGGTTAGAGTTGCTAAAAGACTATGATGTTACTATATTATATCACCCAGGTAAGGCCAATGTGGTGGCCGATGCATTGAGTAGAAAGTATGCCAGCATGGGTAGCCTTGCATATATTCCGGTCAATCAGAGACCATTAGCTCTAGATGTCCAGGCCTTAGCCAACCGGTTCGTGAGATTAGACATTTCTGAGCCTAGGAGAGTGTTAGCCTGCACGGTCGCTCGTTCTTCTTTATTAGAGCATATCCATGAGAGGCAATTTGATGATCCTCATTTGCGTGAGTTGAGAGATACAGTACAGCGGGGAGGTGCCACATAGGTAAATCTAGATGATGATGGAGTATTGAAATTCCAGGGTCGAGTTTGTGTGCCCAATGTCGAAGGGATTCGAGAATTGATCTTAGCAGAGGCCCACAGTTCACGGTATTCTATTCACCCAGGCGCCACGAAGATGTATCAGGACTTGCGACAGCACTATTGGTGGCGCAGAATGAAGAAAGATATCGTTGCGTATGTCGCTCGGTATCTAAATTGTCAGCAGGTGAAATATGAGCACCGGAGACCTGGTGGTGTATTCCGGAGGATTGAAATTCCCGAGTGGAAATGGGAGCGGATCATAATGGACTTCATTACTGGACTTCCTTTGACTCGGAGGAAATTTGATACTATTTGGGTCATTGTTGATAGGCTGACCAAGTCAGCACACTTTATTCCAGTATCTGTCTCCTACTCGTCGGAGAGGTTAGCGGAGGTTTACATTAGGGAGATTGTTCTTCTCCATGGGGTGCCAGTATCTATTATCTCTGATCGGGGTACGCAGTTTACCTCGCAGTTTTGGAGAGCGGTTCAGCAGGAGTTAGGCACCCAGGTTCAGTTGAGTACGGCATTTCATCCTCAGACGGATGGCCAGTCAGAGAGGACTATTCAGATTCTTGAGGACATGCTTCGAGCCTGTGTTATTGATTTCGGAGGCTCGTGGGACCAGTTTCTGCCATTAGAAGAGTTCGCCTACAATAACAGTTACCAGTCTAGCATCCAGATGGCTCCGTACGAGGCGTTGTATGGTAGGCGATGTCGATCACCGGTTGGATGGTTTGAACCGGGAGAGGCTCGGTTGTTGGGTACAGACTTAGTCCAGGAGGCTTTGGATAAAGTCAAGACTATTCAGGAGAGATTGCGTTCAGCTCAGTCCAGGCAGAGGACTTATGCGGATCGTAAGGTTCGAGATGTAGATTTCATGGTTGGTGAACGAGTATTGCTCCGAGTGTCGCCTATGAAGGGCGTGATGAGGTTCGGGAAGAAGGGCAAGCTCAGCCCTAGGTATATTGGTCCATTTGAGATTCTAGACAGAGTGGGAGGGGTGGCTTACGGATTAGCTTTGCCGCCTAGCTTATCAGCCGTGCATCCAGTTTTTCATGTATCTATGCTTCGGAGATACCACGGCGATCCCACACATGTGTTAGACTTCGGTACTGTCCAATTGGACAATGATCTATCTTACGAGGAGGAGCCGGTAGCCATTCTAGACCGGCAGGTTCGACAGTTGAGGTCGAAGAGTTATCCTTCTGTGCGTGTTCAGTGGAGAGGTCAGCCTCCTGAGGCATCGACCTGGGAGTCCGAGTCTGATATGCGGAGCCGTTACCCACACTTGTTTCCTGACTCGGTACTTCTTTCTTTTGTCCGTTCGAGGACGAACGGTTGTTTTAGAGGTGGAGATTGTGACGACCCAAAGGGTCATCACTTATTTAATTAATCATTTCGAGCTTCGAAGGCCTTGAAAACCTCATTCTACGTTGCCTCGATTTGCGTGCACAGTCCGGGCACAAAGCTGAAAAGTATTTATGTTGAAATATGTGAAAAAGTAGAAGAATTTTGATATTAATATTGATATGGTTGACTTTGGTCAACATTTTTGGTAAACGGACCCGGATCCGTGATTTGACTGTCTTAGAAAATCCGTAGAAAAATATGGAACTTGGGCATATGTCCGGAATTGAAATCCGAGGTCTAGAACCCCGGTAAAAGAATTTTTCTGTTAAATTGTTTTCTGAAAATGTTTAAGGAAAATGAAACTGATTTTTTTATTAAAAAGTACTGGTATCGGGCTCGTATTTTGGTTCCGACGCCCGGTACAGGTCATATATATTGGTTAAGCGCTTCCTGTAAAGTTTGGTTGAAAACGGACGTCGTTTGACGTGTTTCGGACTTAAATTGGAAAGTTTGGAAGTTATGAAATTTTGAAAGAATTCTTGAGATTTAAGGCTAAATTCCTTGATGTTGATGTTATTTTGGTGATTTGATCACGCGAGCAAGTTCGTATGATGTTTTTGAGTCAGTGTACATACTTGGTTTGAATCCCCGAGGGCTCGGGTGAGTTTCGGATAGGTAACGGGGTGGTTTAAACTTGAAAATTGCAGCAGAAACTCTGCAATTTTTGCACAGAGATTTTCTTCTATGCGATCGCATAGGTGTAGCTGCGATCGCATAGAGCAAAGATCAGAGGTCCCAAAAATCCTTCCGTGCGATCGCAATAGAGCCCATGCGATCGCATAACTTCCACTTTTCCTCCTATGCGATCGCATACTATCATTCGCGATCGCATAGAGTAAGACTGAGGCCCAGAATTTCCTTCTATGCGATCGCGTACCATTCCCTGCGATCGCATAGAGTAATTTCAGTTCATCCATTTCCTTCTATGCGATCGCATTAGTCCTCCGCGATCGCATAGAGCAATTTTGCTGTCCCCTTATTTTCTTCTATGCGATCGCATCACAGGCCCTGCGATCGCATAGAGTAAATTCGCCCAGTGATTTTAAGTTCTGCAAAAATAGAACAGACGGGATAAAATCCCATTTCTCTCAACTCTCTCTTCTCCAAACAACTTATTGGGGCGATTCTTGGGCGATTTTCATCAAAACTTCTTGGGTAAGTGATTCTTAACTCGTTTTCTTCATTTTCCATCAATATTATTTGAATTCCTAAGCCTAAATAGGTGTAAATGGGTAGAAAAATTGAGAATTTAGTATAGTAAGGGTTTTCAATGAATTTGCGATTTAGACCTCGTTTTGGAGTCGAACTTAAGAACAAATTGTATATTTGAACTCATGGAAGATTGGGTGAACTTATTTTGGTTCGAAACTTGAGTTTCGATTATGTGGGCTCGGGGTCGGTTTTTACTATTCCGGGCAGAATGTTGTAAAAACCATATTTAGCAATATGAACTAGTTTGTTAAGTAGAATTGATGATATTAAATCAATTGTGTATAGATACGATTGGATTGGAGTCAAATTCAAAAGGAAAAGGCATTGCTACGGATTGAATCGTTCGTAAACTTTCGAGGTAAGTGTTTGTTCTATCCTAGCTTGAGGGAATAGGATTATGTGTTATGTGTTATGTGATCGAGTGCGGTGTATGGGCTGTGGTGACGAGCATCCATACACTGGCGTCTAGTATGACCGTGAGTCGTTGGAAAATGATTATTTTGAGATATATTACAGATGAATTGTTATTGTTCTCCCTTGTTGGGACTTGTTGTGAAGATAATTATTGATTGCCCTTTATGGGACGGTTTATGAATTACTGTTACTTTCTTTGCCCTTAACTGTGATTGTTATTTGGGTAAGGAAGAGTGATAATGCACGAAGGGTAATGCCGTGCCATGTTTATTTATTGATTATGCACGAAGGATCATGCCGTGCCCTATTATTGATTATGCACGAAGGTTAATGCCGTGCCATGTTTATTTATTGATTATGCACGAAGGATCATGCCGTGCCCTATTATTGATTATGCACGAAGGTTAATGCCGTGCCATGTTTATTTATTGATTATGCACGAAGGATCATGCCGTGCCTTATTATTGATTATGCACGAAGGATCATGCCGTGCCCTCTGTTATTGAACCATGTACGAAGGATCATGCCGTACTATGGATGTGAGGATGAGAGTAAAAGCACGAAGGGTGATGCCGTGCAACTGCTTGCTATTTCTTGAAGTGCTATTACTTGTGTTTACATTATACCTTGTTTTTCCTTGTGAAATTATTAACTGTGATTAATTGTTGAATTCTTTAAGGTATTCCTTATTGTGTTAATACTTGATTATTTCTTGTTATTTTGTGGTACACATATATATATATATATATTGAATTGCACAGGTTTATGTGAGTGTATGGTCCTAGGCTTGTCACTACTTCGCCGGGATAGGCCAGGCACTTACCAGCACATGGGGTCGGTTGTGCTGATGCTACACTTCTGTGCGTTTTTGCACAGGTCCAGGTTATGATCAAGAGCAGCAGCAGCAGTAAATTGATTGCGTGGGAGTTGATCACATTTGAGACCGAGGTAGCTTGCAGACGTCCGCAGGCCCGGCGTCTCTCTCTTTAATTATGTTATTATCTGTAGTCTCTTTGTTCCGAGACAAACAGAATTATGTTATAATTCCTTTAGACTTTTATGTGTAGTATTCCATAGTAGTTCGTGAGTTGGTGACTCCACGTCTTGGGTAGAGGATTTTAGTATGATTTTTACCTTGTGAATTGTTATTTCCATTTTGATTAAACATTCCGCATTTATTTAATTAAAATTGTGTTAAAAACAGGATAGTATGAATACAGTGGCTTGCCTAGCTACCACGAGTAGGCGCCATCACGATCCCGATGTTGGGGGCAACGGCGCCAAAATTGATTCACGCCCAAACAACGGTCGCTGTCAATATAATCCGGTCTATTAAGTCCAGAGTCGATCCCACAGAGAACTAACATATCAATTGCAACTTCCAAAACTCAATAATACTCCTACATCAGCTTCCCAAACTTTTGAATATAAATTGTGGATGATTTCTACTAACTAACTTTTGCAAGACCAAAGACTTGAAGGAAATAATTGAATGTGATGTAAAGAATAAAGGGAAAGACTAAGGTGTTGATTTCCCCTATTGATGGAATCCCTTCTGTTTATGCTCATACAAATTGTCAATATTATTCTATCAATCATGAACGCTATTTCTACCGTAATTCTCTCCCGAGCAACTACAATAATTGACTATTGCACTCTTCCGAGCTACCCTAGCTAGCTTTAATTTTAACAGTTCACTTTAGATTGCACCCAAGGTTTCGTTATTACTAACCCCACCTTTATGCCTACAATTATAGATTCCTCCAATAATCTAGGTGTGGTGTTGTTCAACAATTACCTAAATATGCACTCTTTTCCAAGTTATGCATACTAAATAGGCACGACTAATTGAGGATCCTATCAATTAGCTACAACAAGAACGAAGTTGAACAAATATAGCTAACAATTTGTAATCACATAACCCAGAAGTTCATCACTCAATAGGTTCCATCAAAACCTTAGATAAAGATTTAGCTACTCATAATCAAAGAAACAAGATAGATAATTGAATTCATAATCAAAGATTCAATGTAAAAGAAAGAAAGATGTTGAGAAAGTTCTCTCTTACTAGTTTGCTTTCAAAAGTAGTCAATAATACAATACTTGCCTTCATTGGGCGAATCCTAACATTATAAATAGGGTTTAGGTTACACAACTTCCGTTTTGACACTTTTAGCCTTAAAAATCCCGGTTTCCACCGCGGTTCGACCATGGTCGCGGTGCAACCGTGGTGGATCAAGTCCTCTGAATCTTCAAAATATCAGCATGCCTCTTGTACCGCGGTTCTACCGCGGTCGCGGTGAAACTGCGGTATATCACACTTTTCCGTTTGGAATTTGGAAAGACTCAAAACACTAAAGTTGTAGCCCTTTGAGTTAGATTTCCAACCATATAGTATGGATCCAAAAAAAACTTCCGAGCAAAACGTTATGTCCAATTTACTAGACTGTGGGTAATATGCCTTATCGAGTCTTCGTTTTTACTAAACTATCAAATTTGACCCCCGAACACGATCCCGGATTAATTCCTTGAGCTTTTACTCAGAATTCAAAACTACAAATCACTGAAATTCATTCCATAACATCTATATAGCTCGGAATCACACCTTTCCGGCTATTGTCAGCACAATTTCTTGACTTGTACCACACTTCGCCTTTTTCACCTTCTTTTGACTCTTCATTAGCTTATGTGTACCTATAACACACTAATAATACTAATAAGAGCATTTTGTCATCATAAACAATATCAGAACAACAATAAAGTGTGATTATTTAGGGCATAAATATAGTCAAATTCACCGATTATCAATTCGTACAAGTTTGACCGATGTTATGCGATATGTCCGTAGGTTTGGTTGAGATCTTGGGGGCCTGGGTGTGTTTCTGATGCTCAATGAGACATTTTAGAACTTGAAATATTGCAGAAAAATTCTCAGTTGTTGTAGTTTGGATTTTCTTTTTCACGTTTGCAGCGCTTTGATCGCGTTCGCGTAGGTTTGTCTTACTCCTCCTTCGTGTTCACGGCCCTCCTGGAGGGGGGGGGGGGAATTTACTTATACGGGTTCACGTACACAACCTGCATACGCGTAGCTTCAGCACATTCCCTTTCTCATTCGCATGAACTGATTCGCGTTCACATAGGTAAATTCTAGACACTTTCATTTTTCTTCAATGCGTTCGAGTGCCCTACGTCGCGTTTCCATAGCTCATGACCCCAGGCCTTCACGTTTGCAGGCCCTCCTTCGCGATCGTGAAGGGAATTTTACGGCCACTTAATTTTTGCTTCTTCGTGAATGCGAGTTACTCTCCGCGTTCGCGATGCTTTACGGACCTAAACAGTACTTAACATTCGAAAACGAGGGTTTGGCCATTTTTAACAAAAAATCAAGCTAGAGAGCTCGGATTTGAGAGCAATTTTGAGGGTTTTCAAGAGCAACGATTGGGTAACGATTCTCTACTCTTTTGTGCTTCACACCCACTAATCTTATCACGAATTCATCTTCAAGTCTCGGTTTTTTGAATGAAAATTTGTAAAAGTTCATAGAACAAACTATTGGATTTTGAGGGGGCATTTAACCTCCAATTTGGAAGATGTTTATATGGTTAGACTGGTGAGAGTATGAAGGTTTTGAAAATGTGACAATTATTTGATTCCGAGATGTTGGCTGGAGGGGCATTTTGGTCATTTTACCTATTTTCGTGCCCTAACTTAAATTTTAATAGTAGAATCAGTTGTTTGCAATATAATTTATGATATGTAATTGAATTAAATAGATTTGGTCCATTTAGAGTTGGATACTCGTGGCAAAGGCGTGGTTTCTATTAATATTGAGCCGGTTCGAGGTAAGTGGCTTGTCTAACCTTGTGTAGTGGTCCTTTCCCCTTAGGATTGTTTCTTGATATTTGAGTGCCTTGTACGTGAGGTGACGAGCACTTACTTGAGCTGATTGATGAAAATCCGATTTTCACTTAAGTTGTTGATATTTAACTTTCTTTCTTCCTTGCCTTATCCTACTTGAAATTATACTTGTGCTAGATTAAGAAAGAATATTTAGCCGACTTAACTGCCCAATTGCTTAAGTTGTTCTGACTGTACTATGTGAAGTGTGCTAGGCTAGTTCTATTTGTTGCTCTACCTTTCGTACTTCATTCCTTGGGTTGTTTCTGGTTGTGGGTGTGTATTTACATTGGGACTACAGATGTGGGATCCCGGTAGCTCCCCCCTTGTTTGCTTACTTTGGGACTACGGGTTTGATTCCCGGTAGATCCCCCTGCACTTTTAGTTTGGTATTGCGGGTTAGGTTCCTGATATATCCCCTGCACATTGATGATTGGACTACGAGATGGTATCCCGGGAGATCCTTTGGTATTGGTAAATGAGTTAGACTACGGGACGATATTCCGGGAGATCCACTGCACAGTTGTGAAAAAAGCTACAGGACGGTATCCTAGAAACCCTCATTGGTATCATTGACAATAAGCTGTATTTACTCTGTGTTTACTCTATCTTTAGTAGTTGTTATTGTCTCGTTGACCTGCCTTATTTCACTGTTGTATTTATTATTTCTGTCAGATTATTATACTTGTTATGAAATAATAAAAGATGAAGAACAATATTATAGAGAAAAGTAGAGAGAGGTAATTCTTATTGATATGGGGTAATTTACAATGGAATAGAACCCTCTATTTATAAGGAGATGATGACTTAGCCACCAAGTAATAAACCCTAGAATCTCTCTAAATATAGACATTCACCATAAATATAACTATGTTTATAACACTCCCCTGAATGTCTATTTAACAGATAATGTGCCTCGTTGAAACCTTAACTAAAATAAAACCCAGTAGGAAAAAAATTCTAGAAAGGGAAAAATAGTACACATATCTAATAATATGCCTTTTGGTTGCCTCATTAAAAACCTTGCAAGAAAAACCCTGTGGGACAAAACCTTGTAAGGAAAAAAGAGTGCGACGTGCATTAACTCCCCCAGGTGAGAGCATGAATTCACATCCCAATCTTGTGCACTAGCTTCTTGAAGGTTGATGTCGACAAAAATTTTGTATCAGTTTAAATGTACTTTAATAAAGACATAACATAGAAATCTCTTCATTCATATATTCAGGTACCTGAATCTCTCATAAGATTTTATGAAGTGTTATGTCATGTGATCTTCTAGATCACTTGCCTCCTTTATTATGATCATTTTGATCATTTTCTCACCTTCTTTGTGAAGAAGTTTATTTGAAACCGATTTGTCTATACGCTTTAAGCTTACCATAGACTTTGTCCTTCTAGGACTTAATATGAGCATTTGTAATGAGAATATAGTTACTTTCTTTGGGTCAGTCATTGCGTCTAGTATGCTTTACAATAAATTGCACATGAATTATCCTTTTATGAATTTCAAGTTCATATTATTTTATTCGAGGATCTAGATGTATAAATGATAATTCATTCCATGTAACGTTTTCTCAAGTGTTGTCTGTTGTCTCCCCCTCATGTTAGAAAAACTAACTTGTTTCCTCAACTTTGAGGACTCATCTTTGTGCGTTATGTTGTTAATCAAAATATACACCGCGCATCAATAATAATAAGATGGAATTATTTGGTTCCTGACCATGAATCACTTGTGAGGGGAGAAATTAATATACTTTCATATATAACGTATATCAAACTGATAGACAAAACTTTGTTCTCATAAGCAAATGTTTAGCTATTAAGTGGGACACTCAATAAATCATTTTGCTAAACTAGCTATGATGTAGACCAACTTATCAAGATGAACTTCTTGAATAGAAAATTTGGAATATGCTCTAAATTAAATTATTGAGAAAGTTACCCTTTAAACACCATATTGCGGGTTAATAATAATTGCACATCTAACTATTGGCTATGTTTTGAGGATTGACAAATGAACGTTAGGAGAAGGACTTGGTCCATCATGGGAAACACAGTTTAGTCATAACCATCGCACATGGAAGGCACGTGAAAAAGATATGTAGTGAGGAGTATGTAATAAATATCTTCTAAAGATGATCGAAAAGGTTGTATTGAGTTCTAAGAGGAACAATCCTCTTAAGATAAGAGAATACAATCCAAAGTCAGGATAAGGATGAGAGTTTGTAGTATTTAAGGACTAAAATTGACAAAGGGATAAGCGACAGAGTCTTGATCAAACTCTAACTCCTAATCTATTTAATTAACTCAGTTTTTCTCTTATACAGGTAATGCACATAAGCAGAAGTAAAGCATATTTGAGAGCAAAAAGAATCGAGTCTATTTTGCAAGCAACATATGCAAGATACAAGTGTGCACATATGAAGCTACATGAACTAAGATAGAAGAACCAGTTTCATCATTGTGTTTATTCAAAGTCTAGTTCAATTGTAGTAGGTTTTTATATTGTACCTTTCAGCTCTTATAGAAGCAATTATATTAGGTGCATTGAGTATTCAAGTTAGAGTTAACTTAAAAGTGTCGCAATAGTTGAGGCTGTGGACACACTAGGATTAGAGTTAATCATTAGGTTTACAAAGAGTCTTTGTAAATACAGTTTTTGGCTGAGTGATTTTAGTGGAGTTTGGGAAAATCCTACTGTGTAGTAGGTCGTGGGTTTTTTCACCTTTTGAGCCAGGTGTTTTCCACGTAAAATATTTGTGTACTTTACTTTCAGCATTTATTATTCCGCAAATTGCTGTAGTTAGAACACGTAGAAGAACAGGTTCTTCTAGTTCGAAAATTAGGTACCACACAAATCACCCCACTCTTGTGTGGTATTGATGTGTAGAACATCAATTAGTATCATAGCATGTTATCCTTGAAGAGGTTAACACCTTAGGAAAGATCAACATGAGTGCTCCACCTGGGAACTGGGAAGGGCAATCCACTGCTAGGCCTCATCTTGTCAATGGCCTCTACTACTCCTGGTGGAAAAATAGAATGAGGGACCACATCATGGGAGAACATCATGAGCTTTGCGATATCATCACTGATGGTCCTTTAGCTACAACCAAGAAGAATGCTGAAGGAGTAGATGTTCCAAAGACAAAAGTAGATTGTAATATTGAGGATCTAAAGAAATGGGAGAAAAATGCAAAAGCCAAAGAAATGGTTGGTATGTGGACTAGGTCCTGATGAGTCCATCAGGATTCAAGGTTGTGCTACTGCCAAATAGATATGGGACACTCTACAAGTGGCTCATGAAGGAACACCTCAGGTAAAGAGATCAAGAGGAACTTTACTGTATTCTCAATATGAAAACTTTACCATGAAGGAAGGAGAAACTATTCAAGAAATGTATACCAGGTTCACTACACTGGCTAATGAACTGGGGTCTCTTGGAAGGATTATTCTGGAAGAAGACAAGGTGGAGAAAATTCTAACTAGGGTTCTGCCAATCTCCTGGCAAAGCAAAATCACTGCTATTCAGGAATCAAAGAACATTGCTACTCAAATGTTAGATGAACTAATTGGAAACCTCATTGCCTATGAACTAAGAAGGCAATCAATGAAAATGGATGCTCCAAAGAAAGAAAGAAATCTGGCTCTCAGAATTCAGAAGGATCATATCATGAAGATGATGAGATGGCTATGATAACCGGAGATTTCAAGAAATTCCTTATGAGAGGAAAGGGTACTTCGAAAGGAACAACATTTTGCAAATCCAGAGCTCCAAAGAAACAAACCAATGAAGGTTGTTACAAGTGTGGAAATACTGATCACCACATCAGAAATTGTCCACAATGGGAGATTGAATGGAAGAAAGAAAGAGCTGAACGAAGAAACAGGAAGAAGGAACAGGTTAAACCAAAAAGTAATAAGGGATCAACCAAAGCCATGGTTGCTGCAAGAGAAACATCAGATGAGGACTCAAAAAATGAAGCTGAAGATGAGCAAGCTCTTATGGACATCGGAGAGTCAGAAGATGAACAAGAGGTAAGTATTCTACACCTTAAAGAAAAGATAAATTTTTATCCAAAGAAAAACTGCATGACTTGCTGATGGACTTTATAGATGAGTCTAAATTATTAAACAGTGAGAAAGATGTTCTGTCTAAAGAATGTGTTATCCTAGAAGAAAAATGTAAAAGACTTGAGTCTAGGGCTGATAAGAGTGACAACATAAGTACTGAGTTGAAGAACCAAGTTCATCAACTTGAAAATAAGAATCTAGAACTCAGATCTCAAAACATTAAACAGAAATTAGGGACAAGTACTAATCAATCATCTCTCGTCTTAGAAGAAAATTTAGGAAAAATGAAAGATGAAATGTACAAGAAAGATGAGTTGATTAAAGTCTTAAAAGATGATTTATGAAAGGTAAAGCATGAATTAGACAGAACATGCAAATGGAACAAGGCCTCTGATGCACTCTCTTGGCTACAAGAGCATCATAGTAGCAATAAGAGAGGACTTGGATTTGGGACTCAAGCTCCAAAATGGGATCCCAAAAAGAAGTATCTCACATTTCCCGAGAATAAGATTTGCACACACTGTGGTAAGACTGGCCATTACAAAAACGAATGTAATGCTAGAGAAAAGGTTGGTCAAAAGAATAGAGCCTTTGTTAAGGAAAAGCACAAACTACCTAGTTGGGAAAAGAAAATTTTGATTTATCTGTTTGCCCATAGAAAAGGACCCAAACTAGTTTAGGTTCCTAAAACTAACCCATGATTTCTTTTGCAGGATCAAGTGAAAGGAAGTAGCCAAATGTGGTATATGGATAGTGGCTGCTCAAAACATATGACTGGTAACAAGAACCAGTCCCTTTCACTTGAGAACCTAAAATGAGGTAATGTCTCCTTTGGAAATGGAAAGAAGGTGAGATCATTGGTGTTGGAAAGGTAGGAAAAACAGACTCTCATTCTATTGAGAATGTCTATTTGACAGATAGCTTAAAACATAGCATGATAAGTGTGTCATAGCTGTGTGACAGAGGTAACCTTGTGGCTTTCACTTCCACAAAATGTTTTATGATTAGCCTTACTACTGACAAGATTGTTTTGCAGGGAAGGAGAGTTAACAATATTTACATTATAGATTTGTCAGCTCTCTCTGAAAATGAACTCACTTGCTTGAGTGTGGAAATTAGTGATCCCCTCCTTTGGCACAAAAGACTTGGTCATGCCAGTCTAAATCAATTAAACAAATTAGTCTCCAAGGACTTGGTAATAGGGCTACCTAATATCAAGTTTAAGGAAGACAAGGTTTGTGAGGCATGTGCAAGGGGGAAGCAGGTAAGATCATCCTTTAAACATAAGAAAATGGTAAGTACTTCCAAGACGTTGGAATTGGTTCATATGGATCTTTGTGGTCCAATGAGAGCCATGAGCAGAGGCAGTAAAAGATATGTAATGGTGCTAGTTGATGAGTATTCTAGGTTTACTTGGGGTATTGTTTCTAACCTATAAAGATGAAGCATTTGAAATGTTCACTGCCTTTATTAGGAAAACCCAAAAGCAATTAGCAAATCAACTGACATCCATTAGGTCTGATCATGAAACTGAATTTGAAAATGCAAAATTTGCTGAATTCTTTGAGGAAAGTGGAATAGACCACAATTTCTCTGCCCCTAGGACTCCTCAACAAAATGGGGTAGTTGAAAGGAAGAATAGAACCCTTGAGGATATGGAAAGGACTATGTTACTTTCCAGTAAACTACCTTATAGCTTCTGGGAAGAGGCCATAAACACTGCTTGTTACATAATAAATAGATGCGTGACTAGGCCTCTTGTAGAGAAAAATCCCTATGAGTTACTTAAAGGTAGAAAACCAAACATATCCCACCTTAGGGCGTTTGCTTGCAAGTGGTATGTGCACAACAATAGCAAAGCCTCCCTAGGGAAGTTTGATCCCAGAAGTGATGGGGGAGTATTCTTGGGATATTCTTCACATAGCAAATCATATAAAGTATTCAATAAAAGATCCCTACATGTTGAAAAAAGTGTACATGTTGTAGATGAATCTAACACTCTTTCTAAGAGATAGGAACATGAAGATGAAGCCATTGGACTAGTGAGAAAATTAACTAAATTCACAACACAAGTCAAGGCTGCACCAAAGGAAGGAGCACGCGATGGAACATATCCATTCGCCCTAGGCAATATGACAGGGGGAACCAATCCAAAGGATCCTGCTTTTGATTGTGTTCCTCTACAGTATAACAATGTAGGAGAAACCAATAGAAATCAGATGGTTGGAAATTTTACAAGTATTTGAGTTCTCATTCTATTGAGAACATCATAAATGATCCAACATCAGGAGTCAAGACAAGATCACAACTAAAGAACCTATGCTCAGTTGTTGCCTTTTTGTCTCTTATTCAACCTAAAAATTTGAGTGACGCTCTACAAGAAGCAAACTGGGTCAATGCTTTGCAAGATGAACTCAATCACTTTGAAAGAATTCAAGTCTGGCACATGGTTCCAAACCTAAGGACATGTCAATCATTGGAACAAAATGGGGTTTTAGGAACAAATTGGATAAAGATGGAACTATCACAAGAATAAGGAAAGGCTGGTGGTTCAAGGCTATAGTCAAGAGAAAGGCACTGACTATGATGAGACTTTTGCTCCAGTTGCTAGACTTGAAGAAATTAGGCTCCTCATAGCTTTGGTAGCACATATGGAATTTTCTCTTCATCAAATGGATGTCAAAAGTGCCCTCCTAAATGGCTATGTCAAAGAAGAAGTGTTTGTAAAACAACCTCCAGGATTCGAAAGCAAAGAATGTCCTGAATATGTTTACAAGTTAGATAAAGCTCTATATGGTCTCAAGCAGGCACCAAGAGCTTTATATGAGAGGTTGTCAAAATTTCTCCAAGAGCATGGATACAAAAGAGGTAAAATTGACAGCACCTTATTTCTAAATGAAAAAGGTAAAGATCTTCTTATCGTACAAATTTATGTTGATGGTATCATATTTAGGGCCACTTCAGATAAGTTGAGCAAGGAATTTGCAAAACTAATGGGCAGTGAATTTGAAATGAGTATGATGGGTGAACTAACCTTTTTCTTAGGCCTACAAATAAAACAAAGTTCAAATGGAACCATGATTCATCAATAGAAATATACAATGGAACTAATCAAGAAGTTTAAAATGGAGGACTCTAAAGAAATAGATACACCTATTGCAACTGCCACTAAATTAGAGGCTGATGAACCTGGTTCATTAGTTGATCAAAAATTGTGTAGGGTAATGATTGGTTCACTCTTGATCTTACTGCAAGTAGACCTGATATTGTTTTCAGTGTAGGACTTTGTGCACGTTTTCAGGCTAATCCTAAAAAGTCCCATTTGACTGCTGTCAAAAGGATATTGAGATACTTGAAAGGGACCACTGACTTATGTCTATGGTATCCAAAAGGTAGTAACTTTGATCTAGTAGGATATGCTGATGTTGACTATGCAGGTGTTCTAGTGGATAGAAAAAACACTTCAGGTATGGCTCATTTTCTTGGTTTATGTCTATTATCATGGGCCACCAAGAAACATAACTTAGTAGCATTATCCACTATTGAGGCTGAGTATGTAGCTGCTGCTTCTTGTTGTGCTCAACTTCTGTGGATGAAGCAACAATTAGTAGACTTTGGTATAGAAGTAGGATGCATACCAATCTTCTGTGACAACACCAGTGCTATAAGTATGATAAAGAACTCGGTTCATCATAAAAGAACCAAGCACATAGATGTCAGACATCATTTCTTAAGAGACAATTATGAGAAAGGTCTAGTTTCCATAGAATTCTGTGCAACTGATAAGCAAATAGATGACATCTTCACCAAGGCTTTAAGTAGAGAAAATTTTGAAAGGAATAGGTTGGAGTTAGGGATGATTAAGATCACCTAAAAGAATCAGTTCAAAAAGCACATGAAAAAAGAGGAAAATATATATAAAAAATAGTTTTGGTTAGGAGTTCTTAATTTGTGTGAATATTAGACTAATCTCTACTCAATCTCATACTGTAAATAGTATACTCTTGTGTCATGTGTTTATGAAATTCATTAAACTCTTACAAATTTTTTATTTTGTCATATGAGGCATATTCAAGAGAAGTGTCATTTGAAGAACCTGGTTCATTAAAATATGCTCATGAAAAGCTTAGGTATGTTTCTATTCTTTGCACAATTAGAAAAATTTAATTATCAATTATGAGCAAGAATCCTAGATATACCAAAAGTCCAAAATACTATCCGTTGTACCGTTGAACCAATTTCATTGAAACTAGAAGTCTCAATTTAACGGAAACCCTAATTAAATCCTAGCAATTAATTCTAATACCTAAGGAGACCAGAATTCTAATCTGATTAGACTTCTATGTGACCACTGAAAAGCTGCAAATCTGGGTAATTATTACCTCCTTTAAAACCCCCAAAACAATCTTGAATTATTTATTCCTCAAAATACCTGAACTTTTCCCCTTTCGTGTCTACAACTTCCATAGCTTCAACACCACAAAAATTCACTTAGGGTTTCAGAATTCTCTCATAATGACTAATCCTCAAGATAACCCAGGCACTCCACCACCCGTCTCACCCAACACCTCACCTTCCACACCACCTGTTTAAAACGCTAAATCTAGATTCCGTCGCCAGAAAATGCTGGCAAGAAAAACTGTAGCAACTGATTCTTTAAGGAAAACCTTGAATGAAAAACTTCAATCAAGTCAAAGAAATGCAAACCCTGTAACTGAGTCCAACTCAAGATCAGAATCTGATGATTCCATCGCCATAGGTAAAAGTGATGAACTAGGGTCTTTTGAACATACCAAAAATCAGGAAACTCGAAGGGAAGTTGATACATGCTGTGTGTTTTCAGATGTGGTTGAGTGGGAAGAAAATAGGTTTGTTTTGATAGGGGCTGTTAGAGATATAGGTGGGGGTGAGTCTAAAAAGTTGAAATAGAAAAGGAAGAAGGAGATCTTAGCCATTTGTGGGAATGTGGGAGAAGGAGTATCAAAGTTAGGGGGAAGTGGATTAGGAGAGGCAACTGAGGGGTTAATAAATCTGAGCAAAGTATAAGATGAACCTGGTTCATCTGATGAAGAAAGTCTGGCTGACTTACTAAAGAGAGTGGGGGCAAGTTATGACCCAAAGAAATGAAAAGCCTCTTCATAAAAAAACCCCTGTTGCATCAAAACCAACCAAGAAAAGAAATAAATCACCAACCAAGTCTACTGTTAGGATTAGAGCCACAAGATGTAAAGTTAGAGAGAGTGAAAAGGAATTAAAAATGGCCTTGGAAGAAAGCAAGAAAAAGAAGAAAGAAAAAGGGAAAGAAAAGATTGGCCAAAGTTCAGATACTATTGTTGAGGAAGAAGAACACAAGATGGAACAGGTCCATCTAAATAATAGTCCCACTGTGAAAATTTTAGTTGCAAAGTCCAAGAGAATCAGGACTTCTGTCAAAATGTCTACCAAATTAGTACCTGCTGAATTTACTCTTGCCAAAAGAACAAGGTTAGCTGGAAAAGGAAAGCAAGTCAAGACTGCTGAAGAAGATGATGAGTGGAGAAGTGAGGAAGAAGAGGAAGAATATGATAAAGAACTGGACAGACATGCCATGTTTGGCAAAAAAAATTTTTTGAAGGGAAGACTGCTTAGGACCTGGAGGAGCCAGGGATGATAAAGCTTCTGTCTGCTTTAGAAGCTCATGGCTGGAAGAACATGGTTCTTCAGATGGATGGAAAGTTGGCTAGGACTGAACTTATTGAGTTTATGGCAAATGGAACAGTCAAAAATGGGGTAGTGACTAGCAATGTGAAGGGTGTCAAGGTGAAGTTTGGTGCAGTGAAGCTGGGACAGATCTTAGGCATCCCTAGTGAGGGATATGATGACTATACAAGGCAGAGGTGGCCTTGCCTAGATGGATTGCCTACTGATCTTCAGATTACCAGAAATTTTTATGACACTACATCAAAGGAAGAAGTGCCCGAGGCCAGCGTTGTTCAGAAAAGTGAAATGAGGCCAGACCACAAAGTGCTCTTCAAATTTGTTAACAAATGTCTTCTACCTAGGCAGGAAAGGAGACATACAACAAATTACATGAATCTGGTACTTATGCAATGTCTGAATGATAGAAAGCAAATCAACTGGCATGCCTTCATTGTGAAGCTACTTGACAAGGTGCTAAATGGATCAAAAGCTCATGCCATTCCCTATGGATTTATCTTGGCATCTGTACTTGAAAGATTAAATGTTCCTCTGAAAAAGTGTGAAATGGCATCAAGCAAAGAAAACTTTGGTAGCAAGACACTTCAAGCCCGTGACTATCTGCTCAGCACAGCTCCAGTTGAACCTAGTTCATCAGTAAAAACTCCTGTGAACAGCAAGGTCATAGCCTTATGTAACGATTCGACCAGTCGTTTTGAGCTCCGGCACGTCATTCCATAGATTGAGGCCATGAACAACTTTATCTCAGGTATATTGACTTGTGTGTATGGTCAAAATTAAAATTCAGGAAGTTTAGAGTCAAATCTAAATGGAAATTCTCATTTTGAAAGCTTAAAGTTGAAGAAATGAACTAGGATTGGAATTTTGAGTAAATGACCTCGGAATTGGGATCTAAAAGTTCCATCATGCTCGTATGATGATTTTGAACTTGGAAGTATGTCCAGATTCTATTTTTGATAACCCGTGAGCATTTCGGCGTATATGGTGGAAGTTAGTATGTCACAAGGATTTCATAAATTTGGGTTGGAAGGCATTTTAGAGTTATAGATGTCTGTTTGGGATTTCGAGTATGGGAATAGACCCGTATGGTGATTTTGGAGTTAGGAATGCGATCAGAAGTGAATTCGGATGTACGGAGGTCATTTTGAAGCTATTTGGCTAAATATAGGAATTTGAAGGTTTATGAGAAAATTTGACCGGAAGTGAAAATTTTGATATCGGGGTCGGAACGCGATTTCGAAAATTTGTGCAAGTCCATAATGTCGAATGTGACTTGTATGCAAACTTTGAGTCAATTCGGATAGATTTTGGTAGGAAATGAGACAATTAATCTCTTTAAGGAAAGCTTAAGTTGTAAAAGTCAACCCAACGTTGACTTATGAGTTAGAGGGCTCGGAACTGAATTCCGATGATTCAGTTAGTTTCGGGGGATGATTTAAGACTTAGGAGCGCAATCGGTAGTAATTTTGGAGGTCCGGTGAAGAAGTTAGCCTATTTTGGCGAAGTTGGAATTTTGGCGGAATCCGATCAATAGGTGATATTTTGATCCGGGAGTTGGAATGGAATTCCGACAGTTGAAGTAGCTTTGTTAGGTGATTTTGGATATGTCTGCAAATTTTCAGGTCATTCGGACATCGTTTGGTCGGGTTTTTGATCGAGTGTGAATTTTGAATATTTAAGTTTAAGTTTGAATCGAATTCTAGGATTTTGGTATTTTTGATGTTTATGGTACCGTTTTTATGATCCGACCAAGGTTGAATGAAGTATTAGGTTGAGTTTGTGTTTTTAGTTGAGGTCCCGAGGGCCTCGGGATGATTTCGGATGCCTAACGGGCATTTTTGATTTTGGAAAAAGCTGCTGAAATGCAGCAGATTTTCAGCAGTTTTTCGGCTAATTTGAGAGCTGATATCTTGTAATCTATAAGGAATCACAAAAAGTGCAAAACACGAAAGTTGTAGACCTTTGTGTCTAGTTTCCAGAAAGCTAAAGAACTTGTAATTTGAACATCTGTACTAGACGTTATGATCGATGGGAAATGACTGCTGGAGCAACAGGATGTACAACTTGTATAGCGCAGGTGCAGTGTACAACTCGACGAAGCACGGGCAGATTTTTTATTACACAAAATTGGGTTATTTTTTTCATTGATTTCATTTTATTTGGATGATTTTGGAGAGCTTCAAGAGGGGATTTCACCGGGTAAACATTGGAGGTAAGTTCTTTGGTCTAAATACGCGATTTTATCTTAAAATCTTCAATTATTTCACTGTAAATGGGAGGATTAATGATGGATTTTTGCCCTAGGCCTGAGTTAAGGTAAAATATTGATTTGAATGGGCAAACGAAGTCCGATTTAAGCAAACTTTATATGTATGGACTCGTGTCGAGACAAGGATTCCGAAAATGTAACTTTCGTAATTTTTCAAGAAGCGTACCAAAAGTCGGATTTTGACAACTTCGTGGGTTTTGGTGTAAATCGAGTTATTTCGATTGGGTTATGTCTAATTAGACTATATTGATGTATTGTTATCAATTTTGAGCAGATTTGGCATCCGAGGAGATTGAATTACGAGGCAAGCGCAAAGCGAGCTAGGACTTCTACCGGTTCGAGGTGAGTGATGGTAGTAAATAATGTACTGAGGGTTTGAAACCCTGTACCTTCACTATACAGTGCTATGTTGAGACGAGACATGCTTCATGTGACGGGCGTGGTGATATTATGATTAGGGGATTGGACTTGGTCCTTTCCGACTGATAGTTTATTGTGTATTATGACTGTGAATGAGCTTATAACTGTGTAGTTGGGCTGGTAGCCATGTTTGGGGCCTTGTGCCGATTGTAGAGCATTAGGGAAACCTGTAGAGCTAGGTGACCCTTATATCATGTTGGAAACTTACACTCAGCCGTAGTATATCATCCTGGATACATACACTCAGCCGTAGTTATAGCTGTATAGCATATCATGAGCCAGTACTAGATGTGTACTGTGAGAGAGACTACCTAGGGTGGAAATTCCCTGATTTAGCTGAGTGGGCCTGATAGGACAAGTCTATACTGACTAGGATCGGACTACACGCCGCAGTGATGTATATATGGATCGGATTGCACGCCGCAGTAATATACAAGTGGGACGGACTGCACGCCGCAGTATATTGCGCTTGGGCTGTAGGAGCCCCTTCGGAGTCTGAGTCTACACACATTCTCAGTGGGCGCTAGAGTATATTATGGGATATATATATATATATATATATATATATATATATATATATATATATATATATATATATATATATATATATATATATATATATATATATATATATATATATATATATATATATATATATATATATATATATATATATATATATATATATATATATATATATATATTGGATCGGACTGCACGCCGTAGTAATATATGTGTGGATCGGGCTGCACACCGTAGCATCATAGTGCTTGGGCCAAGGGAGCCCCTCCGAAGTCTGTATACACCCCCAGTGAGCGCCGTCGACGTTAAATTGAGCGGGGTGCACGCCACATCGGTATATGTATTGGAGCGGGCTGCACGCCGCAACATTATACTTATATATACATATATATACATATATATATATATATATATATATATATATATATATCGTAGCGGGCTACGCGCCGCTGCATTATAGACATATGTACACATATAGATACACATTGGATCGGCTGTACGCCGTAGCTGTATGAGTGAGGACTAGGTCAGTGTGGGACCATGGCGAGATAGATGTAGACTGGAGATGGGGGTATTCACTGTAGAGATGTTTTACCTGTGAGGTTACCCTTAGAACTGTTTAGTGATAGTACAGGTGTTCTTATTTTCAGTTATTGTTTATTATTATCACTCACTGAGTCGAAATATACTCACCCCACTCCCCTGCACTTTTTGTGCAGATATACAGGTTTAAGAGGGCAGTTTAGCTATCGCAACTATTTTATTATCTCCATTCCGTGGAGACTTCGAGGTAGCTGCCGACGTCCGCAGTACCTGAACTCTTCCTTTTTATCATTTTGTTGTCTCCATTATGCTTAGACGTGATTGTGTAGTAGATCTTAGACGTGATTGTGTAGTAGATCTCATTTGTATAGGGTCGGACTTATGACACCACGATTTGGTTGGGACTGTATTCGTGTATTTCATTTCTACACTTCTTGATTTGTTATAAAGACAAGCTAATTACGCTGATTAATCTGTATTAATTTACAATTGGCTGGTTTAAATGGATAAGATGGTCGGACTTGCCTAGCAATGTGTTGGGCGCCATCACGACCGGGGTTTGGGTCATGACAAGTTGGTATCAGAGCCTAGGTTACTAGGCCTCATGAGTCTTGAGCCGGTTGGTAGAGTCTCGTGGATTGGTACGGGGACGCCTGTATTTATCCTCGGGAGGCTGCAAACCTTTCAGGAAAGCTTCAAATTCTTGAAATTCTTATCGTGCGTACTTGATTCAGCTTGAGGTATGATTCTTGAAATTCCTTCTGCACATTGATGTGGCCACTCGAGTGCTTAGTGATAAATTTGCCTTGATGGCTTATGATTTCTTGATCGAGGGGCGAGATATAATCTCTGTGAGTTCATGTTGGGCCAGTCTAGAGGACTTGAGGCCGGATCCTTGTCTATGGATTGAGTACCAAGGTGCTAATTTTGCGAGCCGATATTATGAAGTTCATACGATCGGTATTGATCTTAATTGTAAAAGTGGCAGTTTGATAATGGGAGAGCTGTAAGGTATTCGGTTCTTATTGTGATTTGATATGTAGCCCTAGCTATGGGCGTGCGGAAATATGTTCATTGCCTCTTAGCGGAGGTGTAAAGTGCACTACGTGTGGTAGTATGAGTTTAGACTCAAGAAAATCGAATTGGTTGTGCTATGAGTATTGTGGTGAAAGGTATTTGACATATGTTATGATTCGAGCAGGTGCAGCGCATGTCCATGTATCAATTTTGATAATATAACTCGTGTAGTATTGAGATTAATGTTGTTGATATACATTGTAATGTCTTGTTGAGTTGTGAATGTATTGTTATGATGGTTTTGGTGATTCTCTGGCAGGTGGATAGGCCAAATTACAAAGGAAACTCTGTCGAAATTTTTGGAAAATTTGGGACTTAGAAAATATTTCTGTCACCTAGAGAGTAGGCTTAAATGTTGAGTGTGAAGAAATTCTAGGGTGTTTTGAACTGCTGTTGGTAAAAAATGTTCAGTGTATATAAAAAAAAGATAGCTAATTGTATTTGTATGTAATCATGTTCTGCGATGTCAGAGTTCTAACAAGGCACGAGTTGTTCTGTTCAATAAGATAGTTGAATTAAAACGGAATAAGGGTGAATGACGCCCAAGAATAGTCTTGCGGTGCTCTGGATTGTGCTAGTAACGACCAGGTGTCTTAAAGTGGTGTGTGCGGTTAGAGACTGTGGTCTCAATAGAAGGGATCAAGACTTGTGTTATGTTATGTGAATGATGAGATTTTATGTATCTATATTGGAGAGTAATGATAACGAATTCAAAATTACAGGAAGTTCTTCAAGGTAAAGTGTTGTACATTATGGTACTTCTGGGAAACATCTGAGGGAGTATTCATCGGCCTGGGAGCCTTAGACCGCGTGGTCTTGTGTATGAGTCTCGTATGGTAACCTGAATTGAGGTATTGTGATCCTCCAGTGAAGGAGAATATTAAATTAAAGATGATAATAAACTGGAATAGTATGAAAAGCTCACGAGTAACTCCTGGTGTGTGTTCGAAGTAACGAGTCTTGCAGTTATGGTGCGACAAAGCTCTTGATATGCTGGCAGTTGCGTAGCTCGATGTGGGAAAAAGGACTCAGTCTTGGCAGTTAAGCTTATGCAATGAATGGAAAGAAAGAGTTGTTATGTGTTTTATCATGGTTTGAAAATAAGTATATTCCTGTCGGTATGCGAAGCGTGGAATGTGTAATGATTTTTCTTCTATATGGGATCATGAAAGTCCTTGACTAGTTGAGTGCGTCGATGTTTGCGGCGTAGGAGAGGGATAGAAATTTTCCATGTATCTTGGTATAGTAATGTATATGCGATGTGTTATGGAAAGATGATAACGGCATGTTCAAGGTTTTGAGATCAGTTCATATTATATGAGGAGTCATTAGAATTCCCAAGCAGCGTGGGCAGCTGCAGATAATCTGAGAATCAATCTTTCTAGTGATAAGGAAAATGGTACTGCTATTCTAGTTAAAAAGGGCAAGGTAACGTAAACTGATAATGTCCAATGGTATTGTGGTATCCTCTTATTGGATTGACAGTAATCATTGAGTTGTTGATGGCATAGGGAAATTTATGAATGGCTTATGTGGTATGAATGGAGGCTTGATATGATGTGATTATATATTCGTACGGTGGAATGTGGAATCAAGCATAGTGATTCATGTGTTACATATGTGTTGGAGACTAGAAGTTCTCGTAGTCCGCCTACGCAGTGGTGGTATATCGTGTGTATCGACACCATTTAGCAGTTATTTGAAATTGGAAGCCCTAGTGGCTCTCCCGTGACTTGATATGATGAATTTGAATAATGATATATGATTGCACACTGGTTGTCATAAGCCAGGTTGTCTAGACTAATGTGATATGGACTATATCAGAGGAATGTCACAACTGTGTGGCAGAGTGCATCAGATCATGCTCTAGGAGGATAAATGTACCCTAGGGCCAGCAGATGGCTGGTAGGAAATTGCTTTGTCAGTTAGGCCTTCGTGGCGGATGTCAGTGTAGAGGTATCTACCATTGATTTAGTTTCAGTATTAAGGATATTTGTCGCTGCGTTTCATGTGGCCGAGTTTGAGGCTATGTATATGTTTGTTGCAAAGAGCGACTTGACTCGATGTGCATTCCCTTTGCTAGATTTATGCGTGGATTGGGTGGCACGCCGTCACAGGTATAGTATCTAGATCGGGTGGCACGCCGCCACAGGTATGGTATCTGGATCGGGTGGCATGCCACCACAGGTATGTTATTGGAACGGGTTGCTCGCCTCAACAGTGTGATGTGGAAAATATAGCTTTCTATATGTTGCCTTGCTTATAGTACTTCCTCACTTCTGAGGAATAGTCCGTATTGTGTACCGCTCGGGGAATAGCACATCGGTTGTGTCTTATCAGGATTTGATAGCGTATATCAATTGTATCATCGCATGTGTGATTGATTGCTTAAGTTCAGACCTAAATATGTGCGTGGCTGACCGTTTTGAGCATGGTGACTTGAGGTGCTCCATGAGTAATAGTGTTTGGATAGAATCATGGGTTGTGGCAAGACCACGTGATGTTATGACCTTTCGAGGAGGATTCAGGTACCCTAATTCTATGATGTGAGATGAGATCTCAATTCTATGTTATGATGGTACGGGTGAATTGAACTATAGCTCTTTTGTGTGAGTTAGTTGTCATGATTCGAGTGTGTTCGGATCATTTTTTATTGGAGCTTGTGTTGTGCTCGTTGTGGCTTAGGCCGATGATGAGGTGTCGTGTCACCAGTGCGGTATGTTATAATTGAAATGATCGTTGGAGTCATTAATGAGTACGAGCATATTTGATCTCAGCTCGTTAGAAAGGTAATATCGAGGTTTGGCTCCGAAATCTATTGTGGTATCAGTTAAAAATAGAAATGGCTTCATAAATGGTTGATACGAGGAATTGTTATGTTTTAGCGCGTGTTTTATTTATCGTTGGCAGTATATGAAAGTGTTGGAATAAGATTTAAACTAATAAGAGGTTTCCATCGGTATTTGGGTATTGTAGGCAACTGCAGTAAATAAAGAATGTTATTGTGGTCATATGAGTAAAGTGATGCAAAGTGTAAATTCAACAAAGTTATGCATTAATGTTTGGGTACAACATGTGGAGATTGATATGGTGGTCGAATGATGGAAACAGACTTGGCAGGAAATTCAGGATGTTGGAATTTGGCCTAATGGCTTATTCACTTGAATAAAGAATTATATCTACAGAATTATATAGCTAATGTGCTCAACTAAGTAGTGGTAGAATGGGATGGTGCATGATGTTTTAAACAAGTTATTTGAGATTACATCATTGTACTTCTTAGCACGTTCAAGGACGAACGTATGTTTAAGTGGGGGAGATTGTAACGATCCGACTAGTCGTTTTGAGCTCCGGCGCGTCATTTAGTAGATTGAGGCCATGAACAACTTTATCTCAAGTATATTGACTTGTGTGTATGGTTAGAATTAAAATTCAGGAAGTTTGGAGTCAAATCTAAATGGAAATTCTCATTTTGAAAGCTTAAAGTTGAAGAAATGAACTAGGATTGGAATTTTGAGTAAATGACCTCGGAATTGGGATCTAAAAGTTCCATCATGCTCGTATGATGATTTTGAACTTGGAAGTATGTCAGGATTTAGTTTTTGATAACCCGTGAGCATTTCAGCGTATATGGTGGAAGTTAGTATTTCACAAGGATTTCATAAATTTGGGTTGGAAGGCATTTTAGAGTTATAGATGTCCGTTTGGGATTTCGGGTCTGGGAATAGATCCGTATGGTGATTTTGGAGTTGGGAATGCGACCGAAAGTGAATTCGGATGTCCGGAGGTCATTTTGAAGCCATTTGGCTAAATATAGGAATTTGAAGGTTTATGAGAAAATTCGACCGGAAGTGAAAATTTTGATATCGAGGTCGGAACGCGATTCTGAAAATTGGTGCAAGTCCGTAATGTCGAATGTGACTTGTGTGCAAACTTTGAGTCAATTCGGATCGATTTTGGAAGGAAATGGGACAATTAATCTCTTTAAGTAAAGCTTAAGTTGGAAAAGTCAACCCAACGTTGACTTATGAGTTAGAGGGCTCGGAACTGAATTTCGATGATTCGGTTAGTTTCGGGGGATGATTTAAGACTTAGGAGCGCAATCGGAAGTAATTTTTGAGGTCCGGTGAAGAAGTTAGCCTATTTTGGCGAAGTTGGAATTTTGGCGGAATCCGATCAATAGGTGATATTTTGATCCGGGAGTCAGAACGGAATTCTGACAGTTGTAGTAGCTTCGTTAGGTGATTTTGGATATGTCTGCAAATTTTCAGGTCATTCGGACATCGTTTGGTCGGGTTTTTGATCGAGTGTGAATTTTGAATATTTAAGTTTAAGTTTGAATTGAATTCTAGGATTTTGGTGATTTTTTATGTTTAAGGTACCGTTTTTATGATTCGAGCAAGTTTGAATGAAGTATTAGGTTGAGTTTGTGTTTTTGGTTGAGGTCCCGAGGGCCTCGGGATGATTTCGGATGCCTAACGGGCATTTTTGGTTTTGGAAAAAGCTGCTGAAATGCAGCAGATTTTCAGCAGTTTTTTGGCTACTGAGAGCTGATATCTTGTAATCTATAAGGAATCACAAAAAGTGCAAAACATGCAAGTTGTATACCTTTGTGTCTATTTTCAAGAAAGCTAAAGAACTCGTAATTTGGACTTCTGTACTAGACGTTATGATCGACGGAAAATGTTTGCTGGAGCAATAGGATGTAAAACTTGTATAGCGCATGTGCAGGGTACAACTCGACGAAGCACGGGCAGATTTTTTATTACACGAAATTGGGTTATTTTTTTCATTGATTTCATTTCGTTTGGATGATTTTGGAGAGCTTCAAGAGGGGATTTCAACGGGTAAACATTGGAGGTAAGTTCTATGGTCTAAATACGCGATTTTATCTTAAAATCTTCAATTATTTCACTGTAAATGGGAGGATTAATAGGGGATATTTGCCCTAGGCCTGAGTTATGGTAAACTATTGATTTGAATGGGCAAACGAAGTCCGATTTTGGCAAACTTTATATGTATGGACTCGTGTCGAGACAAGGCTTCCGAAAATATAACTTTCGTAATTTTTCAAGAAGCGTACTAAAAGTCGAATTTTGACAACTTCGTGGGTTTTGGTGTAAATTGAGTTATTTCGATTGGGTTATGTCTAATTAGATATATTGATATATTCTTATCGATTTTGAGCATATTTGGCATCCGAGGAGATTGATTTACGAGGCAAGCGCAGAGCGAGCTAGGACTTCTACCGGTTCGAGGTGAGTGATGGTAGTAAATATTGAACTGAGGGTTTGAAACCCCGTACCTTTACTATATAGTGCTATGTTGAGACGAGACATGCGTCATGTGACGGGCGTGGTGATATTGTGATTGGCTGATTGAACTTGGTCCTTTCTGACTGAAAGTTTATTGTGTATTATGACTGTGAATGAGCTTATAACTGTGTAGTTGGGCTGGTAGCCATGTTTGGGGCCTTGTGCCGATCTGTAGAGTATTTGGGAAACCTGTAGAGCTAGGTTACCCTTATATCATGTTGGAAACTTACACTCAGCCGTAGTATATCATGCTGGATACATACACTCAGCCGTAGTTATAGCTGTATAGCATATCATGAGCCAGTACTAGATGTGTACTGTGAGATAGACTACCTAGGGTGGAAATTCCCTGATTTAGCTGAGTGGGACTGAAAGGACAAGTCTATACTGACTAGGATAGGGTGGAGGACCCATTATGAGGTATTATATATATACCTATATTGGATCGGACTGCACGCCGCAGTGAATATATATGTGGATCGGACTGCACGCCGCAGTATTATTGCGCTTGGGCTGTAGGAGCCCTTCGGAGTCCGAGTCTGCACACATTCTTAGTGAGCGCTGGAGTATATTATGGGATCGGGCTGCACGCCACAGTATATATATATATATATATATATATATATATATATATATATATATATATATATATATATATATATATATATATATATATATATATATATATATATATATATATATATATATATATATATATATATATATATATATATATATATATATATATATATATATATATATATATATATCGGGCTGCATGCCGCAGCATCATAGCGCTTGAGCCAAGGGAGCCCCTCCGAAGTCTGTATACACCCCCAGTGAGCGCCGTCAACGTTAAATGGAGCGCGTTGCACATTGCAGCGGTATATGTATTGGAGCAGGCTGCACGCTGCAGCATTATACTTATACATACATATATATATATATATATATATATATATATATATATATATATATATATATATCGTAGCGGGCTACGCGCCGCTGCATTATAGACATATGTACACATATAGATACATATTGGATCGGCTGTACGCCGTAGCTGTATGAGTGAGGACTAGGTCAGTGTGGGACCGTGGCGAGATAGATGTGGACTGGAGATGGGGGTATTCACTGTAGAGATGTTTTACCTGTGAGGTTACCCTTAGAACTGTTTAGTGATAGTACAGATGTTCTTATTTTCAGTTATTGTTTATTATTATCACTCACTGAGTTGAAATATACTCACCCCCCTCCCCTGCACTTTTTGTGCAGATATTCAGGTTCAAGAGGGCAGTTTAGCTATCATAATTGTTTTATTATCCCCATTCTGTGGAGACTTCGAGGTAGCTGCCGACGTCCGCAGTACCTGACCTCTTCCTTTTTATCATTTTGTTGTCTCCATTTTGCTTAGACTTGATTGTGTAGTAGATCTCATTTGTAGAGGCTCAGACTTGTGACACCACCATTTGGTTGGGACTGTATTCGTGTATTTCATTTCTACAATTCTTGATTTGTTATAAAGACAAGCTAATTACGCCGATTAATTAGTATTAATTTACAATTTGCTGGTATAAATGGATAAGATGGTCGGGCTTGCCTAGCAATGTGTTGGGCGCCATCACGACCGGGGTTTGGGTTGTGACACCTTAGTTCAGGAGATTGGAGCAAAGGATGCTGAAATTGCAAGGCTTTAGGCAAGAGTTGCTGAATTGGGGGGAGAAAGAAATGGGTTGAGAGCTGAACTTGCAAGAGAAAAGGAGAAAAATGAAGGAATGCTCAAACAAAAGTTGAACCTGCTACAAACCCAACCCTCTAGCTCTTCTAAGCCTTAGCTATTCTATCTTAGTGTGCACCAGTCAAGAGCCCTCAGTGACCTAGTTTGGGAGTTTTTAGATGTTTCCTTCTTTATTTTGCTTATGGTTGGATAACTCTGTTTTTCTTTTTGTGGACTGCATTGTAGGAACTACTTGCTTATTAATGAATGCTGCTTATCTTGTCTTTGATAAATATGATCTTTATAATTATTTTTTGGGTTGAGTTAACTAAAGCATGTGTTCACTTGCAGTTGCCCCAGTGACCATGAGTACTAATTAAATGACTGATTTCACTTTAATTATGCAGCTTTTCGATGAGGCCAAAAGGGGGAAGATATGTGCTTAAAATCTTTATCTAAACAAGTGATGTTTATGACCTAACTTAGAATCTGGTTTTTTATGAATATTGAATTCTCTAAAAGTTCAAAGTGTTGATATTTCAGCCAAGGTTCATAGGTTCTATAATTACTAAAAGCACAGAGTTTGTCATCATCAAAAAAAGGGAATTTGTTGGTTATATTTTGAAGATTGACAAATGAATGTCAGGAGAAGGACCTGGCCCATCATGGGAAACACAGTTTAGTCATAACCATCGCACATGGAAGGCACGTGAAGAAGATATGTACTGAGGCGTATGCAATAAATATCTTCTGAAGATAATTGAAAAGGTTGCATTGAGTTCTAAGAGGAACAATCCTCTTAAGATAAGAGAACACAATCCTAAGTCAGGATAAGGATGAGAGTTTGTAGTAGTTAAGGAATGAAATTGACAAAGGGATAAGCGACAGAGTCTTGATCAAACTCTAACTGCTAATCTATTTAATTAACTCAGTTTCTCTCTTTTACAAGTAATGCACATAAGTAGAAGTAAAGCATATTTGAGAGAAAAAAGAATCGAGTCTGTTTTGCAAGCAATATATGCGAGATACAAGTGTGCACATCTGAAGCTACATGAACTAAGATAGAAGAACCAGTTTCATCATTGTGTTTATTCAAAGTATAGTTCAATTGTAGTAGGTTTTCATATTGTACCTTTCAGCTTTTATAGAAGCAATTGTATTAGGTGCATTGAATATTCAAGTTAGAGTTAACTTGAAAGTGCCGCAATAGTTGAGGCTGTGTGCCACACTGTGATTAGAGTTAATCCTTAGGTTTACAAAGAGTCTTTGTAAATGCAGTTTTTGGTTCATTGATTTTTGTAGAGTTTGGGAAAATCCTACTGAGTAGTAGGTCGTGGTTTTTTTCACCTTTTGAGCCAGGTGTTTTCCACGTAAAATATCTGTGTACTTTACTTTCAGCATTTATTATTTCGCAAATTGCTGTAGTTAGAACACGTAGAAGATACAGGTTCTTCTAGTGCAAAAATTAGGTACCACACAAATCACCCCCCTCTTATGTGGTATTGACGTGTAGAATATTAGTAACCATCTCATAGATGCATCTTAAGTGATATACATGGTAGGTGAATGAGCCCATATTCACCTTTGATATTTCCAGTATTCACGGGATTCAATCCCAGTTTTAGTTGATCTATTACTAATGAGAACAAGCAATATACGAAAATTCGTAAAGAACTTTCTAGTTCTTTAATATTTACCCATGTGAATTCTTTATTATTTTTTCATATCATACTTAAATTGATATGGCTGAACCAATTATGCCAACTGAATAAATTATCAATATTGATAAACTTCAGTTTTACACCATGATGTGTACAATTATCAATAAATCAAAAGTTTATTATGATATGGGTTTTTTTTTATCAATAAACATCCACTTTATTGTGTTATTATTTTATTTGTGTAGTACAAACTGGAGAATAAAGCGGGTAGCTTTTCACATACATATTACCCAGCTACAATAAGTTGTAGTAATAGAAGATATTAAATTTTTCCTTTATTTATAGTCTCATTATAATCAACCACTTTCGCGTATACGTTGGAAACTGAATAAGTTTCTTTGAGACTTACTACAACACAATACCTTATTGGTAATCAAGCGTGTTTCTCCAAAATAATAATAATTGTCTCTTCCGGAGCTCTCAATTAATTTGGTACTACCACATATTCATCAACATCCATATGGTGAATATCTCTTTTTAAGATAAAGTTAATACCATTATGGTTATGATCAAAATTATATGCAAGATCTGTTTCTTGCATTACTGTTGTGTTTTAATAATAACATTACCTAAATATTTGGCGTACAATAGGTACGTGCAATGAACATTCATCCCATAATAATGATATTATTTTCTAATATCATCTCAAACCCCTTTTAGAGGTGAATGTGGTATATTCATTACCACTATCACATTCATATTCTTCCAAGAATGAATATGTATTTAAATCAGATATTGTCACATTCACATCATGAATGGACCATATTCATCTATGTGTGCTTTATAAAATCTCATGTCAAATCGATGACAGACATCAACTTCACAGAGTGAAGGCTTATTTTGAGAATGCTTATTATTCTTATTACCATGATAATGACGATTATAATTTCTCTTACTGCCACGTCCACATCCATTGATACATTCACGGTAATAATTTTGTCTTCTTCCAGACATATCACATACTGCTATCACACTCTCTTAAGGGACTGGGAATGGAGTAAATTCAATGGGACGAGTTTTCAACTCTTTGCCCACAATCATACATGAATTTAATCATAAAGGCATAAAAGTTTTACCACTTTGGGTGGTTACAATTTCTTTCAAACTCCATTAGAGTTATAATAAAACTTTGCTGTCTTTGCTTGTATATAATATCAAAGTATAGAATAAAAGAGAAAAATATGGTAAAATATTTACATTAAATCCATAATTTAATCACGAAGGAAGTTCATACAACTATTGACAATCATTATGCTCAATCCCAAAGCTTATACTCAATTGGTTAGAGTCTCGTGCTGATAACATGTTATAAAATAATAAAAGAAGAAGAACACTATTGCAAAAAAAAAATAGAGAGAGGGAATTCTTATTGATATGGGGTGATTTACAATGGAATAGAACCCTCTATTTATAGGGAGATGTTGACTTTGCCACCAAGTAATAAACCCTATAATCTCTCTAAAAATAGACATTTACCATTGTCACACCTCCTTTTTCTTTTAATACGTATACCCCGCTATTTACTAATATACCCCAGGAAGGGATATAATAATAATAACAGGGAAGGAGTTTTTCCACTTAAAGGACAATCAGAACGGGATTTATTTATTAAATTTCAGAGTCGCCACTTGGAAAAATAATGGTGTCCCAAGTCACCGATTTAATCCCGAATCCAAGGAAATTATGACTCTATTTAACAGTCCGAGAAACTAGAAATCCGGATAAGGAATTCTGTTAACCTGGGAGAAGGTGTTAGGCACTCCCGAATTCCGTGGTTCTAGCACGGTCACTCAACTGCCGTATTTTTTATATTTGATTTCCTTATGTGCCTTAATTTCAAATGATATTGATGTTCCGCTTTGGTTAATTTTAGTATTTTCCGACGTTGCGAAAACACATTTCGAATCACACCGCAACCAGTACGCCTGTGACCTTAATACATTTCGGCTTCGCCGGGATTTTGATTTGAGTCACATAAATATGCACTCGTATTAGGAATGTATATTTATTATAAATCGTGCCCTAAGGTGTCTACATCTTGTTAATTTTTGGGAGAGACCGTGGAATTCGCTAAACGGTCTTTCTAATTTCTAACATTTTTAATAGAAAATTATGGAGGGTCCCGCAACTATGCCTTTGTGATTTTGCGAGGCTCGTCTCCGTTTTTATTATGGTTTTTCCTAAATATTCTATATTTTTTATTTCTGTTTTTTCTTAGGTATAGATGTTTCAGATTTATGTCATTTTTATATCATCCTTTATTGGGATTCAGGCCCCCTTTTATACACTATTGGGCTTGAAATCCAGGCCTCCTCATATTATTATACCCAGGTGCAGCAGGATAGCTAGGTTCCAGCTAACATTTTCGTTTCTATCCCACGGCATTAATGCCATGTCAATTAGATCTGGGCATGTATTCACTGCGAGGCCCAGATTACTTACGTCTAAAGCGGAATCAAAGCAGATTAACATTTTAACAACAGTACTTCGAACAAATACTATTCAATACTAACAATTAACTATTTCAAATAATGGCAAATTACATTTGATCCTTACTAATTTCAATATTGTCAATTAACTAAAAATGCTAACACTAGTTTAATCAACTTGTTACTATTTAATTACTAAATTAATAGAGTATGAATCTATGAATTATCTATTGATTGAGACACTATTTACAGAGTTATTATTGCTCTCATTAAACTGAAAACAATGTTCTAAGCTTCAACTAGACATGCTTGAATTACCACTGTTATTACAACCACATTCAGGTCACCATATCACAATAACTTAATATGAGTTTTGTAGCTAAACCAATTTCAACAGTGATATAACAGTAATCACGATTTAAAATTCTATTACTCACGATTTTTTGAATAATTGATGCTGATTCAGAACTTGATTAACAAAAATATCTAAGTATTAGTATTACATGTCCAATTACAGAATAGTTATAAATCTAAGTGCATTAACTATGTTTTAGACGGTTTTAGTTTTAGGTGATAATTCCCTACCTAGCTTATATATCATGTTGTTATCGAGTTAAAGCATATTTCTAGTCTACTAATTATTACAACCAGGTCCTAGATGAATTACAAGGATCTAAGTACTTCCAAACTACATAATGGAATACAAATACATGAAAATTCACATAACACAATTTTATATCATTTTCTCCAATCATCAACTCACTACAACTTCAGGTCAATAGTTGTGTACCTGGTTCAAAACAGATCAATGAGTCTAGAGTTTGGAGAAGAAGAATAGTCAGCAACCAATAACAACTATACAGCAACAACAATAAAATGATTCAATCACAGCAAACAGCTACCAAAACTCATAATATGGAACCCAGCAAATCAACCCAAGTAAAATAAGAGAATCCAGCAAAGTCGAGATGAATTAATGAAGAATCGACCCACAGAAATTCCAGAACAGCACTCAAGTTAATCAGCTTTCCTCAATGTGTGTTACCCTTAGTTGTATATTTTAGAATTTTAGAACTCTTTCTCTTTTTGATTTCAAAATCTAGACCAATTTCTGAATTTCCAAAATCCAGCCCCTTTTCAAGCTTATTAGAAGTCTATTTATAGAGTCATTTTGGGGGGAATTTCAAATAAGTTAATTTATCCCTCCCCTTGTTCATTTTAATTATTTACAGTATAGTTCATTAAAATTGTACCGAAACGCCCTAGAACCCCTACTAGAAGGATCTGGGCAGTTCTATTAGGTTCTTTTAGGCATGTTTTACCCAATTACCTTCACTTGCTAAGATTTATTACACAGATGCCATTTTATTCTACCCAGTCTGCCTTTTATTATCTAAGTAATTGCAGAAGTACCAAGCTTTAAAGTAATTTTTATCCTTATAGTCTCTATTTAATCTACAGAAATGCCATTTACCCTTCCCCTTTTACCCCTTTAATTTATTCATTATTACCCGACCTGCCTTAGGTATGGCAGAACTAGGGTAATACTTGTTTAACCAATAGCCATTAATCAGACATGTTTTAAGACTTAACCAGTTTAGACCACACCCCTTTTCATTATCAACCACCTTTTATCAGAACATAACCACTTTTGAGAATATGACCACTATTTAATACATAACCACTATTAAAAGCATAGTCACTTAATCAACACCCAGACTTGACTCACAAACGTAGCCACAAGACCTTTACACTCATGACCCAAATAACATAAGCACTTAAAGGTTCATAATTGAACTCACACACGAATCAAGTTACACATATAGCCAGATTCATGTTATTTTGCACATATAGCCTTAATCACGAATTAATTTTAAATTAATCAAAACTCAGAGGAGAAATTTGATAATGGTTGAATTCCAACTAACCCAAAACTCAATCGAGACAGAATATAATGAATAAACACATAAAACAAACTAATTAGCACATGATTCATGCACAGTTAATATCAAAAACCCTAAGAACACTTAGAAAATTTTAGGCATGTGTAAGATTCAAGGCTCGCATGAACAGGCAGAGATAGATTCGTATTTTTAAACATGCATAAGAAACATGTTCAGATAAACATAGAAGACATGTAAAGTAACACTTTTCCAAAACACATAACAACCAAGAATAGAAATGGAGGTAGGGATACTTACCTTTTCAGGCTTTTCCTTTTTTTTTTCTTTTCTTTCTTTCTTTCTTTTCTTCTTTCTTTCTTCTTTCTTTCTTCTTCGTTCTTTTCATTTTTATGGATTTTCAGAGCTTTGAAGACGTTTGGTCTTCTGAGTACTGGATTTTTTCAAATGGGTCTTTGGGTTCGATTTAAGTGTATATGAGGGGTGGTCTGGAGACCTGGGGGTAGGGTTAGTTTTTGGTATCGCCGGAGTAGGGTTCCGGCGAGTATTTTTCTAATATTCGACAAGCTTGAGGGTGATTCGAGGGAAACCACCCAGATAGGGTGGTAGATCACCTCAATATGGTTTAAGGGTGTTAATATGGGACCTTGGTTCATATTTTTTGAGGTCGCCGGCTAGGGTTCCGGCGACCGGAACTTCAAAAACATGTAGGCTGTTAATTTTGGTCGGGGTTTATGGTGGCTTGAAGGTTATTTGGGTGGTGAGGAGGGTATTTGAGGTTTGGCCTGAGCCGGAGAAGAAGGCTGAGGCATGGTTTTTCGGTTGTCTCTGTTTCACGTCCAAGCAACGGTCGTAGTCAATATAACCTGGTCTAAGAAGTCTAGAATCGATCCCACAGAGAATTAACCTACCAATTGTAACTTTCACAACCCAAGAACACTTCTAAATCAAGTTCCCAAACTTTAAGTATATTTTTGTGAGATTTTCGGACCACTACTTTGGAATAATTAAAAGACTGAAAAAAAAGAATTGAATATTGGGTAAATAATATGGAGAAAGATTAAGGTATTGATTTCCCATATTGATAGAATCCCTTCTGTTTATGCTCATACAAATTGTCAATATATTCTATCAATCATGAACGCTACTTGTACCGTAACCCTCTCTCGAGCAATTACAATAATTTACTAGTGCACTCTCCCGAGCTTCACTAGCTAGCTTTAATTTGAATAGTTCACTTAAGATTGCACCCAAGACTTCGTTATTCCTAATCCCGTCTTTACGCCTAAAGTTATAGATTCCTCCAATAACCTAGGTGTGGTGTTGTTCAACAATATACCTAAATATGCACTCTTTTCCAAGTTATGCACACTAAATAGGCACGGCTAATTGGGGATCCTACCAATTAACTACAACAAGAACGAAGTTGAACAAATAGAAATCTGGCTAACAATTTGTAATCACATAAACGAGAAGTTCATCACCCAATAGGTTCCATCAAAACTTTAGAAAAGCAATTAGCTACTCATGATCAAATAAACAAGAATGATAATTGAATTCATAAACAAATAATTGATATAAAATAAAGGAATAAGTTGAGAGAGTTCTCTCTTACTAATAATCTTGCAAAAGTAGTCAAAAATACAATGCTTTCCTCTATTGGGCGAACTAGGGGTTTATATAGAGGTTTTAGGGATTAAAAACCGAATTTGTACACAACTAGGAAAATATTTGCGGCGCCTTCCGCGGTTCGTCCGCGGTCGCGGGTAAACTGCGAACAGAGCAGTCCTCTGATTCTTCCAAAAGTTCAGAGAGCTTTTTTTTTTTGCAGTTCATCCGCGGTCGCGAGTGAACCACGGATGAACAGTACTTCGGATTTCTTCTTCAATTTTTCAAGCTCACTTCACTTCAACTCTTCACTTGGCCTTTTCATCATCTTGTGACTCAAAAATAGCTCCTTTAGCATCCAATGGTTCATGTGTACCTATAACACACCAATAAATACTAATCAAACCATTTTGTCATCATAAACAATATTAATTCAACAACAAAGTGTGATTATTTAGGGCATTATTATAATCAAATTCACCTATTATCAATACCCACACTTAAACCTTGCTCGTCATCGAGCAACCTTAATCGCACTTTAAGCCAATTTTATTTATGTCTCCCCCAAAATATGTAACAAAACCTATCCTCCATGATTAACCTAAGATATGCACAATCTTTACCTAACCATAAATGCTCATGCCACCACATTATTACTTACTCTAGTTATTATCAAAAACTTGCAAATTTACTGTTTTCCTCTTGAGTTACACGCCCTCACATAATTTATTGAGAGAAGTTCCCATACATAAACAATTTAGAACATGGAACTTATAAGTATCGGAAGAATTTAGTCACTCTCAACAAAGAACATTCATATGTATACAGACACACCATAGGCTTGCCCCTAGTGTAATACTCCACTAATCGAGTTGTTCAATCATAGATCAAGAGGTCTTTAATGGTTGTAATGTTGGCTACGGGACGGGTAGGATACTTTTTGGTTATAGTGACTAACCTCCCTAAGAACTTTTCTTTTCCTTTTCACAACTTCCTTTTTCGTTTTCTTCCTTATGTCGCCCCTAAACATTCATTCACCTTTATTTACGTTGAATCCCCACTTTTCTTTTGTTGGTGTACTGACCTTTCTAATTTTCAGATATACATTGTTATAGCTCTTTTTCTCAAAATTTTCTTTTTCTTTTCATTTTTTCTCATTGCTTTGCAACACATTTACATTATTTTTGGCCAGTTCACTATTTTCTACCAGTCATTCTTGATTTTCCATTTTTCAATTTTCCTTCAACCCACACTTAGACTTTTGCATATTCATTACAACACAAGTGCTTCTAGGAGGTAAAGTAGAACAATATAAGATTTCGATTTTTCATGAACATTCAAGTGTTATCAAAGAATAGGCTTTAAGCTCAAAGGGGTTAACTTGGATATTATGTATAGGTGAATTCATGACTTATTAATTTATGGGGTTACACAAAGAAACGCCTCTATCATCTCTACAACAAAAAAACTTCTATTTCGCTTTGGAAACACACAAGGCAAGTTCTAGGTATCATGTAAAACATATAATGTAAGTAAAATCTGTCACACACATAGCATGCAACTCATTTAGAATCTGGTTCATCTACAAAGTCCTACCAATGTTCAAGCAAGCTGTATTGTGCAATTTAAGGCATATCCTAGAATCTACAGTCAAGCTTAGATAATACATTCTCAAGTTCAATTAAGTTTTGCTAATGTGCATACTTGGGGTTACATGTCAACCTTTTCCCTCTAATCCTAAAAAGAAAAATCTACCTAACCCGGTTCAATAAAAATCCTTGGAAAAGAACCATGGTAAAAAAAACCAAGGGGGAGGTGATACACTTCATATAAAAAGAAAATAAAAGAAAGAAAAATTCCTACGTGGACTACTTCCCTCAAGAGTACTTGTCCAAATAGTCCGTCATCGGGAAGAGCCCTCTACTCATATTTTTGGATTTTTCAAATTTTTTATTTTTTTGTGTTTATATTCCGACTTAGACCCTTAAGAAACCCGTCGCCAAGTGTCCATCATCGGGCCAAGCCAGCTAATATAATTTACATCTACATCTAATATATACAACATATACAAGATAAGTCACCCACCCCACACTTAAAATCATGTCATGTCCTCATGACATAAAGATAAAAATATAGCTCAAGAGGGGCGAGAAAACTTACCTGAGACTTACTCGGAGTCGAAGACGGTGGATGGGTCGACGTGACATGCTCGACCAAGTGCTCGGAACCATGCCATGAACCTTTTTTCCGACCGAGCTAGCCTCTTTAACATCGCATCTAAGCACGTGTGCAGGCCATATACGGAGGTGCGCAAATCTGCAACCTCCTCCTCCATGGACCTAATCAAAGGTCGGGTAGATTCGGATCTGACATACTCGCTCCATGGTGAGCATGCCTGGAAGGTCCGGCTAAGTCAGTGGAATGCCTGGCCCGGGCAACTGGCACAGGGTCAACCTCAGCATCCAAGTCGATTGGGTCATTGTCTCGGCCCACTTGGATTTGAGAAGCTCTGAATGGAGCTTTTGGTTGGAGATCACCATCCGTGGCCAGAACTGGGTTTTGATGGCCGAGACACAAAGTAGTGACAAGAGATGGGTAATGAAAACCCTTGGCTTTGAGGGAACCCCTCATCACCATCTCGTCACTAATTAAGCGGGCGATGTCCACGTCCCTCTGTGTTACAAAACACCATGTTACAAGTGCCCTATTAAAATTTACATCAGTGGTGTTGCTGGAGGGCAAGAGCCAATTACAGATGATAGAAAACCAGCATTTGGCAGTATGTGTAAAGTAGTTAGAATGGAGTGTTTTGTTTCTTATCCAAACAGGGATGCCATCAACACATAAGGCCTGAATTAGCATGTCCTAGGTGACACCAGGCCTATCGTGGTAGTAGTCCACGTCACTAGTATTATTTGGCAGTCTAAGAGCCTGCCTAATAGCATGTTCATGGGCGTAGACGTACTTACCTCGGACGAATACCCTCCTAGCCATTTTGTAGGGAGCATTGGCATAAAACTCGCTGGTGCGTCCAATATAAACTCTATTTTGCGGCGGAGAATTTCATCATATATTTCGGGCTTTTCAGACTGAAGGGCTAACCTGTCAATTTCAACTTCCTAGAGCCAGGACTTAGCTGCCTTGGCGTGGAAATCACCTTCCGCCTCCTCGCTGGTGAACCTCGACTCGTCATATGTTGGTTGCCTAGAAGAACTAGCACCCTGCCTTGATCTTTTAGGGGCCATGATCCTGCACAAAAGAGAACAACCAAAAATGTGTATAATGTTAGAACATCGGTTGGCTACTCAGACTTCACCATCCGTGGATTACCACAATCGTTTCTTTGGTGTTATCATCCCATAACTCCTATACTTAACCACTTATCTAACAATTTCACCAATTCACCTCAAGCACCCCACACTTATTTATTTAGGCAATCTAACATGACCCAATTAAACTTAAACCGCCTCCAATCATATACAACAACAACAATTCATTAGTTGGGCAATATCTCCCCTAAAAGTTGAATAACCAACTACAACAACAACAAATGCTCACCTTGGCCAACCAACCAACAATTATATTAACCCACACTTTGGGTCTCCAAAACAACAAAATTAGCATTATTAACTAAGTTGGAGACCCAACAACACAATCTCTACCATAATTCCATCAATACCAACAAGGTTCCAAAAAAATCATATAACGTTCTACTACAAAACCAAGTAATATATATGGATTCTACTAATACTAGCAATATATAATACATATTTTACAAGTTAAACTACAATTAACTAATTAAATCTACCAAACTAATAATAAAAATTAAAGAACTAAAAGAAGAAAGAAAGAAAAATAAAAGGAGAAGACTTACTATGGAGTGTAGTAGAGGAGTAAGATTGAAGTGGAGGAATTATTTGGAGAAGGATGGAGGAGAGATTCTAGAGAGAAGGAGGAGAGAAATTTAGAGAGAGAGAGGAAGTTGGGAGGGAGTGGCGGCTGATTTGTGTGTAGAAGGGGGGGGGGGGGCAATAATGTTTAGGGTTATTAAAGAGGGGGGGGGGGAATTGGCATAATTGTTTTTTATATATTTTATGCCGACAGCGGAACTGACCGCGGTCGTTCACGGTCGCGGACAAACCGCGAACAGTCAACTTCAAAGAGGGCCTTTTTCCGCGGTTCGTCCGCGGTCGCGGAAGAACCGCGAATAGAGGCCTTCTCTGATTTCTTTTTTCGCTGGTCAGAATTTTTTATTTTTTTATTATTTTTTTTATATATATAGACTAACTATAATGAGTATACTTACAACACGTTCATGGGTTGCCTCCCACATAGCGTCTGATTTAACGTTGCGACACGACTCATCTTAGCGCATTTTAAGGCTCGCTAGACCTTTGAGGTTCCTCTAACCGTAGTTCCACATTGTCCTCGATGTCATCCATGCCGACATAAAGTTTCAACCGCTGTCCATTTACTTTGAATGTGCGTGAACCATCAATGGTCTAAATTTCCACAGCGCCCAAATCTAATGCCTCAATTACCCGAAAGGGTCTTGACCACCTTGATTTTAGTTTGCCCGGGAACAACCGTAATCTCGAATTGTATAATAGTACCTTGTTCCCGATTTTGAAGTTCCACTCAATGATATTCTGGTCGTGAATCCGCTTCATCCGCTCTTTATACAGTCTAGTGCTCTCAAAGGCCTGATACCGGAATTCTTCCAATTCATGCAACCCGGTCATTCTAGATTTCCCCGCTTCATTCCAGTTGAGATTCAATTACTTCAGTGCCCACCATGCTTTGTGCTCTAGTTCCATAGGTAGATGACAAGCTTTCCCAAACACCAATTTGTATGGAGACATGCCGATTGGTGTTTTGAATGCTGTCCTGTAAGCCCATAATGCATCATCAAGCTTCCTGGACCAGTCGGTCCTCGTGGCGTTCACTCTTTTTGTTAATACACTCTTTATCTCCCTGTTGGAGACCTCAACTTGCCCGCTGGTCTGCGGGTGATACGGAGGGGCAACTCGGTGTTTCACATCATACTTGGCCAACAATGTTTCAAACTCCCGGCTGCAAAAGTGTGTGCCCCCATCACTGATGATAGCCCTTGGAGTCCCGAAATGGGTGAAAATGTTCTTCGTCAGAAATCCCATCACCACCTTAGCATCATTGGTGGGTAATGCTACAACTTCCACCCATTTGGACACATAGTCTACCGCAACAAGTATGTACTTATTGCCGTATGAGCTGACAAAGGGCCCCATGAAGTCTATTCCCCAGACGTCGAACACTTCTACTTGCTGGATTGGGTTCATTGGAATTTTATGAAGCCGGGAGATGTTCCCGGTGCATTGACATTCATTGCAACCCTTCACCCACAAGTGTGCATCTTTAAACACTGTTGGCCAATAGAACCGGGCCTCAAGTATTTTGGCGGCTGTTCGCAATCCTCCGAAGTGACTACCATATGCTGAAGCGTGACATGCCTGCAAAATATAAGATTTTTCTATCTCGGGGACACATCTCCGGATCATGTTATCAAGACATATCCTAAACAAATAGGGTTCATCACAATAATAAAGCTGGCTTTCACAAAAAAATCTTTTCCTCTGGACCGACGAGAGGTCGTGAGGAACAATACCGATGGCCAGGTAATTTGCATAATCTGCATACCATGGCGCTACAAGGAGAGTGGTGGTGAGCAGTTGTTCATCTGGAAAGGTTTCCAGAATTTCCCTACTCTCTTTGACAATATCAGCTCCTTCAAGTCATGATAAATTATCTACGACTTGATTTTCGGTGCCCTTTCTATCACGTATTTCAAGGTCGAACTCTTAGAGAAGCAGCACCCAATGAATTAGGCGTAGCTTAGAGTCCTTTTTATCAATTAAGTATCTTAAAGCTGCATGGTCAGTGTATACAATTACCTTGGATCCTATGAGATAGGACATGAATTTATCAAACGCGAACACGACCGCAAACATTTCCTTTTCCGTCACTGTGTAGCTTAGTTGTGCTCCACTCAAGGTCCTATTAGCATAATAGATTGGATGCATCAGCTTGTCTTTCCTTTGGCCAAGCACTGCGCCCACTGCATAGTTATTTGCATCGCACATTAGCTCAAACGGTTGCTCCCAGTTGGGGGCAATGATGATGGGTGCTGTGACCAACCTCTTCTTACGTTCCTCAAAAGCAATCAGTCATTCATCAGAAAAAACAAAGGGGTGATCTTTTTCAAGTAACTTACACAGAGGGTTTGATATTTTGGAGAAGTCTTTGATGAACCTCCGGTAAAAACCGGCATGTCCAAGAAATCTTCTAATGGCCTTGACGGATGTTGGTGGAGGCAATTTTGCAATGACATCAACATTAGCTCGGTCTACCTCAATAACTTTGCTTGAAACCCAGTGCCCCAATACTATACCTTCTTGTACCATAAAATGGCACTTCTCCCAGTTTAGCACTAAGTTTGTCTCCATGCACCATTTCAGCACTGTTGTCAGATTGACATGGCATTCATTGAATGAATTTCCTACCATTGAGAAATCATCCATGAACTCCTCCATAATGTCTTCCACCATGTCGGTGAAAATAGACATCATGCACCTTTGGAATGTGGCAGGTGCATTGCATAGTACGAATGGCATCCTCCTAATGGCAAAAATGCCATATGGGCATGTGAAGGAGGTCTTTTCTCTATCCTCGAGGGCTATGGAGATTTGATTGTACCCCGAGTATCTATCCAGAAAGCAGAAGTGTGACCTCCCTGCCAACCTGTCAAGCATCTGATCAATGAAGGGAAGTGGAAAGTGGTCTTTGCGGGTGGCTAGATTCAGCTTCCTGTAGTTCATGCATATTCTCCACCGAGTGACGGTTCTAGTTGAGATCAACTCATTATTCTCGTTTTTCACCAGCGTCATGCCACCTTTATTTGGCACACATTGAACTGGGCTAACCCAGCTACTATCAGAGATTGGGAAAATGATCCATGCGTCTAGCCACTTGATTACCTCTTTCTTCACCACTTCCTTCATATTTGGGCTCAGCCTTCTTTGATGTTCTCTGGAAGGTTTGTGTCCCTCTTCCAAGAGAATCTTATGCATGCAATATGCGGGGCTGATCCCTTTTTTGTATGCCATGGTCCACCCAATGGCAGTCTTGCATTCTTTTAGTACCTATATATGCTTTTGAGCCTGCACATCTAACGAACCAGATGAGATAATAACAGGTAAAGTGGAGTTAGGACCTAGAAATTCATACCTGAGATGAGATGGTAGTGATTTAAGCTCAAGCTTTGGTGGCTCTTCTATGGATGGCTTTGCAGGAGGGGTCTCTCTTTACTCTAAATGTAGAGGCTCGAATTCAAGCTCTCTCTCCCAAAACCCCTTGCCTTCCAGAGATACTACCCATTCTGCTAGACTTTCACCATTTACCTCTTCTAAGTTCATTAGGCATGCTTGAAGTGGATCTTCAATGGTCAACTCTGCATCGTCTGTCTCAACTATCACATCAACCGCATCAATAAGAGAGCAATTCGCGAACTGACTAGGGAGCCTCATGGATTTTTGCACATTGAATATGATCTCCTCATCATTCAACCTCATCTAGAGTTCCCCAGTCTCACAATGAATCAGAGCTCTCCCGATGGCTAGGAATGGTCTTCCTAAGATTATAGGAATTTCCTCGTCCACCTTGTAGTCAAGAATCACAAAATCGGCGGGAAACACGAACTTCGCTACCTGGATAAGCACATCATCTAATATACCAAATGGACGCTTAACCGTACTATCAACAAGCTGTAATAACATGGTGGTAGGCCTGTCTTTCCCAATGCCTAACCTCTTATAAATCACCAAGGGCATGAGATTAATGCTCGCCCCTAAAGCACACAATGACTTTGCAAAGGCATAATTTCCTATAGTGCATGGAATGGTGAAGCTACTTGGATCAAATAGCTTCTCAGCAATGGGTCTAGAGACCACTGCACTACAAGTTTGGGTAAGGGTTATGGTGGCCAAGTCTTGGAAATCAAATTTCTGCGACATCAAGTCTTTCATCATCTTAGCATACCCAGGCATTTCTTTCAATGCTTCAATTAAAGGAATGTTTACCTGGATTTGCTTGAGCATATCAAAGAACTTTTTGTATTGCTCTTCTTTCTGGTGCTTGGCCAACCTTTGGGGGAATGGTGGTGGAGGCCTCTTATTCCCAATGACTTGGGACTTTTCTTTTTTTATCACTAACTCGTCAACCTGCTGCTCTACCTGTTCAACTACTTTCTCTGTTCCCTACTGCGCCTCTTTATTTTCAACAATTGGCTGGACTGTAACTTCTATCAACCTGGTGGACTCATCCAGTTCAATGGGCACTGGAGTGAGTGTCTCAGCCTATGTGTTGCTGTTCTCTCTTTCTTTCTCAGCATCAAGATCTCTACCACTTCTCAGAGTCACTGCCATCAGCTGCTTTGGGACTTGATCTTTTAGGTTTGTTTGTGTATCTGCAGGTAATGTCCCTTGAGGACGATTGTTAAGAGACATAGCAATCTGGCCCACCTGTAGTTCAATATTCTTGATAGCTGCATCATGCGCATCTATCCTCTCATTGGTTTTGGCATTTGACCCAATTACCTACTGCATCATAGCTTTCAACTCTACGAACCCATCGTCATGTCTAAGCACGTGTGCAGGCCATATACGGAGGTGCGCAAATCTGCAACCTCCTCCTCCATGGACCTAATCAAAGGTCGGGTAGATTCGGATCTGACATACTCGCTCCATGGTGAGCATGCCTGGAAGGTCCGGCTAAGTCAGTGGAATGCCTGGCCCGGGCAACTGGCACAGGGTCAACCTCAGCATCCAAGTCGATTGGGTCATTGTCTCGGCCCACTTGGATTTGAGAAGCTCTGAATGGAGCTTTTGGTTGGAGATCACCATCCGTGGCCAGAACTGGGTTTTGATGGCCGAGACACAAAGTAGTGACAAGAGATGGGTAATGAAAACCCTTGGCTTTGAGGGAACCCCTCATCACCATCTCGTCACTAATTAAGCGGGCGATGTCCACGTCCCTCTGTGTTGCAAAACACCATGTTACAAGTGCCCTATTAAAATTTACATCAGTGGTGTTGCTGGAGGGCAAGAGCCAATTACAGATGATAGAAAACCAGCATTTGGCAGTATGTGTAAAGTAGTTAGAATGGAGTGTTTTGTTTCTTATCCAAACAGGGATGCCATCAACACATAAGGCTTGAATTAGCATGTCCTAGGTGACACCAGGCCTATCGTGGTAGTAGTCCACGTCACTAGTATTATTTGGCAGTCTAAGAGCCTGCCTAATAGCATGTTTATGGGCGTAGACGTACTTACCTCGGACGAATACCCTCCTAGCCATTTTGTAGGGAGCATTGGCATAAAACTCGCTGGTGCGTCCAATATAAACTCTATTTTGCGGCGGAGAATTTCATCATATATTTCGGGCTTTTCAGACTGAAGGGCTAACCTGTCAATTTCAACTTCCTAGAGCCAGGACTTAGCTGCCTTGGCGTGGAAATCACCTTCCGCCTCCTCGCTGGTGAACCTCGACTCGTCATATGTTGGTTGCCTAGAAGAACTAGCACCCTGCCTTGATCTTTTAGGGGCCATGATCCTGCACAAAAGAGAACAACCAAAAATGTGTATAATGTTAGAACATCGGTTGGCTACTCAGACTTCACCATCCGTGGATTACCACAATCGTTTCTTTGGTGTTATCATCCCATAACTCCTATACTTAACCACTTATCTAACAATTTCACCAATTCACCTCAAGCACCCCACACTTATTTATTTAGGCAATCTAACATGACCCAATTAAACTTAAACCGCCTCCAATCATATACAACAACAACAATTCATTAGTTGGGCAATATCTCCCCTAAAAGTTGAATAACCAACTACAACAACAACAAATGCTCACCTTGGCCAACCAACCAACAATTATATTAACCCACACTTTGGGTCTCCAAAACAACAAAATTAGCATTATTAACTAAGTTGGAGACCCAACAACACAATCTCTACCATAATTCCATCAATACCAACAAGGTTCCAAAAAAATCATATAACGTTCTACTACAAAACCAAGTAATATATATGGATTCTACTAATACTAGCAATATTTAATACATATTTTACAAGTTAAACTACAATTAACTAATTAAATCTACCAAACTAATAATAAAAATTAAAGAACCAAAAGAAGAAAGAAAGAAAAATAAAAGGAGAAGACTTACTATGGAGTGTAGTAGAGGAGTAAGATTGAAGTGGAGGAATTATTTGGAGAAGGATGGAGGAGAGATTCTAGAGAGAAGGAGGAGAGAAATTTAGAGAGAGAGAGGAAGTTGGGAGGGAGTGGCGGCTGATTTGTGTGTAGAAGGGGGGGGGGGGGCAATAATGTTTAGGGTTATTAAAGAGGGGGGGGGGGAATTGGCATAATTGTTTTTTATATATTTTATGCCGACAGCGGAACTGACCGCGGTCGTTCACGGTCGCGGACAAACCGCGAACAGTCAACTTCAGAGAGGGCCTTTTTCCGCGGTTCGTCCGCGGTCGCGGAAGAACCGCGAATAGAGGCCTTCTCTGATTTCTTTTTTCGCTGGTCAGAATTTTTTATTTTTTTATTATTTTTTTTATATATATAGACTAACTATAATGAGTATACTTACAACACGTTCATGGGTTGCCTCCCACATAGCGTCTGATTTAACGTTGCGACACGACTCATCTTAGCGCATTTTAAGGCTCGCTAGACCTTTGAGGTTCCTCTAACCGTAGTTCCACATTGTCCTCGATGTCATCCATGCCGACATAAAGTTTCAACCGCTGTCCATTTACCTTGAATGTGCGTGAACCATCAATGGTCTAAATTTCCACAGCGCCCAAATCTAATGCCTCAATTACCCGAAAGGGTCTTGACCACCTTGATTTTAGTTTGCCCGGGAACAACCGTAATCTCGAATTGTATAATAGTACCTTGTTCCCGATTTTGAAGTTCCACTCAATGATATTCTGGTCGTGAATCCGCTTCATCCGCTCTTTATACAGTCTAGTGCTCTCAAAGGCCTGATACCGGAATTCTTCCAATTCATGCAACCCGGTCATTCTAGATTTCCCCGCTTCATTCCAGTTGAGATTCAATTACTTCAGTGCCCACCATGCTTTGTGCTCTAGTTCCATAGGTAGATGACAAGCTTTCCCAAACACCAATTTGTATGGAGACATGCCGATTGGTGTTTTGAATGCTGTCCTGTAAGCCCATAATGCATCATCAAGCTTCCTGGACCAGTCGGTCCTCGTGGCGTTCACTCGTTTTTGTTAATACACTCTTTATCTCCCTGTTGGAGACCTCAACTTGCCCGCTGGTCTACGGGTGATACGGAGGGGCAACTCGGTGTTTCACATCATACTTGGCCAACAATGTTTCAAACTCCCGGCTGCAAAAGTGTGTGCCCCCATCACTGATGATAGCCCTTGGAGTCCCGAAATGGGTGAAAATGTTCTTCGTCAGAAATCCCATCACCACCTTAGCATCATTGGTGGGTAATGCTACAACTTCCACCCATTTGGACACATAGTCTACCGCAACAAGTATGTACTTATTGCCGTATGAGCTGACAAAGGGCCCCATGAAGTCTATTCCCCAGACGTCGAACACTTCTACTTGCTGGATTGGGTTCATTGGAATTTTATGAAGCCGGGAGATGTTCCCGGTGCATTGACATTCATTGCAACCCTTCACCCACAAGTGTGCATCTTTAAACACTGTTGGCCAATAGAACCGGGCCTCAAGTATTTTGGCGGCTGTTCGCAATCCTCCGAAGTGACTACCATATGCTGAAGCGTGACATGCCTGCAAAATATAAGATTTTTCTATCTCGGGGACACATCTCCGGATCATGTTATCAAGACATATCCTAAACAAATAGGGTTCATCACAATAATAAAGCTGGCTTTCACAAAAAAATCTTTTCCTCTGGACCGACGAGAGGTCGTAAGGAACAATACCGATGGCCAGGTAATTTGCATAATCTGCATACCATGGCGCTACAAGGAGAGTGGTGGTGAGCAGTTGTTCATCTGGAAAGGTTTCCAGAATTTCCCTACTCTCTTTGACAATATCAGCTCCTTCAAGTCATGATAAATTATCTACGACTTGATTTTCGGTGCCCTTTCTATCACGTATTTCAAGGTCGAACTCTTGGAGAAGCAGCACCCAACGAATTAGGCGTAGCTTAGAGTCCTTTTTATCAATTAAGTATCTTAAAGCTGCATGGTCAGTGTATACAATTACCTTGGATCCTATGAGATAGGACATGAATTTATCAAACGCGAACACGACCGCAAACATTTCCTTTTCCGTCACTGTGTAGCTTAGTTGTGCTCCACTCAAGGTCCTATTAGCATAATAGATTGGATGCATCAGCTTGTCTTTCCTTTGGCCAAGCACTGCGCCCACTGCATAGTTATTTGCATCGCACATTAGCTCAAACGGTTGCTCCCAGTTGGGGGCAATGATGATGGGTGCTGTGACCAACCTCTTCTTACGTTCCTCAAAAGCAATCAGTCATTCATCAGAAAAAACAAAGGGGTGATCTTTTTCAAGTAACTTTCACAGAGGGTTTGATATTTTGGAGAAGTCTTTGATGAACCTCCGGTAAAAACCGGCATGTCCAAGAAATCTTCTAATGGCCTTGACGGATGTTGGTGGAGGCAATTTTGCAATGACATCAACATTAGCTCGGTCTACCTCAATAACATTGCTTGAAACCCAGTGCCCCAATACTATACCTTCTTGTACCATAAAATGGCACTTCTCCCAGTTTAGCACTAAGTTTGTCTCCATGCACCATTTCAGCACTGTTGTCAGATTGACATGGCATTCATTGAATGAATTTCCTACCATTGAGAAATCATCCATGAACTCCTCCATAATGTCTTCCACCATGTCGGTGAAAATAGACATCATGCACCTTTGGAATATGGCAGGTGCATTGCATATTATGAATGGCATCCTCCTAATGGCAAAAATGCCATATGGGCATGTGAAGGAGGTCTTTTCTCTATCCTCGAGGGCTATGGAGATTTGATTGTACCCCGAGTATCTATCCAGAAAGCAGAAGTGTGACCTCCCTGCCAACCTGTCAAGCATCTGATCAATGAAGGGAAGTGGAAAGTGGTCTTTGCGGGTGGCTAGATTCAGCTTCCTGTAGTTCATGCATATTCTCCACCGAGTGACGGTTCTAGTTGAGATCAACTCATTATTCTCGTTTTTCACCAGCGTCATGCCACCTTTATTTGGCACACATTGAACTGGTCTAACCCAGCTACTATCAGAGATTGGGAAAATGATCCATGCGTCTAGCCACTTGATTACCTCTTTCTTCACCACTTCCTTCATATTTGGGCTCAGCCTTCTTTGATGTTCTCTGGAAGGTTTGTGTCCCTCTTCCAAGAGAATCTTATGCATGCAATATGCGGGGCTGATCCCTTTTTTGTATGCCATGGTCCACCCAATGGCAGTCTTGCATTCTTTTAGTACCTATATATGCTTTTGAGCCTGCACATCTAACGAACCAGATGAGATAATAACAGGTAAAGTGGAGTTAGGACCTAGAAATTCATACCTGAGATGAGATGGTAGTGATTTAAGCTCAAGCTTTGGTGGCTCTTCTATGGATGGCTTTGCAGGAGGGGTCTCTCTTTACTCTAAATGTAGAGGCTCGAATTCAAGCTCTCTCTCCCAAAACCCCTTGCCTTCCAGAGATACTACCCATTCTGCTAGACTTTCACCATTTACCTCTTCTAAGTTCATTAGGCATGCTTGAAGTGGATCTTCAATGGTCAACTCTGCATCGTCTGTCTCTACTATCACATCAACCGCATCAATAAGAGAGCAATTCGCGAACTGACTAGGGAGCCTCATGGATTTTTGCACATTGAATATGATCTCCTCATCATTCAACCTCATCTAGAGTTCCCCAGTCTCACAATGAATCAGAGCTCTCCCGATGGCTAGGAATGGTCTTCCTAAGATTATAGGAATTTCCTCGTCCACCTTGTAGTCAAGAATCACAAAATCGGCGGGAAACACGAACTTCGCTACCTGGATAAGCACATCATCTAATATACCAAATGGACGCTTAACCGTACTATCAACAAGCTGTAATAACATGGTGGTAGGCCTGTCTTTCCCAATGCCTAACCTCTTATAAATCACCAAGGGCATGAGATTAATGCTCGCCCCTAAATCACACAATGACTTTGCAAAGGCATAATTTCCTATAGTGCATGGAATGGTGAAGCTACTTGGATCAAATAGCTTCTCAGCAATGGGTCTAAAGACCACTGCACTACAAGTTTGGGTAAGGGTTATGGTGGCCAAGTCTTGGAAATCAAATTTCTGCGACATCAAGTCTTTCATCATCTTAGCATACCCAGGCATTTCTTTCAATGCTTCAATTAAAGGAATGTTTACCTGGATTTGCTTGAGTATATCAAAGAACTTTTTGTATTGCTCTTCTTTCTGGTGCTTGGCCAACCTTTGGGGGAATGGTGGTGGAGGCCTCTTATTCCCAATGACTTGGGACTTTTCTTTTTTTATCACTAACTCGTCAACCTGCTGCTCTACCTGTTCAACTACTTTCTCTGTTCCCTACTGCGCCTCTTTATTTTCAACAATTGGCTGGACTGTAACTTCTATCAACCTGGTGGACTCATCCAGTTCAATGGGCATTGGAGTGAGTGTCTCAGCCCATGTGTTGCTGTTCTCTCTTTCTTTCTCAGCATCAAGATCTCTACCACTTCTCAGAGTCACTGCCATCAGCTGCTTTGGGACTTGATCTTTTAGGTTTGTTTGTGTATCTGCAGGTAATGTCCCTTGAGGACGATTGTTAAGAGACATAGCAATCTGGCCCACCTGTAGTTCAATATTCTTGATAGCTGCATCATGCGCATCTATCCTCTCATTGGTTTTGGCATTTGACCCAATTACCTACTGCATCATAGCTTTCAACTCTACGAACCCATCGTCATGTCTACCCCCATGCTGTGGTGGAGGTGGATGATATCCCTGCTGCTGATTGCTGAAATTCTGAGGTCTAGGATATGGAGCCATGTTGTGTGGTGGCCTCATACCTGCTGCATTATATTGTAGTTGTGGAGGCCTGTATTGCTGTGGAGCCTGCTACCCCCAACTCGGATTACTCTATCTCTGCACTCCATAATTTGCTACATAGTTCATATGTTCATGCTGGTGATGATGTTCTTGGTCAGCAGTCCACGGATTAACTATGGGTTGGCTAATGCAAGATGTGCGTAAACCACCATTGGTAGTGTCTACAATGTGAACCTGCTGCTTGACCCCAGATTCTTCCACCTTCTTTGTCTGTATGCTCATTTGTGTCAATAAGGTTGCCATGTTCTCCTCTAGAGTGTTGGACGGATTCAGAGGTACATAGTGTACCACTGGAGTGATAGGAGTATTCCTGGTCGTCCACCCACAGTTTTGAGCCATCTTGTCAAGCATTTTTTGGCCCTCTTTCCAAGTCTTGCTCAGAAAAGCCCCACCTGCTGAAGCATCTACAATATTCTGCATACTATCTGAAAGCCCCATGTAGAACATTTGACCCAACATCTGCTCAGGAATCCCATGGTGAGGACACATAACAAGCATACCCTTGAATCTGCCCCAAGTTTCATGTAATGTCTCCATTGGTTTCTGCTTGAAGCTCACAATCTCATCAATTTGTTGAGCTGTCGTGCTAGGTGGATGAAAGTTGTTGGGGAATTGCTTGACTAACTCATTCCAACTTGAAATATAGTTTATAGGGAGTGAGTTTAGCCATACCTGTGCATCCCCTGTAACTGAGAACGGAAAGAGCAATAGTCTGATGGCTTCCGGAGTCACATTCGGTTGCCTTTGTGTCTTGCATATCGAGAGAAAGTTCTTCAGGTGCTGTTGTGGATCTTTAACCTGAGACCTAGAGAATAATCCCTTGTTTTGCGACAAGTGTAGCATGTTGTTAGTAAACTAGAAAGACTCAGCTTGAATCGCTGGCACAACGATGGCAGTTGCCAAATTATCCGATGTGGGTTGTGCCCAGTCATATAGTGCACCTTCCTACACCTCTTGCATGTTTAACCCAGCTTGTCGGTTTGGTTCGTTCACGTCACCCATGTCGAAGTCTAGTTTGATTGGTTTTTGAGATTGTTAATTTTGTTTGATAGCCTTGTTACGTACCCGGAAAGTTTGCTCGGGGTCTGAGAGTCCTTCAGTTAGTTCTCCAGTCCTTGCAGATTTTCTAGGCATGCACCTGAGTACCCAAATCAACAACCATCAAAATATTCAATGTAAAGTGTAGAAAGAACCTGACTACACGATAATCTTGAAGTTCTATTTATGGCAATTGATAATTCTGTTAATTCATCAGCAACAACGCCAAAATTGATTCACATCCAAGCAACGGTCGTAGTCAATATAACCTGGTCTAATAAGTCCAGAATCTATCCCATAGAGAATTAACCTACCAATTGCAACTTTCACAACCCAAGAACACTTCCAAATCAAATTCCCAAACTTTGAGTATATTTTTGTGAGATTTTCGAACCACTACTTTGCAAGAATTAAAAGACTGAAAAGAAAGAATTGAATATTGTGTAAATAATATGGAGAAAGACTAAGGTATTGATTTCCCCTATTGATGGAATCCCTTCTGTTTATGCTCATACAAATTGTGAATATATTCTATCAATCATGAATGCTACTTGTACCGTAACCCTCTCCCGAGCAATTACAATAATTTACTAGTGCACTCTCCCGAGCTACCATAGCTAGCTTTAATTTGAATAGTTCACTTAAGATTGCACCCAAGACTTCGTTATTCCTAATCCCGTCTTTACGCCTAAAGTTATAGATTCCTCCAATAACCTAGGTGTGGTGTTGTTCAACAATATACCTAAATATGCACTATTTTCCAAGTTATGCACACTAAATAGGCAAAGCTAATTGGGACGTCTACCAATTAACTACAACAAGAACGAAGTTGAACAAATAAAAATCTAGCTAACAATTCGTAATCACATAAATGAGAAGTTCATCACCCAATAGGTTCCATCAAAATCTTAGAAAAGGAATTAGCTACTCATGATCAAAGAAACAAGAATAATAATTGAATTCATAAACAAATAATTGATATAAAATAAAGGAATAAGTTGAGAGAGTTCTCTCTTACTAATAATCTTGCAAAAGTAGTAAAAAATACAATGCTTGCCTCTATTAGGCGAACTAGGGGTTTATATAGAGGTTTTAAGGCTTAAAACCTGAATTTGTACACAACTAGGGAAATATTTGCGGCGCCTTCCGCGGTTCGTCCGCGGTCGCGGGTGAACCGCGAATAAAGCAGTCCTCTGATTCTTCCAAACGTTCAGAGAGCTTGTTTTTTCGCGGTTCATCCGCGGTCGCGAGTGAATCGCGGATGAACCGTACTTCATATTTCTTCTTCAATTTTTCAAGCTCACTTCACTTCAACTCTTCACTTGGCCTTTTCATCATCTTGTGACTCCAAAATAGCTCCTTTAGCATCCAATTGTTCATGTGTACCTATAACACACCAATAAATACTAATCAAAGCATTTTTTCATCATAAACAATATCAATTCAACAACAATGTGTGATTATTTAGGGCATAATTATAGTCAAATTCACCTATTATCAGTCTCCATGAGAGACTGGAGGAGGAAGAAGGTGAACCTAGAGGCGGCTAGAGTTTCTTATGAGATGTGTGTGTGTATGTAATTGTCTGAATGAATGGGAGAAGGGTAATATATACTGAAGTTGTAACATCGCTTCTTAACCGTTGATTCACTCAGATGAAAGGATAGGATTATTTGGACCTTAAACGTTATCGTATGGTTTAATGAAAGATCTTATTAGGTCCGTTAGATTATAATATTGGAAGGTTGAGATTGATTTATCTAAGCTACGTCGTTTCATTTAAATGGCTTGTTGGTCTTGTCCGTTTGATCAGTTGTATTGGACAGTTATGATTAATTCTATATGCGACGTCGTTTGGTTTATAAGGGAACCGCCTCAGTAGGTCTGTTGATCAAATGTATCAACGGCCTAGATTTAATCATTTATAAGGCATCATTAGGGTTTAGCACTGGGCAGACTGGACTAATTTCGTTTGGGCCTGGTTAGTGTAACATATGTTTGGGCTATGTATTTAGCCCAAATTGATATTATACACTATTGTTTTGTATTTTTGTCACTTTGAATTGTATTTATTTAATTTCTTTGTATTTTCTTTTGTATTTTTGTACTATTATTTTATACGTGTTTTATATTTATTTACTTCTCATTTTTTGCATTTTTATTTTATGTTTTCTGATATTTTTGCATTTTTACTTGATTTTTTGAATTTTAACATTTTTATGATATTTTCCTAATTAATTTGTTTTGTAATTTCATTTCAATTTTATTTTCAAACAAAAACACTGGAATTTCAACTAAATTACACAATTATAAACAAAAAATCATTTATATATATATATATATATATATATATATATATATATATATATATATATATATATATATATATATATATATATATATATATATATATATATATATATATATATATATATATATATATATATATATATATATATATATACAGCTGCCCCTCTTTGCTCGGGAACACGAAGGTTTTCAGTGCAAAGATAAGTGAGCAGTAACGAGAGATTTTTGCCCTTTTGCATATTCCGTATGAAGCATTTTGAAAAACTTTTGACCGCACCCTGCTTCAGAGGTTGCCTACATATCCTGGGCTAAACAGGAATCAGGTTAGTAAAGTTCGGGAAGGTCTGGTAGTTTGAAACTACCAGGTGTGAGCACGTGATTTTTACCCTACACATGAGTTATTCCTATAAAATTCAAAATAAATGATTTTTCATTACTTTTAAATTTTGTGTGAATTTTGTGTTAGTTGTTTTGCATGTTATTTGTGTGTGATAAATGAAAATACAAAAAAAAATTGCATCTTTAGGAAGTTAATTCATTTTCTAACAAATTAAAGAAAATCAAAAAAATTGGTTAGCTTTTAATTTGAAAATTGTCAAAAAGAGGTAATTAGTTTAATTTTTAATAAGTTTCAAATAATTACAAAGTATAATAAATACAAAATACAAAAATACAAAAAGGATGAAATACAAAAAATACATGGAGGAATAAGTGCAAAATACAAAACAAGAGAAGAATAAAAATTTGGGCCACAAATTCCCCTACCCAGCGGCCCAAACGGCTTCCCAGCCCCGTCCGCCTAGGCCCAACGCCCCAGCAGCCCAAACCCGGTCCCCTTTTCCCCTTTAATCTCGACCGTCAGTCATAATAAATCCGACGGCTGCAGATATGTTATTACATTAGTATACACTAAAGCCTCAAACCTTAAAACATAACACATTAACATTCATCTTGTCCAAACACTCCATGCCGCCACTCTCTCTTCATCTTCACCATGGCCGCCGCTAGGGTTCCGCCTCCCACGGCGGCGGCCGGCCTTATTTCCGGTCGAGAATTACACCAAAACATCCCCCACACCCTCCTCATCACAGTTCCATCATCATTTTCCTTCAAATACCACCGCAACACCACCAAAACCCAAACCCTAATTTGCGCCGCCACTCACCACCATGGCGGCGCCACCTCCAAAACCACCCCAAATCAATCCCTACCCTCCTTTGAACACCCATCTACATTGTGACAAGAAAATCAAGTGTCAAAGGCTGCCGTGACACAAGAAACAAGTCAACAAGCCGCGGAAACTTCAAGAAAAGGGTGCGTTTGAGAAGGAATCAAGAAATTGTTCAAGAACATTAAGGAAACAATTGAAGAAAGCAGAAGAAAAAAGAAAATTGAAGAAAATCAGAAAAAACCGAAGAAATAAAGAAGGAGAAAACCGAGAAGCTAAGTTCTCTGTTTAATTAATTCTTTTTGTGTGTGTTAGTCTGTTAATCCGTTTCTTGTTTTTAATGTTAGCCGTCTCTGTTTTAGTATTTTGGTTTCATTAGTTTGTTTCAACAATGTTGTTTCCATCTTTTTAATTTGTTAGATTTATCTGTTTAGTCTACAATTTCGGATTTGTGATAGTTTTAAGATTTTTTGATTCGAATTTCTGTCCATCTTGATTTTTAGTATCATTTGATTAGTTTCTGATTTTTATTAAGTTAGTCCTAGGAAATGTTGGATTTTTTAGATCTTATTAGTTTGCTGATTTAAATATTGGACTATGTTTTAGATTTTGAGAATTACTTGTTGATAATGCGTTTGGAATCTGTTACTGTTTCTTTTTCTTGATAAATAAGAATCTGTTAGTATGTCGAATTATTTTAGATTTCTGGATTAGTCGAATATGTGTTTTGACGCTGTTTTGTTAAAATAACTCGGTTGGAATATGGTAAAGATTCAGAATTCAGAAAAATTATAGGTATTTTGATAACTAGGTTATTATTTGATTTGTTATAATCCTGATTAGTTGATCCATTAATTCATATTGCTATTTGTTTCAACCATGTTTAAATTCTGATTTTTCGTTTAGGATTGCTAGATTTTTCTGTTTAATTGATCCTATTTTTCTGTTAATTGCTGATAATCTTAATAATTTTTAGATTTTGTTAGGATAAGTGTTGAAAATGCTAGTTTCTGCTTCCTTTGGATTTTGGGAATCATCTGTTAATTGTTGGAATTTTTTCAATTGATAGTTCTGAATCTGTTTGAGATAATTGATTGGTGGAAATGTGATTAGTGTTGATTAATGCTTAGGGTCGATTGGTTATAGCTGTTAGTTCGACTATTAGATTGTCCCTTAGACTAGTTTAGATTCAAGTTAAATCGATAGTTGAAATCGCACGATTCATAGCAACCTAAGACAATTACTTGATAGATTCAATTTCGGTTAGTTATTTCGATTGACGAGACTCACCATCTATCAAATTGTTCCCCCGAGTCTTGTTAATTGAATAATTAAACAAAAGTGGCTATGTTTGTAAGACTGCTTAGGGTTGGTTATGAATGTAATGTGAATTTAGTATTGAATTAATTTGAATTTAAAGTAGTTGAAAAGGCTAATTGGTTAATTGAGCAATAGTCACTTAATTGTGGCTATTTGACAAATACAATCTGAAAATGGGTTAAAATAGGCATAAAATACAGAATTTAGAAATGTAATAAGCTTAAAGAAGTAGGGGCGAATTGGGAAAAGGAAGTTGGTAAACTTGTAATAAGATTAAAAGAGAATGGGTACAATAGGAAAGGGAATTGGCATAATTGTGATAAATATAGAGCATTTAGGGTAGTTTGGGCATAACAAAAGGTATTTTGGTAGATAATAAAAGGGAATGAGGGCACAATAGGTAATACCTAGGAAATAGAACATGGTAGAGTATTCTAGAATGGGTCTTAGTGTAGTTTTCACTAGATTAATTGCACTAACTTGTGCAACAAGCTAAAAATTGAAGGGGTTTTAGTGAAATAGTAATTTTCAGATTTTTTCTCTTTTAGGCCTATAAATAGGTAATTTCAGCTTCAATAATGGGGGGAATCTGATTTTAGAGTCTTTTTAGCATTTTGAGCTTTATGAACCCTAGAAAAATCCAAAAAATACATGTTAAATCTCAGATCTGAAATTAACATTTCAGACTTGTTTTTCTTCCTTTTTATCTTCAAATTATCTTCAAAAATCCAAAAATAATAGTAGATTCAGTATGAAACTGTCATTTGAGTGAGATTTGGTTGCAAAACAAGTTGAAATCCTGAAAATCTTCCCGGGTCTTCTCACTGTTGATTCCAATTACTGCTGTTGGTCACTGAATTGCTACTGATGTTGCTGTTATTACTGTGCCATGGCTGACTTCCTATTCCTTTAATTTTGTCAATTTCCAGGTACACATCCTGAATTCAATATGATGTAGATCTCCAATTTTGAGAATGGAATGAAGTGCTGTCCATTTTTTCTCTTTGTCGATTTCTTTTAATTTTGTTTTTTTTAGGTTCTGCTTTGATTCCATCTTTGCTAATTCCTATCAATTTATGAAGCCTGTTCTGAAATTTGTAATAAATGGCTATTTTATTTCGTGTTTCTGTTTGGACTGTTATTGCAATAATGACGATTTTAAGCTACTGTGTTCAATTATAGTAGTTTGTGATTAAGCCATTTGAAGTGTAATTAAAGAGGTTATTGGTTTAAAAGTGACAGCCCTTAAATAGTTGAATTAGTAGCATAAGTTTTGTTCAATTAGGTAGTTCAATACTTAATAGAATTTTATATATATGTAATTGTCAAATGGTAGATACTAGAAGAGAAATTGGGTAAATGAAAGTTATGCTAGTTTCATTTCTGTTTTACGTTTACTGTCGTGCATTTTTAAAAAAAAAACAAAGATGAGGAACCTACATCACAGTACTTCAATCTAAGAAACCAGTGAGAAAAACAGTCTTCTTTTTGCAAGCAAATTGAATGCTGGATGTCGCCTGGTCGCTGTACACGGCCCAGGTCTGGAATATTAATTCATATGGTTCACTTGATTATGCTCTTAATTTAAAAGTAACCCGGAAAGAAAAAATGACAATTATTAGAGACTAATCCCTTACTTTGTATATAACTGACAATTGTATTTATGTTAGATAATTAATTGACAATTTCATTTCAATTCAAAATCAATAGATGAAATAAGTAGAAAATATAGTCGGATTAGGATCGGACTTTAAAATTAAATTGGGACGAGCCTCGCCCGAACAAACACCGGGGCCCCTTTAGTAACAATATAATACATTTAGACTAGGGAAGACTATTAATTAATTCCATAGTCTTACCCAAAATAATTAAAAGCCGATAGACGCTACTTTAGGGCACGATTTTAATATACCTTCCATTGAACGAGTGTGCACTTGGTGCGACTCAAATCCAAATCTCGGTAAAGCTGAAATATGCCAAAAGTCATAGGCGTACTGGTTGCGGTATGACTCGAGGCGTGCTTTCGCGATACCGCAAATTCCTAAAAAATGATATCTAACGTAAAGGCACATTATGTTGTTGGAAACTATAATTGAGTCAAACAAAGT